>CM046041.1:39213288-40413288 GCA_025215565.1 Flaveria ramosissima
TCGATGAGTTTTGCCCCACCATCCCATCTATGGATGTGGGATTGGCCTAAGGTGTCAATCTGAACACCCCGGGGACTCACCATCTTTGATGAGGTTTGCCCCACCATCCCGAAAAACACAGGAGTGGCTCTGATACCATTCTGTAACATCCGGCCTTTCATACCATCAATATTGTCCGCTTCGCCCACGAGAGGCTCACGGATTTGCTTTTGGTTACCCGGGCGAAAACTTCCCAGGGAGGTCACCCATCCCTAGATTGCTGCCACCTGAGCATGTTTAACTGTGGAGTTCTCCTCTCATCTACAACCAATGCGCCCAAAACGTGTTGATGATATTAAAGACGTGACATTACTTATGAACCAGGAATCTCTCCTGACCATGGCCGACGTGGGATTCGTCTAGGGTGTTACAACGGCCCTACTGGTTTCTGCATCAGAGTTGTAAATAGTCAAATGGGTTAAATCTTGAAAAGTTTGCTTAAAAGTAAATAGGTTTATTGTTTGTATGAAAAGTGCTATTAAAGATATTAATTTAGACGAAGTTTCAGATTTCCCTTGTGCAACCTATTCCATGGTCTATTTTTTATAAAATACACTCAAGTTAATTGAAGATATTAATTTAGACAAATATACTTGGGACTTTTTAATTGTTTTTTGGTTAGGTTTTACTATCTTTATGGGATTGTGAATGGTGGCAGGGTTTATTAGGTAACTGTAACCCATTCCTAGTTTGTCTTATTTTGTTAGTTCCATGAAACTGTAAGTTATGCAATTACTGCTTTTCAATAATAATCAAATGTTGACTAACTCTATTTTTTTTGGATTGTCAACCAAGAACGCCCCCTTGTTGTTTCTGAATCAGAGTTGAAAAAAAGTCAAACAGATCAAATCAAAATGGGTCTATTATTTTGTATGAAAAGTGTTATTTTGAATTTAGGATGTGCATGGTTTTTAACACATAATGTTAATGAATAAGAATCTTTCATAACTTCATGTTTCCAAATTTTTTTGAAATGTTTGATCAAGAGATGGATCAGCATCAATAATAGGTTGCTGGCGTAATTAACTTGAGCACTTGTTTACTTGATACAATACTTATAACAATTTCATAACATTAGTCATTTTGGCATGGAAAATGAAGAAATGTTTTGTGAGGAGTGCTTTCAACAGAAACTCTTAGTTGATATGCATATATGTGTATCATTTATTTGTTCGTCACCTCAACAACTTCTATAATCTATGGATCATTCAATTAGCTATTTGTATATCTATGGGATGAGTTAGAGCTTAAGGAGTCATTTCTTGGTTATAGATGGTTGGATTTGATACGAATTGACACAAGTGTGTTATTTGGACAGTAATAAGGTCTCCACAATATATAAGCACATGGACTTGTTGCGAGAAGTCTAGTTTGAACACAAATACTTCACATGTGGTAGTAATGTTATAATCAAAGATGTTATGATTGCATAAAAAGGAATAAGTAGAGCTGCTATTTGTAAGGTTCTTGTGCTTGAACAACAGAGTCGAGAAATATGTAACTTGCCTTCAAATCCTTTGTAGATAATGCATGTTGTCATTGAAAGAATAAGTGGTCATATGGTATAGGATCATAAGTTATAATGGACTGAGACTCTCAAATTGGCAAAATTTTATATGCTGTGTGCTTGGTTCCAGGTTAACGCTCTCACGATTGTCCAATTTAGGATTACATCTTGTGGTGTTTGTAATAAGAGTTTAGAGAGTTTACCATACGCAAAATTGTTCACTTAAAGCATAAGGTTTTCAGCTCCTTGTAAATGCTACATTACAGTTAGTAAAAATCTAAAAATTTTAGTAATGTATGGTTGTTTCCGGTTAGTGAGGACCTCGAAAGGATCAACTCCACTATTCATGGACATTCATTGGTTGTATAATACAGTTGTTAAGAGTAACTATAAAGTCTTTAGAAAGCTTGTTTGTCTATGATGGTTTGAAGATTGACTCCCTAAGGGTAGAATCATATGCGAAAGAGGAGGATGAGTCTAGTCATGATCCTTAGGGGTTGTTTGAAATCCCTTGCTCGATCAGAAGGCGGTGACCGGGTAAGGGTTGTTCTAAAACTGACCAGGTAAGGGAAGAAATATGCATGGGTGTCGGACCGGGTCAGACACGAAAGAGTGAGAATCAAACATGCTGACCGGCCAAAATATCTTACCAGGTCAGTGAGTTAGATATTTTGACCGGGTCAGAAGCAAATCAAACATCCCCTTAGTCTAAGTTATTGATGGAATAAATAAGGATCAAAACTTTGTTTCTTTAACTACATTTCGTGTGTCTAGTAGATTCATAGTTCTAGTCAATTAGACTAAGACATTAGAATTTAGCATCAACTTGCATTTTCTCCGGTGTTTTAGAATAAGCTTACAAAGGGTGTCTCCATAGTGATGTAAACAATCTTGTCACGGAATATAATTTAACAGGGCGAGATTCTTCGAGATTGCTTCTAGTTTCATGGTGTCTATCCACGGGTTGTATTACCACATACGTCCTTTGTTCTTGTTTAAATTGGTGTCTCCAAGAAAGGTCGTCTTCTGATTAGTGTATTATACTCTGGAGTGTTGTCTCCAAGAAAGTTTTGCGGAATCTACCTACAAGTGCTATTGTCGTACTTGTCATTCCAACACACTTGCATTTAAATCTCCATGAAAAGACATCAAAGAGCGCCAATAATAGAGTTCATTAGGAAGAATGCAATGTATCTGGATATAAAAGGATGTAGAGTGGGTTTTAATGTAAGAAGAGTTCAACTAATCAAGCTCAGTAGATAACCAAGGAAAGTGAATCTAAATAGCACTTAACAAAAGTCTATTTGTAACACCGCTTAGATGTATTCGCATTGTGCTTTCTGGATACAATACTTGATAGTTAATCATCTTGTCACTTGCCTTTGTTCTTCCTACGTTAACTTCAAATAAAATCACACATGTCATATTACTTGCTTATACAGGCATGTACTCTCTCACCACTGTCTTTGGTAACCATTGATACTAAAGTTGAGAGACATTGATCAATAGCTTGCTCCAGTGTAACAATTGTGCCCAGCAGATGTTTCACTTATTTGTCAGCATGAAGGATAGAGTTTGTTATAAATCAAATAGTATACTGGTTCTCCATTCATCGCTTCTTTATTCGTTTCTTCTCTCAAACACATTATTAGTCGTCTTAAATTTACTGAATTTCTGTCAATCTTTCTAATAATTCCATCATAGCACATTCTACGCTAGATCAACCGTCTAGATGACCTAGTCCTTGTTTCATCTGCAACTATGCAACTGCGTCTTGGTGAAGGTTTCTAAAATAAATCTTTCCTAGTTAGTCTAAATTCCTTATATACATATTGATTAATTTTCGATAAGATAGGAAGATCGAGTCTTCAGTCCTAGTTTTAGAGGATGACGTTAGAGATCCGTTCTACAAGAGGGTCAAGACTAGTGTGGATGGTTTTAGTTTTCTAGTAACAAGACATGTGGTTCAAATCCTCCTTTGTCCTCGTTTTAGTTGCTTAGTACTCTATTTTCAACAATGTAACGACGACATGTAAATGAGAGTGTTGCTCCAAATTCCTCACCTATAGGCAAGTTAAAGAAAGAGTAGTGCAACAGAGTGACTCATCCAGTTTAAGCTCGTCCCATGGGTGATATAACTTTATTTTTCTTCTTCTTTGACATATAAGCTGCAACCAAGAGAACTCGTTAGAGGGCCCTAGAGCTTGAGCTCCAAGGGCACTCCGACGCTCAAGTCAATATGTATATAAGATGCATCAAATATAAGCATAAATGTATGAAAGTGAGAATGGAGATGATGGGCATGAGATGTTAAAGCTAAAGGAATTAGGTGAATGGTATTCCTGAGAGAGTAAAGAGTTAGGAATGATTGTGTGTCTTTTTGCATGGTATGAGGAGTGGGTATTTATAGTGGTTGTGATATTGAATTTCTTAGATAGTGATTCTATTCTAAGTAGTATTTGGTCAACCATCTGAACTGAGCTTCCTCGATTAGAGGGTTCTATGCCCATTTGGTGCAAAGAGTTTTTGTATGATTTAATTGAATCTTGTCTCTTATAGTTGACTTTCCTTTCTGTTGTGAAAGATATCCCTTTGCCAGTGGTGTCCTTGTTCTTCTACAGGTTTGGCCTTTCATTCCTTGTTGTTTCGTGATCTAATCATGTTTCTTGATGACCAATGAGAACCAACCTTACCCGCTAAGTTTTATACTCCTACCTGCTACCTGAATTTCTAAGTGTCAGGCCTATACATTCCTCCTTCCTTTGTTTTTTTGGTTTTTGGTCTTCCTCCAGCCGCGGCTGGAGGTTTCCCTACTGTCCTTCGTGGCTTCTTTCCTGAACCGCAGCTCACACCTACCCAATCGTACATTGTGCTCTAGTATTGGTTTGAACCACTGTCCATTGTTGCCTAACCTGATCAGTTACGAGGCGTCATGGAGCCTGCCTTTGATGTCAGGTGGAGCCGCGACTTGGGGTGTGTTCTTGGGCCGCGGCTGGGGCTTAACGTTTGCTGGCGAATTGTAAGTTAGTTGATTCTGGGGTGGTACTCCTTCGAGTCGCGGCTTGGGGTGTGCTCCTGGGCCGCGGCTGGGACTTAATGTTTATTGTCAACTTACACCTTAACCAATATTTGGGGTGGTACCCCTTCAGTGTTGTATTTGGGGTGGTACGCCATCAGAGAGCAAATTATAATACGAGTATGCTATTATATTTAAAATAACTTCAATGATACAAGGAAAATGTTGTGTGCAATAATTTTGGGTACAAACTTTAAAGTATTTGAGTTGAAACACTAGTACTCCCCAAGCTCTCGTATTGCCACATCTATGACAATTAGATGTTCTCATTGCTCATGGATGATTGGTCATTTCCTCCGATTATACAGTTTTGAATAACCTCATCGCTTCCTATCATTCACTTATACCTAACGGTTTTAACGGTATTTAAGTCATGGGTTTCCTGCTGAGAAGTTGGGGATGTGATCTTTGCTAGGAAACGGATAGATAGGCTCGATTAAGATAACAAATATTCTTCGAATCAGTGTCGTATATTTACCGGAAAAAATAAAGTTAAACCTTTAGGAGCTTTTTAACTTGTAAACCCCTTCAAGGCCATGTTTGGGATTGCTTATTTTAGTTGAAAATGACTTTCGACAAAAAAAGATTTATTAACTTATGACTTTTCAAAAGTAGTTTCTAAAGAAGTGTTTTGATTTGTTTATAAACTAAAAGATTGTAAAATGATAAAAAAAATGATATGTTTTAAAAATTAAAAGGAGTTAATACAAGGTATGAGATGGGTATAATAAGGAACAACAAACAACATAGAAGAAACAAAATACATCCAATCAATAAGACTTAACCAACAGTAGTAGATAAATTAGACATCCAATGAGGAACTTCTTTAGGCCTTTTATTAGAAATCCATACGAGAGAGAGAATCTTGATGTTGTCAATTATGTTGTGGATGGATGCTGCCTTTTGATTGAAGATAGACTTGCTCCTTTCCTTTCAAATACACCAACAAGAGATAAGGATAACAACATGAAAGGAAATTCTTGAACGTTTGATTAAACGGGGTCAACCTATGAATCTCTAAAAGATCCACGAAAGAAAAGGCAAAAATGAGAGGAACTGTACACCATAAACTCATTTGAGCCCATACGGAACTAGCTATAGCGCATGAGGTGAAAATGTGATCAACTGACTCCTCCACCTCTTCACATAAAGCCCAAAGAGGAGAATGAATGTGGATATTCCTATGAAGAAGAGCATATCTTGTAGGAAGTTTATCCATTTCAACCCGCCAAATGAAAATGTTAACCTTTTTAAGAACCAAACTAGTCCACGAGATCTTGTAGACCCTCACCATGATTAGTTGTTTGAGCTATCAACTTCTTTATACTTTTAGTGGAGAAATCCCTAGTCAGAGAGAGACCCCACTGATTAGCTCAACTTCTTTATACTTTTAGTGGAAAAATCCCCAGTCAAAGAGAGACGCCACCTCTAATCGTCAGCTTTATCTGATGGCCGAAAAGAACCAATTAATGTCATCAAGGCATTAAACTCAAGAATCTCGGTTTCGTCATTTTCACGTTGAAAGCAGGTTGAAAGCAGGTTGAAAGCAATAGCAAAGAAGAACCCTTTTGACCTTCTCAATGGAGAATAATAAAGAGAATGACAAACAAAGAGGTAAGTCCCCAATCCATCAATCCAACCAAAATCTAATGCCATCACCTCTGCCTGGAATTCCCATAATTAAGCTGTATATATCTAGGTGAGACTTTTTTTTAATCAGCATCAATTTTTGTAATTCCTTTCCATATCCCCCCATAGATGGTTTTGCCGGAATAAGACCATGACCGGTATTGATGGCGGAGAGACCAAATTACCTTCCACCATAGACAAAGCTTTTGAGTTTTAAACCGCCACCACCATTATAGTCCCATATTTATGTTTTTTAAAGACTTGATGCCAAGACCGCCCGTCACCTTAGGGGAGGTGACCTTATCCCAAGCAACGCAGTTAAAATTGTGATTTCCCATCTTCCCCTCCCCATAAAATTTTTTTACGAAGCTTGTCCAAAGAATGTAAAACTTTCATGGGGGCTTTGTAAAGAGAGAAGTAGTGGACGAGAAGAGAGTCCAAAACCGAATTTATTAAGGTTGCCCTACTCCTCATTGATAGCGTCCGAGTCTTCCACATAGATAGACAGGATTGAAAGATATCAATGACCTATTTTCAATTTTTGTCAAGATTCATGTTTGCCCTCACTTGTAATCCTAGATAATTGAAGGGGATATAACCGATTTTGGCTTTCCAAAAAAGAAGAGAAGTATGGATTAAAAGTAGTTTTTAAAATATAATAAACAACCTCTGTTTTACTTTTAAAAAAAAATCTTTTTAGAAAAATCAATTTTAAAAGTTTTTTTTAAGATTGACGAACAATTTTTTTTCGTTAAAAGTTGATAAGTCAAAATTTACCAAGTCTTCCGATTCGAACATGTTTGGGATTGCTTATTTTAGTTGAAAAGAACTTTTGACAAAAAAAACTTATTAACTTATAACTTTTCAAAATGAATTTTTAAAAAAAGTATTGGGATTAATTTATAAACTAAAAGGTTGTAAAAGGACTTTAAAAATGCAGGCATGTTTGGGATTATTTAGTTTAATTGAAAAGGATTTTAAAAATTAAAAGAGTTAATAGAGGGTAAGAGACGAGTATAATAAAAAATTAAATTAAATGTAATTTTCAAAAATAAAGAATTGTCTCTCCTTTACTTTTTTCAAAACTCATCTTTTACCTTATATGAAAAATAAATTTAAAAAATACTTTTGATTTGACAAATATTTTTTTAACTTATTAATTTTTTAAAAATCAATAAGTTAAAAGGTAATAACCAATCCCAAACATGCCCCTTTTTATCTCCGGCCGCCGCATCGGAAGACCGTGGGAGCGATGGAGATCGACGGTCTCATAAACCCTAATCAACTTCCGAAACAGAAAGAAGATCAACAAAACCCTAATATTTCAAACTCAAAGCCAAAAGTAGTGGTCATAATGGGAGCAACTGGTGCCGGAAAATCACGTCTCTCCATTGATTTAGCTTCACAATTTCCTATTGAAATCATCAACGCCGATTCTATGCAGGTTTGCATATAAAAACACGAATTCAGAACTATTTGTATCGCATTATGTAGTTTATTGTTTGACTCGTGAATTTTGAATCAGGTGTATGACGGATTGGATGTTCTCACTAATAAAGTTCCAATTCACGATCAGAGAGGTTCGGTTAATGTTTGAGTTCAGCTTGATGTGAAATTTGTTGGTATTATACCATGTAATGTGATTTTGTTGTTGATGAATTGTTATTTATTCAGTGATTCTATGTCTGTGTAGGAGTGCCACACCATCTGTTGGGTACGATCAGCCCTACGGTTGAGTTTACTGCAAAGAACTTTAGGGATTACGCGATTCCTGTGAGTTTTTCTAAGCTGTATATACACATAATGCATGTATCTGTCCCTTGCTGGTCAATGCAGTTGCTTGTTTCACTGAGATATTCAGCCTTTACATCATTTTGTTCATAAGAAAGTAATTCGTCAACTTGTAAACAGCCAGTTCTGCAAATTAATTGATCTTATTCGTAGTATTTTGGATGGAGGGTTTATGATTATGTTGATATTTAATGGAATAGGTGATGATTGCACCTGGTTTGAACTGTATGCTGATGGATTTGAATCTTTAGATACGACATTTGTTAGTAGTTTAATATAGCATTCTTAAATGAATTTCAGCTTATCAGTGATATAACATCCAGGAATCACTTGCCAGTCATTGTTGGAGGCACAAATTACTATATTCAGGTAAAATGGAATTTATTGCTTTTGTTACTTCAGTTATAGGTTTTTGTATTTGCATTTTCATCATACTTAAATTTTAGTGTAACTTTTAATTTGGTGCCTTGTTTCTTTTTCCTGTTTTCAGGCACTGGTGAGCCGATTCCTTTTAGACGAATCACTTGGAGATGCAGATGACAGCTGCTTAGATGAAACTAATGGTCAACAACAATTTTTGACTAAAAATTATTGTTTTTACTATTAGCATGTAAACATGAATAATGAATTGAGGTCACCCTTTTGTGAACAGGAGATAGAGAACCACATGTTCAACTTGTGTCAGAGCAAGAAAATTTTGTTTATAGTTATGAAACTCTCAAGGCCATTGATCCAGTTGCTGCTAATAGAATTCATCCAAATGACCATAGAAAGGTAAGCGGATTCATTTCTAAAACTGTTTTAGTACTGTGGCTTTGACCTCTATATAAGTGATATTCACTCACATTAGTAATTTCGCAAATCAGGCATTCACATTGATTGTGAACTAACTTCTGCAGATTAGTCAATACATTCACTTATATACTTCCTCTGGTCTTCTTCCTAGCAAGTATCTTCAGGAGAAGTCTTTGGAGGTTGGTATCGCATATTCTTCTGAATTTTTTTATAGGTGGCAAAGTAGGCAGGCCGGTTGGGTAGGTAATGAGTCATAATGTGCTCGCGTCAGAGGGGTTAGTTTTTGTACGGGTTGGTTTGACTCGAAAGTAATTGGTTAAAGGTTATATATTCTTCAAACAGTTAGTTTCAGTTAGATTTACAAAAGTTATATTCTTTCAATAGTATTGTACTTTTTATGATAAAGTGAGTTAGGAGGTTTATGCATTAGATGTACACTCTTGAGGAACCTGCAACCCATTTTACACATTTGACCTGATAGAGATAAAACACAATCTGAATTGATCCGTATATAAGTGAACGAGTCGAAACTGGCAACTCTAAATATCGTGAATAATTGGAATTGACTTCCTCGACTAAACTGGAAAACCCCTAATTTCATGTAAAATAAATCTTAACCATGTCACTGAGTTATAATCTTGCTTGCGGCTTAGCAGAACTGGGGGGATGCTGATAATTTGAGATACAATTGTTGTTTTATATGTGTGGACGCTTCTCTCCCTGTTATAGACAAATATGTGGATCAAAGGGTAGATCAGATGGTCGATTCAGGTTTACTTCAGGAAGTTTATGAGATTTTTAGCCCTGATGCTGTTTACACTCGAGGTTTAAGACAAGCCATTGGTGTCAGGGAGTTTGAGGATTTTTTAAGAGTTTATCTTTCTCAAAGGTTGGCAGTTACTTCTGTTGAGAAGTTAAAAGAAAACTTGAACACAATTTTGAGTACATCTGATGAGAACCCACTGAAGCAGCTTCTTCGGGATGCTATTGACAAAGTTAAATTGAATACCAGAAGGCTTGTTCGTCGTCAGGTGAATATATTAAAACAGCACTATCATTTATCATGATTATTAATATTAAATTTTATAGTTGCGATTTTGACCTTTTTTCCTATGTTATGTTTATCTAAAACAGGTAAAATATAAGAATAGCTAAAAGGTTAACAGCCAAACGGTTCAAAAGGTTGAAATTTATCCTAAGTCTGTTGTTAATGCATACAATCTCATAAACTTTTTTATTCACACATACAGACTGTTAAGAGTAACAGTACTTAGTTTTTGTAAATCATAAATTAACACATTGTTTTTTAATCTACACCATTGTCCAGCGCAGGACTTAATTTCGACCTCTTGAGGATAGGCACCATCACTTTTGTTTATTCTTTTTTTAAAAGACGAAAAAGTGTTTGCGCCCTGAATTGGCCCGTCTCGTTTCACACGTGCTAAAAATGACTAGTTTTAACCTGAAATTGTTTTGACTCTTCTCCAACATGCACGAATTGTCCATCTTTCCGTCTTCTATCTTATTTAATATTAGTATTATTATTAGTCATAGGTCTATAGATTCACACAATTTACATATTTTTCCTACTTCTATAATCATTGTTCATTTTTTAGAACTTCTGATCATAGTATTTTACAGAAAAGAAGGCTTAGCCGGCTGCAGACATTGTTTGGGTGGAACATACATTATGTTGATGCAACAGAATGTCTCTCATGTATGTCTTTTGGTCCCATCCCTTATTTAAGTTTGGTAGTAGTCTATATCTAAAAGTAAACTAAACTTATGAGAGTCAAAATATTCTGTGGACCAAAATTAACATCATTAACTTATTTGTAAGGGATAAATTTTTACAGCCTCTCAAAACTTAAATAATATCATATTTACCCAACAAAATATCAAAATATCAAATATAGCTATTTTCATACTTTTTATATAAATACCCTTGTCTTATGTAAGGATTTAGGTTATTAGGGTTCGAAACGTAAGGAGAAGAAGAAGGGTATGATGGTCGTATTATAAGTTGTATATAATGATATGGGTAAACTTAGAATTTAAGTGTTTTTAGTGGGGTATATATAAATACCATGTAACGCCTAGCCCTGCTCCAATCTTCAACCCTTACTCCAGTCTTCAACTCCTGCCTTATCTTAAAATCAAAATCAAAGTTTCAGAGAATAACAGATTTGGACAAGATTTGCAGAATAAATCCATCAAGACCAAAGATCAAATCCTAAAATGACACATCTCTGATTTGTTGACCTGAACCAACACATATTTGTAGACCCAAACCAAACAAACAATAACATGTATCAGTAGATTTGTAGGTTTAGGAACACAAATTGAATTGCCATTAATGGACCATCCGTGCAATTTGTTTGGTTGAGGAATGTCTTGACATCAGTAGTATTTTGTTTCTTTTATTTTCAGGTTTCACTGAAGAGTCATGGACTGCAAATGTGGTTAAACCATCAATCCAAATAATCAAGCTTCATTTAGAAAAGGATATAAAGTGTGATCCTGATGCAAGAAATGATATCAAAGGATTAAAATTGATGGAAAGGGATTTATGGACACAACATATATGCAAGGTTAGTTCCATGCTGGTCTGTTTACTTGTTTCATCACATCATGAGTTGTTTAGCTTTTACTTGTTTCATGACCTTCAACTTTGAATGTTGAGAGATGATAGACTAGTTTTCAACTACATATTTGGTAAGGATATCTTGTATTATTGGCAAAATTGGCGAGTTTAACGGGTATTTGTTCAAAAAATTTATCATCTTTCTTAAAGAGTTATTGTGTCAAATATAACGTTAAAAGATTATACGTTTTTAATAAAAATAAATCTTCTTGAATAAAATGATAAAGAATGATTTAATAGGTTTTGTTCAAAATACGCTTTGAACGACCTTCGACCCTTTTGACTTGTCTTACCTTGAGCTAATATTTATGTTCTACCCTTTTTAACCATTACATAGAATAATAAGTTGATAACCCGAATGAACTCATGTAATAAGTAAACAAATCAAAATTAGAGTGAAGTATGTTTTTAGTTTACTTATTTTGGTGGCTTTTTGCAGTCAATAAATAATACCTGGTTATACTTGTAGGCATGTGGGAATAAGGTGCTTAGAGGGGCATATGAATGGGAACAACATAAACAAGGGAGGAGTCATCGCAAAAGAGTTTGCCGGCTTAGGAAGTCCGGGGTCTCTTGCTTGGGTGAGTAAGAGTAACCACCCGCCCCGGATAACTATTAGATCTCTATTCGGGGAAACCCGAAGACCAAACCGAAGCAAGTCGCCTTTCACCCGTTTGGCGACCCCCAACCAATCCTGTATGTTATATATATTGTATAAACCTCAGAGACTTGAGTTATATAATTTATAAATCCTTAAGAAGATTAACTCATTAACATGACCTTAGAAACAATTTTCTACATCAAGTTAACCTTAAACCTTCAAGTTATGTAAAAGTAAACTCAACTGTAATTCTAGATCTGTATCTCTTTTAGGATAAATTATAGGGTGGACCTTGGAGTGATAGTGTAACGTTGTTGTCATGTGACCTGAATGTCACAGGTTCTAGTCGTGAGGATGGTTTCTTCTAGAACGCTGGAAACCATCTTCACGCGAGTTGTCTTGTAAAGTAGGTTTGGCCTCTAGAGAAAACAATTAATACATATGGTAAAACAAGTTATGGGTATAATTTCTTTTCGCTATTCAGGAGATCTTCACTTTTGTTGGTGGGAAGCAGGATAAATTATAATTCAGATATGGTCCCATTACAAATTATGGCACGAATACGCTCCTCTCGTGCAACCAATAATTCAATTTTGGCTTTATATAATATTTACCAAAATAAGTTTTGTACATTAAAAGGTTTCATAGGATGTTTCTATTTGCAACAATATTAAACTTTCTCATCCGTGCTACGTGATTCGCTTAATTTTTTATGTATATAAAATGCCACACATTATCTGTTTTCATTATTTGTAACTAATTTCTTTTATGGAAAATAATAATAACTAGTATTAAGCTCTTGCGTTGCAGCGGGAGACGTAAAATTGTGCCAAAGAGTACTAATGGTACACCACCGATAATGACCACCAACATTGAAAACACTCGTATTAAAAACTAAAAAAACACAAGAAAATGAAAAGGAGACGTCAAAACGTTGAACCACACAGACGAAATATAAAACATAACTATTGGTTTTCTCAGGAACCTTCACATATATATATTTGAGAACTCTAGAACCAATATCAACCACACATATTAGTCACATGCAAGTCACATGCCAATTTCATCTTTTTTTTAAACGTTCATAACTTTTTTTCATTAAATTATTTTTTTTTTTAAATCTCACCATTAATTTCAGTATTTTTATCTTTCCAACGCCTACCATATTGATATACTTTTTTAAAAAAATTATCCAGCCGTTATTTACACATGTATAAATCTGGTTATACACATGTGTAATACCGGATTTACACATGTGTAAATCTATTATTACACATATGTAAAATGAATTTTACAAAAAAAAAGAGATTTTTTTTATTTTTTATGAAAGAGGGAAATGAAAGAAACATTTTCTTTATTTTATTTTTTTATTTTTATGTTATTTTTCGATTTATAATTTTTTAAATATGTTTATGTTAATTATAATTTTGCCATTAAAAACTAGTGGCTGAGATTGGTTCCTAGAGTTCTCACAAAAAAGTGAGTTCTCATTTGATCCCTCCCCTATATATATATATATATATATATATATATATATATATATATATATATAGAGAGATATATATATATATAGATATAGATATATAGATATATAGATATATAGATATATATATATATATATAGATATATATATATATAGATATATATATATATATATATATATATATATATATATATATATATACATACATATACATACATATATATATATATATATAATAGGGTTATTGGATTTAAATAATTACAACTTTCATATATTGGACGAGATTAATCTCAACTTATGAAATATTTATAAACACTCCTAATTTTGAGTTTATTTTATTCCAACGATCTTTACTAGTTTTTCATTTATAAAATAGGGCCAACTTTGTGTCATTTTTTAACTCCGTCTCCGCCCAACCTTCAGTGGGTCCGTTTTTCGGTGTATAATCTTCATCATCACCTGAAAATCTACCTTAAAATGTAAAGATTGATGGATTTCTGGGTGCAGAAGTTTCAGATTGACAGATGTGATAGTTGGTTTCAACTTTCTACTTAATCTTTTGGCCATATAAGTAATCCATGTCATCAAAAAACTAACATTGTTAACGTTCAGTTAGTAAATGGTCGTTAGATGAAATAAACTCAAAATTGATAGTGTCTAAAAACATTTATTGAATTGAAATTAATTCCGGACAATAAATAAAAATTGTAATTATTATAATCCAATAATAACATGTGTAATAATAAAAGGTTTCCCATTGGGGTAGTTATTTGCGTACATCTTATATTAGATTGTATATATCTTTATAGCGAATAGGCATTGGGTTTTAACTACTTCCCATCAACAAAAACCCATCAGCAACAACTATGTTATTAGTAGAAACTCTATCAACGATAATCATGCCTAACCACACAATCATGATAATATTTATAACCACGAGCTTAAGGTGCTTCACACCCTTTTGGCTCCCCTCATTGGCTTATTTCTAGGGAAGAATATCTAAGGAAGATTGTCAATTGTATATCGTTATGAGGTTCTAACATGGTCCTATGTGAGACTAGTTCTCGTCACTTAAAGCATTTACTAATCTTTGTTTTATTTTAGACACTTTTTGGCATTGTAAACATATTAAATAATAACTATACTAGTAATAACTACTAGTAATTTTTCATGTTCAAAGTTATTGAAAACCATATGTTTACCAACTATTCCATACTTTTTACTTTCATTCAATATAGTTTTTTACGTCAAGTGTCTACTTTCTTTTTGTAGCTACCTTTCGGGTATCAACTTTTTGCTTATTTACCATGTTCTCGTGTTTATACTTTATTTCTTTTAAACGTTTTCATGACGTTTTAAATAACTATTTGTATGATTTCATAAAATATTTTTTCTAATGGTTTTCTCTTTTTGTAATCATAGTTCCAAATGATCCGCAGAACTTTTTGAAGACCTAAGACAATCTCTATATTGTGTTAATATATTAGTAAATTTTAGTTTTTTTATATAAACAAATAAAAGAATATCGTATTTATATAACATGAATATAATTACTAAAAAATCTTTTGCTTTTCAAAGTTGCAATAATGGTAAATTTTGGGGCCTGCAATACGTAAAAGAAAAGCAGAAAAGATTGAAAGAACACCTTCCCATGTTAGCTGCCTCATGCACTGAATGTTATGGTCGAAATTATTGCTTTTTAATAAAAAGATATGGAAAGAGATTATGCACTGAATAATATAATAAAACTTATGATAGTAAAAAAATTAACCCTATAGATGAGAGATAATATGCAATTGGTTTTTTTCAATGACTGATGATTTAAGCTTAACATTTTTAAGATTTTAGGTTTTTTATGATGTTTTGGGTGAGTCAGTCCTTGAGACTTTGAGAGTCAGAGTCAGTATGAACGGTTAACATCACGTTTCAAGAAAACTCATTTGGGTATTACGGGTAGTTTTAAACGTCGATTAAAAAAAGGTAAAAGATAATGTTTCTTTTTCTGTACTTTCATGTAATTTCAGTTGTTTATTATTTTAAAAAACAATCATCAAATCAGTTTTAATTTTTAAACCATGGCGCATCCAAAATGTTTCTTCAGTGTGAGTAACGGGTTGATTTGATGACAGAAAGCCTATGTACATTTGAAAACTTGAGATTGTGAAACTTACATCGGGTGGATGTAAGTTTTTTCTATCTTTTACAAGAACTTAAGTGAAAGCTTGTTAACACCTTAAGTGTTAAGAATTTGATTCAAATGTTTACATAATTGTTACTTAACTGACAATTCAAACCTCTATCCCCAAGCCCATCTACCAAGTCAGTGCTCTAATTTATAACTTATAATAAAAGAAAATTTTCTTAAGACACGTGTTATCATTCTAACATATAAAAAAAATCATTTTCACGTGTTATCATTCTAAAAAAGCAAACAAAAGGAAAACCAAAACCTTAATAGCGAGGATCGTCAGGGTATCGATAACGAAAGAAAAAAAGTAGGAACACGGAGAAAGACAATGCCAACGAACATAATCGAAACACACATCAAAGAGAAGTGTCCGGACACAAAAAACCCACAAGAAAAACTCCACCCCCAAACCTCGAACCCACACCCAAAACAAACTGTATAAAAACACATACAAAAACAAAAACAAAACAAAAACAAAAAAATAATATCACCGACCAAAAGTTTTAATAAGAATAGTAATATATGTGAAAGTTAGAAAGGTTTGTGTCATAAATTTGAAATAAGTTGTTTGAAGAAAAGTATGTGGGTGATTGTCTGATTGACTTGTTACACGACCACTTTATTCTGAGTTTCTAAGCAACCAATGCTTTTATAAGACATTAAGACCTTAAAACATTAATCACCTTAAGAATAATACAAAACATCATTATTTTAGTAATGTATTAGTTTGTCTAGGTAAAAATAAAGACCGATCAAGTCATGCTGGTAAACTAATAAGACCTTAAAACATTAATCACCCTAAGAATAATATAAAACATCAATTTTTTTAGTAATGTATTAGTTTGTCTGGATAAAAACACAGACCGATCAAGTCATGATGTTAAACTAATAATGCATAATGTACGATACAATAAGTGGTTAGCTAAACATACCTAAAGTAGAGAGAAAATACTATTAATTTATTAGGACACCTCTTTAAGTTGAATATAGTAATAAGATAATATGATTAATTTAGTAGAATACGGTTAATGCAACGAACGCTATAACAAAGGGTGTTGCTATAACATACCCCTCTGACCCTCTCACAAATACGATACGCCCGTCTCGATTAAAAGTTAAAATTTAAAATTTCAATTTCCCATTCATATGAAAGGTACATTCAATGTAGTACGTTTAGTCACACACTATAATGTTATAAAACAAAACATATATCCAGCAAAAGATTTCCCACCTTAAAATTTTGTCATAATTCCGACAGTGGTGTCGGTCGGTTCGACTGTGGGGACTCAGCGACGGAAGTGCTGACTTGAGGGCCTTAAACCCACTTGTACATTTGCTTTTCGTGCATTAAAAGTTGTACACACATAAGAATAATTCAACTTACAAATGTGTGTGTCAGTGTGTGTGTGTGTCACAACTCACATGCTATATATGTATGCCTACACCTACACCTATGCCTATGCCTGTGTGTGTGAGTGTATAGATATATATATATATATATACAGGTATATAGTAGTGGTGGTGGTGGTGGTGGTTGACGGTGGAGGATTGCGGTGGCAGATGGCGGAGTTTGCACACTTGGTGGTGGTGAAGTTCAAAGAGGAGGTGGTGGTGGAGGATATTATTAAGGGGTTGGAAAAGCTTGTTTCTGAAGTTGATACTGTCAAGTCCTTTGTTTGGTAAGTCCAATGTACAACTGCTCATGCGTGAAGTATAAGCTTTTATATTATTAATGTACAACTGTTTATGCATTACATACAAGTGTTTTATTATTGTTGTTCCGAGTGAGAAGATTTTTGTCATTATATCATAACACTCCAATCCAATGTAGAGTACAATCTTTTGTAGTTTTTCTTATGGTTTAAAAGCATATTTTCCCATCTAAAACTCTTTAAGATATATATACTCAAGCAAAATTTTTAAATGCATATATCTTTTTACAAAACCTTATAATTGGCAAATTTACTTATTTCTATTAAAAATAGTTTATATAATGACTAATTTGCCCTTATTTTTACTAAAACTTAATAATTGGCAAATTTCCCCTTACAAACATTATAATTGGCAACTGGATTAAAAGCATATTTTCCCTCTAAAACTATTTAATGACATATATACCCATCTATAAATGTTTATTAATTTTTTTGAAAGGTAATATTGTCATAACAATAAATTGAGTATATTTGTAATTTAAGTTTTTGCTTGGGTGTATATGCATTTAAAGGATGTTTACAATGGTATATATGCAATTGATCCTTTTCTTATGGGATATCTTGGCGTTAAAATGATCTACCTTCTAGTTAAAAGGTTTGTGAGTTTAAGTTTTATGAAATATAGATATGATGATTTTAAAAGTTAAGTAAATATAATGCAACAAGTGCTAAACATATGATTTTACGTTCTTAACATTACCTTAATGAAAAAGTATGACTGGTTTAGTAGGAGAGTAAATCACAGTGAGTCATGATCTTATTATATTGTCATAGGACGTACTACTTTGTTGAATTAAGTACAGGCTAATTAATTTTTTTGAACGGGTACAAGCTATTTTGAAAACATTTTGCTCTAATTTTGTTTGCACCTGAAGATAAAAAAAAATAATTAAAGAAAAAACTACGTCTTATTTTTTATTGAAAAAGTATCTGCCTTTAGTTACATGTATATGTTATTGTTGTAAATAAAAAGGAATAAATAAATAAACACATGAAATTATTTCGTGTAACTCAATGTCTATACAGTTATAATTGGTATGTTCATACTCATTAACGTACGATTGTCTTAGAAAATATCATTTTCGTGATTTACTTTACATGTTTTAATTTTACTACATAGGGTACAAGTTATTATTATATTAAATAGTAGTTAGGTAATACTACAAAACATCATGCAACAGGGGAAAGGATATTGAAAGCATGGAGATGCTAAGACAAGGGTTCACTCATGCTTTAATGATGACATTTGGCTCTAAAGATGACTTCAATGCTTTCCAAGCCCACCCCAACCATGTCGAATACTCGGCAACGTTCTCAGCCGCGATCGACAAGATCGTGCTTCTTGATTTCCCCGTTGTCGCGGTCAAGCCTCACTCTACTTGACGAGTGAGCACACGCTTGTTTATCGACTGAATACAAGTTAAATTGTCTCTAAGACATTCAGGATATTAGTATATGAACTATGTTTCTTGTTTTGTGTTTTTCTAAGAATTGCTATCAGATAAACTCTATCAGATAAACTAAGTTGTTGTAAGAATAATGTACTTGATTTTCGTGTATAATCAAGCCCAAGTTGGCATAATATCCTCACATAACCGGCATATACTAGAGCTTTGTAGCACTGGATTTGTCTTTTATTTTCACGTATAATCAGTTTAGTTAGTCAATATGTAATATTCAAACCTCCGACGTGCGGGCATCTGTGCCCCGCGTGGCCGCATGGGCAACTACCTTTCGTGGTTCAAAATATTTAAATATTACATATTATGAATGATGCTTAAACTTAAAATCAAATTGGTTCAAATCAAACTGGTATTCCTTATACACAGCAAAGTTTTGTTCAAATGAACAGATTTAAACCAAAATATTTGAATATTACATATTACAATTCATGCTTAAACTTCAGATCGAATTGGTTGATGATTAAAGTTCTAATAAGGATGCCAAATTGATGATCATAGTTCAGAGAGGCACTTACCATTGATGAATTCAACCACCTGGGCAACTACCTTTTGTAGTACGACGACGGTTGCTTGCAGGTTTTCTGCAAATTCTTCATGAATCGGGTTTTCTCCATCAACAAAATTTGATACGGCCTTTATGAATATCGAGGGGACTCTCATAAGATTAGATACATAGGCCACAGCAGCTCCCTGAAACCCAAAAACTAGAATATATCAAATTATCTGGTAATCAAGTATTTTTACAACAGAAGTGGGAATTATGACTCATTTACTAATAAATAAATCGATTTAGGTTGTCAAATTTTAGAAGATTTACATTCTTAATGTAATAATATAGTCCCAGGATCATAACTAATATGATAATTATTTATACAAAAACGGAAGAACAAGCGTTTCTGGGTCAACTCAACTGTCCCATTTCGACCCGGAACAAAAAATGAAGCTTTTTTCTAAACTTGTTTTGATTTGTCATGCTCATATTTCAAGATAGCTAAAAATGTAGGTGGCTCTATACATAACATATATTTCCATCTGAAGATTAAACTTTAAGAAAAGATGAATTATAATTTGTCCTAATGAAATGATGTACCTCCATATCAACAATTGTTGCATCATTGGCCAAGATGCATGTTTCATCCTGTGGGGACATATCTAAAGAATCTCCAGTGGACAATTTACAAACCTGTGGAAATGTATATTAACATACTGAACAGGTGTCATATAGAAGTAACCAATAAGAGATAAGTTATTGCATGATTTTATTTCCAAACATCACATAATTTATTGCATTATCTTGTTTTCCGTCTTTTAGAGTCCTAACACTTAAGTTTTTTAAATTTGATGTGTATATATATATATAAACTTTGCTTTGAATTCAGAAAATGGTAGATTTCATTTTTTTATGTGGAAAATAAGAGAACAAAATTGTCTGCTCACATAACCCACTTCTTGTGACCTAGCTCTCCCAAAGTGTATTTGAAAAAGGTGTCCCTCCCCAAGTGTAATTAGAGCGTATGTGAGTTAGTGTTGTAGAAAAAGTAAAAACACATCCCAATTCTTAAATGAGGATACAAGAAACCAAAATTAACTGTGTTCTTTGTAACCCATTAAGACATCAATATCAAGTTAGATTTTATAATTATGGTTTGCAAAAGTTTATATACAGATTTTGGTTTTCTTAAATATATAAACATTTGTCAAGAAAAAAAAACATTTTTAGTCAAGTTACAAACATAGATTCAAAATCTGATTGTTGCCATATAAAAATTGGTAGAGGATCACCTTTAGATTAAGTTCCTTCACAAGATTCGGTGTGGAGAAACTCTGCCTTCGACCAACTCCATACTTATCAGGACCCTGCAAATCAAGAGCCGAACAACATTGAAATAAAGAAATCATTAGAATAATTTTGCTAATAATGACATTAATTGACGTTTAACACACAAGATCTAAAATTGATTTAAGACTGCTTACTGGAATTGGAATCCGCCTATCATGAAACGCAAGTTCAGATACTAAAAACACATCAAATATGGAAGCTCCTTTCACCTGGCATTCACAACATTAATACAAAAATAGTTACTCATAACAATTACAGATGTAATAAACAATCTAAGATAAAGAATACAAACTTAAGTTGCTCTATTTCTGAAAGAAAGGTAAAATAAAAAACGTGCACAAAAATTATACCTTAAAGCCACCAGCAGTGCCAGCATTTATCAAAAGATCAGGCTTCAATGCTTGAATAGATGCATAAGTCACAAGAGATGCAGGAACAGTACCTACACTATTGATCCCTGAAACATAAGAAGCTTAAGGAATAAGTAATGAAAATTAATGCATAATATCCAGTGAACCACATGCACACGATAGAAGAAAGAAATATAAGGTACAAAGTGTATACGATAAGATCAATTCAACAAGATTCTGGAGAATCACCTCATGTGCCACTGAGGATCATTTATGTTGGTATTATGCAAGAGATGGCAATATTATGCAAAACATGGCAATAGTCATGAATATAAATCAGGTGAATTTGTAAAGTTCCAACCCGACACCCAAAACATATATTTAAAAGTGAGAAATTGTTATCTCTGACTTTATTTGGTCATATGTTGACTACTAAATTCCAAATTTAATAGCAAATCAAATATAAAATCAGCCCCAAGTGGCATAAACACATTACTGTAAATTGTAATACTGGACAGAATGAAATCATATGTGGCATCTCACACACACATATAACAATATGAAACAAGAAATGTAATGCCTACCTAAGTCACGGTCCTTCCCTGGATAAATGACATTTATATTCAGATCCTTGTAATAACCATGATATCTGATCCAAGGGACACCTAATGGAAACCTGAAATGCTTTAAACTGAAATAAACCCCAAAGGCAAACTAGAACAATGCAGCTGCACCATTAAAACGGAAAAACCATAGCATGAGAAAGCAGCTTAAGTATTACTAAGGGAAAACTCATATGCTATTTCTCTTTCAAATGCATTATGTATCTTCTCCCTCCCAAAAGAAAATGTATGTGAGCACCAATCACACACCAGATTCGGAATCCAAATTCATTGCCTTATTTAAGTTTTGTTATTTCTAGGTAGGTCCGTAAATGAGAGTTTAAAATACGCCATTAAACTAACTTTATCTTTTGCAAACACAACTACTTTAGAAGGGATAGATTGCTCATATCAGGGAATATAATAGATCGAGTGCTTGTGTGTGTTAGGATCAAATTGGTACGAACACACAATAGAGAATAATAAACAATAACAGAGACACGAGAGATATATAGAGGTTTGGTCGCGATGTGCAACCTACGCCCTCTTGTGGCAACTAGGGTTTTTTTTTTATTGAGTGATAAATATTACAAGTACAATGAGATGTATATATAGACTACAATTAGTGTTAATCCCTTTAGTTAATAATCTAAACTGGACCTAATTAGAACTTGGGCCGGCCGAGCCCTACTGCTCCAAACTAATTCACCCGAAGCCTACACACACCAGTGTCATCTGTTTTCACATTCAATTTAGCAACCGAAAATCAGTTTTCTTACATCGAAATAAAAGGCAAACATGGGCAACTATTAGAAAGCTACATTTTGAGTAGTGTCATATCATTTGCAATTAAGCAAATGATCCATTACCATTTTACATCTACTAATCATCAACCTAACTTCAAAACTATCAAAAGCTCAAAAGCATCCAGTTTCAGAATCAATACAGCAGGAAACTCAAAACGAGATATGAACATGAGTACATAACAGCTTCCAAACAAACGAGAAAACTGAAGTTCAAACTAACAAGTAAACCGTAAACATCATAATAAACAGATACAAATAGTTGAATCTAAATGAAAACTCACAACGAGCCATCTTCCGGCGAAAGCTTGAAGTGTTGAACGATCGGAAGAGCTTCTGAATCCATGGCTGCCGTCGATTAAACAAAAGTTAAATTACAAAATTAACATAAACATTATACAATTTGGTTGATGATAATCCAGATGATTACCGGAGAAAATTAGAACTGTAGAAATCGGTCGTTTGTCATCTCCGATCGAAAGTGTAGCCATGGTGACTTCAGTTTCTTCCTCTTCAAGTTTTCTTTTTCTTTTCTTTTTGAACAATTTTCCTTTGCTGATGGAATTGGGCTATATGAAAACTGAAAAGAAAATGAATAATGGGCTTAGCCTGAAACAGGCCTAGGCCCGTCAAGCCCAAAGTGTTTTTTTTTTCAATTTAGTATTTGAATTTCGAAATAAAGAGATTTTTTTAGAATAACGGAAAGTTCACTGTTTATTAAGCAAGAAACTAGATGATAAACCAATACTACCGAATCTGATACGTTTTACATTGATTGGTATTTAAAATGTTGTGTTTATGCCTTTATGATAGGTTTTGAGGATGATTGTATTATTAGTAAAAAAGAAGTACCACTTTTACATTTGATCATGATGCCATTGAAAAGTAAGGGGTGATTTCAAACTACGAGAAGATATGTAATTATGTTAAATCTTAGCCACTCATCAAAATATCATAAGAAATATTGGTTCGCTCCAAACCCATTATGTTTAATAAAATCTTTTTTGATTGTTTGATTATGCAAGAATTCAATTTGTTTTCATTTAAAATTCCTATTACTTGATAAGATGTTTCATAAAGAAAATACAGTTATAGTTTTAAACTTGCAAAATAGTAATTATCTATTACTATTAATAGCTTTGGTCGGTGCTTTGGTTTTTCTTTTTCTTTTTTTTTCTCTATTTTTTGTGTTTTATAGGGTTTGTTTTGGGTGTAGGTTCGAGGTGTGTTTTGATTAGTTCGTTTATAGGGTTTGTTGGCGTTGTCTTTCTCCGGGTTCTTGCTTTATTTCTTCCGTTATTGATACTCTGACGATTCTCGCTATTAATGTGTGGGTTTTCCTTTTGTTTGCTCTTTTCGTGGCTTTGATTTTCGTTGGTCTCTATTTTGGACCATGTCGTCTTCTTGCGGCTTTGATTTTCGTCTGTTTTGTGTATGGTGTTGGGCTCTGATTTAGTTTTTGAGTTCTGCATGTTATAGTGTGTTATGGATTTGGGGTTTTTGTGTGTTTTACTTTGTGTATTTTGCTGATTTCGTGCTTTCGAACCTTCATTTTGATTTTGATTTTGGTGTAGGGTTACGTTAAAACTCGCATAGCCGCGGCAACGCGCGGCGCCAAAACCTAATTAAGATATCAAGACAAAAACGTTGTATTGTGTTAGAATAAACTTACCATTCAAAGCACTTATAGGCAATTCTGGTATTGTTATCATATTATCACTTTTGGAAAACATATTATCTTTAGAGATATTTTATCCAATAAATGAGTTTTTGATTAATATAAGTGTTTTAATAGTTGGGTTGAATTGGGTAACATTAAACTGACATCCAAAACTTAATTTATTGTATATACGAATAAGGTGATACATTGGCTCCTAACAATCTATACCATCTATTTTCATGATCCTCCCATTCAATTTCTCTTTTTTCTAGTGCCCTCTACTTTTGTATTTTTCGTCTTCTTTTTAGTGATTAGAATTGTTTCTACATGTATGTTTTACACAAAAATAATAATAATCAAGGTGTATATATATAAAACCTTCAACAAACGTTTGGTTAGTGAGGATAGGGAATAGTCATTACATGATCCCGTATCGAACTAACAATAAGTCGAACCACAAAGCCTTTCTAACCTTATATCCTAGCCTAGGCATTGGAAATTTGTCAATTTGTGTAGCCTGCGTTACAAGTCTAAATTTGCATAAAAAATAAACTTTGTGTTTGTTCAAAACGTTTATCGTACTTCTTTAAATTAGAATTATGTTTGGAATACAAATCTCGTCCCAATAGGTTTTGGTTTCAAAGACCCCAAATGTCCTTTAACCTATGACCAATGTTATTAAAATCGGATTGGACCGTCCGAAAAGAGTTAGGAAAACTCAAAAGTATTCATGTTGAGACCTTGAAAACCTTCGTTTGAATAGTTTGGTTATAGGGCTGAAGGTTGAAGCAACGAACTATATCGGTGACTGAAACTTGTTAACAAAAATATGTTTGTTCCTTTGAAATTTTCTTTTATTCCTTTACTATTTAAATCATGTATAACATTACAGATTTACACCAAAATACAAACTAGTTATATATTTATAATTTATTTTAAAATAGTCGTATGGAGAGTGACATGTGAGTTAGCATATAAAGAACCCTTAACATACAAAGTGTACGAAAATATTAAGACATGAGACTTGTCACTGAAGGAGTTGTAAGTTCATTCGCATCATAATCACACATAAAATTCAATAATTACGCAACGTATATAAATAATTACCCTATATTAATTTAAAAGTAGATTTGCATGAATTTATCATTTAACGCACGTAGATATTAATTGTAAACGACGTGTTATATTTTTCTAAACCTGATCCACCGGTCCAACCAATGCCCCACTAACAAACCTAACTCAATATAACTAATCTATTTACCAAAACATTTCCTACAAGTATAAATACTCCTCAACCTGCTTGCATTTCATAAACCTCAATCATAAAACTACATAACAATATAACATACATAACCATGTTTTCTGTTACTCAATCCTTTAGCAACAATCTCAACATGACCTATATGATTCCGATGGAGTCACCGCCATCCGAACACCACCTACGACTCACGCGCCACCATCAATCCACCATTCGGTGCGGCTCCAACGCCATTAACCCTGCCGCTGTCGCGGCCTCGGTTAACAATTTCACGTTCGCCGGAGCCAGCAAAAGCCGCACCGATTGGCAGAGCTCATGCGCCATACTTTCAAGCACGACGGTGAGTCCACAACATGAAAACCAAATAAATTTAGATCTAGTATCATCTAATAACCTCCTGAAGCCACTCACCATCAACGACATGAGTTCATCACCGATGCACGGATCGGAGATACGTGTTGCTTACCAAGGTGTTCCTGGTGCTTACAGTGAAGCCGCTGCAGCTAACGCTTATCCGAACGGCGAATTCATCCCTTGCGATCAATTCGAGGTCGCGTTTCAAGCTGTCGAGCTCTGGATCGCGGATCGCTCTGTGTTACCAATCGAAAACTCACTCGGAGGAAGCATACATCGAAACTTCGATCTCCTCCTCCGCCACCGCCTCCACATCGTCGGCGAAGTGCATCTCCCCGTTCGTCATTGCCTCTTAGCGTTACCAGGAGTGGATAAACACGATCTAAACCGCGTAATCAGCCATCCGCAAGCGTTAGCTCAATGCGAGCTAACGCTCACGAAACTAGCCCTAAAAGTCACACGTGAAGCGGTTTACAGCACCGCTGGAGCCGCTGAGATGATCGCCAAAAGCAAGTTACGTGACACCGCTGCGATCGCGTCGGAACGTGCAGCGAAGCTCTACGGTCTCGACGTGATCGCTAACGGCATACACGACGATTGCAACAACTTCACTCGGTTTGTGATGGTGGCTCGTGAACCGATCATACCTCGAATCGATCGACCGTTTAGAACGAGCATCGTGTTCGCTCACGATAACGGAACGTCGGTGTTGTTCAAGGTGTTATCGGTGTTCGCCTTTAGGAACATTAACTTGACGAAGATCGAGAGTAGACCTCGTCGTCTCCGGCCGATTACGTTCGTCGACGACGGTGACGTCGGAACGACGAAGCGATTTGAGTACTTGTTTTATGTGGATTTTGATGCGTCAATGGCGGATGTTAGAGCTCAAAATGCGTTATCGGATGTTCAGGAGTTTACCTCGTTCTTGAGGGTGTTGGGTAGTTATCCGATAGATATGACCCCACGGCCTACTTCCGGTGGGGATTCATAATTATGATGTTGATAATATGATGTAATCCGAACTTAATGTTGTTATGTTGGGGTTTTTTTCATGTAAATTCCTTTGGGATTTGTTTAAAAATCCATTCATACGTAGCTGTATATTTAAATTTAAATATATGAATAAAAGTCGCGCAAAATCGTTAATGGATTAATATAGTTTTGAATAAATAATAGTGTAAAAGAAAACAACAAGAAGGTGGTTTGCCCGAGTGGTTAAGGGGGAAGACTTAAGATCTTCTGCACATAAGTGCGCGTGGGTTCGAACCCCACAGCCACCAATTTTTATTTTCTTTGCTTATTTGCATTTTTTAACAATATAGAATATTTTTAAATGCATTTTTTGTATGAAATTTTAATGTACTGATGTGTTTGTAAGGTGGGATGAGTAAAGACAAGTTACATATTTCAATTCAAAACTTCATAAACACATATGTTTTTTTTTAATTTAAATAAGGTGATATTCTATAATTTTATTCAGTAATATGATCAAACTTTATCTTTGAGCGTACTAATGCGAGGCTGGTTCATTATTTAAAAAAACTTTTTGTGTCCAAGTAGGAAATTTTGATTATTAAGTGTTATGTTTCGCATTAAAAAAAAGAGTTAGACTTTTTTTATTCTGGATGAATGCGTATATTGTGATACATTTATCCTATAAAATCTAAAAAATTTTATTCAAAACTTAATTTAAACCGCTATGCATTTAACTATTTTATAGACACATAATCAAATTACATAACCCGATGCTTAATGTCATAAATCACAATTCACAACTTGTGCATTTTGAATCACATTTAGATGGGCTCGCTATTTAACAATTGCACTTGGATTATTCCATCCAAACCTGATTCATTATAACGATGTTTTCATTCTTTACTGAAATCATTATTTACTTTATATAACCATTATAGTGGTTTTATCTAGTGGTTTTACCATCCTGATATTCATTTTTCTTTTTCTACCTATTGCCAGTTTAATTAAGCTTGTAAATACAGATTCCGACAGACACAATAAATCTCAAAACATTGTTATATTTTATGAACTTGTAACGACCATTCGACATGAGAATCAGTAATTGCAATCGAGGAGAAAAGAAAGTAGCATTAGAGAGGATGTATGCACGATGATACGAAGTGGTCCTAAAAAGTTTGTTACGTATGTACATGGTTCTCTGTTTGCACACAATATGTGGGTACCATTTTTTAACAATCTAGATTGGTAAGATTTTGTATTCTCAAATTGGTGACGGTGTAAGTATCTGCGGTTTTTGTAACCTGACATGTGTTTGTGTAATTGGGTATGGTTCCTTGGATCACACGTCTTCAAATTTGGTTTGTCACATCACAACGTTTATACCTAATAAAGCCTTACAATGTGCATTTATCCATTCGTTGACATGAAATGTCTTTGCATACACAAGTGAGATCAAGCAGCCACATTCAAGACATGCATTGAGTTTTACCAGTGCTATTTCTTTAATCATCCTTACATTCGATTGGAAAGTATCTTCAATCTATATCTTATAATCAATGTTATAACTACATGATCTACCTCTTAAAGTCTTTATGTTGTTACAAATGAGGTGGGGTTGAGTCGTGATGATAAGCGGTGTGTTCCACAACCAAAACTGATTGGATATATCTTTTGACTTGAACTTCTCTTTCTTTATGGCTTTTTAAATTCATTTATTACAACATATAATTAAAGTTTGAGGTGTTACAAAATAATCAAGGCCTACATTTATTATGACTTGATGATCATCACTTAAATTTCAAATGCATACGTATGCTGTCTTTTTGAACAGGAAATATACAATCTAGAAATAGGAGAATATATGTTATTTTAATCAGGCCCGTATATCAGTTTCCAGTCGGGACCGCATACTAACCCACTCATAAGGAAACCCACGATTAAAAAAACATTTTGCCTCAATCATTGATACTTTTGTTTAAAGTGAGACTTGAACCTAACCCTGAATATTTTTGCAAATGTTATTTTTGTTTATTTATATACTGGATTATAAACTCGTGTGATTCGCGGGCGGAAAAGAAGTTAGTTTAAACTAATTAGTTAATTCCTCATTCACTTAATCCATATCTAAGTAATTGAAGTACCATTATCTAATATATTGTTTTAACATCTAATAATGTATAAAAGCTGCACTAATTTGATTCCAACAAAGTACCCTTTTTTGACGACTTTATAATGCATAAATCTATAGTTTTTCGACAACTAAAATAATGTATAAACACTACACAAATTAGACAACAAAAAACTGCATAAATAAGCAATGTTTGGCGAGTATATAGCGCATAAAAACTACGCTAACTGACATCAATAAAGTTCATGAGTCCGCACTATTTTAATAGCTCAATATGCACGAAGATTACACTAATTTGACAATAATAAAGTGCACAAATTAAATTGTTTTGATTGCTTAAAAATCACCTATTTGACCCATTCAATAAAAATCATCCATTTGACCAATTTTAAAAAATAAAATAAAAATTATTACTGTTTATTATATTTATGAATTTTAGGTGATCATGTTAAAAGGACCTAAGAAGCAGAATGCATGCAGGGCATTCCTATGATGATCATAATCAAAAATTATTCTAGACGTTTGCATATCATACCAACCAAGTAAACTAAAAAACGTTAATATTGTATCATTTTATTTTTTTAAATAATTTGTTTTTACATGTCTAAGAGGCTGAATTTTTTTAAATAAACATATACATTAAAAGTATGAAATACAAACTTAAAATCATACCCAACCATTGGTGAGTGGTTCAACATCTTAAACTACAATATAATATGATACCATATGCAATTATATTTCTGCTCAAGCATTTGATCAAAGCACATTACATCTTCACTTCAAACACATTATGTGAAATTCATCAATATTAATTTCAAATAGTCTACACGATCCAGATGTGTTATCCACAAACAATGCAGTTCACATATACTTTGTTGCACGCTGATGAAACTCAAGTGGGTATTTCTAAAAGAAGACTTTAAAAAAAACAACAGAAAAAAATAATGAACTTCTTTATAAATATACTCAACAAACAAACTCACGCATTCATATTGCCAAAAGCACAAATTTAAGCAATTAAGAACATTGGGCCAGTTTAATCAAATTTTAATTAAAGTATGGCTATCTTCACATGTTTATGTGGTTTAACAACCTACACATCTTTTAATAAAAATTACCCATTTGACTCGTTCAATAAAAATTACCCATTTGAACAGTTTAAATTCTTTTTAAACTTACTATTATGTTTTATATTCAAGAAATTAGATGAACATGTAAAATGAACCTAATAAGCATAATGTAGTATCAAATACCTTGAAGGCTTTAGCTCTACATTTTTTATTATCATAAAAAGGCTTTAAAAATTATATCACTTTGGTAAATTAACTTGATTAATGATAGGGGTAGGTAGATCGTAACGCATCCCCTCTATAAACATTCATCATATACCTGATTTGACCGAATAATCACGCGAACTGTACATAGTTGGCACCACTTGTAATTTGTACCGATTTTAGATTATATGCATGAATGGTCATTTCAAAGTTTCACATACCACTTCTTATTACCTACCAATGGGTCACCAAGATATTAATACATCCTTTTAAGTAGTTCCTTATAACAATGTTAGGAAAAACAGTTATAGGATAATAGAAAACTCTCGTGGATAGATATCATACGTGCGAATACCCAAGCAAGGTTACACTTAGAACCAAAATCACATTCATATTAATTTAAGCATATAATAAAATAAAATGACTATGAAACTAATTTAAACAAAACATAAAACTTAATGCTTCCTCAATCCAGAAACTAATTTGTTTCAAAGTAAAGTGTTCTAATTGCTAATTCAATCATCAATTCTCTGCAACCACTGCACACGAACTCTCATCAATTTTGACTATAAAAAGTAACCCTTTGACACGGAAAAATCTGATGCATTCTTATCTATACTATATATAAAACATATGAGAGAGGTATTTTAAGATACCATAAAATTAAGAACAAATATTTTACTTAATGTATAAGATACAACCAATTTTGAGGATAAAATAGTATTTTTAACATTATTTACAGATTACCCCCTACAATTAATTACATAATAACCTTACACTTACTGTAACTTACATAAAATTTTACATTATCTATCCATAAACCAAAAAAACTTAATTTGTTTTAAGATTTAGTTATATCTTTTAATATATCATGTTTAAAAACTTTTTGAGACTATAATTATAACCTGTGTATTTTTAAACTTTTGGTGTAAGTTTTTGTTGAATCGATCTGTATTTCGTGAGGTACAATAAGTTAATGCGTAAATGTACAAGTCGTAATGCAAAACCCATTTATTTGGTGTTTTATATTTTAACTAAGAAAAAATATAAGACTTTTGTAAAATTACTACAATATTAACAAAAACATGTGTCGGATGTAAAATATCGACCCGACGCATTGCGCGGGCACCCTTCTAGTTCAAAATGAAGTATATGCTTCTAGATTTATAATGCAACTTGTGACGAAATCAAAGGCTCATAAATCTTATTTCACCAAATGCAGGTGCATCCCCTCTTAATCTCGAACTCACAAAATCAAAGCTTCATAGATCGATCCAATACCAAATCGAAGACTCATAAAAGTAACTCTGTAAATCCACATGAATAAAATCGATCTAGTAGGAAATCACGAGAAACATCCTTAAAAAGCATACAAATATGGTTAAATAGAAAGATGTTTATGGTAACTTTGTCTGCATTAAGCCTTAAATAACATTCATCATAGGTTGATTCATTAGTGTAGAATAGCAGTAGAACAATGAAGAGGTGGAGGAGAAACGGATGTGATGGTGGAATGTGAGGGTTGGGTTTTTTCCCATGGGTTATAAGGTATATATTAAATCCGTTCAAAACGGGTCTTTAGACATAGCGACAATATTTATTGTATCTATCTCACATTTAATTATTACACATAAGTTGTTCAAACATAATACACACAACGTATGAAAAGTGTAATAATAATATTTTGATTATTATATTAAAAACAACAAAATATATTTATATAAAAATTTACATGCTAACATGTGTTACGAAGATTTATACATTTTTTAGAATAAACGAAAACAATCAAACATCTAAGAGTAAAACATGTAGAACGCAACTACGAGATTTATGAGTACATAACCGTGTCACATGGTATAAAAAAAGTTAATTAGTATAAACTTATTATCACAATGTGTGATCTTTTTTAATTACTATTTCGTAGTTGTGTGATGAGAAGTAGATGTTTGTTATACATCACTAATACTAGGTTATTATCAAATTTCTTTAATTTTATGTGCTCTAACGGGTATATGAATCAATGTACTTTTTATGTTATCCCATATGGTGTTTAATAGGTTAGAATGTCGTGTATTGATGAAACTTGTTTTGAGTCCACTGAATCCATCAATACGGTGAAATTAACAATTAGCAAGTTGAATCGGCTGAGTCAAAATGTTAGTTTCTACAATTTTAGAAATAAAAAAGGCATGATATGTGTAGAAACAACATAATGATATCAAACACGCCCTTGCGTTTTAACATAATGTTAATACCTGAGGACATCAACAACGTTGCATGACGATCGTAAAGACAGATTCCAATAACAACATCTATCAACTATATCAACACGCCCTTGCATTTTAACATATAAACTATTTTGTCCCATCTAAAAACAAATAATACTAACTTAATAAACACAAAAGTAATAAATAATTTAAAATATTAAAAATAAATTATGTTCATTTGAAAATAAATATAGTAAAATAACATAAGAGGATACGCATTCAAAACTAATACAAAATAGGCGGGTAAAGTAATACCACACCTAATTTATTCCCGCCAAAATAATAATCGGTTTACTTCTTTGGATGCTTTTCATTGCTCAAGAAACCGTACATGTTATTTTGTAAGCAACAAAAAGTTTAAATAAAACAGGAAACGCCTTACAAGTAACGGTGGCGTAGTCCGAGTTGACTCAGTACGATTGGGTCGAGTTGTAGGGATATTGTTTACGTAACTTTTAAAATTAATATCAAACTTCATTATCTATAATTAATATATTTTATTAATGTCAAGATATATTTTGTTTTTGAAATAAGTACATTTGTTTTTCTTTTTAGCGTGATTTATCAACTGTATAATTTTAATGAATACGTTTTTTTTTTAACTATTTCACTGCTTAAATTTGCAATTATCAAATATTATAGTCATGTAAAATATTAAACTATTTACATTAATAGACCATTAACAATAGATATCGACAATATTTATTGTATCTATCATGTTGCTACTACTACTAGGTAATAATCTCAAAGATCCTATGATTTTAATAATTACGATTGTTTGATTGTCTGTAAATTATAACATATTTTATTTTATTGTTATATTAAAATAACATCAAATATGACGAATTTAAGTTGAGCGTGAGTTTGTGTGTATTTGCTAAAAGTACATTGATGTTGCGTGAGTCTGGACACTGGTGTAGTTCAAGTTGAATCTTCATCGAGTGGTTGTCGGGAGCTGGGGACGACAACTTTAGAGCGGTATAAAACACCAAGCTAGTTAGTAGGATCTTAAGAGTGGTTCATACGAGTAGAGCTAAACGATCAAGTCAGGTATGATTTGAATGACAATCGAAGTGTGTTTTTAAGATGAGAATATCAAGTGTGTGGTCTTCAAGGTCTTCTACATGGTTCAACATTGTTGTTTTTCTTAAATGGGTTTGATGGTTAGTTGTTAGAGTTATTCACTAAACGAAGCAATGAATTTTTAAGCGATAGTTAGAGTTTCTATTGCGTGATATATTAATTTACAAAGATATAGTTACAATAATACATGTAAGGGGATTTGTTGTTGATGTGCATCCAAACGGGTATGAGGATCACATCAAGAGACGTTACTACGTTCATTGTATCAAACGTTATATAAAGTTATTTGTTTTTTAATACAATATGTTCCTTTTATATTGCTTTTGGTAAGCATGAAAAGTCGATGCCTTTTTGAGATCATTTCACTGTCAAAACTCATATGTGAACGAGGGGCTGTTTGACAACTACTGAATGATTAGTGCTGGACCAATAAGATGTCTGAATCATTAAGTGTTGAATCATTAAGAGGTCTGGATCATTAATAGCTAATATATTGTTTAACTATTCAAATGCAAATGTCTGACCAATTCAGATAAGAGGTCTTAACCATTCAACATTAGACCTCTTAACCATTCAGAGACAAATGTCTGAACCATTCAGACATTTGCTCGCGAAACAAACAGTCTGAACCATTCAAACATCTGAACCATTAAGAGGTTGATTAAGAGGCTGCCAAAAACATTCTGAGTTATTTTGCACAACAAAGATGTTTGATTTTCATAATATTACAAAATATATCCTACTATAACTTATGTTATAACTACTAAAAGAAAATCTAACCAATAAACTATGTGTTTTATAGAGTTAGGCCACTTTTTTTTATCTAGTTTAATCCTGACAACCTTAACTATTATACAACAACATTTATTAGACTCGTCACATGATAAATAAATAAAATCAATTGAACAATCTACTTAAATGAAGTCCAACTAATTTCATCAACATCGTAACAAAATTACATCTGATTTACAATGATAAAGATCTTTTCCATCTTATCGTTGACGTTTGATACCAATATAAAAACCATATATATTTTTTTTAATAAAATAACAATTTACATTTTACATATCCTATAAACATCAACCTAGTAAAACAATCAATAAATTCGATATATTTTACTAGACACATAACCAATAATGATATGTTTTATCAAAGGAAAACCATATAATTTCCTTCTTAATTGCTAGCAAAAATCAGCAAAAAGAGGGAAACATTAAACAATAAAATTTTAAATTCCGACTCGGCCGAGTCACGACTCACGAGTCAACCGACTCGGACGATTCAATCTAAAAACCACCATCAATATATAGAAGAGTGTGTACTGAAAACCCCCAATATTCGTCAGCAGGTATATCATTAGGGCTAATCTTCCACCAAATCGAAGCGATAAGACGCACATACACACACATACACGCAGAAATCTTCGAAGCAGAAGAAACCCTAACAAAAGGTTCCAGTGGCGGTTAACTTTTCTTGCGAGGTACGATTTATATATTTGCTTCAATTTTGTTGATTTCAACAGCTGTAACTTGATTATGCGGAAGCTACAGTTTGTGTAAATCACGTCGATTTGTGCGTTTTTGTGGATTATAGCATTCGATTTTGTTATTGCGGATGAGATCTGAAGAATCCTGAAAGTTGCGTCATTGTTGATTGAATTAGGGTTGATTGAATTGTGGATTGATGCGTTTGCCCTAGAGTTTAGAGGAAGCGTGTGTTGGATCTGACCGGAGGGGGTGGTGGGGGTATGGAGCCTGTGGCGGTTAAGCGCCGAGGGAGAAAGAGGAAGAGGAAGAACGGGGAAGATGCAGAGAAAACCGCGAAGAAACCGGTGGTTGGGACGAGATCTTTGGTGTTAATTGGGCGGTATGTGAAGAAGGAGTTTGATGGCAGTGGTGAATTTCTTGGGAAGATTGTTTCTTATGATACTGGATTATATAGGGTTGTTTATGAAGACGGGGATTTTGAGGATTTGGAAACGCGTGAAGCGAAAGGGGTTCTTGTTGGGGAAGATGAAATGGATGCTGCTTTTCGTAAGAGAAAGAGGCATCTAGATCAGCATATATTGAAAAAGTATGTTAAAACTGTGGCAGTTCAATCGGATGCTGCTGCTAGTAAGGCTGAAACTGTTAGGAATGATAATGGTGTTAAATCAGCCAACGGTGAGAAGGTTGAATCCGTGAGAATTGACAGTCGTGTGGTTGATAATGGTGTTGAGTCAGCTGATGCTGATAAGGTTGAAAGTTCTGCTATTGGTGGTGAGTTGGACAGTGAATCATCTGGCGATTTAAGTGATTACGAGCAGTCTGCTGATGCAGCCGAGGTTGAACGTCCTTGTGTTCCACCACCACAGTTGCCGCCTTCTTCAGGAAATTTTGGGGTCCCTGAGGAGGATGTGCCATACCTTCTATCTGTATATAGCTTTTTGCGGTCATTTAGTGTTTGTTTGTTCTTAAGTCCTTTCGGACTTGATGAGTTTGTTGGTGCTCTTAAAAGCTCTGTTCATAATACACTGTTGGATGCTATTCATGTTGCTCTTATTCGTGCTTTGAAGAGTCATGTGGAAACCCTCTCATCAGAAGGGTCTGAGCTTGCATCAAAATGCCTCAGGTATCTATTTACATTATTTTTGTTAATATATTAGTGTAGCGTGAAGCATGTAGTTACATGGAAAACATTGAATTTATGCTTAGAAAGATGAGTTGGAGAATCATAACAGAAAATTTTTTAGTTGGTTATATATCTAAATGTATATTTTATGGTCAGTACCAAGAGTACTTCAGATCTTTCACTATGGTTGAAAATTTTTAGGCAAAAAGCTAGGTAAACGTATCTTCTTTATAACGTATATGCTTTATAAGGCAAATTCTTTCACTCTCGTATGAATGATATCAATAGTACACAACATTACAATGCTTTGAAATAAATTTTTTCCACATGAAAGGCTTGCATTTGTTATTATCTAGATATTTGCACTCAAAGTTCATTCACTGATATTGGAAAAAATAATTGTTTTGTTCAGTAGCATGGATTGGAGCTTACTTGATTCATTAACTTGGCCAGCGTTTATAGTCCAATATCTAACTATTATGAGATACACAGAAGGGCAAGAATGGAAAGATTTTTATGTTAACGTTTGGGAAAAAGACTATTATACTCTGCCTGCAGGTAGAAAGTTAGCCATTTTGCAGCTGTTGTGTGACGATGCATCAAATTCTGCAGAAATAAGGACAGAAATAGACAATCGTGAAGCTTCTGAAATTGGCCCAGATCCTGATGGAGTTATTGTCTCAATTGATGAAAATATCCCTAGAAGAGGTCGTCCTTCTAGGGATTCTTTGTCCAAGGGTCAAGAAGCTGTAAAAAAGGTTCCTGAAAGCCATATGCGAGCTCTATCTTCTGCCCCAGATTCTTTTGTTTCCAAAGCTACTAGTGATGCTGATGGCGATGAAGATGGTAATGGTGATGAATGCCGCCTATGTGGCATGGATGGGACTTTAATTTGTTGTGATGGATGCCCATCATCATACCATTCCAGATGTATAGGAATGATGAAATTGTCTATTCCTGAAGGGGAGTGGTATTGTCCAGAGTGTACAATTAATAGAATCGGGCCAATTGTTACCAAGACAACATCTCTTAGAGGAGCTGAATTTTTTGGTATTGATCCTTATGAGCACGTCTTTTTGGGCTCTTGTGATCATCTATTAGTGTATGTTTCCAATGCCGTAGTTTCAACTTTTAATATTTGTTTCTCATCATATGTAGTTTTTTTATGACGCCTTAATGATTGCAGGATGAAAGCTTCCACAAGTTCGGGCTCACATATTCAATACTATTCACCTGTTGATATTCCAAAAGTTTTGCAGACCCTTACTTGTTCAGCTGAGTATACGGCTTTATACCTGGAAATATGCAAGGGTATTTTGCAATATTGGGAAATTCCTGAAAATATATTTTCTCTTCCCAATTCAACCGGAATCGATAATAAAAGTGGTACTGCTAATGCACAGGATGCTATTACTAATGCTGAAAATGTTAATGGTGTTGCTGAATATGACTCAACTGCATGTCATGTAGAAAAATGTAAACAGTCGGGTTTTGTTCAAATCTCCGTGAGCGAATCTACCTCTGAAATTGGGAATTGCAATAATACAAGCAATGTTAAGAGTCCGTGTGATTTGTCAATTTTGCCCTCTCAAAAGAAAGAAGCTAATCTAGTGAAGTTTTACATGGGTTTATCTTTCAAACCACAAACATACTCAAATGTTTACATTCATGGAGATTTTGCTGCCTCAGCTGGTGCTAATTTAGCTATTTTATCATCAGAAGAAAAGCTGGATACACAAACTCAAGCTTCAACAAGCAGTCATAGGAAATTTATGTCTGCTAATTTCTCACTCCAAGCAAAAGCTTTTTCTCTTGCTGCTAAACGTTTTTATTGGCCGAATTATGAAAAGAAGCTTGTAGAAGTTTCTAGGGAAAGATGTGGTTGGTGTCTTTCTTGCAAAGCTACTATTAATAGCAAACGAGGGTGTTTGTTGAATGCAGCTGCTTCAAATGCCATAAAAGGTGCTGCAAAGATACTTTCTTCTTTGCGCCAGTCAAAAAATGTGGAGGGCAGTCTTGCTTCTATTGCAACTTATGTTATGTTCATGGAAGAAAGTTTACATGGTTTAACAGTTGGGCCTTTTTTGAATTCAAGTTATCGAAAGCAGTGGCAGAAACATGTAGAGGAAGCTGCGACTTTGGGTGAAATAAAGGTCTACTTGCTTGAAGTGAGTATTTTATCTCTATATTTTTCATTTACACTGGCTTTTTTTACTAGTAAATGAAACGGTTATCTTTTTTCTTTGAACTCGTAGTCATAAACTCAAAATGTCATTCACTTATTTTGAATGCAAGGTCACAAATTCATCATATATTTGCACCACTTATATTTGGCCTAGAAAACGAGTTGAACACAATTTTTCAAAGAATAATCTAGATTAAACTATTTGCCTTTTTTGTTGAATAACCTTATAATTTGATAGGTTGTTTTGCCTGTGTTATATTATAGAAGCATTTTGTAAGAACTAGATTGAAAAATCAGTATAGAAATGTTTTGTTTTTAGAAGTATTTAGGCGAATTAGTGACGTTACACATCTTTTATAAGTCACTTGTTCAATGATTAGGCTTTTGTATATGTGTGTGTGCGCACTCGTTCTATAGTCAAAAGCACACAATGGACAAAGGGTTTGCGTGCAGCAAGCTGCAAAAAAACGTAATAATAAAAAATCAAATTATATGGTATGAATAGCAAATTAATACTACTCTTAAAATATTAAAAACCTGATATGATTTGCAACTAATATTAAAACTTATATAAAAACTTTTTGAAATCATCTGATTAAAAAAAATCTAATTTAGTTGGTTGTACACTACATTAGTTCTACCCAATCAAACATTGATCATGTGAATAAAACCCAAGCAAGACAAACGAAAGTCTAAACAAGAAAAAGAAGAAATTCCAAAGAAATCAACAGAGAAAGTCCAAAACTCACTATACAGGGCATCATCTTAGAGAAGTAGAAGAGAAGAAGAAAGAAGCACTTGTTGAAGAAAAAAGAAACGAGAAGCATATATTGCTGCCTTGGAATACGAGGTGACCGCCTCACCTTTTGAGATCGCCGCATATGCGCCTTGTGTGTGTCTAGGCACCTAGGCCTTGCTTTACCTTGCATCACCATGCCATGTGTTCAAAGTATAAACAAGAAAAAGAACCGTCATGTGCCCATGTGTTCAAGGCACATAGGCTTCATCTCACCTCGCATGTTCTTTTTTAGTTTTCTATATCTAGATATAACCTTATTTTTTTACGTGCGTTCTTTTCGTCTCACACGTGTGCTTTTTTGTGTTCTTGGCTTCTTGCATTTAAACAACCCTAATATACCGTGTCATAGTTTGACCTCAAACGTATCAAAGCACATATCTTAATAATAAGCATGATACTTCGAATCTGTTCATTTCACCATATTCCAATATCTACTTTTACTTTTAGCTCCTTTATTATGGATCTAGGGCAAATTTAGTTTAGCAAATCACACAAAAGCTGATTCTGAACCTTCTTGTCTTTTGAACAATTGAAAACCAAAAGGCTATAAAAGATGTCATTAACTATAACAGTAGTTGCATTTAGCTTTTTATTGTTTTACATTTGTATAATGTGATTATTATTGGTTGTATATAGTTTGAAAGGAATATTCGCGACATTGCTTTTTCAACGGATTGGATTAGGCTTGTTGACGATACAGGTTCTGAAAGTCAACTAAGTCAAAGTGCTAAAAGTGTGGTGGGGTCAACTCAAAAACGTGGTCCAGGTAGGCGTGGTAGAAAACCATCTGTAATAGTACCTGAAATCCCTGATGCAGATGCGAAAGATTTATCAACCGATTTTGCTTGGTGGCGTGGTGGGATGCTGTCCAAGCACATTTTCCAAAAGGGGATATTACCACAAATGATGATCAAGCATGCTGCTCGACATGGTAAATTTCACTTGGTCATATATTGAGGTTGCATAATGGTTTGGTTGGGTAATAGGTCAATTCCTTTTTTTCTTCTTCTTTTGTGAAAATAACTAATGTATATGATTCAAATAATGTTACTATTTTGAATAAAATGATTCAATCTGTTATAAGCCTTTGCATACACGTTGGAGTTTGGACAACTATTGATTATTGAACCGTCAGCGGGTTTGTCTCCTTTCAAATATAGTACATTTTATCAGCTTGCCCCATTTTCAAACAAATAAAACCTGAACTGGCCAGCCTTCACATAATCTGTTGCATCTTTCTATTTGTAATTTTGTTATTGTTGATGCTACTAATGAAATGGTTAAAGAAAAAGTTCAACTAATTTTTTCATTTATTTAATCAGGTGGTTGTGAAAAAATAAATGGTGTGCAATATGTTGACGGTCTTGAAGTGCCTAAAAGAAGCAGGCAGTTTATCTGGCGAGCTGCAGTAGACTTGAGCAAGACTGCATCACAGCTTGCTCTTCAGGTAACTCTTTTAGAAATTGCTTGCTGATATGGCTAGATGTGCTTTTTGAGCAATGGGTCAAAACGCTTTGGGTTAAACATGCCATTTTTGTACGTGTCACCTCAGTAGATCCACTAACATGTTTTATAAATGGGTTAAGGAGGTTGTATGATATACAAATAGACTTTGTTTCACTTGACCTGCTATAGTTATAGACAACTTTTAGATATGACGCATTTGAGATAAACAGGTTGCGATTATTAACAACTATTTTTTGCTTTTGCAACAGGTTAGGTACTTAGACCTCCATTTGAGGTGGAATGAACTTGTTTGTCCTGAACAACCGCTTCAGGATGGAAAAGGTCCAGAAGCAGAAGCATCCGCTTTTAGGAATGCTTGCATCATTGATAAGAAAGTTTTGGGAAATAAAATAAGTTATGGTGTTGTTTTTGAAAATCAAAAGCATCTCCCTTCTCGTGTTTTAAAAAAGGTATTGGAAGTTGAGGAAACTGGAGATAAAAAGTCGAAAAATTGGTTTCTTGAGACACACATTCCTCTATATCTTATCAAAGAGTACGAGATGGTAGTGGTGGCGGATGTAAATTTGCCTACTTCTGCTACTAAACATGTGTCCAAATTCTCGAGGTTGAACAAAAAACAGTTAAATGCTTCTGGCAAGAATATATTTTCTTTTCTAGAGCAGAAGAGGGATATGGGAAAGTGCTTTTGTACTGTTTGTCAACATGATGTTTCATTTAGGTAAAGTATTTTCTTCATCAACCATACAGTTTTTAATCTTGTTTAACTGTCACCAACTTATATGTTCTTTTTGTTATTTTAGGATTGCTGCAAGGTGCGGTGCATGTCAAGGTATGTTACGGGCTAACTATATCTTTCGTAGTGAAAGTCACATCTTTGTGTTTTCTAGTGATGGCAATTTGACACTTCTACTTATGCATGGATTGATATGGGTTGTGTTTGATCTAAAACGGGTCACTAATAACATTAGCTAGAATAGGAATGGGTGGAAGTTGACCAAAGTCTATTTGCTAGAGCATACAACCTTCTAAAATCATATATATTATTAATGTTTAGATTTAGATTTAGATTTATAAATATTTTGTATTTTTTAATTAACACAATACACGCATACATATATGAAACTGGCAAATGTTTTTGCTGGTGGTTCCTTACTAAAAATTACATGTTTTACTTCTGATCCATTATCCAACCTGGCTTTCTTGCCGGTTGGTCTTTTTGCATAAGTTGAAACTTTAGGCTTTCATTTCTAAATATATTTATGATATTGTGTTTTATAAAGAACTTCCTGTCTGACTTTAGTTAGGTCTAAGATACTCGTGTGTGATTTTTTAATCCTCTTATCAAAATCTACAAGTTTCTGTATTTATTTGGCTAGTGAGGTGATCATTTCCCATGTCTCAGGTTACTGTCACGAGCAGTGTGCTGTAGGTACAAATATTCAAACGGCGGCACGAGTCGAGTTTTTAATCACTTGTAAACGTTGTTACATTGAAAAAGAAGCCACACCTAGAAAGGAAATTATTGGTGATTCTCCAACAAGTCCTTTGCTTTTGCAAGGTCAAGAAAGTCAACATTCAGCAACGGTGATTAGAGTGGGAAAACGAAATGATCATGAAAGATTGTTAGAATATTCAAATTTTACATCCAATCAGCTTCAAAAAAGTAAAAGCGGAAAGAAAAACAGTAAAAGTCGTCTATTACAATCTGTTGACCGAAAGCCAAAAAATAATAATTCTAGTAAGGTCTCAAAAAAGAAAAATAGCAAAAGCAACAAGTTATGTTTGGGGTTGATTTGGAAGAAAAAGAACCCAGATGACACAGGAATTGAATTCAGAATAAATAACTTACTTTTGAAGGGCAATCCAAATGGGCATCTGCTGGCACCTAAGTGTCACCTCTGTTCGCAACCATATAACTCTGATTTGATGTATATTTTATGCGAGAAATGCAACAGTAAGTCTCTTAATCATCAATCTTACATTTTCAAGATACATTTCATAGCTTTAATAATGTTTATGTGCATTTGCAGACTGGTTTCATGCTGAATCGGTTGAGTTAGAGGAGTCAAAAATTATGGAGTTGTATGGATTCAAATGCTGTAGGTGTAGAAGGATAAAGATACCGATTTGTCCTTATACGGATCCTGAGACCCGATCGAAGCTGGAGACAAAAAAGGAAGCCATGGCAAAGATTCAAAGGCAGAAAAATTTAGGATCTGATTCTGATCTCGGTTCCATCTCTGAAACCAATGATGAACAAGTGGACTGGGAACTTGATACCATTCCTGTCTTTGACTCTGGGGAGGACGTAGATTTTGAAGAGGAAAATCCTTTCTATTCTTTTCCAACGGTTGACCAAGTCAACGATGACAAACTTGAAGTGGATTCCGGTCCTGGGCCAAAGAAGCTACCTGTCAGGAGACATATAAAACCGGAAAAGGAATCCAATGCTGCTTTCGAAATTTCTGCCACTTGCTCGGGAATTAACAACCCAGACCCAGCAACAGGGGAGTCATCAGCTCCTATTGTCGAATGGGATGTTCCCGCAAATGGGGTGGCGGATGATATGATGTTTGACTATGGGGACTTAAACTATGAAGACATGGAATTTGAACCACAAACATATTTCTCCTTCAATGAGTTGCTTGCACCCGATGAAGGTGTCTCACCACCAGACAAAGGGGAGGATCCACAATTGACTGGACCAGCAACAGACGTTTGTAATCCTGAGCAGTACCAAATGGGCATAACTTACGATGAACAAGAACCCATGTTTTCTGTAGAATCTGGGCTCGATATGGTGCCTTGTAGGGTCTGTTCACAAACTGACCCGTGCCCGGACCTGTTCTGCCAAACCTGTGGTCTGTGGCTCCACCAGCACTGCTCGCCATGGGATGAAGACTCGTCTTGGGAGCCTGAAACAGGCTGGAAATGTGGCAACTGTCGAGAGTGGTGCTAGTGACCGTTCCCTTACTCCATCAAGGACAAAATCGTCTCCCCCTGCACACTGGTCAAAACTTGCAACCAAATTGCTCTGGTTGTACCGAGCTGCTCATGGGGAGAGGGGTGCTGGTTTTCGGTTAAGTGGTGTATCTTGATCTGAAGTGTGAGCACGTATGGTTGATTAGACCACATTCTTGGAAAATTTGGTTCATTTTATATACCTGTTTTCATTTCCACAATGGTTTTGTGGGGGGCATTTATACCATTTTGATAGCTATGTTATGGTATATCTGAGGCTATATATAGCTTGATAGATAAGCTACTTTATTTTTTTAATTGCTTATGGTATTGATTGGTTTTCTTTTAAATGGTTTTTTTAGATATTTAAGATGCTTATTTTACAACTTTAAATAGTCTGATATTACTTGTTTATATTTGAAAAATGCTTTGTTTTGGAAGGATACACTTTAGTTTATAGTCTATTGCAAATGCGTACAAATGTACAATCTATTAAATTGTTTGACCAAAAATCCAAATTATGTCGCGAATGTCTCGTAGAATGATACAAAATTCTAATAAATTCAATTCAAAGGCGAAACACGGGGTTGTTCCTTTGGCACATTGATTTCGAGATGTGAAAAAAGGGATGTCATATGGTCAATAGGCTGGTTCGGGAGTGATTATGATTTTTTCCATCCGGTTCAGATATAAACCAAAGATCTTGAATGATTTAAAATAAATCAACTTGTATTCGAGACCAATATTTGAAAGTTCAATGAAACACTGAAACATATATTTTTATGTTTTAACCTTCTGACGTAGAAAGCATAGGAAAATGACTCATAAAATCCTTTTTAAATTTAAAGCATATTAGTTGTCCGGGTCTACAAATTTATTAATAGTTCTTATATTTATCTATCATTTTATAGTAACATTTTCCATCTTATTCTTTATCCAAATCAAAGCACCCATTTGCTTAAGCACGATATTATTCAAATCAAATGATAGATGATGATGGCTCGAAAGGGAACCAGCCTCAAATCAAGTATGATATATGATGGTTGAAAGAAACCGGCCTCAAATCTGCGATGATTGGAGCAAGAATTGCGATAGTGAGATTTGGAAGGGAAGACACTAATATCCGGAATACGAAACTTGACTAGAAAGAATAGATTGAAAATTTTTGTGTTATATATGATAATTTTTGTAATATCCGAATTGAATATGAAACTTTTTTTAATAAAAAGAATAAAAAAAATGAATGGGTTCCAACAACACGTTTGCTTTCCAACATAGATTTACAAGAAAAAAAAAAAGCCAAAATAGAAACTTTGTTTTATACTTCAACGAGGCTTTAATAAAGTTCTTTTTAGAGTAAATTACGCTTTTAGTCCCTGTGGTTTGACGAAAATTGATATTTCAGTCCAATAGTTCGTTTATTACTCTGACAGTCCAATAGTTTGATGTTTTCTTTCAATTTCTTCCTAGACACTAATGCCATCCATTTCTGACGTTTACCTCTTCGCACGCGCCCCTCACGTGAGGGGCATTTTCGTCTTTTTTAGACCCATCATATGTATTAAAACCCTAACCTCCAATCTTGTTACACAATTCGAAACAAAAAGACAAAGATGAAACCTACAAGAAAGGATCGAAGGATTTTTTGTTCATATGGTTCTGATACATCAATTCGCATATCATCCACATCGTCAAACCCTGGGAGACGTTTTTATTGTTGTATTAACAAGTGTGGTTTTGTTTGTTGGTGTGATCCACCAACAAGCCCTAGATCCATCAACAGTGATGAAGGCATATCGAAGGTGTATTGTTCATGTGGTTTTGAAACAACAATTCGCACATCATGGACATCTACCAACCCTGGTAGGCGATTTTATTGTTGTATAAAGTCCTGTGGATTCGTTTGTTGGTCTGATCCCGTAATGTGCCCCAGATCAGTGGAAGTAATACCGGGATTGTTACGAACCGCTAACGCCGCTGAAATTCAAAATCGAAGACTGAAGTTTTTGTTAGGTTTAAGTTGGGTTTTTTTTGTATTTTATTTTGTAGCAAAATGACCAAAAATATGTTAATGTCTATCCTCTATGTTCTTGTAATATGTTTATGTTATTGAAATGAATGCACTACAGTGTTGTAAATTTTGGACATATGAGATTAATGTTTGTGGATTTTGGAGAAAAATTAGCATCCAAATATGTATTGGAATAACTTGATACAATAACATAGTAGGATTAAGATTAATACCATAACATTAAAAACAAGCAAACTAAAAGACAGTTAATTGTTATTCAGTACATACCAACCAAATGGTTTTTAAGACAACCAAATCAAAATAAACACCTTCAAAAGACAATCAAACCAAACCAAACACCAAAAGACAGTTAATTGTTGTTTAGTACATACCAACCAAATATTTTTAAGACAACCAAACCAAACTAAACACCATCACGGATGTGATGCAGCAGTTGCAGGTTGTGATTGTGAACTTTCACCTTGCCCCTTGCATGAGCGCTTGTTGTGGCCCTTCTTGTTACATTTTGCACAGGTTACAGTATTGCCACGCCTACTTAGTTTTCCACTTACCACTGGCTGACTTAACTCCTCAGCGCTTCTTTTCCTTTGTTTCTTTGGCCTCCCAACTTGTTTGTGATGCTTTGGAGGTTTGAGGGTAGTTGGGCATTGTGATGGTGTCCACATATCCACACCATTGATTGGGTCAATGGTATTTTCATAAACTTTCTTCCAAGTAGCAAGCCAATAAACTTCTGAAACCCAAGTCTCAGGAATGCCAACCTCCATGCCATGTTGAGCCATATTCCAGTTAACTGCAACCGCATGCTTACATGGGATGGCAGTTAACTCCCATCTTCTACAAGAACAAGTTTTGAGCTGAACATCAACAACACATTGATCTTGTGAAGGTCCACTGACCTGATACTTACTCATTCCATTCCAGATGACAGTGTACTGTGAGGCTTCTGTTTTGATTGCTTCAAATAGTTTGGCTATTTTAGGAGTCAAAGGACCTTCACATTTGGCAATAACTTTATGGACAGCAACAATTCTCTTCATCATATACTCCCTTATGTACTCTAAACAGGTTATAATAGGCTTGTCTCTTCCTCCAATTAACTGTCTGTTGAAGACCTCACACAGATTGTTTAATAGGATATCACTTGTTGATATTCCTGCATAACATAATTGCAGATTTTAAAAAACAAAAATTCTCTAGAAAAAAAATAGGTTTATATCCTTGATCTTGTTAAAATAGGTTTATACCAGAGAAGTAAGCTCTACTCCAATGCTTAGGTGGAATTTGTTTCAACCAGTCTAACAATCCTTGATCTTGTTTCCCAACTTCTTTCATTGCTTTTTCAAACGATGGTATAGTAGTTGAAGTAGCACACTTCCAAAGCATGTTTTTAAACAAATTACCCCTCCATCTTGGTTTCATATTTTCATGGATGTGCCTCAAACAAAATCTATGTTCTGCACTTGGAAATACTTTTTCTAAAGCAGGAATAATGCCCTAGATAAGCAAAACATATATGACCAAACATTAAGATCATAACATATGGAAATTAACATTAACACTATACCAAATAGGTAGATATCATTAACACTATACCAAATAGATCACTAACATTATTAAAATTAACACCAAGCTCATAACAGAAAACTATAAATTGACATCATACTAAGCATGTTAGTACCTTTTGTCTGTCACTTATGAAGGTGAAATTGGAGTTGGGATATAGATCAAGATCATGACCTAAACACTCCAAAAACCAAGACCAAAATGATGTTGTTTCTGCTTCAACCATAGCATATGCCACAGGATAGATACCATTATTAGCATCAATTCCAACAGCACTAAGGATTTGTCCAGGATATGGCCCTTTCATAAAACAACCATCTAACCCTAATAATCGTCTGCCACAAATCTTAAATCCAGCTTTCAAGGCCCCTAAACATATGTAGATCCTTCGAAACTGTCTTGTAGTAGTTGTTGGGTTGGGCTCACTCTCAACATCAATTTTCACAGTTGTTCCTGGGTTAGATCTTCTAAGCTCATCACAGTAGTCCCTAAGGAGTTCATACTGCAATTTGTAATCCCCTTGTACCTTCTGAGTTGCCAAAACCTTAGCCCTAAAAACCTTCATTTTCGATACCTGTAATTGATATTTTTTTGGATCTGGTCTTGTAAGGCAGCAATAGGTATGGAAGGGTTGAGTAAAATTACTTCTTCAACCTCTTTAGCTAGAAAACTCACTGTGCATAATTTTACTTCCCTAGTCTGCAGACAGTTATGGGTATTTATGAATGTCTTTACAACCCAAGAACATTGTTTATTATGGTTGGTGATATGTAGTGTAAAAGGACAAGTGGGAATCTGATGCTTTTTCCTTGGTCTTTTCAATTGAGTATTTGACTCATCAACTTGTTGGGACCCACTCCCTCTTGTTTCTACACTTTTATCTTGGTTAGTAGTAGTCCCTTCAAAAACCGGTTTTGTTCCCCCACACACAACACGAAATCTTGCATTGTCATTTTTTACAATTTGAAGTTGTCTTCTACTCTCAATGGCATATCTCTTTAAAATTACCTTTATCTCCTCCCTATTTGAAAACTGTTGCCCAACATAAAGGGTTCTGCAACCGGATCTTTACCATGTCTTCTTTGCTTCCTTATTTTCTTAATTGCTTTCTTTAAAGGTGGGTCATCACCTTCACTCAAACTATCAAAATCATCAATATCAAAGTTATCTATTTCAAAATCAGAATCAGGTGCATCACCTTCACTCAAGCTATCATTTTCTTGTACATCATAGTCCACAGCAGCTCTAAACTCCTCCATGTCTACTTCAACATCAACAATTGTATCCCCATCATCAACAATGAAATCATCATCATCATTACTCTCATAGAAATCAGTAGCAGTATCATTATCCTCATTCTCATAAGTAGAAAAATCCTCATCATTCTGGTAACTAGCATATTGTCTTCATTCATAGCAGTAGCAACATCTTCATTCATACTAGTAGCAACATTCTCCTCATTGACAGTAGTAGCCTCTTTCTCTATCTCATTTCTTTCAAACATGTCATTAGTAACCTCTTTCTCTACCTCATTGCTTTCAAACATGTCATTAGTAACCTCTTTCTCTACCTCAGTGCTTTCAAACATGTCATTAGTAACCTCTTTCTCTACCTCATTGCTTTCAAACATGTCATTAGTAACCTCTTTCTCTACCTCAGTGCTTTCAAACATGTCATTAGTAACCTCTTTCTCTATCTCATTACTTTGAAACATGTCATTCAGATCATCATGCCACTGTAGGGTCAATGGCTTTCTACACATTTTGTTAACAATTTCTTGAGTGCTCCTTATAGAATTTGATGGCCCAACGTCTAGGTTTACTGGCTCATTAATCTCCTCAATCACAACTTTGGATTTTTCAAAAGGGGATTTTTCATATGTATCCAATCTGGTAAAACTATGCTCGGTGTAAATTTCAATAACTTTATGATCTTTAACATACCTTAATAGTTCAAGAACATCCTGATCACTCCCTAAAGCCCTTAGACCATAATCTAGATCTTGGTCAGGAACCCTAAAATGATAGTATATTAACTCTTCAGTAGGATAACCAATGTTGAATATCATTTCATTCACATTATGCATTGAAAACAAATCACGATCAACCATATCCACATAACTCACTTGACCCCTCACATACTTTCTTCCTGGTGCCATTGTGAAACTTCCGCCATGGTTAAACTTTAATGTGAAGAAATCAGGGTCTTGCCCTAACAAAAATAAACAAAACAACAGCAAACAATCACTTTAACTTCTACTAAATCTTAATAGAACCAAAATAGGATGAAAAATCAAAAGAACAAGTATGAAGAAATTAGAGAATTAAGCTCACCATATACGACATCAGGATCAAAATGCACTCCAAGTTCACGCACGTACCATATACTCAGAACCATAACGTTTAACAAAGGAGAATGTCTTCTTGAATCGATCAGTTCAAGCTCATAAGATTTGTTGAAGATGAAAAGGTGAGGGATGGATTCGAAGATGATGAAAACTTAAAAAGATGACTCTTAAAACAATATATTTCAAACTAAATGTCACTAAAAAAGACGAAAATGCCCCTCACGTGAGGGGCGCGTGCGAAGAGGTAAACGTCAGAAATGGATGGCGTTAGTGTCTAGGAAGAAATTGAAAGAAAACATCAAACTATTGGACTGTCAGAGTAATAAACGAACTATTGGACTGAAATAACAATTTTCGTCAAACCACAGGGACTAAAAGCGTAATTTACTCTTCTTTTTAATACTTCTAGTCAAGTCTAATAAAGTTCTTTTTCTACTAGTTAATACTTCAAGGAGGCTTTACAAGAAAAAAAAGCCAAAATAGATTTACAAAAGTTTAATTACTAAGTTGCTTTCTAACAACACGTTTCGGTTCATCTTCAAATTTTACAGAAAATATAAAATCATTACAAAGAAACACTCTCTATCCCATTCTCCATCTCCATATCTAATACTTCAATTTTTTGAGGTTCCTAAAGTAAATATGTAGATTTACAGATCTACGATTCATGAACTAAATAATTTCGTTAAAATAATACTCTCTTCCCATTCTAATCTTAATATCGCAATTATTTCTCCAATCATCGTCAATTTGAGACCTGTTCCTTTCAACCCATCATCATATATTATTAGGCAGGTTCTCTTTAGACACATCATCATCTATCAGTTGATTCGAATAGTATTGCGCTTCAACAAATGGGTGTTTTGGTGGATAAAGAATGAGATTTGAAATGTTTTAAGAAAATAAGAAATAAATTAAAAAAATATTATTTTAATTAAATTATAAAAGTGAAAACTGAGAATGAGAATTAAACTAGCATTATGCCCTTCGTGTTGCAGGGGGCGTAATATCGTACCAAATAACACCAATGACACACCACCGTCAATAACCACCAACACCGAAAGAGTTCATATTAAAAAAGAAATAAAAAACGAAAAAAATAATAATGAACGAAAAGTATACGTAAAAACGTTGAACCAGACAGACAAAACACATAAAAACCAAAAAATAAAAAAACAACGAAAAGTAGACGTAAAAAAGTTGAACTACGTAGGTGAAACGTAATGTGAAGTATTAAAACCCAAAACAAGTGAACTTCCGAAGGTTAAGTCTTCTTCTTCCGAAGCTTAACATATTCTTCCGAAGCTAAGTTGATATCTTCCGAAGGTTATGTTTGCTTCGGAAGGATGTTACTGTGTACTTTGGATTTCTTCCGAAGTATACATATGTTTAGTAGGAAATCTTCCGAAGGGTTACTTCCGTTCGGAAGATATAGTGTAGGGTCTTTTATGTAAATTCTCAATATGTGTTGAGAGTTAGTTAGAGTTAGTTTCCTGCTATAAATAAGGACCTAATGTAATCGGTGATCTGATCCGAAATCATTCAATTACTAATAATCATTTGAAAGTTCTTGTTCACGTTTATTCTTTCTAAGATCATCTTTGTATTGATCGTTATTCCGCGTTCATATTCTCAATCGATTTTACAACAATTGGTATCAGAGCCTGGTTAGTGGCTCAATTGAGAATCAATATTCAATTAAAGATCGATCGGCGGCAACGATGGTGTCAACAAAGTTTGAAGTTGAGAAATTCGACGGGAAGAACGACTTTGGGTTATGGCGGTTGAAGATGAGGGCATTGCTCGTTCACCAACGAGTGGTAGATGCCTTGGTCGGAGAATCCAAGTTGCCGGATACGTTGTCGGACAAGGAGAAGGAGGAGATGCTAGAACAGGCACACAGTTCAATCATCTTGAACTGGGGGGATCGAGTACTCAGAGAGGTCTCGAAGGAGAAGTCTGCTGCAAGGGTCTGGTCAAAATTGGAAAGTTTGTACATGACGAAGTCTCTTGCGAACAGATTGTATCTCAAGAAACGGTTGTACACATTCCAAATGGCTCCTGGGAAGTCAATTGAAGATCATACTGATGAATTCAACAAATTGGTATTAGATCTTGAGAACATCGAAGTTATATTGGAGGATGAAGACCGAGCAATCATATTCTTGACATCTCTGCCATCGTCTTATGAGCATTTTGTGGATACTTGGATGTATGGTAGGGATACACTTACCATGGAAGAAGTGCTGGCAGCTCTTAATTTAAAGAAATTGAAGAAGAGAACTGATTATAAAGAAGATGGTGGAGAGGGCTTGGTAGTCAGGGGAAGATCTGATCAAAGAAACTTCAAGCAGAGAAGTGGATCAGAAAGCCATTTCAAGAAAGATTGTCCTGACTTTGAAAAGAAAGAAGGTGAATCAAGTGGATCAAAGACTCATTCCCGGACACAATGCACATGATGATTCTTCTGATGGATATGAAAGTGCATATGTGTTGGCTGTCACAAGTAGTGGTAAGGGGGTGAGTGGATTATGGATTCAGGGTGCTCATATCATATGACACCTGTGAAGGAGTTCTTTAAAGAACTGAAGATTGAAGATCTTGGATCGGTGAAGCTAGGGGATGATAGACCATGCAAGATTGTGGGTCATGGAATAGTGACTCTGAAATTGAAGAGTGGTATGGAAGTGGATCTTCATGATGTAAGGTATATTCCTAGTCTTAAAAGAAGTTTGGTTTTCTTAGGGCTATTGGAGAGTTCTGGTTACCATGTTAGTCTTAGAGATGGTAAGGCTAAGGTGATGAAAGGATCAATGGTAGTATTGTCTGGGAGTAGAAGGGAGAATAACATCTACTTGTTAGATAGTGCTGGTGTAGTAGAATCTCATGTAGCATCTGCCTCAGGTGATAGTATTTCTAAGGCTATGTTATGGCATAGGAGGCTTGGTCACATTAGCCATCAGGGACTGGTGGAGTTGCATAAGCAGCAGCTAATGACTGAGTTGAACAGTTGTGATTTTGGTTTTGTGAAACTTGTATTCTTGGTAAACACAAGAGAGTAAAATTTTCACAGGCCAGGCATATCACAAGTGGGATATTAGACTACATTCATTCTGATTTATGGGGTTCTGCTAAGGTTGATTCTTTGGGTGGTGCTAGATACTTTATGACCTTGATTGATGATTTCTCTAGGAGAGTTTGGGTGGTTGTATTGAAGAATAAGAGTGATGCCTTCAGTAAATTTAAGGAATGGAAAGTTCTTGTGGAAACTCAAACTGAGAGGAAAGTCAACTAGTTAAGACTGATAATGGGTTGGAGTTCTGCAGTCATGAGTTTTTAATCTGTTTTGTAAAACTCATGGTATTGCTAGACATAGAACTGTGCCAGGGACTCCTCAGCAGAATGGGCTGGCTGAGATGGGCTGGATGAGAGGAGAATAGAACTTTACTTGAAAAGGTAATGTGTATGTTGGCTAGTTCTGGTTTACCTAAGATGTTCTGGCTGAAGCTGTTTCCACCGCAGCATATTTGGTCAATAGGTCTCCATCAGCAGCATTAGACATGAAGACACCTATGGAGACATGGTCAGGGAGAAAGGATGACTATGGGGAACTTAAGGTGTTTGGGTCTTTGGCTTATGCTCATGTTAGCCAAGGGAAGTTGGAACCTAGGGCTTGTATATGTATCTTTCTAGGATACCCTGAGGGTGTTAAAGGGTATAGATTATGGAGGCTAGAAGGGGACAGCCCAAGGTGATAGTGAGCAGAGATGTTTTTTTCAAGAGAATGTTATGTATAAAGACATTCAAGAAAAAGGGAAGTCAAAGGTTGAAAATCAGAGTGGGGTTCAGATTGAGGTGGAGCAGCAAGGTGTGAGTGATCAAGGTATGGATCAAGGTACCTCTGGTAGCCAAGGAGATGGTATGGATGATTACCAGTTGGCTAGGGATAGGCAGAGGAGACAAGTGGTTCCTCCACTCAGGTATAGAGAGGGGATAGATTTGTCAGCATTAGCCTTTGTTTGCTGCGGAAGAAGAAAGCATCTATGAACCATTGTCGTACTTTGAGGCATTTCTGTAAAAGAAAGTGATAAATGGTGTAAGGCCATGGAGGAAGAGATGGAATCTCTGTATAAAAATGGCACATGGGAGCTGGTTGATAAACCTGAGGGTCACAAGCCTGTTTCATGTAAATGGTTGTTCAAACTGAAAGATGGGATTTCTGAAGATGAACCTCCTAGGTACAAGGCTAGGCTAGTAGCTAAGGGGTTTACACAGAAGACATGTATGGAATATAGTGAAATATTCTCACCTGTGGTGAAACATTCATCTATCAGGGTTATGCTGTCATTGACTGCTTCTATGGATATGGAGCTACATCAGCTGGATGTAAAGACTGTATTTTTGCATGGGAAGCTGGATGAGACTATCTATATGAAGCAGCCAGAGGGGTTTGAGGTGAAGGGCAGGAAGAGAAGGTATGTCTCTTGAAGAAGTCTTTGTATGGACTGAAGCAATCCCCTAGGCAGTGGTATAAAAGATTTGATGAACAAATGGTGACTAATGAGTTTAACAGGAGCAACTATGATAGTTGTGTGTATTTTAAAGAATACAGTGAGAACAAATTTATGTATTTGTTGTTGTATGTTGATGACATGTTGGTGGCTTGCTCAGACTTGGGGGAAGTTGAAGCTACTAAGAAAATGTTGATGTCAGAGTTTGAGATGAAAGATCTAGGTGAAGCAAATAAGATATTGGGCATGGAGATTACAAGGGACAGAGAGCACAGGGTGTTGAGCTTGTCTCAAAGTCTTACTTGGAGAAGGTGCTAATAACTATGGATGGATAATGTGAAGCCAGTAACTGTTCCTATAGGTGCTCATATTAAACTGTCAAGTATTGATTGTCCTAAGTCAGATGATGAAGTTGGATATAGGAGAAAGTACCTTATGCCAATGCCGTTGGAAGCTTGATGTACTTGATGGTTTGTACAAGGCCGGATATTGGGTATGCTGTGAGTTTAGTGCAGGTATTTGTCAATCCGGGGAAGCTCATTGGGTTGCTGTAAAATGGATCTTGAGATATCTCAGGGGTACTAAGCACTATGGTTTAGTGTGTGAATCCAAGGATCGTCGACAGGAATTATCAGTGTGAATTGATTTCAAGTCAACGTTAGCGGAATTAACGTTGATTTGGTTTAATTGTATTTAAACAACATTCAATGTCAATGAAATATCAAGAACACACGACACAAAACACAATTAAAGATTAATTAATGTTTTATTATAATGTATTGAAGATTACAAAAGAATGAAACAATGAATGCTATGATGTTGTATATGTTATGATGATCGAAAGACTTTTGATGATTGTTGTAATGCTATTGCTGTTCTCAATCAATCAATCGTCTGTTTTCAATCGTCCTTGAATCGAAACCTAGGATCCATATTTATAGACAGATGTTTCAGTTATAGGAAACACCGGATCTCTTGGGATTTGATTTGTTTCTGATAAGGAATCATCGGATTTCTCGGGATTCGATAACCGCCTTGTTGACTTGTTGACTTGTTGACTTGTTGACTTGTAGCACTTGTATTTTGCAAGTGTTTGGACTCCGCAGAAATATTGTTCTTCCGCAGATGTTTTGTTCTTCCGCAGATGTTTTGTTCTTCCGCAGCATTTCTTGAACACTTGGAACTCCAGTTGATTTTGTTCATCCGTAGATGATCTTCGGATGTATTGTTACTTGTAAGATATACATCTACGGAAGAATGATATGTTCATCCGTAGATGTTTCTTACACTTGGTCAATTTCAATAATTGATCAAGTATTATGTTTGTACCTGCAGCCATACATACATCAACACATATATAAATGGGTTAACCTATATATTTAATGCATACATAATAATGAATTACAAAAGTTCATTACAAATATTAATTCAAGTACTAAGCCTATACATAATGACTAGATCTACAGATTCTAGACCTAACAATACTCCCCCTTAGGCTTAGCTACTTGTACTCATTCCTTCAAAACTGCAAGATCTTTGATTCTAGCGATCATCTTGTTGTAGAAGTAGGAGACAGCAGTCTTCTGATCATCATACTTATACTTGATCTTCATCTTGCTCATCATCTTCAAAGTCTCATAACTAATTCCCAGAACATCTTCTTCTGTAGTGAGTGTGTCTAACACCTTGTTGTTATTCACCACTTCTAGCTCATCTTGTTCTGTTATTCTTAGTTCTGTTACTTCATCATATGTTGTTCCCTTCAGTAATCCAGCATTAAATCTTCTTCTTTTATATGCTTTTGCATGAAGTTTGTCTACTACTTGAATCACATGAACATGTAGAAATAGATCATTTTGTGCTTGTTCATCAGACAGCTTGGGAAAGAATTTGTCATTTAAGTATGAGGTGTAGCTGGGATGAAGCAGTTTGATTTCCACAGGATCAAAGATTCTGATCTTTTCAGCTTTCTTGTTCTCAGCATTTCTCAGTAGGACCAACTCTTTAGTCTTCTCTACATATCCCCATTCAGTGATTGGGTATGTGAATTGAGTCCCTTCAATACATTTAAGAGCTGCTTTGTTTCTGTTGTTGTAGCCAATCCTCTTCAAGAATTCATCATCTACATGTTCTGAGGCATTGGACTTGTATCTTTTGAGCCCTTTGATTCTCTTCTGATGTTCTATATCTTCTCTTTTAGCTTCAATCAGCACATCATCTTTAAATTTTGTCTTTAATTTTCCCACTAGAGTTGAGAAGTCTCTTCCTCTAGGGTGAATTGGATAATTGCTGATGTTTAAGCTTTGAAGGTCTCTGATGTCATTCTCTGGCAGACTCACCACTGAGAGTACATCATGGAAGTATTCAACTCTTCCAGATGTTCTTTTAATAACAGCACAATCCCAGTCTGGATCATATTTCCATGCCATGATCTTGTTTTCTTCCGCAGAGCTGGGAGTTGTGAGGTGATCTATCAGTTGTATTAGAGTGGACTTTTGCTCAGTTATTTCTCTAACTGCAGTCCCAAGTGGCCATACTTTTCCGGGGATGACTTCCCTTGGCTCTCTAATCAGTTTCTCTTTTCCTTTGTGCTGATCTTTAGGTTCAACAGTTATGGGTTCAGCAGGGAGTTTGCTTTGTTGTTCATAAGATTGATGTGGAGCTTCAGTTCTGAACTTTACCCCAGTATCTAGTTCAACCTTCATTACATGCTCCATCATCCTTCTGAGTTCTCCTACTGTTCTTCCTTTAAGCTCATGAGGCTTGTAGTTATGTCCCTGTAACCAGCAAGTCATGTTGTATTTGCTCAGCTTGGCTGTGTCACAGTGTCCCAACTCCTTCTTTATGTTTTGAATTGATTGAAAGGTACTGAATGCTTCATAATCACAGTTTGGAATCATGAAGCTGGCAAGCTCAAACTCTTTCAACAAGTTCTTCATCTCTGTCATGTTCAGTCTTTCAACCATGTCATAAGGGAAACCATGATTTATAAGTGTCATGAACATGGTTGATTCAGGCCTCTCTTCAAGTATGTCACTTGTAGTCAGAAGATCATCAGCCTTTGAGACTTCTTGCTTTGGAGGAGTGTCTTCTTTGATTAATTCTTCCCATTCTTTGTCACTTTCATCTTTCTGTTCAGTGATGGGCTCCTCAGCAGATAAGTCTATTATGGGTGTGTGTTCAGGAGAAAGCTTTTGTTTCTTTGGACTACTTTCATCAGTTGGCTTCTTCTCAGTAGTACCAAGGTACTTTCTTTTCCTTGAGTACCAGATCACTTCTTTTGATGCCTCAGGACTTTGTTTTGTTTGAGCAGTTGAAGTTTTGGCATAAGATTCCAATGAGCTGATCTTCAGTTTAAGTTGCTCAATTTCTTCTTCTTTTGTCTTTATTATGTTTGACTGAGCAGTCATAGTGTCAGATGCTTGTTCAAGTCTCTTCATGATCTTTTCTTTATCTTTCTTCTCATTCTCTGCTGACTCTATAAGCTCAGCTTCCTTGTCTAGCAGAGCATCAATGACTTCTTTATCACTTTGAGCATCTTCTCTCAGTCTCTTTATTCTTTCTTGCTGATTTATCAATTCTTCATCCTTTTCTTTAATTATGCCCTTCAGCTCTTGTATTCTTGCCTTTCTTTTATTTGACTTGAGCACCAGCTTGTTGTACTCAGCCACCAGATAACTCTTGCTTACAGGAATGTCATCATCACTCAGATCATCTTCATTATAGGCAATCACATCAACCTGATCTGCTTCTGTATCTCTTTCCTGATGCTGAGACTCAATCTCTTCTTCTTTTACCTCCTCATGATCAACACTTGCTGAGCTTGACTTTGCTTCAGTGGCTTGATCTTCCTGCTCTTGAAGAGTTTGTTGTTGTTGCTGATCAATCATGGGAGAAACTTGTTCAGTTTCATTTGAGTGCACAGGGGATTCAGTCTTTGATAGTGACAGTTTGACTGTACTTGCTTCTGAGACTAATTCTGTCTCTCCAGTGTAGATGCTCTCAGTATCTGAGTTTGGAGGTTGTTGGTAGAGTTGCATCTGAAGCTGATTTGGTGATTGGGGTTGAATGGGAGAGATTGGTTCAGTATTTTGACTGGCAGGTGATTGAGCTTGGGGTGTTGGTTGTTGTTGTGGTGATAGATTGAGGATTGGAGAGATGGGTTCTGTAGTTTGGCTGGCTGTAGATTGTGTTTGGGGTGTTTGAGCAGAGCTGGTAGCAGAGCTCTCTTCCTCATCTTCCCAAACTAGCTCTGGAGGTATGTCTGCATTGGCATCAATCACATGAGCAAACATGTCTACGTCTTCTCCTTCATATCTCCCTGAGATTTTGTTCAGCACAGATCTGCCAAGGTGTGCTTGGATAAACACACCACCCTCCACATTTGTTCCAGGCAGGTCTGCATTAATGATGAGCTGAATGAATCTTGGAAACATATACATCTTATCAGCCTTCTGTACTCTGATGTGATCACACAAGCAGTTAAAGATGTACTTTGAGTAGTTGTAGGTCCTTCCCTCAAAGATGCCAATAATACCAGATGATATGTGTCTAGAAAATCTGTCAAGCCCAGATTTTCTATTTGACATACACTTCAGATAAGTGTGACACAAAAATCTGTATGGTTTGCAGAGTCTTCCCTTCTTGATTTCTCCCTTTTCAAAGTCTCCATCATATCCCATTAGAAGGAAAACCTTTTCTATGTATTCATTATCAAATACATCAGGGTGTCCTGCTTCAACATCTCCCAGTTCTAGTACCCTTCTTATAGTTTGTTCGTCTATTCTCAGCCTTCGATTCCTTACTTCTGCAATAATTCCTTCATCATCTTCTTCTATACGCGCAGAATTCCAGAAATCACTGATGTGCGATCGATAAATCGTTGGCTCTGCAGATAATGCATAGAAAACCCTTGATCTTCTCAAATATCTCATAATTTCTTGACATCCTTCCGACACAGGATCGTCAGGGTTCAAGAAAGCACATACATTATGCTCTTTTGCAAATCGATGATCCATCTGTTCATAAGAAAAGACTTCATTAGAATCATGTTATTGATATAAGAATACGAACAGTTGTGAGATAAAACAAGAATCAACTTGTTCATTCTTGATGATTACAACATGTTTTACCTTAATAGACGCTGATTAAGAACTCAGATATACGTTTGCTTAAGGTTTGATTTGATAAATTTTGAATGTTGAGAAAGTGGGAAAAATTGTTGTGAGATTTTCTAGGTCTGAAAAAGTGAGCTGAAAAAGTGCATAATGCATTTGACAAGTCAAATCTCTTTATTTATACCCTCAGACATATTAATTTTCTCGGATTTATTCAGTGGGTCCCACATTGTACTCTTCCGTAGAAGTAATATCACATTAATTGTAATCGACAACTTACTCTTCCGTAGTATATCTACGGATCAACAACTTCTACTGATTGATCTTTGTTTATCCGTAGTTTACCAATCTACGGATAAACATTAATCTACTAATATTGATTTACACACAGTTGTATGTATGGCCCAACTCCATTGGTTGAACCAATTATTGCTATAGGACCTCGTTGGCTTTGTATACATGACAATTTAGTACAAGGAAACTTAAAATAAATTTCATGTAACCAACGGCTAATGTGATGCTCAGGTTTCAATTTCTTCAACTTGATAAAGATATAGACATTGCTGCTGCTGATATAGATGTTATTTCATGAATACTACTCCCCCTAAATTTGTGATTAATGATGAACTTAAGCATTTATCATAAATTTCTTTAAGAGGAATAACATAAACGCTGAATATATGATAATGATCAGATGCACTTAAGATGGGATCATACTATAATGCTAAGCCTCTTCCTGATTAGTTATGTTGTATAGTTGATACTGGAACAAGTTCTGATTGCAAGTATATTGTCCTTATAAATCCATACAAGAGCTCATGTATCAACTAGGCTTGCTGTTTATCATGTTTTATTGATTTAGAAATAACTGTCATGGACTTCACAATTGATTCACAAAGGTGTTGTCCTCCCTTTGTAAGTCAAATCATCATTCTTTCACTCTTGAGACTATGTACTTTAAATTATAATAGCTATCTTGAGATGTGTTTGACATCTCATTGATGCGATGTTGATAAAGCTCAGGATAATATACAGTTGATCACTTAGGATTCTTTTGAGAGCTTTAGATATGATCATCATCAGGTCACCAGGTCTTTACTCACGTAAAACAGAGGTGCCTTTAACCCAGGTCTTTGTTCACACAAAACAGAGGGATGATGATGAACATGATCTTTTCACCTTTGATACTGAGATTCAGTATGGTGATCATACACCCAGGTCTTTGTTCACACAAAACAGAGGGAGTATGAGTTGCAAAGATAGATAGTATAAAGTCTTTTACATAGTGTGTGCAGATGAATGATTTGATCACATTAGGATAAGACTCACTTTGTTTTCTCAAAATGAAGTTTCCCACAGACAATTATGACAATATTATGTTATGCAAGCACTAAGATTTGTTTCCACTCAAGTTGAACCTACTCACATATCAAGAAACTTGTTGAGATATATTGATATTTGTTTATGCAGAAATAGGCAAAGCTATAGTTTACTATCATTTCCCATGCATAAGGCATACTGATGCATTATTGCACACAGCATGTTGTTTGTTTGAACTTTATTTAATCTAAGTTAATCATACCTAGAGACTCAATCAGAAAATTAAATCTGACTGAATCAAAGGCTTTAGTGAATAAATCAGCAAGCTGATTTGATGTATCCACTTTGACTAACTTGATCAATCCCTTTTTCTGAGCAATCTCTCAGAAAATGATACCTAATCTCTATATGTTTAGTTTTACTATGTTGCACAGGATTAGCAGTTATAAACATAGCAGCTGAATTGTCTATATAGATTGAAGTTTGAAGAAAGTTGTAACCATAGTCAAGCAATTGGTTTTGTAACCAAAGCACTTGAGAACACCCGGCTGAAGCAGCAATGTACTCAGCCTCAGCTGTGGATACAGAAACATTTGTTTGTTTCTTGCACTGCCATGACACTAGCCTGGGTCCAATGAATTGACATCCACCGGTTGTTGATTTTCTATTGCTGTTACATCCACCATAGTCACTGTCTGAGTATGAGTAGAGTGTAAAGTCTCCATCCTTGGGATACCATAGACCAAGTCCTGGTTTTCCCTTGAGATATCTGAAAATTCTTTTGACAGCATTGAGATGTGACTCCTTTGGATCAGATTGGTACCTAGCACATACACACACAGCAAACATAATATCAGGTCTACTGGCAGTTAAGTACATAAGTGAACCTATCATAGATCTAAATAATTTTTGATCAATAGATTTTCCAGAGGGATCAGGGGCAATCTTATCAATTGTTGATGCTGGTGTTTTGCAAGAGGAGACTTCAGCAAGATTGTATTTCTTCAGAATTTGATGTATATATTTTTCTTGATTGATGAAAATTCCATCTGCTTTTTGATGAACTTGAAGGCCAAGGAAGAATGTTAATTCACCCATTGAGCTCATCTGAAATTCAGATTTCATCAGCTCTTCAAAATTCACACACAATCTCTTATTAGTTGATCCAAATATAATGTCATCAACATATACTTGGACTACTAAGAGATCTTGATGTTCTTGTTTGAGAAAGAGTGTCTGGTCAATTGTTCCTCTTTTGTAGCCATGCTTGAGTAAGAAGGATGATAATGTTTCATACCATTTTCTTGGTGCTTGATGAAGACCATACAAGGCTTTATCTAGTTTGTATACCCTGTGAGGATAATGAGGATCTTCAAATCCGGGGGGTTGAGACACATAAACTTCCTCATCTATTTTTCCATATAGGAAAGCACACTTGACATCCATTTGATACACAGTGAATTTCTTGTATGATGCATATGCCAAGAACACTCTTATTGCCTCAATTCTTGCAACTGGTGCAAAAACTTCATCATAATCTATGCCTTCTTCTTGAGTGTAACCTTGTGCTATTAACCTTGCTTTGTTTCGGACAATAATACCTCTATCATCCAGTTTGTTTTTGTATAGCCATCTAGTTCCAATAGGATGTTGACCTTCAGGTAAGTCAACAAGACACCATACTTTTTGCTTTCTGAACTGTTGAAGCTCTTCTTGCATAGCTTCAATCCAGCTATTGTCTTTTAAAGCAGCTGTAATGTTTGGAGGCACCACTTGAGAAAGAAAACAGTTGAATAGACAAAGGTTGGCTGTACCACTTTGGCTCCTTGTAGTTCTCTTTTCAGGATTTCCAATGATATTGTTAAGTGGATGAGACTTATGAATTCTCATTGAGGGAGTTGACTCAACTGGAATGGATGATTCCAGATTAGTCATTTCCATTGCCTCTGACTGATTCATCTCAATTTGAGAATTCAAGAAATAATCAAATTGAGTCTCTGTTGATTGAGCTTCAGAAGTATCCGCAGTTTGATTTTGCTCTTCCGCAGGAACTTCTGCGGAAGTATTTTGTTCTTCCGTAGGAGCTGCTCCGGATACATGTTGGTCTTCCGAAGGAAGTTCTCCGGATACATGTTGATCTTCCGAAGGAATTTCTTCTGATGCATGCTGTTCTTCCGAAGGAGCTTCTCCTGATGCATGCTGTTCTTCTGAATGAGCTTCTCCTGATGCATTTTGTTCTTCTGAATGAGCTTCTCCTGATGCATTTTGTTCTTCTGAATGAGCTTCTCCTGATGCATTTTGTTCTTCCGTAGGAGCTTCTACTGATGCATTTTGTTCAGTTCCACATGTAGTATCTGCTTCTGTTGAATTGTTGGCACTTGTAGATGTATGTATCCTTGGGGGATCAGCAGATAAAGGTACTTCAGTCATAATCGGTGGAACAAATGGATAGCATACTTCATCAGAACCTGTATTTGTCAAATAATCATAGTTAAAAGATTTAGACAAGGCATCTATGTCAAATAACCATGATGATCCTTTAACTGACTTAGTGAATACATTTTCATCAAAAGATACATTAGGTGTCTCTTCCACAATGTTATGCTGTGGAATATACACTCTATATGATTTTGATGTTGAAGAATATCCAACAAAGAAACCATCATATGCTTTTTCTGAAAATTTTCCTAATGACTCTTTGATGTTCAAAACAGTTACTTGACACCCAAATACTCTTAGATATCCTATGTAAGGTTTTCTTTTAAATAGGAGCTCATAAGGAGTTTTGTTATGTTCTTTGACAATTAATGTTCTATTTTGAACATTGCATGCAGTATTCACAGCCTCAGCCCAAAAGGTAATAGGTAGTTGTGAATCAGCTAGCATTGTTCTTGCTGCTTCAATGAGAGTTCTGTTTCTTCGTTCAGCAACTCCATTTTGTTGTGGAGTCCTTGGTGCACTGAATTGTCTTGCAATTCCTTTGCTCCTGCAAAAAGAATCTAGTTCAAAGTTAACAAATTCAGTACCATTATCACTCCTGAAAATTTTGACTTTTGTATCAAGTTGATTCTCAATCTTGATGACAAAGTCCATTAATGTTTCTGATGTTTCACTCTTTTGTTTTAAGAAAAAGACCCATGTAAATCTAGTGAAATCATCAACTATCACCAAACAATATTGCCTTTTTCCAATGCTCATTACATTGGTTGGACCAAATAGATCCATGTGAAGCAATTTGAGTGGTGTAGTATTAGTATTGATTGTTTTTGGTTTATGTGACACTCTGTGTTGTTTTCCTTTGTAACAAGAAGAGCAATGAGTTGAGCAATGGAACTCTTTATTTGGTAAGCCAATGACCAGGTCATGTTTTACCAATTTATTCATATTTTTCATGTTAGAATGAACAAGTCTTCTATGCCATAATTGTGACAAATCTTCTGAAAGTTTAGAAATAAGACAAGTTTCATGTTTTGTGAGAGAAGTGTTGTTCATATCCAACACATAAGTGTTTCCTTTTCTTGCTGCTTTGAGGAGAATCCAATCTTCTGGGACAATAAATCCTGGCTTAAGAATGTAACAGTTAGTGTCATCAAACAGTGTAGTGTAATTTTGATCACAGATTTGAGATACACTTAGTAAATTATACTGTAAGTTTTTACAGTAATTTACTTTATCAAATTTAAGTACACCATTAGTTATCATTCCTTCACCAACAATTTTACCTCCCTTTTTATCCCCACCAAATGCCACATAAGAAGCATTTTTATGTTTGAAATCATGGAGAAGAGAACAGTTTCCTGTCATATGCCTGGAACAACCACTGTCAACATACCACATGTTGTCAGCTCTCCAATATTGTTCCTGCAATCAGAAAAGAAAATCAGTTAGAAGTGACAACCCAAGCCTTAGTGATCTTGGGTTTGTCAACAGGATCTAAAACAGTTACTCTTTCAAGAATATTTTTTGAAGTTTCTGTTTCAGATTTGATTGATTCATTCTGATTTAATTTGGATGAGGATGATTCTGCTGAATGGGATGTTGATGAAGTAGATTCATGATTCATATTGTCTGCTTTACTTAGATCAACTTCATTTGTTTGATTCTTTTGTTTTGATAGTGAACCTTTAAATGTTTCACTGTCTTTTGTTTTTGAAAGAGGGATATGAATGCCTTTTTCAAATTTATCAAAGAATGAATCATCATCCTTTGATTCCTTGTCAGACAAATCCACTCTTTTGTGTGGTGTTTTTGACTGCTGAAAAGTTGATCTTTTCTTCAGTATCTTAACACTTGATGATGATTTGTCCTTTGGTTTTTCCTTTGACTTTTGTTCATGCTTCTTCAGTTTTGAACCCTTTGCAGAATCTGTGGATTGGGAATCTGATTCAGATTTGTCTGATTCTTTCTTCTTTGATCCTTTTATCTTGTTCTTTTTGTTGAAATAACATTCCTGTGTGGAATGATTATTTTTGTTGCAAATAGAGCAATGTTTGTTGAAGTAACAATCAGCAGTCATATGATTGTTCATATTGCAAATAGAACAATAACTGCTGAAGTAACAATCTTCAGTGTTGTGATTTTTCATGTCACACCATTTGCAATACTTTTCTTCTGATTCTTTCTCAGAATCATTCCTTTTGTTTGCTGATTTTTGTAGTTGCTCTTTCTTCTTTAGCTTTGAATGTGCTTCAGCTTTTTCATTTTTGTGCACATTTTGTTCCTTTGAGTTGAATTTCTCTTCCGTAGATCAGCTGCTGAAGTTTTCTTGTTCAGTTGATGATCTGCTGATGCCTTGTTCCTTCCTTTGAATTTTCCTCTTTCCTCAGTGATGACAGATTCATCAGTTAATTTCTTGGAGGATTCTTGCATACTTAGTTCTTGAAGACCTTCATTCAATTGAGCTATCCTCTTGCAGATGGTCTTCAGCATGTTTCTTTGTTTAGGAGGATATGGCAACTTTGTTTCTTCAAGCACTTTTGGAATATGGGCTTTCAGTTGACAATTTTTACCAGTGCTTGTTTGATCAACATCATGTTCATCAGAATCATCCAAGTCATCACATTTATCATAATCAAATTCTGAATCATTTTGATCTAATGATTCTGATTCAGATGATTCAGTTTCACTCACCTCAGCTTTATCATTAATTTTAGTTTTAGATGAATCTTTTTCAAATTTGGTGCTAGGCACAAAATGATTTGACAGAGTGTTTGTCATTGTTGTAGGTAAGGATGTGTAATTATCATTTATAGGTGGTGCAACCGCATTATAACCCAACCCAGACCTTTTCTTTGATTCAATATGAGAAGATAGTAATTTCTCATATTGCTGAGATGATAATTGAAACTTCTGAAGTTTCACTTCAGTTGATGCATGATCAGCCATGGATTTTGTTAAGGAAGTGGTCAAATGCTCAACTTGGGCTTTTAGGCTATAATTTTCAGAAACAAATTTTTCTAAATCCTTTTGTAAAGAATTAATTTTTATTTGATATAGTTTATGTTCTCTAACATGAGATTCATTCAAAATCATTGTTTCTTTTACTTTATCAGCCAACTGTTGAGCATGGACTCTATATCGTTCAACTTCCTCAACACAAGTTGATGAACACAATCTTTCTTTTACCTCTTTTGCCATTGGTGGCACTGTTTGATCCATATGAGCCATCAATGCTTGATTTTCTTCCAAAACTTCCTTCTCATACAGACTCCAGTCACACGTTCCATCTTGAAGTATGATCAGCCCTGACTCCTTTGAGTTACTTGGTCCTGCTGATTCTTTGGTGGCTGGTGGGGAAGCATTGATCAGTTGAGATTGCTTGTGCAGAGGTCTTTGAGAAGATTGTTGATTTGCTTGAATCTGATGTTGTTGATGCTGCTGATGTTGTCTCATCTCTGGATAAGACTGTTGATTGCATTCTCTTGAGAAATGTCCATAGAGATTGCATTTGTAGCATCTCACCTTTGATTTGTCAACACCAATCTTTGATGTTCTGCTTGCTGAAGCCAAGTTCTTATTTCTCCTGAGATATTGCTTAGCTCTATAAGCAATCATGGCCATCTGCCATTGTAGATCCATCTCTTCCACTACATCTGGGGGTAGTTCTTCTAAGTCTTGTTGACAGATATTTGCTGATGTTAGAGAGCTTCCCAGGTATGCTTGAAAACTTGAGCTAAAAGCTGCAAAGGCTGCTCTTTGTTCTTCAGAGTCCAATATCACAGTTATTGGTTCTGACTGATTTGCTGAAAAGGAAGACTTAGTTGTTGCTGCAGATGTATCTTGTCTATCAGTAGTTCTTCCTTTATTCTTCTGCTGCTTGTCTTGAGATGATTTCTTTGAGGGTTTTGAAGCATAGAAGCTAACTTCCTCCTCATCATCACTCCTAACACAAGAGCTATCACTTTCATTGTTTGAAATAAATGCACTTCCTACATTATTTGTTTCTTTGAAGTGATAGGGTGAGACATGAGTTCTCACACTCTTGTTTCTTGATTTTTCATCCATTTCAAGAGCTTCCACTTTTGCAACCAGAGTATCTAAACCAGTTGCTTTCAGATCTATAGTATTCTTGAACATGGACACAGTATGCTTCCAACTTTCTGGCAAAGTGTGGAGCATTTTCTTGTTTAATTCCTCACTAGTATACTTCAACTCTAGAATATTCATCTCAGTGACTAACTGCATGAATCTATGAAGTTGCTGAGGAATTGATTCACCCTCAATATGATGAAAGGTTTCATATTGTGATCTGAGGGTGTCTCTCCTTATACTTCTTATCTCATCACTCCCTTCGCAGAGAGTGTGAAGAATCTTCCATAAGGAGTGAGCTGTTTTATAGTTCTCACACCTGATTAATATCTCTTCAGGTAAGGCCATACTAAGCAGACTGTATGCTTTTATATCGACTTTAACCTTTTTGACATCATCAGGTGATAGATCTTTTGTGCTGATTGGTTGATTTTTGTCATTATAATCCGGCCCAAGAGTGGGTGGAATATAAGGACCTTCAGTAATGGAAATCCACAAGTCAGAATCAGTATAGTTTACATGATTCCTGAACTTGATTTTCCATGACTTAAAATCTGCTTTTGTTTCCAACTTCGGGGGTTGGTAAGATGAACCACTGAAGTTGCTCATGATGCTCACAAGATCTACTATTCAATTGATTTGAATATAGATTGGTAAACGAAAACAAACACAATTAAACACAACTAACACTGATAGATCAATTGATCTAAATCAATGAGCACTTGGCTCTGATACCACCTGTGAATCCAAGGATCGTCGACAGGAATTATCAGTGTGAATTGATTTCAAGTCAACGTTAGCGGAATTAACGTTGATTTGGTTTAATTGTATTTAAACAACATTCAATGTCAATGAAATATCAAGAACACACGACACAAAACATAATTAAAGATTAATTAATGTTTTATTATAATGTATTGAAGATTACAAATGAATGAAACAATGAATGCTATGATGTTGTATATGTTATGATGATCGAAAGACTTTTGATGATTGTTGAAATGCTATTGCTGTTCTCAATCAATCAATCGTCTGTTTTCAATCGTCCTTGAATCGAAACCTAGGATCCATATTTATAGACAGATGTTTCAGTTATAGGAAACACCGGATCTCTTGGGATTTGATTTGTTTCTGATAAGGAATCATCGGATTTCTTGGGATTCGGATAACCGCCTTGTTGACTTGTTGACTTGTTGACTTGTTGACTTGTAGCACTTGTATTTTGCAAGTGTTTGGACTCCGCAGAAATATTGTTCTTCCGCAGATGTTTTGTTCTTCCGCAGATGTTTTGTTCTTCCGCAGCATTTCTTGAACACTTGGAAGTCCAGTTGATTTTGTTCATCCGTAGATGATCTTCGGATGTATTGTTACTTGTAAGATATACATCTACGGAAGAATGATATGTTCATTCGTAGATGTTTCTTACACTTGGTCAATTTCAATAATTGATCAAGTGTTATGTTTGTACCTGCAGCCATACATACATCAACACATATATAAATGGGTTAACCTATATATTTAATGCATACATAATAATGAATTACAAAAGTTCATTACAAATTTTAATTCAAGTACTAAGCCTATACATAATGACTAGATCTACAGATTCTAGACCTAACATAGTGTTTGGGCATCATGAACATGAGAAGGTTGACAGGATTGTTGGTTATGTGGATTCAGATTTTGCCAAGGACCTGGATAGAGGTAGATCTATTACAGGGTATGCATTTCAAGTGCTGGGTAACTTAGTAAGTTGGAAAGCTCAGTTGCAGCATGTGGTGGCATTATCTATAAAAGAGGCTGAGTATATAGCTTTGACTGAGGGAGTCAAGGAAGCTATGTGGTTGCATGGTTTTGTTTCTGAGTTGGGAATCAAAGTGGCAGGCTCAGTGGTATTCTGTGATAACCAGGGTGCAGTTCAATTGTCAAAGAATAGCATGTTTCATGAGAGAACAAAGCACATTAATGTGAAGTTACACTTCATAAGGGATGTGGTGAATGCTAGACAGGTAAAAGTGGAAGGTGTGTCTACTTTGGAGAATCCAGCGGATGTGTTTACAAAGTCTCTACCTGGTGGAAAGTTCAAGTTTTGCTTGGATGCATTGGGAGTTGGTTAAAATCTTGTTTTGGATTTTAAGGTGGAGATTGTGAAGTATTAAAACCCAAAACAAGTGAACTTCCGAAGGTTAAGTCTTCTTCTTCCGAAGCTTAACATATTCTTCCGAAGCTAAGTTGATATCTTCCGAAGGTTATGTTTGCTTCGGAAGGATGTTACTGTGTACTTTGGATTTCTTCCGAAGTATACATATGTTTAGTAGGAAATCTTCCGAAGGGTTACTTCCGTTCGGAAGATATAGTTGTCACACCCCAACCTTGACGGCGGAAACGTCGAGGTGTGAGGGTTAAGATTGTTCACAGCCACATAACGCTATATTTAAATTGAAAATATTATTATCATAAGCATTTAATTGAAATACAACCATAAGTCACAAAAAGAAATAAATTCAACATAACTCAAACGTAACATAATGTTTTTGTTTATTTAACTAGGTCCAAATCCTAGTTTTATTGCAAGCTTCAAATGTCCACTTTAAACTTGGGGATTTCCTGAAACATGATGAAAATAAAGAGTCAACTAAAAATAGTTGGTGAGTTTCCAAGTTTTCATACATAATAAGATTACAAGTAGCAATTCATGTCATGGATTATAAGTTAGTAAGGTTATAGAACACATATCGTTACAACCAAACCTCGACTTGATTACAAGTATATAAGATTGGCTAAGTGTATTTGGTTCCCTAGTGCACAAGCGTACGGCCCCTAGGAGTCGGCAATACCTCGACTTTAGCACCAAATAGGCTTGTCAGGCCCAAAGATCTAAGACGTCGCCAGGCTAGCAATAGTTAATGATTGTAAACAAACTATGTATCTCATATAAACACTTACAAAACACAAATAACCATGACCAAAAATAAGTAGAATTGCATGTGCATCACAAGTCTCAAACGTTTAAACGTGTATGTAATATAAGCATCATGTTTCACCCCAAATAAGTGTGAAATTATAAAAAGGGGACAAGGAAAACTCACATGACAATAAATATATAATGGCGATTAATAAGAATAATAACAAGCGTCGCTCCAAGATGTATCGTCACAAGACACCTAAATATATATATATTTACAAGATTAAAGCTTTACAATAATTTAACAAGGACTAAGAAAATCAACTTTGACGTTTGGGGTTTTGTTAATTATTATTGTTAAATAAGAACTCAATTATATTATCGTGGGAACGATTTTATTTATAATTTATATATATATAAATATATGAATTAAGAATATCTTTTATAATAATTTGGTAATGTTTATAAAGTTTAGATAATTTTATAATTAAATAAGAATGAAAACAATTTAGACAATAATTTAAAGGCAATGTTTGAAATAATAGTTCGTATAAATTAAACTACTATTTAAAGTCTAAATTTTTATAAAAAAATATGCTAGCTATATTATTAACTTTAGGATATTAAATAAAAAAACTATAAAGGTATTTTTATAAATAAATAACAGAAAAAGAAAAAAAAATGATTAAATAGTTTCAAAAGAAACAAAGTTTATGAAAATGATTTTTCATAATTTTTAGAAATTTTTAATATTAAGTTTGAAGGCCAAAAAGGCCTAAAAAAAATACATGAGGTTCCCCGGATTCGAACCGGGGACCTCCTGTCTAGGAGTCATGAGTTTTACCAGTGAACCAAGGCTTCCAGCCGCGTTAGAATCCGCTTTTTAAACATTATATACAAAACTAAATAAAAATCCCCAAATCTTTAAGAACCCTAAAACGAATTCTGTCAAATTGATGTTCGATTCGTTAACTTTGTCTGAAATAAACATGGGGCTTTGATTCCCCATGTGATTTCGAGTGTAGATATGAGTTAAGTTACCTGTGTTGTTGATTAATTTGGTATGAATCAAAGATGATCCCAGCCGCGACCACAACGAGCTCGATCGATATGCAAACGATGATGGTTTTCAAATTAGTTTTACAGAGAGCTTCCACTAGAGGTGCTGATGAGAAACCCTCAACCAATTGAAGTTTAGAAGGTTCGGATTAGGGTCTTCGACTGGGTTACAGGTCGCGATGAAGATGGTGACTGAATTCGTTGTTTGAAGTCGTTTCAGGTGTAATTGAGGATTGTATTCGTTTAAAGATTGATAGGTGAACGTTTAGATTGGTTTAATTAGATTATGATGAAGTTTTAATGCTCGAACGGTCGTGGGTTTAATGGCTTCGGTTATATCACGATTAAGATTGATAACCGACGTCTTTAAGGTGGTTAATTGCTGGATTCAAGTTCGATCTACGTACACGAACAGGTTTAGAACGGTTTGGGGTTGAAAACGAAGGAATTTGAGGCGTTTTGGGGCCTCGCCGGACTTGGCCGGAGGCCGGCCGGCGAGTCGCCGGAAAAACGGGGAAAGGGGGAAAGGGTTTCGAATTTTACATGTTTGGTCCCTGTGGTTTATTAGTTAACATTTTATGTTTAAAACTTAGATTTTTAGTTTCCCAATTGACAAATAAGCCCCCTTTGTTTGCATTAAGTTTAATAACTTATCATTTATTTTATTATCATTGTCATTATTATTATTATTATTATTATTATCATTATTATAATTATTTATCATTATTGTTATTATTATTATTATTGTTATTATTATTAGCATTAGTATTATTATTATTATTATTATTACTATTACTATTATTATTATAATTATTACTATTATCCAATCCTTAACTTTTCATAAATAATTTAAAGACATATTAAAAGTTAAGCATAAGAAATCCATAAACTTTCTTAGTTAACATAAATAGTCCTTACACGAACAAACGATGGTAACTTTAAATTAACGGAAAATTATGAGATGTTACAATAGTGTAGGGTCTTTTATGTAAATTCTCAATATGTGTTGAGAGTTAGTTAGAGTTAGTTTCCTGCTATAAATAAGGACCCAATGTAATCGGTGATCTGATCCGAAATCATTCAATTACTAATAATTATTTGAAAGTTCTTGTTCACGTTTATTCTTTCAAAGATCATCTTTGTATTGATCGTTATTTCGCGTTCATATTCTCAATCGATTTTACAACACGTAAAACATATAAAATAATAAGTAAGAGATCTAGGACCATCGTGTTGCGATGGAGCCGTTAAACGTGAACAAGTAAGCGTAAAAACATTGCACCACACACGCACGCTCTGACATGTTAACTCCAAAAATTTAAACCGATACATAAAACTAAAATTTTGTAAATTATGAAAAGTATATAGGGCCAAAGTTGAAAATAAAAAAAGTGTTGGGGTAAAATTGTAAAATAAAAAATATTGGGTTAAAATAAAAAGTTAAAGATTTAATTAAAACAAAAAAAACAAAAAGGTAAATACAACCCATTAAGCACATAATAAAATATTATCAAGCACAAATCACTTGATAAGCATGATGTATAACACCTCTATGCATAAACAACTTGGTAATTAGTAATGATTATTATTATAAAATTTGATATCTAACAAAACCGTCTTAAAACGTTTTGAATCTCCTAACCCCAAAACCAAAACGCAAAAAACCGCCCTGCACATTGCCGTTGCTATCCCTAAACTGAAACCACCAATCGATGATTTCGATGGTTCCACCGTAACCCTAGTAACACGATGGACTACACCCTAGCGGCGTTGAAGCTCTTATGCATCCAATTCAAGGCGGCGCGTCCCCTTAACGACTCATCTCAATCCTCCATCTCCTACGGCCCCATCCTCTTCCAACGCGCCTGGTTACAGGTACGTACGCATCACGCGCCACCACTCCCTCACTCCTTCACACACACGCTAACGTAAACCTGTGGTCATCATATTGTAATCTCGTGTCGATTGAATGTGATTTAGGGCGTGATAATCTCGCTACCTTCTACCGCCGATGGCGACGGTCGTTTCATCGTCGATGACGGAACAGGCGTCGTTGAACTTGTGGCTTCTCGCGATGTTTTAAATCGCGAGTGGAAATTAGGTCATTACTGCTAAGCTTAGGTGATTTGGTGCTTTATGTGTTATTAGCTGATTTATTGATGAATTTGTGCTGTTTTGGTTGTTTTGCAGGTGCATATGTAATGGTTGTCGGAGGATGTGTTGTTCGGGATGATGATCTCCCACTGATTAAGGTGAATTACGTTGATTCTGTCGTTATTTACAGTTTTACGTTACTTATAATCAGATTTTTATTGTGTTGAACTCTGAAGCTTAAACTGAACTCGTGATTATTAGATGTGTGTATATGTATTTGTATATACTATATACCTAGTACCATGGTTTTAAAAATCGGTTGAGGCGTGCGCCTCAAGGCGCGCCTCGAGGCGAGGCGCCCAGAAAACGAACATGAGGCGGCGCCTCAGGGGGTTATCTTGTACGTGCGCCTCATTGGGCTGAGGCGGTAAGAAAACCTGCGCCTCAGGTGCGCCTCAGGGTGTTTTGATGTTTGTTTTCGATGTTTTAGACTCTTTGTGTCATTTTCAAACATGTCATGTCTTTTTAATGTGTGTTTTTTATGTTTTTGATAAACCTGATGATAGTCTGTATTTTATTATTTATAATATATATAATTTTTATATTTATTTTTTAATTCCGCCTTAGGCTTACGCCTCGGTTCGCCTCGAGGCTTACGCCTCATGAGGCGAAGGGAAAACGCCTCGAGGCTCGATTCCGTACTTTTAAACCTTAGCCTAGTACTTGTACTTAGTTGTATTGTGCTAGATATTAAGCATTGATAATGGTATAATACAGTGATTAAATGGTCGTTATGAACGGTGTTAAGTAGCCTTTATGGTTGCTGTGATCAACTGATTTCAACTGTCTTTCTGTTGGTGGTTGATGTCTACAAAATACTTGTTTTTATCTCTGCATTCCTTCGATCTGCGGAAGAATATAATCCATCGCTGCATTGTTTTTGCATTTGTGACTGTAAACCTTCAATCTGTGCATGTCAATTGTTTTTGTTCACTACATATATTCACACATGTATCTTGTTCATTTCTTGCTGATAGTCATAAATATATTCTGCAAGTTTACATCTTTGATAAACACGCTTCCAACACATTTAGCTGATTGATGCTACCTAGGAGGTAATTGCAAATGCCTTTTGAAGATGATTATGGTAATATTCAGCTGTTAGAAAAGGGTTGTAGCAGATGCAGATAGTGATTGGTTCATTTGGTTGTGGTATTCAGATTAATCAACTGTATGAATGTTTACTAGATTCTGTTACAAAACACACGTACCCATGTCAATGTTGAGTCTTGAACTATAACTACACTAGTCAAGAACTTCAACGGCCTGTAATTTTTGTTTGTAGGGTCTTAAACTTGTTATAATGATATAATCTATTTGTTTGTCTCATGTTAATTACATAAAATGTAGATTTGATGTTATCTTCAATATAACAGAATTAGGAGCCTATCATAAGCTGAACTTATTTATGTGAATTTATACTATTGTACCGAAAATATGATTTTAAAGTCACTTTCAACATAATGGAATTAGGTGTGGTCATAACTCATAAGCAAAAAAAATGACTTTCTTGGTTCCTATGATTTTTGAAATACTACGTGCAGTTCTGTGGTAAGTTCTCAGTATGATTCATGCATTATAGGCCTGTAATTTTCCATAGTAGTGAGATTAAGTGCTGCTCTGTTGATTATCAGCTCGTGGAAACTATTATATGGAAAAAATAATGTCTAAGGATGCACCCAACTATTCAATTTTTTCCATTAAGGTCACCCAACTATTATACTACTTTATAGGCTACTCAAATCCACATTTATACCAAATTTGGTCAAAGCAATAGGTGTGATGACAGTATAAACCTTAAAACTTAAAAAAAAAACAAAAGACACTCTTGATTACTTTTTCTACATTGTAAAGTAAAAGATTTCTGAACAATCAAAAAATTGAACAAAACTTAAAGAATTTTTTATTGAACATGATTTCGGTTAATTTTGTTTAAACGAAGCTGGATACATACTTGGGTCACCTAGAAACAATGAATCTTCCAAAAATTTCTATTTAAAGCAAGGAAGTTAATTTTATTATTCAAAGGTAGTTTCATATTTTCCTATTTTGGTTGGTGGTTGCTGTCTGAAACAGTCGATTCTACATCTCCGGCAAGTTTACTAGTTATCCAAAATATAAAAAATTGAGAGTTCCCTCATTAAATTTCTGTTTCTTTAAAGTTGGTTACTCTTTTTCTAACATACAACTGGTGACATTTGTGTTCATAAATATCAGGTTCACAAAATTGTTGATCTCTCTGCGTTTCCCCATCGAGAGGCGATGTGGTATCTAGAAGTCTTGGAGGCTTACAAGCTCTTCTATCAACCCCTAATTGAAGATTCATAGCCTTTGACAAATGACAACACATTGGTTTGATCTAACATGACATCATTTCAATGGTAATGTAACCATATGATTAACAGTAACACATGAAGTAGTCTCTGTATTCTTTCAAATCCTGCATTAATTTCAAGACAAAAGCACCGTCTATAAGACGCAACCAGTAACCATCTTGATGGTTTTTTGTCCCTTGCAACAAGTTAAAGTTTACCTGGAGTTTCTTTGTACCTTTACCATGTTTCCTTGAGCCACAACCGGAGTTTATGGCAAATCCACTTGCTGCAGCCTTGTATTCGTCTTTGACAAGGTTAGATCACTCTGTCATTCATCTGCACTCCGAGTTATCAGGTTGTATGGTGTGAGATGCTGATATGAACTAGAAAGTGGGTTAATGCTTGCTCGAAGCTGATATCTGGTCGGCCTCTGGCTAACCGCATGCATGCTTCTTTTGTGTAGTAATTTTCTGATTCAGAACCAATATCTGATGATGTCGTGTTAGGTTTAGGGGTGCTTTGTTCATTCGGTTGTACAAAGCGAGTTATAAGTATTAAATCAACCTTCTTGTTTGTTAAATTTCATATGCGGTTGGATATTAAATAAGTAGAGGCACTACTATAGCTAGTTAGCAACTACAACAGTGGACTGTTCTTATTTTTCTCTCTTGGTTGGATGTAATGACTAATGATCGAGCAGTCTACCTGATGCACATGGCCTATTTTGTGGATTTTATGAAATATAACTAATAAAATCACATGTTAATATATTACGATAAAGGTAAGGCTTTGCAAAAATATGATATGATGAAAAGAAGAGAAAAATAACATAATTGCTTAAACTGATAGACACAATGTTAGGATGCTATCTGATAAAAATAAAAGAAATTTTTTTATACAAATTTGATTGTGATCAGGTCTCATCCCCTCTTTCACACTAACATTCAAAGTTGTTCAAGCCTTCTATAATTCTCATAAGACATGACAGGTATAGACCATTAATGAATATTATTGTAGCTCTGTATAAGTCAATCTCGGCTTAGAGGCTCACCATAAACTTCTCCGATTTCTCATTTGCCTCTTGAACTCACCCCTTTCCCGCCTTAAAATAAGAATTAATAAAGACCCCGACCATTTCACAAATAGGAAAAACCCATGTTAAATTAGGCATTGCTCGTCTCCGCATGTCTCCAGCCTCTTGGTCACCTCTAGACCGCCAAGACTCGTTGGCGCACAACTTTGGAAATTTGAGCAAGCTTTTTGATCGCCTAATACAACGTTACCGGTACATAATTGATATATGTGACATTTATAATGAAGACGAGGAACATAGACATCTGATTCGGTTTTTTTTTTTTTTTAATTTCTTATCCCAACCCTCACTGTTGGGCTTGAGATCTGGGCCAGCCAAACACGTTTTTTCAAGCCCACAAGCAATGCAAAATTGCAAACATTACTTTTCTTAAATTTTCCTTTTTTTTTAATTTAAGGTTTAATTTATTAACACTATTGTTATAAAATTTGTTGTTGGTTAATAAAGATACATTACAGCTAAAAGTTAACATTCATTGGACAAAGCTTGAAAAAAATTATCCATTTAAAATAGAAGGATATTTTATCTAACTTGGTAAGTGATATACTTTATCATAGAAATATAGGTTTACAAGATCGTTTGGGAATAAGTCAGCTTCATATTCATACATTGTACAGTTGCTTAATGTATGAGTATATTCGATACTTCTTCTTAATTGGTGTTTGCTTCATTTTAATCATTGTACAACTGAAATGTAGTTGGTTGTATAATTTATTAATTTTACATTTTATGTGTTTGTCATGAAATATCTAAAAGATTATCATTAATTTTGTTATGTCACATTGTATACTCTTGATTATTTGACCTTTTACTATGTTATGGATGTGATACGAATGAATTGTTACGTATATGTGATTTTAAGATCATGATGCTCTAATACTCTCAAATTATCATGTTCTGATATTATATCATGTAGGTGTAGGATTTTATTGGTCACTTGTAGGTTCTAACTACTCGGTGATCAACTTTAGGGCATGTTTGGGATAACTTATTAAAACTACTTTTGACTTTTTGGAGGGGTAAAAAGACAAAAATACTCCTTAAAAAATCATCAAAAGTTAAAAATTTTAACTTTTGGAGGGGTATTTTTGTCTTTTTACCCCTCCAAAAAGTCAAAATTAGTTTTAATAAGTTATCCCAAACATGCCCTTAATTTTATTTGACCGACAACTTACACATATCTACTCATATTCTTAAACTACACAAATTATAATCTAGCTGGATTTGAACTCTGAAATTTTTCAAGGAACATTTAATTCTCACTATTGGACTAACAACCAAGTAAAAGTCAAATTAAGTTAAACACTTTATTTTCAATTTTCTTTATAAGAATTAGTATCAAAATCATATATTTCAAGTGCATCTCTCAAGGCTTTATAAAAACCAGGGTATCTTAAATACTTACGTGGTTTTAAATCATGAAAAAATATTTATTTTTTTTGAATATTAAGTATTTTTTTCGAGAAGGAAATGGTTTTCAGTTTTCCAGAAGTTGGTAACTACACTATCAAATTTGGTTTGTTTTTGTGAAATTTCTCATTTTTGTCTTTCTTATATGAAAGTAACTATACATGTGCCCTTACTGACGAAATTTAAATTTCTCAAAATAGTAAAAGCGTATTCAACACCTTGTACCAAAAGTTTAAATCTTGAACAAATTATTCGTTTATGAAGACCATCCATGGTTGTTTTTGGATGAGAGATGGTAATGTGTAGATGATAGAGAGTGCACTTGTGAACCTCCAAAAATATAATTGTGAGAGGGAGAGAGGAGAGAGAGTTGTTTTTATACGGAAAGAAAATACGTGTAATTTGTGTGAAAAATAAGAGAAAATTACCCAATCAACCATTTGATTAATCAACTTTATAATAATAGCTATTGACTTTAAAAATATCCAAAATATTTAACGAATCAGATAGTGACAAGTGTCCAAATATCTCCCATTAACGATAGCAATGCATGTGGTATCGTCAGCTTTATGTCTCTAGCGATACCAATGCATGTGATATCTCTAATGTATCGCTTAAAATTAAATAAAAAATAGAACAAAATTAGATAAGTATCGCCGGCCAGCGATACAAACTCCCTTGTGTACGTTGGTCAAATAAAATAAAAAGAAATATCGTTGTCCCCACATATCGCCAATTTAAATCCCAAAAATTTCATTGTATGTAAACTTTTTAAAAATCTAGCCACGTTTCAAAATTAGAAAAACGAAAATTATTTTTGGAAAAAAGATATAGCCAATTTAAATCCAAATTTTCTTCATCGAATATCATTTTTTTATTTAGTCACTTTAAGATAAACAAACAACTTTTTAAATAAAGTTTCGCAGCTTTTACAAAAAATATTTCACTTTATATTATAATAGACATAAAACAATTTTTGTAAAAAAAACCTCACCAGTTTTCATAAAAAAATAATCGTTTATTAATAAAACTTCATAGTTTAAACTTTTTAAATCGTATTTTTATTAATTACTGAAACAATTTTTTGTATCGTTTTTTACTAAAAACAATTTCTAGATATTTTCATAATAACTTTATAGATGCATTTAAAAAAAGTTGTTTTTATTAATAAATTTAAACTGCATTTTTTTTAATATAAAAACGGGCGATACGGAATCACGGTGTATCTCCGGCAAAAAGTTGAACCGGCGATACCAAATCCTTGTTGTATCGCTGGCGTATCTCCGGCCAAAAAATGTCGCGTGGGCGATACCACATGCATTGGTATCACCACGTGGAGATACAATGACTATATTGTATATTGAATTAGTCAATGGTTACTTTTATAAAAGGAATTGGTTAAATAACCATTTGAGTAATTTTCCCAAAAAATAATGTGTTGGACGCTAATTATGTGTTTGTTATGGATTAATAGAAAATCAACAGGCCCTAGCTTTGATAATGTTAAAACTAATTGACATGTGGTATAATTGGATTAATATGAGATAATCATATGTCATATACATGTGTTTGATTCATATTGAATATTTTTTTAAAAAAAGTTACACATACCTTACATATGTTTATAATATGGGAAATAATTATCTAAATTATTTGAAATAATCAGTGGCTACTTAATATTTGTAACTTGAAAATACAATTAATTAATTAAGAAGTTAATTAACTTATCTTGCAATATACTATTGAATAGTGAATTAGTCATATTATGATATATAATTAATTAATAAAAGTAATTTAATGTTATTATTTATAATTACCTTTAACCAACCATAATTTGGTTATATGATTAAGAGGCTGTTTGGTAACTTCTGAATAAATAAGTGTTAAACCAATAAGAGGTCTGAACCATTAAGTGCTGAACCATTAAGAGGTCTGAACCATCAAGAGCTAGTATATCGTTTAACTATTCAAATGTAAATGTCTGACCAATTTAGATAAGAGGTCTTAACCATTTAGCATTAGACCTCTTAACCATTCAGCACTAATATAATGCTTAACCATTCAGAGGCAAATGGGTGAACCATTCAGATATTTGCTCGCGAAACAAACAGTCTAAACCATTAAGTGTTGAATTATTCAGACATCTGAACCATTAAGAGGCTGGTTAAGAGGCTGCCAAACCCTTAAAATAACTAACAATTTAGTTTTTTAACCATATGATAATCACATGGGCTTTAACCAACTATAATTTGGTTATATAATTAAAATAACTATGCCAATGTGGGGCTAGTCCACTTGGTAGAGGTTTTGCCTCTTAGAAGAAAGGTTTTGGGTTCAAACCTAAGCAATGATGTAATTTGGTGTAATCTAATAGTAGGAAAGTTATAAATAGGAAAATTAGATTTTTATAATCCAAACTATTTACTATTGATCAATTTTTATTCCAACTAACAATTTGACTGGTACCAATCCAAAATTTCAATTTTGTTATTAATAACAATCTCAGTCTAACTATTCATTAACTTCGTTAGTTTTTACGACGTATCACGTGGCATGGCTCGTTACGTGACGTATAACATACTTACAACTAATTGTATGTGTGTGTGTGTATATATATATATATATATATATATATATATATATATATATATATAACTCATTTCTCTTTCAATAAAGATCATTTTTGAAGTTATTCAACGTAACCATTTTGTCGTTAGTTGAGTAATTTGGAGACAAGGATATGCAAAAATGAAGTTATATATATATATATATATATATATATATATATATATATATATATATATATATATATATATATATATATATATATATATTATTTTAATTATGTATACGTCATGTCACATACTACATCATGAGCTATGCCACGAGATATGTCATAAAAACTATAAGAGCTAACAAACAGTTAAACAGAGATTTTTTATTGGTAACAAAATTAAAAGTTAAGATTAACACTAATCAAATTGTTAGTTAGAATTAATATTGGTTAATAATCAATAATATACATTATTAAAATCCAATTTTTGTTTTAAATATGATGCTAAGGGTGGAGGAGATCAACACATAACCTATTAATAAGGTTGTAAGAGTAGTAATCTTAATCACCACACCCAAAACTTGTCGTCACCACCGTGGGACCGCCACTGGCCGGACACCATCGCCTTCTCGCAGCCATAATCACCGCCACTTTCGGCCTCTAATCGCCATCCCTTACCGCCGGTGTTTTCATTGTTGGACATGAAAGAAACTTAATAGAGTTTGGGTGTGTCGAAGTCAAACCGGATAGAACTTCGAGTTTGCTTGGGTTTTTTAAGGATTTTTCTATAAAGTAGCATGCCATCTTATTTCGAAATGAGGTGTTATAAGTTATAACACGTTCTTTTATTCAGAATCACCATGATGAGAATACACTCGATCAAGGCACAATTAAAAATAGTTTTTTTTTTCAAAATTAAAAAAAAAATACAAGCTGTTTTTCACGATCACCAAAACTTACTTTTGTGTTTTTATTGATCCGGATGGTTATATACTGATACTATGTGATTTTATTATAAATAAAAACCGAAATCACTGTTGTTGCCTTTTTTTAGTTTATGCTGGTATGATCGAGTGAGTTCACTAGTAAGTAGTAACTACACAAGATCTGATTAATCTTCATACTCAAAGATATAAAAAGGTAATCACGGGTTACACGTGTCAGAATCACATTCATTCTTATCAAAATTTTCCGCATCTCTCTTCAATTAAATAACTACATTAATTATTAATAATATAATTTTATTACTCTTTAGATTAACAATAGTTTTTTAATAGATTATTAAAAAAATCTTTTTATTAATGTTATTTCTAAAGTAGTAAATTCTTATAAAAATAATTTTTCTAAGATATCAATTTTTAAAAAGATATGAAATATTTTAAAATTGATTTTTTAAAGTAAAATTATTATAATCCAAAACTAATTAATATTAGGAGTTATATAAGGAAATTTTATAGAATGACATTTATTAAAACGGTTTGTTTTAAAACAAAATTTAATTTATTTTTTTGGAAAAAAAACAAAAAAAGTTTAAAACGTTGATATCATTTTTATTACTTATAGTTTGACTCATACGTAATTTTAATTATATCTTATCTTAAATATCGTTTTATGATTATTATATTATTATTATATTTATGTTTTATATTTTCAACACGTATAATACAAGGGATCAAACTTGACGAGATCGAGCATGACTATTGTGTGTTGAGATTTTCTAGGCTTACAAGGCTAAAAAGTAACTACTATGATATAGATATAAAAATTTATATGATATAACATTCACCGCAAAAGTAATATTATTATACATGATTATAATAAAAAATTGAATTAATCCATACTATCATAATTACAGATATATAACAACAGACATCATAAAGACCTAGCTACTTAATAGTAATCGTGGCGTGTTTGAGTTTTAGCTTTAGTGACAGAGCGGCTAAATTGTTATATTTATGCCAGTATATTTATTAGATTTAAAAAATAAGTATTTGATTATTATTTCTTAAATAAATTATATTTGATATCAACATCGACAATTCGACATATTTCATCAGTAAAATGTAGTACGACAGTATGTGCCACATTCACTGGTGAAAGATTGTACATTATAAAAGACAAAAAGTTAGCATAGACAAATCATAGACTACCAAAAAGAAGTTTGTTTCAGGGACCATAAATGCCAAAATATATAATAACAAAATAATAATAATAATAATAATAATAATAATAATAATAATAATAATAATATAATAATAATAATAATAATAATAACGATAATAATAATAACGATAATAATAATAACAACAATAATAATAATACGCGTTTTTATTATCAGAGACCCACTCAGATAAATCGACACCCCCTATACGCCGCGTATAGATTCATACGCGACGTATATGGTCGACTACACTGAAAACGAGTAAAATCAAGGGTGTTATCTATACGACCCCCGACATGTATATCAAACTTCGACACTGACTACGAAGAAAAATTCAGAGGGCTGTCAGAGGGGTTATACGCCCCGTATAAGGCTATACGACCCTCCTATACGATGCGTATGGGGCTATACGACCTGTATATAAATTTTGGGATGTTAATTTATAATTTTGGGTGTCTATGTATCCACACCCTTGTTTATACATATTTCCATGTATTTACATTAATTATACTCCACTTTTATTCATACATGATGTGTCATGCATATAGCATAATTTAGATATTACTAATTACCAACTTTTTTATGCATATTGGGTTGTACGTTGTGCATATTTGGATGTACTAAGTATCTTTTTAGGCGGTTTTTGTATTTTTAGGGCGGTTGGTTTTGTATTTTTTGGGTGGTTTTGGTGTATTTTTTTGGGCGGTTTTTGTATTGTTTGTATTTTTTTGGGTGGTTGGTTTTAATTTTAGGTGGTTTTGGGTTTTAGTTGTATTTTTGGGTGGTTTTTGTATTTTTTGGCGCGATTTAACGCTACCAGCACGATTCTAAGATTTCGGTATTCGATTATATGGTTTTCGACAAGCCGTGGCGATAATGAACACACTAACGCTACATAATACGAAGAAAAACAACAAAACTCCTGTTGCGTAGCGCGTGGGAAAACTAGATTTTTTCGTTTCGTTTTTATTATTTTTAATACAAGTTTTTTCGACGTTGGTGGACACTGACGGTGGTGTGTTATTGGTGCTACTTGATATGGTTTTACGGCTCCCACTGCAACACGAGGAGCTTAACACTAGTTGGTTCCTATTAGTCTATCACCTTTAATTACTACTCCCTCTTGTATATCTGGTAGCTAGAGATGTTTAAAAACCGATAAAATGATCAAAACGTTCGGACCGAGTCAAATTGGTTGATTCAGCCATGTTAGAATTTTGAGGTGACACGGTTCGGTTTACAAATTAAAAACCAAAGTTGACGGTCCTGTTTTGATTTACGATTAAAGACCTACCGAGTAAACTCAACCGGTCGAGATATATATATATATATATATATATATAGGAGGGATCCTAAGAAAACCATATAATTTTAAGAAAACCAAGAAAACTACATTCAACCAATCACATAATTTCTTTATTTTGTGATTTTATTAAATTAGAAAGGGTACATTAGTAAATTAACATATATTTAATTATGGTAATTTATTATTTTCTAATCAAAATCCCATGTTTTTAGGTTGACTAAATCAAAAAAATTAAAATCCTTTATTAACCCATGAAAATAAATCTGAAACATCATTTTTTCTTCATCCCTTTCATCTTCTTGAAATCAATTTCAAATCTAAATTCGTTGATCATCTTTTTCCTCTCTTGACATCTATTATCGTATCTTCATTATTATCATATAAACCACGTATCCATATCTTCAATCGATCCATAACCATTAACCAAATTAATTCTGTCACTATGACTTTTAATCGCATTCAAATCACAGGTTCATCATTTTCTCTTAGCTTGTAGTTTTTTTGTTCTTCATACGCATTAAAAAGGCTGAAACTTGGTATAAATAATATTGATTGAAGGTTCTTGGCGCATCATAAGGTCCGCCTGGATCTAGTTAAAGGTTTGAGATGTTAATGGCGAGATGTGGTTCGAAAAGTTGGTTAAGAATCAGAATATTGGTTGTTAAGAACGTCCTACTCTTCTTTTACTTTTTCTAGAGTATGTAAACGCATCTCATTCAATCAATTGCAAAAGGTAGAATCAAGAGGTGTACGATATCATCTATTGTTTGAAATTATTGAAAATGTGTTTGATTTTAGTATAAGAAATTGAGATGATGATGATTTACGTACATGGTTACGTATGCGTAACTACGTAATTAAAGCAAGAGCTGTCTTCTAAACATATAGATGATTATGACAGAATATGACTTAAGACTAATGTTTGGTTACGTATATGTAAGTAAGAGCTATATATGTAATATTATGGGTTACATGTTTGTAACTCATCAGAGTTTCATCAACTTACGTATATGTAACATATAATGCTACTTACATATACCTTACCTTCTATGTATCTGTTGATATTTTTTATAAAACTTAAGTTCTAGGTTTTTATGATTGTTACGTATATGTAATCAGGTTACATATACGGAACCACGTCTACATATACGTAAACTAATGACTTTAATAAAGTATTTTGTACTAGTAATGTATTAAAGTTACATGTACCTAACTGATAAATGTTATATATATGTAACAAGATGTATAAACATGATTTACTTTATCTGAAGATTTGCAATTAGATTTAATTATGCAATTTGCTTATGTGTTTACGTATACGTAAGCAGATTAACATATGGCTACGTGAGCTCACTGTTGGATTGTTTATAAAACAATGGGGATGAAGTTAATTGTTGATGCATATGATGATAACAAAAATTAAGTCAACTCTTGAAATTTTTTTAAATGTAATTTATGAGAGAGGAGAGTGAAGAGAGAAGAGTGAATATAGGAATTTTGGTTGTTGTTTCCAAAACTAAAAAAAATATTGTTCCAAATTTGCCCTTTTATCATTAATATAATCTAATTAAATTTTGAATTATTTACTAAAATGTCATTTTGTATATCAACCATTGATTAAATAGATCAATGGTTTAGATTTGGTTTTTATAGTTTTCTAGTAAATCATGGTTTTCTTAGGAACCATCCCCTATATATATATATATATATATATATATATATATTAAATAGATCAATGGTTTTCTTAGGAACCACCCCATATATATATATATATATATATATATATTATATATATATATATATATATATATATATATATATATATATATATATATATATATATATATATATATATATATATATATATAGGGTAGGGTTATCTTGAGAACCACCATTTTTAGTGAGAACTCTAGGAACCAATATCAACCACATATTTTAGTCACATGCCACTTCCACCTTTTTTTAAATGTTCATAACTTTTTTTCATGATATTATTTTTTCATAAAAATTTCTCCATTAATTTCATTATTTTTTTTATCTTTCCAACGGCTACCATATTGATATATTTTTTTAAAAAATTCGTCCACCCGTTATTTACACATGTGTAAATTAGTCATTACATATGTGTAAATTCTATTTTACACATGTGTAATTCCAAGAATTACATATGTGTAAAATGACGTTCGTAAAAAAACGAGATTTTTTTTTATTTTTTATAAATTTTTTTATTTTTTTTAATGGTAGAGGGAAACGAGAGAAACACTTCTGTGTTTTTACTTTTTTTATTTTTTTATTATTTTTTATTTTATAATTTTTTTGATTATGCTGTTGTTAATTACAATTTTGTCATTGAAAACTAGTGGTTCACATTGGTTCCTAGAGTTCTCACAAAAAAAGGGAGTTCTCATTTGATCCCTCCCCTATATATATATATATATATATATAATATATATATATATATATATATATATATATATATATTATATTGAACCACAAACGTATGACCGGGTGTTTCTTAGCTGATATCACACACTCAACCCTCTCAAAGTAAACCTATAATTGGGAAAACCATCTGGAATTCTGGATCAACATAAAACATTTTTGTTCTAACCAATACTTGTACCAAAGACTTTCTCATTTTAAATTGTTTTGGTTACTAATTTTACGTTAAATACTTTTAATAATAATAAATACAGATTATTAATCTAACTGATGGCAGCTTTTAAGTTGCTTTCTTCATTTTTTAAACCCTTTCTATATTTAAAAGTAAAACGTTATGTCTTCCTTTCTTCTTTTTTCTTTTTTTTAGTAAATCGCTATTTGTAGTCCCAAAGTCTGGTACTTCATTTGTTTACTTATTATATAAAATAAATTTTAGTATAATAATAATTACTTAAAAAATGGAAAAACATGTTTTATATTCTACAGAAATAAAATTGACATTCGACAATAAAAAAAGACGTCTAAAAGAATATATGTCAAGAAGTAGATATCCGATTAAAAGTAAAAAGAATAAAACAAGGTAAAAGTTACATTTGTAGTATATATATCACAACACAAAAATATAGTGAAGTATATAATAATCATGTAGGTTATATACTTATATTTGTATCCACATTGTGGTCTTTTGTCTACTAGTTGATAGGGGAGCTTCCTAGTCACATTGCTAGAAGTTCTTAAGCTGTTTTTATAAAATCTTGTTGCTGCCATTTTAAAAAATATATATAAATCATGTAATATATAAAAATGCGCAAAATAAGTTTAGTTCATATCTAAATAGCTAGAATATATATATTCATAAAACTATCTAATTATGTAAATGAAATAAATAGATCAATTCTAATTAACATCAGGATACTTAAAGTGATGTGTTTTACACTTTTACAATCAAAAGTATGAGTATTCAAATCATGTAGGGTATAGATTTTGATCTATTTATCATGTAAAAATATATAAAACACATTTAATACATACAAATGAAATAAGTTTTAACAATATTTTTTACACCAAATTTTACTCCCATTAAGATTTAAAAATTCTCCAATTACTCATTTAGAACGATACCATTTTTTCAACATTTGTATAAATGTAGTAAAATAGGGCCTTGATATCTAAACATACTAATTATAAATTAATACCCCATAATTATATACGGGTCATATAGTCCTATATACGTCGTATATGTGGCGTATAGTCCTATATGAGTCATATAACCCATCTGAAAGCCCCTAAATTTTTCTTCGTATTCAGTGTCGAATTTTGTTATACGTATCGTATATGCTTATATACGTCGTACATGAGGTTGTATAGTACAATATGAAACATATAACACCCCCATAATTTTTTCTCGTTTTCATTGCCGTCGACGTTACAGGTCACATATAATATTATACGAAACGTATAAAAGATATTCGATTTATAAAAGTGAGTGTAAAGATATTAGGGCCATAAAATAATATTTGTTTTGTTGTTTTTACGGTACTGAAACAAATCGTACGCATTTCGTGGGACGGCGACGTGAGTGTCGTTTGTTCCTTTTGCAGCTAAATGTCTGGCCCCATTTAATGTAGCATGGTAATGGCATTCGCATACATCTTAAATAATAGTTTTACTTTTGACTTACTTTCTATTCCAACGTAATTGACTTTTGTTGGACTACTAGTAAAAATATTAATTTTTAAATTTTATTAATGGGGTAAATTTACAAAATATATTAACATTTGGGGTAAAAAAAAAAAAATTACTTAAGGGGTACCCGCCGGTGGCACCGGCGGGATCTCCCTTTGACTGACATTGATGTGGACTGTCGGGAACATTGAATGACACCACCCAGAACCCGCCGGTGGGAATGGCGGGTAGGTGGTTAGGGTTTCGACCCTTCAACACATTAAAAAAAAAATCTGTTATATAAACCCAAACCCACTAAACATTCATTCTAAACGAAACCCTTCTACAACCCATCAACCCTTCTACAACCCATCAACCCTACAACCACATTATCTTCACTTAATAACCCATCCTCAAACAACTTAAACGAAAACCTTTTCATACCAACAAATTTCATCATGTCTAGACCTTATTTTATCCAAATATACTGGGGTGGTGATGTTTCTTTTGTGAACGGAAATGTTATGTGTGATGCTTCTACCAGAAGTACCACTATTGTTATTCAAAAAATTTCGTACGATTCGTTTGTTGATTTCATTTACGATCATCTTCAACTTTCACGAGAATATTATAATTTGAGGTTCAAACTATTTTACACGTACGGTGGTTTTTCTCAAACATCAGAAATTTTTAATGATTCGAGTCTTGAAGTATTGTATCAATTGGCAGAATATGTGGAAAATTTCATTGGAAATATTCACGTAATTTTGGATCCAATAATGTCACTCCAACAATCAAATTGTATGGATCTTCTACGAGGGTTTTCTGTATCCGAATCACCTACACAAACAGTTACTACCTTTCCAGTCAATGCAAGTTCACGTGATCATCAAGCCGGTCCATCAAGCAATTTTAACATGGGGTATATTTCAACTCATCAATCAAATGTTGATCTAAATGATGATGAACACGGAGGGTTTGATAACTCGGATGATGATGGTTCACAAAGAAGTGAAGATTCCGAATCTGTTCCGTCACGTGATGAATCAACCGATAATGAAGATGGGTATGAAAATAGTGAGCACCATAATTTTGTGGTTAATCAAGGTATCTCTTACGGAGAGATGACCTTTTCTGAAGATCCCCGAGAATTAAAAGATTATGAAGCTACTGATTTTGATGATGAAGACTACATGGATGTATGGAATGAAGAAACAAAAGAAATCCATGTCGGCATGTTCTTTAAATCAAAATATGATTTAACGCATGCGGTCCGATTATGGAATGTTGCACGTAACCGGGAAATGTTTGTTGTTGAAAGTAAAAGTGATGCATATAGAGCAAAATGCTACACAACTAGCCCTAATTATAGCAGTGATCTTCCCATTGGTCCTCAATGTAGTTGGTTTGTGTACGCTACCAAGCCTAAACATCACAACATGTGGAGAATATCTAGATGGGTCAATGCACACAATTGCTTTGGTAGTGTTGTTGGCAACAACAACAGAGGTTTGAAATCTAGAGATATTGTAAATCGCATCATCCACTTTATTCGCCAAGACCTTACTTTTCCAGTCAAGCAAATTCAGGCACACATTAAAGACACGTTGAATGTTGATGTTTCGTATAATAAGGCGTGGAGAGCTCGAAAGGCTGCTATTGAGATAATATACGGTACTTGGGACAGTAATTTTGAAGAACTTCCAAGGTACATCAATGCTCTACAAGAAACAAACCAAGTTATTGTGGAATGGTTACATCATCCGGTTAGTTCATCTCAATATCATATGTTTAAGTATGTGTTTTGGGCATTTGGTCCGGTAATCAACACATTCAAGCATAGTCAACCTGTGATATCTGTTGATGGTACGTTTTTGAAGGGATCGTATCGAGCTAAGATGTTAATTGCAGTTTTTAAAAATGCAAACAACTACGTAGTGCCTGTAGCTTATGTCATCGTTGACGAAGAAACGACAGATAGTTGGAGTTGGTTTTTGCAGCACTTGTGGTCCCATGTTGGAGTTCATCATGATTTTGTTGGAAGGGGGAAAAAATTGTGTGTTATTTCTGATAGACATAAAGGTATTATCACCGCTATGCAAAATGTTGAAGATATGGTAAACAATGTGGTTCATCGATTTTGTCTTCGCCACGTGCGTAGTAACATGATGCACAAGTTCAAGGTGTCTACTTTAAAAAAGATTTGTTGGTTGATTGGAAGCACCTCCCAACAAAGGAAGTATGATTTATTTGTAGCTGAAATGCAAAGTCTTAAGCCTGAAGCTTGGGAATATTTAAAAGCTATCAAAGAAAGAAAATGGACGATTGTACATGATAAAAATCAACGTCGTTGGGGTAACCTAACGACAAACATTTCTGAAAGTTTTAACAACACACTGCGGGGAGTAAGGCTTATGCCAATTAAAGCCATTATTAATTGCACGTTTGAGAAAACAGTTGAGCAATACAGAAAACACCAGGAAATTGCAACATCTTGCAACACAGGTTTACCCCCCCGTTTATGGCGTTTGTTTGAATCCCGTGATCTTATTGGGCCGCAACATATCATAACAGATTTTGATCACCACGAGGCAAGATACAGGGTGTTGTCAAAGATAAATAATAATCAAGCTGGTGGAAATGTTTATACTGTGGAGTTCAATGATAGAACATGCACTTGTGGTAAATGGCAAATGCTCAGATTCCCGTGCTCACATGCGATTGCTGTTTGCCGACAAAGGGGTGTGTCACCTTTTTACACTGTGCATGAGGTATACACTACTGCAGCTTATCAAAAACAGTATAGTGGGCATTTTTACCCACTTCGTCATCCTGATTACTGGACAGACCCAGGTTGGAGGATTAGAGCTGACCCATCAAAGGTTACAACAAAACGAGGTAGGAGACGCACCCGTAGGATACATAATGAGATGGATGTTCGTCATCATCCAGATGAACCCGTTGTACGTAAATGTTCCATATGAAGACAACCGGGTCATAACATGAGTACGTGTCGAAACTCACAACCGTAGGATACATGTTATTTTTATTGTGTTTGATCTTTTTTATTAAGTACTTGTTATTGTTTGATCTTTTTTATGAACTACTTGTTATTGTTTATTGTGTTTATTATGTTTGTCCTTATAAAATAAAGATGACTAATTGGATAAAGTATTTGATAGATAAAACTTGCATAGCATCCATACAAAAATTATAACATTAAAACAATAATTAAAATCCTTGTGAAGGCTGAGTACGATTAGGAGCATCAGATTCTTCATCTGTCTCGGTTGCTTCATCATTTAAATCGAATCGGTTTGACGATTATTTGAAAACCGATCAACAACATCACCAGTCTCTTGGAAGTGAGGGTAATATGGTAATGGACTAGCATTGTCAAAAAGGTTTAAAAAATTAGTTTGCGGGGATGAGTAATTAGATGAGGGACCCGCCTCACCAAAATTTTGGGTGTCCATTTGAAAATGACTGCTTGAATTACCCTCATAAAAAAAGTTATGTTGAAAGGGAGGGGTAAATTGTGGTGATCCAAAGTCTTGCCCCACGTGAAAATTTTGGTTCTCCATATTTTGTGGGCTCATATTTTGTTGTTCTTCTACATGATCTAGATTTTCCATCATTCCTCGTCCTTGTCCTCTACCCCTCCTACGTAAACGTTGAGTGACAGGTGGAAGTTGAACATGAACTGGATTTTCCATCACATGAGCTGGTAGATAACCTCCATAATCAGCATGCGATAAATTCAAATACTGGCTAGCCAAGTTGCTAACCGTTTCATTGCCAGCCATTTGAGAAAACTGGCTCATTCCTTGCATCTACAAAAGTTAATAATAATAATAATAATAACAATAATAATAATAATAATAATAATAATAATAATAATAATAATAATAATAATAATAATAATAATAATAATACCATCATTGCCAAATTTTGTCCATCGTTTTGGAACCCATGGGGATTTTGGGCTTGATGGGCCGAGTTCGTTACAAATATAACTGTATGATCCATATACCACCGCATGTATTCTTCTGAAGCAACAGTGGAATTTGTGTAGGTTCCATTCACAACAGTAGCATGTCGATTATGCCACGCTTGGATATACACAATATGTTTCTGTACCCAATTACTATTTCTCCCCCCTTTACGCGATATATTGTGAAGTCGAACATGTTCCTGCTGTGAAATTGGTAACCTTCTAGGGATCGTTTGAATCATCCCAAATTGCCTCATTACTCTGCTAGTATTGTGTGGCTCAATATATTCCCAAACTATGAGAAATGTATCACTATTCCAACATAAATTACCACTTCTACAAATCTCAGGTAGACAGTGTATAATTTCATCATAAGGCCTCCAGTTAAACTAATAAAAAACAAACTTTAAATTGTTAAACTTTTCATGATATACATTTTGTGATTAATAATAATTAAAAATTAATACCATGTTATTATTCAACGAATGTAAAGATGATCTATATGCGCTCAAGCAGCTCGGAGTTGTTGAAATATAGCTAAGTTTTCCTCCCTGCCATCTTTAAATACAATTCAAAACAAATATCGGTTAAACAAAATTAATAAATATAAATTCAAAAAATAGAATAAACATGATTGTAACATACCTTGCACCATATGGTAATGCGTATGGTGTATTAGGGTCGAGATTAAAGTCATTAATCGGGGAAAGGGTAGGTAGCCTTTCCCAAGCCCATAATTGTAACAAAAATAACGGTCCACTAACATCAGTAGCTGTTATTTTTGTTGCCTTGCATAGCTGTCTATACAACCATGCTAAAGTAGCACTCCCCCAACTTAATTGGCCACACTCTTCTAAATCTTCAACATGTGTTAAAAAATTAACATGGATCCAGTTGGAAGATGAATCGGGGAATAAAGTCGCCCCAATTATGTATAATATTATTAATCGAGCACGCTGCTGGCATTGCTCAATAGAGGCATTTGTAGGGAAATCTTTTTCAATTTCTTTTAAAATGGCAACCAAATTTATTTTTAAACCTTCTATATTATGGGGATCAAGAAAACAACCTGTCAAACGCCCGAACAAATCTATTATTTCAGTTTTGTTCATCGCCACATCACTGCCAGTAATTGCATCACCATCAACTTGTAAACCCCATAAGACTTGAACATCTTGAAGGGTTACCGTGCATTCTCCCACATGTAAATGAAACGTGTGGGTTTCAGGCCGCCATCTCTCTACCAAAGCCGTAATCAAACCACCATCAAGCTTACGGTAACCGCAATCAATAATACCACCAAAACCCGCTATCCTTATATAAGGCATAACATTACTGGGTATAGGCTTGTGTTTGATGAGTCTCCAAAAATTGGTGTCCCCCCGTCTAGGACGCAAAATACCGGCATCACTCGCTGGATTCTGAAAATAATGAGCAGCTCTATGCTCACCAACCAAAAACAACAATTCCGTATTCAAAGGACCCGATGTAACACCCCAGTTCGCCATGGAATAAAAACTTTGAGTTTGATAAGAAATAAAGAGTTTGGAATGAGAGTTTAGTGTGTATTGTGAAGAGTAAATTTGGAATTTGGAATGAGAGTTGAGTTTAGTGGTTTATATAATAGAAATTTTTTTTTTTTGTATTTAATGGTGATAGGGAAACGGTATTTAATGGTGATCTTATTGCGGTCTTGACCTAACCACCTACCCGCCATTCCCACCGGCGGGTTCTGGGTGGTCTGTCATTGAATTCATTGTTCCCGACAGTCCATGTCAGTCCATGTTTCAGTCAAAGGGAGATCCCGCCGGTGCCACCGGCGGGTACCCCTTAAGTAATTTTTTTTTTTTTACCCCAAATGTTAATATATTTTGTAAATTTACCCCATTAATAAAAAAAATTTGTTTTAAGGACACACAAGCTTTGAAAAATATGTGATATTTGAATTGGGTTTTTATTTATTTTTTAGTCAAGATTGTATCCCAACTCATTCAGAAGAAACTCACAGTTAAGAAAGACTACTGGTTCAATTCAAAACATTTTTACTTCAAACTAGTTCATGGTTAGTTAACATTTATTGATAAATATAGTTAAATTAACAAAATTGTTACTTTTCAAAAATGCTACATGTTATATATGTATTTTAAATTTTTAACAATGTTTGTTTCATAGTAAAGTTTTTATTTTTTTTTATTCAGCTGCATTTTTAAAAAGTATAATACCTTACAAATAAAAACCAAGTTCTTAGTGGTGTTGTAGCTTTTTCATAACACCACAAGAAAAGAGATCTACGACGTCTAAATTTTGTTACAGTATAAAATAAATTTTGTTGATGTTATAGGACGTCGACATCACAGATCTCTTTTCTTGTAGTGTACATCTTCTTGAACTAAGGAGATGTTTGGCAGCCTCTTAATCAAACTCTTAATGGTTCAGATGTCTGAATGGTTCAGCACTCAATGGTTCAGACTGTTTGTTTTGCGAGCAAATGTCTGAATATTTCAGACATTTGCCTCTGAATGGTTAAGCATTATACTAATGTTGAATGGTTAAGAGGTCTAATGCTGAATGGTTAAAACCTCTTATCTGAATTGGTCAGACATTTGTATTTGAATATCTAAACGATATACTAGTTCTTAATGGTTCAGACCTCTTAATGGTTCAGCACTTAATGGTTCAGATATTTTATTGGTTCAGCACTTAATCATTCAGAAGTTGTCAAACAGCCCCTAAAATATACACATGCAAATTAAAAAAATATGGTTAGACGGCCCACGAACTTCAAGCTTCGTGGACACTCAGTCGAGCAAGTCAAGTCTATGACATCATGAAAGAAACCAAGTATATGTGTGTAGTAGGAAGGTGAAAAGTGCCAAGCTAAGTTACTCCTCTCTATGGGAAAAAGTTAGATGGCTCATGAATTTATAGCTGATATTAGTGATTGTTTTTTTAATAAAACAAAGACGGTTTAAATTTTTCTAAATGTAAGTTGATGTGTGGTATTTAGCAGTGAAAAAGTTGTTCAAAAGAAAACAATAAAAAGTATCTCTACAAGTATTTGTCGTTTTTTTATGACCAATCATAATGTATAATGTAATTTTATACAAAATTAACATGTAAAACTTTAATAAAAGTAAGAGTAAATTACTGTTTTCGTCCCTGAGATTTGACAAAAATCACGGTTTTAGTCCAATAGTTTATTTATTACACTGACGGTCCAATAGTTTCAAGTTTTGTTTCAATTTCACCCAAGTCACTAACACCGTTAGTGTACGTTCTGTTAAAATATATAAAAAAACTCTTTTGCCATTGGTTGATTAAATATCCCTCTCACCACCCCCCACCCCCACATCTTTCTTCTCTCTCTCACACACTTCTGTTTTCTCTCAAAATTCCCTTACCACCGCCACTCATATAACCACAACCACCACTGCCGCTCACCGCCACCACCTGAAACCCGTCAGCCACCACCAAATCCGGCCACACCTCCCGTAACCCATCTCTCCCTTCCTATTCGACCACAACCACACCATCGCTCACCACCACCATCTAAAATCGCCGGCCACCACCAAATCCGGCCACTGACCATCTAAAACCGTGGTGATGGGGCGGATCTGGTGGTGGCTTCTTGGTGATGGGGCGGATATGGTGGTGGTGTTGCCAAAATTACAGTGGCGGTGGGTGATTTGGTGGTAGAGAGAGAAAGAGGGGGTGGAGGTTGGAGCAGCACGAGGTGGCAGTCGGAGTAGCTTGGAGGTGAAGGTGGCGATGGTGGTCGGAGGTAGCCTAGGGGTTGAGGTGGCGACCTATGGTTCTTGATTTCTAGATGAGAGAGAGAGAAAGAGAGATGGATTGGGGTTGGGGGCTCTTAAACCATAATGATGGTGGTTTTGTTAGGTATGATAATGGTGGTGGTGGGTGGTGGTGAACTTGTTAAGAATGATAATGGTGGTGGTGGTGGTGGATGTGATATGGTTTAGGTGTAGGTGATGAAGATGACACCCCGGAATTTTAGGGTCATTTTATTTGAAAAGATTTCTTTTAGGGTCATTTTATTTGGACACCCCGGAATTTTAAATCAACACCCCTTTGACCTTATACGCCTCGTATGGGTCCATACGCGGCGTATAGGGTTGCGAAATATTCCCTATACGCCGCGTATGGACCCATACGAGGCGTATAGGGTATATTCTGACAAGACACTGACAAGACGCGTGTCACAGGAGGCTATACGCCGCGTATGGGTCCATACGCGGCGTATTGGGTCAAACCATTTTTTTGCAATATTTCTATGTATTTGTGAATGAGTATATTGCGTATGGGTTATTTTTGTCGTCTTTAATTTGTACGTTAAATTTGGTTGACTATTTGCGTATAAGTTATATTTTCTAACATATTAATCGATAATTTTTAATCTTCGTTAAGAAATAAAACATATAAAACATAACAAACATTAAATAACGAAGTACATTAAATAACGAAATTTTTAAATACATAACAAAATAAAAGTACAATACAAAATAAAACTACGGTGAATCTGGGTAATGTCGAGGCGGTGGCAAGTCTGGAGGATCAATACCAGCAGCACGGGCTCGTGCAATCTCAAGCTGAACGTGCCAATCCATAAGATCCTCAACTCGATCGAGGCGACGACCCTGATCCCGTAATCTCGTGGTAATCTCCTGCATAAATGTCTCAATACGTGCAGGCACCCTCACATCTCTATAAATATGTCGAGGGAACTATGGCTGAGGAGGCGGCTGGTCGTGCGGCGGCTGAAAATGCGGAATATGCTCCTGCTGCTGCTGCTGTGGATGGTCATCGCCGACCTGCTGAACAGGTGCAGGATGCCAGATCTCACCGGGTCGAAGAGAGAACCGTATGCCACCCGGATACTGGCGTATAATACGCATGCCGTATAATGTACGACGATCTAATCTCTCCGGCTCGATCGGAGGGGATACGTCAGCAGTATGGGCAGGAAAATAACCAAGACAACGCGCAATCATCGTAATGTACGCGCCGCCATACACGACTCCTCGCTCCTGGCGATGATAATATGAAACATAATACTCAGCTAAACATCTCGCCAGGTTGCACCTCGTCCCCGTAATCAAACAATAAAGGTAAAATAAGTCGGGAATGGTACACCACTCTCGACTCTTGCCACGTGCCGTGATGAATGTGGCGATCATCCGATGCAAATAACGGATAAGAGGATCTCTAATACCAGTGACCCTGCCCTTAGTCCTCTGAAACGGACCGTCGGCAATTTGAGGCCACCAATCTCTCAATCGGTTCTCCTCCATCTCAGTAATTCCCTCTGTAAATAGAGGGGTAACGGTCTCCGGCTCATGATAAAGTCCCGAGACAGCGGCAAACTCCTTAATCGACATCTGATGAAATCGTCCACATAGTCGGAACGAAATCTCAGATTGCTCATCGTCCTCCACCATCTCATCAGGACGAACATAAATAAAGGTAGATAAAAACTCCACCGTAAGCTCTCGGTACGAAGGTAAGAACGCCAACTCAAATAATCGACTCCATGGCGTACCATCTCCAATAATCCCAGCGAGCCTATCGCGCTCCCCAAGCTCGGTCATCACCTCCCAATCCACAGCCTTTTGATGACCGATCTTCATACGAATGAATTTTGAGCACTTTGCGTGCTCAATACTACCGTGCTCAAACTGTAGCCATGGATGAGTGGCAATAAAATCAACCTCAACCTCGACGTCAGAATCGGAAGACATATCTGCAAAAGAAAACGAAAAATTTTTAAAAATGCATTTAGGGTACCTATACGCCGCGTATATACTGATGAAAGATTGAAGGAATCCAATTCTTTAACATGTTTATATTGTGTAATTGCTGATCTCCGACAATCGATGAAAAGTCATTGGTACTTTGTGACACCTTAGACGATGTGGAACGACTACGTTGTATGACAGGCTTCTTTCCCTTTACTGCTGAAGTTGTTCTTCCGGTATATGAGCTATGTCTTGGTATGTCACACGTACTATGTTGAGTGTCTAGCTTTTGCTGTTGAACCTTTAACGTTGGACGACCACGAATATCTGTTTGAATAACAGGCGGTTTTTTGTTGTTCTTCCATGGATACACAATTTTTTTTATTTTTTCCACCAAACTAAATTTTACAGGAGCGGGTTGTGACATTATTTGTTGTTTCACCCATTCCATTTCTTTTTCAAAATCGACTTCTTCATTCTCCATAAATGATGGTTTAATTGTATCAAGCTTCGTCTAAAACACGTCAATTGCATCTAATGGGATTTTAGTGACTGCATTATAAATTATAAATCTATATAAAATCATTACTGTAACAAAAATATGATAAATATGGAACGACTATTACCAGAATGTTCATATTTTTCCAGCCGACAAGCACAAGGCAACCCACAACTAGTGAAAAGCTGACAACCACACGTTGCATTTGCTGAGCGCATCACATGCAATTTAGTGTTTTCAGCAACTAATAAATCAAGAGCTTTGTGTGACACTTTGCCTCGTAAGTAATCAAACAACGGGAGATTATGATGAGTCATAGTTTTAATTTTGCTTGTCTCAAAACTTTCTTTTAAACAGAAGTTTGTACATGTTTGTTTTATACGTCGCGTCTATCATCAGCACGTGCGGAAATGCACGCCAAGTGTCGTATGATTTTGGATGACAAAAAAATATATCTTCTACGGTATTTGTATCGGGATCTTCTCGGGTGTAATAAACATACCTTTTAGAAGATAAAAGGTTTTCTAAAACTTGCATTGGTGTTTCACCGACTTTCTTTTCACTTCTTATCTTATATTGAGCGTTGTATACGTCTCTGGTTATGGATGCGTTATTTGGATTTTGCTTTTTCAAAGCTGATAAGATGTTACGAGGCTCCATGTTCTGATCGGTAAGTTGTTCCACCAAATTGAATTCATTTTGAGAAAACCTTCTTACAAATGGATGCCCCTCCATATGTTGAGCGGGATCATGGTTATGTTCGTCATTTCTCACCTCTAATTTCCACGAACGACGTTTGTTGTCGTATATCCCCACTAATTTAAAAGGACATCCGATTTTTTTGCTACCAGATCGTCTAATTGTTGCTTTACTTTTGTGTTCACCACCACGATCACAAATAAGCCACACCTTTACGACCTGACCTTCCTTTTTCTTCGATCTTCGTGTAATAATAACATAACCATTATCACGTCCCCTATTAACAACCCAAGAAACTAGCTCATCGAGTGATAAAAATTCTTGACATGTTTCAAACGATATTTTCGTGTTTTGATTTTCAGCACTCGAGAGATAGTTTATATTACTTTGTTGCGGGTCATAACTTGATTCTCGGCAAAACTCAATCTCATCATCGGGAACATAAGGTTGGTTTAAATCTGGCAATTCGTAACCAGATTGAACGTACGAATCATCTTGATTACTTTTTGACACGTACGAAACGCTTGAATATTCACCAAACAAATAGTTACTATCCCAAAACGACATAACGAAAGAATAATCTTGGATCAGTTCAAATTCAACCGTGCTAAACGTTCCCTGACAGCCCTATAAGACAAATGAGATTTTTTTAAGAAAATAGAGTTTTGTGGTTCAACTATTTCTTCAAAATAATAATTTTTCTCTAAAACTATAACTCTTATTTCTTTTATATACATACTTACGTACACATAAATGTCTTGATTACTTAATAATCATTTCAACTAACTCGGGTTCCACGATACTAGTCGGTTATGATAAAAAGCTTAAAATTTATTTAAGTTTACCGTAACCGACTAGCATCGATGGAACCCGAGTTAGTTGAAACGATTTTTTAAGTATGCAATTCAAATATATGTATATATGTATGCAAATACTTAACGAAATAAGAATCAAATGTTTACCGAGTAATTATCCGACAGAAGAAAATGTTGAACCACACAACGCTAATTTCTTCAGTTAATATCAACAGTTTCCATCTTCTACAACGAAATATGAACGAAAAATGAACGAAAAATGAACGATATGAATGAAATATGAACGCATTCGTTGCGTTTATATATAATCGAAAGAATCTTCAGTCGCGTCACTACAATTCGAAATAAAGCATATACGCCGCGTATGGGTCCATACGCCACGTATAGCCTTTAGTCAAATCAGTCAAATCAAAGCTTCAGATGGAGCTATACGCCGCGTATGGGCCCATACGCGGCGTATAGCCTGGGTCGTATAGGGTGGTACGCACCCCCACCGACAAATATACGCTGCGTACAGACCCATACGCCGCGTATAGGTGTCGGTGGGGATGCGTACCACCCTATACGACCAACGCCTATACGCCGCGTATGGGCCCATACGCGGCGTATAGTCCTGACTGATTTGACTTTACAGCTTTGTCTCTGAAAAGCCTATACGCCGCGTATGGGTCCATACGCGGCGTATAGGGTCACTGATGTGACGTGGAATTCTTGGCATTAATTGACAATAATTGGAGGGACCTATACGCCGCGTATGGACCCATACGCGGCGTATAGGCGGGTGTCGATTTAAAATCTTGGGTGTCTAATTATTAGCACCCTTCTTTTATTATTTTATATTTAATCATAAGGGTAATATTGTAATTTTATATTAGCTTAACGGAAATATTATAATGGTGTTAGTGACTTGGGTGAAATTGAAACAAAACTTGAAACTATTGGACCGTCAGTGTAATAAATAAACTATTGGACTGAACCCGTTATTTTCGTTAAACCTCAGAGACGAAAATAGTAATTTACTCTAAAAAATAAATATACTAGGACTTAACCGCTTATTTCAATAGTAAGCATTACAATTTACAATATAATGACATGATTAATATCTGATACCCCATTGTATGATTGTATTATATGATTGTATCTTTTAAAAGTAATCATTATAAATCACGTATGTGTTAAATGAAGTTTTTTAATTACTTTCACGGATATATTTAGTATTTTAATTCTTCATTCACTAGACTTTAGTTTTACTCAAACCAAAGGTTAATACAACCAAACCAAAGGGTCTAATATATTAGAAGTGATTCTCTCAAATAGTGAGAGTTAAGTTCTCTTATAAACATATGATATAAAATTAAGACTAGTTTAGTGTGTCAATATAACGTTAAAAATTAACATAAAAATTAAATTGTTATTTATGAAATATAACACAATTAATTATTTCTTAAATGATAAATAAGTAAATAAGAGTATATAAATTTGTTTGTTCATGAACATCTATAATTGTTAAACTCACCAGACTATCAATACTCACCAAACGCAACAAGTAATGGTCTCTAGCATTGTACATATGATATTCAAAAATATAATAAAAAGTTTATTTGTTCCTTTGATATCGTAGTTGATTGTCCTCCAATGGTGGAACATGGTACTAGAAGTAAAATAATTGTTTTAAAAATTTTTGTGTATATAAAATTGCAAAAAATTAAGCCCGTTTCAAATCTTGTTCCGTTTCATAATATTCCAAAGTTCCGGAACACAAAACAATATTTTGGGATTTGTGATTATTTTCGCAAGATATCTTATAAGTAAACCGTATCCATTAGTAATTATTTATAATTTAGTTATTATTATTATAACTAGATTAGATACTTATGTGTTACACATATTAAAATAAAAAAATTTAATGAATTATAGATACATATAATCTAATATTTGTTATAGATAATCTATCAATGAAATCATTATATATAACAAACATATTAAAGTTATAAAAATAATATAGCAAAAAGAAAAATATTATTTACAAATATCTATAAACATCTTCATACCTTATACTAGGTTAGAGCCCATGTATTACATGGGTGGAATAAATAAAACATATTAAAATTATTAGTTTTATGAATATTTTATTTTCTAGATGTTATTATCTATTGGTGAAATAAAAATATAATGAATATTTAAAAGTTATAACACATAATGAATTATAAATTATTACTCTATATTTAATATGTATTAATAAATTATTAAAATAACTACATTTATATTTTAGATGTTTAATAGTTTATTTACTTATTTACAATAATTATCATTTAATATGAGAGAGACAAGAAACACAAATATAAATATATTTGTTTTAACATATTTTAGTTAAAAAGAAAAGTTAAATTAATTATTTTTATAATTTTCGTATTTATTATGAGAGAGAGGCGAGAAAATAATTATTTTGATATGCTAGAATGATGACATGTGTCATTTGATATGCTAGAGTGATAACACGTGTCTTAAGATAACATTTTTTATTATAGGTTATAGATAGTATTTTAGTTTTAGCAATGATGATCTACAAATTAAATATTATTTTAAATAAAAATAAATTTATTACAGTATTTTTCATTAAATGGTTATTAATTTATAAAAGTTGTTAAAAATTTTATTCTTTGTACTTCACAACAGGTAATGTAATCTACCCCAAATAAACCTTAACCACGAGTACCTGTGAGTACTCATTTAAGCTAAATGATAGTTAATGAGGTGCATCCAAATATTTATTACGAGATTAGATACTTATGTATTATACGGTTTGAAATAACAATATATATATATATATATATATATATATATATATATATATATATATATATATATATAATTACAAATACGTGTAATCTAATAGTTGTTATAAATAACATATCAATGATTTATTTTATGTCCAAACGTATTTAAGTTATAAAAAATAATATAAAACAAAGATAGATATTATTCATAAATATCCATGAACCTACATATATATATATATATATATATATATATATAGTAGTATTTTAGTCTTAACGATTATTATCTAGAAACTAAATTTATTTTAAAAATATAGACTTACTAGCCTAACGACCCGTGTGTACACGGGTTGAAAAATTATAATTTTCACTATATACATTTAAAATGTAATAGTCATGAGAATATAAGTTTATAATATATAAGAACATAAGAATTAAAAATATGTACAGTATAAAATTACATGACAAATTTAAATAAAAAAACACAAAATTCTACAAATATTTAAAAACCTCTTTGTATACGACATTTGAGTTTGTAGTTGAAAGTTCACCATTACCATCCAATATTTTGAGAGAATATATATATTTTAGATTATTTGATAGTTAATAGTCATAATTATTAATTTTCAAATAATAATATTTTTGGATGTGATTGATAAAATTGATGGCTAATTGTATTTAGTATAATCTAAATGGAAAGTAATAATGAGTTTAATAATTGATTGACGAAATTGATAACTAATTGTAGTTACTATAGAATCCACATTAAAATCAAGCCACGTGACAATTGTTTGCTGAAATCGCATCGCTAATAAAACGACACGTGACAATTGTTTGCTAAAAATGTGCCACGTGTCAACACATTGCTTAAATTCAAGCGACGCGGCAGAACCACTTTCATTTATTATATATAAAGATTAAAGTATTATTAATGAAATGATTTATTTATTTATATAAGTTGTTCAAAAAACTATCTATATAAAAATTAATTAATTAATATAGTAGTAAATGAGAAATTATTAAGGAAACTCATTAAAAAAATTTGGTTGTAAAAATGTGTAATCGCCCATTTGTTTAATTAGGTTAGATTATTGTATTTGCTTTCTTTAACGTCTAATTGATCACTAATAGGCCACTATCCAGTGCAATTATCTTCATTACTTTGGTATGCACCCCGAGGTGATTATCAGTAGAAAACTTATCATATGTGAGAAAAAAATTCACTGGCCCAACCTAAAATATTTTTTATTATTATAGATGAGAGTTAAATCTAAAAACATCCCCCTGTTTCAATAAAATCTTGAGCTACCTCACCTTAAACTATTTATATTTGCTATTTTCACTTATAATTCCTTTCCCCTAATTTACCCCAGATCAATCGTTTCATATATATCATGTAACGATAAAAAAACTCATGAACAACAAAAGTTTTAAAAAGTTAAATAGTAATTTGTAATGAAATTTTAATTTAAAAAATGATTGAACAATTTAATTGACGATGAACAAAAATTTAAATTTAATAGTTGTAAATATCTAAAAGTTTGTTTTAATAACAACTCTGTACAAATAAATAAAAAGTCTAAGTGACACGTGTCACTCTCCACGCCTCTATAATTTTTTTCCCGCCTCTCACTTTTATTAAATTTATAATTTTTCTTTGAATTTTTTTAAAATTCTTTTGTGTTTTTCAATTAAGTGATTTCTATAATTATTTTTATCAAGTGTTCTATATTTTAAAATAAGTTAGGGTTGTTCATACAATACTTTAATAAATTATAAAATGTCTTTTACTCTTTTTATAAAATTTAAAATAACTATTTAGTACTTATAAAATATGCATTAAAAACTATATACCATTTCATATATATGTAATATAAAAATATTTATTACTAAAAGTATAGCCTTACAATTAAACAACTCGTGTAATACACGACGTTTCTAACCTATTTATTTAATAAGAGACCGACACATGTCTTGATATTTAATAGGAGAGATAAGTGAGTGGATAATAGTAAAGGTGCAGCAGAGATTAACATTTGTCGCATCAAAATCTTTAATTATGTACTAAAAATGATACTTAATCTAAAAAATCTTAAAAGGATTATAAGTGTAAAGTTATTCTTAAAACGGTATTTTGATTTAAAAAACTTAATAATGATTGTGGGCTTGACACATGTTCTTTTATTTTTTAAAGAATAAGTTATTTTGGTCATTGTGTCAAATATGTTAGTTCGTTGTATATTCTACATTCATTGTGTAAAATATCAGTTCATTGTGTCAAATATTTTACATAATTTGTTATGTGTATTCATTATTGTGTTTTACATTTTAAAACGTTTTGTTTTATTTTTATCATTGTTTCTATATATTATATAAATTTGTTATGTATCATTAGGCTTTACGATTAAAAGTACACAAAGATATATTTTCACCGGTTTATTTTTTAAAACTCATAGCGTTGATGACAACACAATATGTCATTTTTATCATTATTTTTTATGGTTTTTATAAACTTGTTGTTATCCATCATTGTGTTTTATAATTACAACTACACGATGATATTTCATCAATTTATTTTTCAAAACTCATAGTTTTTAAGATAACACAATGACAATCAAAATGCACAATGAGACATTGTCTTATTTTGTTATTGTTTATAATATTTTAGATCAACTAGTTGTTAATTTATTATTATATTTACATATTAAAATACACAACAATGTTATTCTACCGTTATTTTTCTTTAAATTCATAATTTTAGAAAAATACACTATTATTCAGGAAATATAATAACTAACAAAAATACACAATAAACTGCACTAAAAATACAATGATGAGATATGAGTTTAAAAACATAAAAAATATTATTATCTGTTTATATAACAATACCATACTTGTTTTAAAGCTAAAAAACGTTTGTTTTATGGTGTAAATTTTATGAAAAAAACGTCATACATAAAAGTTATAAACGTTAAAAAAATCAAGGAAACTTGTAAAAAGCTTACAAAAGTGGTTACTTGTAAAATACCTTTCTAATTTCATTTTTATCTATTTATTTCGTCTGTTAACCTAAAAAAAACTGAATACGTGGTTGACTGGTCGTGTTATAATACAATATCCACCTAATTAAAAAGAATCTAATATAAAATATATTTATTTTTGATATTATGTGTTATGACATACATACTATCATTTCTTATTACTTGTAGGATATAAAGGCATACTTTTATCATTTAAAACTTGTAGGATATAAAGGTTGAAATGTGATGATAAAGTTTAAGTTAGAATAATCATATTATATATATTAGTATTTAAGAAAAATAAATGAGAAATTTTCATTAATTTAAATAAATATATTGACAAATTTTTGGGTAAATATGATATCAATTAACTTTTTTAGTGTACATATAAAATTAGCCCAGGAGATTAATTCGTTCATGTACAATTTTTTCATTCGGTCAGTTTTTGAAACTAAACAAACAGAACATTAATTGTTTAGGTTAAAAATGATTCCTTTGTTTATAAATATTTATATTAATTTTAGTAATATTTTTAAAAATATAACAATTGAAACTAAAAATAACTAAGGTTCACAAATAGTGCATTTTTGTAAGAAATTTAACTTATATATTTGGGTGGTGGGTTTTTCCTTGGAATGGTGGGCGAACTGGGTCACCAGCGTTGTCTGCGTTCGCGGGCGTGGGTGGGCTTTCGCCGATAGGTTTATCCGGGTGACCGGACTTAAAAAATTATTCGTTAGCCGTTTAAAAAAATAATAACATTAATAAATGTTGAGTCGGTATATATCTAAATTCACAATAAGTCAACATGCTTTTATCGAGCAAACAAGTTTTAAAATCTGGCTGAATTATTTTCCTTTTAATGGATCTTGTAGTTATTTTTTTCTTTCACTTTTTAGGTATTTTGACTTTTCATATATCTTTATTTTGTACACATTGTATATATATTGTAATAATAGTTATAATACTTATATGATAAAATTATAACATATAATTTCAAAAAATAAATAAACTAAATAAGGAAAACCAAAGTTTATTTCCATACATTTATAAAAGATACTAGAACTTTGAAAACTACAAGAGTAGATCAAGTTCATAAAATGACCGGCTTGTAAACCGGTTTCTATACCAAACCAAAATCATATTGGAAAACCGGTTTAGACCCGAATCGAATCATAGGTCAAAATTGTTTTGCAAACTTCATTTGATGGAATTGAGCGGAACTGAAAAATCTCAGGTTTAAACCAAACCGAGGTTTTTTTCTCACAAAATTTGGTTTCCAACTGAATTGGTTTTGCTACATACCGATTTTGAGTATTTTTGTCCTCCCAAACCGTTTTCAATTTGAACTGATTTATGCCTTTGATTTGTGAGTATTTGCATAAGAGAGGTCATGAGAGAGATTATTTGTATACAAATTTGAGTTTGCGTTTTGAATAATGGTTGAGACGTGTTAATTTTTATGTATGTTCAGTTTTTATTCAAAATGAAAATGTAAGTCATAATACACAAGTCCTTGACTCCAGATGTACATGCCGTAAAAAATGATTCAAATTTTTTATATTTTCACAATTTTTTCTCACTTTTCCCTTAGCCTTTTAACTTATGATTTTTATAAAATTAAATTTCGTAGATCTTTATTTTTGTCGATATTAATAGTTTAAACTATTTGGTTTTCCTGTTGCGCCGTGACTTTTTTGTTAACAATCCGTCATTAACTTTGTTTACGGCCACTTTTTTCATATTAAGTTTCAATATTATCAACGGACAACAACTTCCCACGACAAACGAGTTTGTGACGATTTCGTTTTTCAAGTTTTGCAAGTTTTATTTTTCTTATCTTCAACGCGTGAGTTCGTGTCAACGTTTTAACTTCAGCTTTTTTTATTATTATTACCAGTTTATCTAAATTAAAAATAGAGTTAATTTCAATTTTGCTCTTTAAGGTTTGACAAAAATAATAATTTTTCTCCAAAAAATTAAAAATATTAACTTACCTCCAAAAGTTTCATAAGTTGTTTCAATTTCAGTTCAAAAGTTTCATTATATTGGATTAAGTTGAAACAACTAATTTAAAATTTGGACTGAAATTGAAACAAATTAAAAACTTTTGTAGATAAATTGATATTTTTAATTTTTTGAAAAAAAATAGTTATTTTTATCAAACGTCAGAAAACAAAACCGAACTTAACTCTTAAAAATAAATATTTAACATACTTTTCGTATAATCGTATCTTTTCTTCTTAACAGCAAATATCATTTATTTTCGTATCTATCTAAATATAAAATATATATTTAGTCAATACCAAATCAAATCAACAATATCGTTTATCCAAATATCTCTGTGCACACGATACGGGCAAAAGCGTCAAAACACGTCAATCGGACGTCTTCTTCATGAGATTTGACGCAGCGTGCTCTTCGTAAACGCAATTTCACCATACGAAATTCCGATTTTACCCTCCATATCTCTCACTATATATATACCCCTCCATCAACACCTTTACCCCCACTCACCCAAATTATTCTCTCTGCAACTCCTCTCATCGTTCTCTCTCACTACAACCGTTTTCGATCGTTAGGGTTCCGATGTACGGTAGAAACCGTGGTCGTGGTGGCTCCGCCGGTGACGGTGGCCGTGGACGAGGCCGCGGCGGCGGCGGTGGTCGTGGCGGAGTTCAACCGTCGTCGTCGGTGTCATCTTCTCAAGGCTCCACCGGAAGAGGAAACGACGGACATTCTGTTCATCGTGCTCCTGTGCAGTCCGTTTCATCTTCCGGTGCATCGTCTTCAATGTCTCAAGAGTTCAAAAACATGTCAATCGGATCATCGTCACCGGCACCGGGAGGCGCTAGGGTTACTGCGACGGTTGCAGTTCCGCAGCAACCGGCAATGCTGCAGCAGCAACAGCAGCAGCGTGCTGTGCAGAATCGTCCGGAGGCGGTGGTAGTCGCTCAGCAACAGGTGGCTGAAGCACCGCCACCTCCTCCGGCCGTACCGTCGTCGTCGAAGAAGCTTAGTGCACCGGTGAGGCCTGGTTTTGGAACGGCTGGCCGGAAATCTGTTATTAAGGCCAATCACTTCCTTGTTGACCTAGGTCAGAAGGATCCTCATCAATATGATGTAAGGTTTCTCGTTACCGATTACTGTAAATTTTTTTGCTTATGTCATGTGTATGTATGGATCCATGCGTACATATACACATGACGTTCGGTTTTATGGATGCTTGTATGCATCATTGACGAAATATTTGTACGCATGTTTTTATCTTTTTCACGATTATGCTTTCTAGTTTATTTTTTTCATGTTTATGCGAGATCTGAGTTGTTTGTTATTTATATGAGATCTGTTGATTCCACCTCCTCGATTATGCAAGTTGTTCGTTCTCATTTGAGAGTCGGAAGATATTTGTTGATACGTTTACTTTAAAGGGCACGAGTTTGTAATTAATCATGCATTTAATCAAAGTCGTTTCATGGTTAACAGTATCCGGGCTATCCCGGTAGGGTTTTCTGTTTAATCAGGCAAGCTTTTGATGTTGTTTCGCAAAATTATTTCACTGAGTTGACAGGATTTTTAGTTTCTTTAAATTTGAAGCAGATGTTGATATTTTGTTATAAATCAATTCGAGATTCTGATTTGATTGACATCTTGTCTGCATCCATATATGAATCCATATCTTGTTTATTGGGCGTTAGGGAAATGATTAAGTTAAGCCCTATTCCTAGAGCTTAAATGCACCAACTAACCAGGGTTGGGGGTAAGCGATTACAAATGTCTTGTGTTTTTTTGGTTCTGAATGTTTTCACTAATATGTGATTGTATTAATATTGCTTATAAGGTGATAATTATGTATTATATTAAACCGACTTGTGTTAATTTAATTTTGGGTTAGGTGGCAATTTCTCCTGAGGTCATTTCGAAGACTAAATGTAGAGAGATAATGAAGCTTCTTACCTCTTCGTATGGTGCTTCACACCTTGGTAATCTGATGTTGGCTTATGATGGGAATAAGAGTGCATTTGCTGCTGGTGCTTTGCCATTCGAGTCAAAAGAATTTGTTATTAAAACCACTGAGCGAAATGGGTACAATAATATATGTTTTTTATAAATATTTTGTATCAATTATTTTTTTTCAAAAGAGTTTGTAATATGTTACTGTTGGTATTTTTGTAGGCGAGAACGCGAATTCAAGGTCACCATTAAGTTTGCTGCCAAAAAAGATCTTCACCATCTGAGGCAGTTTCTAAGTGGCAGGCAACATGACAGTCCACAAGAAACTATCCAAGCTCTTGATGTGGTTCTAAGGGAGTCTGCTTCTAAGGGGTCGCACTCCAAATTTGTCTAAATTTTAGTATTTATTTTATAATGTTATGATACTAAACATGTTGTAAATTGCAGCCGTGAAGTAGTTGGGAGATCATTATTTAGCACTGAATTTGGCAAAGGTGTGCTTGGAGACGGTGTTGAGTTTTGGAAAGGCTTTTATCAGAGCTTAAGACCAACACAAATGGGGCTCTCACTCAACATTGGTATATGTTTTAAAACTGTTGTGCTTTTTCATATGTGAAGTTCATTTTTACTGGCAATGCACATGAAGTTAAGATGGTAATAGAAGTTAAACTGATTTTCTTTTCTTATTTTGTTTCCAGATATGTCAGCTCGGGCTTTCTATGAACCAAAGTTGGCATCTGATTTTGTGAAAGAGTTTCTCAACAGAGATTTATCAAGACCACTTACCGACCAAGAACGTATTAAGGTATGCACTTCCATTGAGTTTGGTATGCTTCAGTTGTTTGTTAACCTCATGCCAAAAAGGGTTATTCCGTTTTGCATTATAATGTCTTGTACTCGTGTTTGTATTGGTGGAATGATTGGAACATGTTCATAGTTTCTTTAATGGTAATTGTAACCTTCAGGTCAAGAGAGTGCTTCGTGGGGTGAGGGTGGAAGTTCGCCATCAGGGTTCCCCCAGGCGCTACAAGTTTCAAGACTTGACACGTCAACCACTCAACCAGCTAACGTGAGTTGAAATATTCATTTAATTACTTTTTAGTTTCATTATTTGAATTATATGGTAATTAACATGTAGACCTGCTTATTAACATATGGTGAAGTTATTTATCTGAAACTATATTACAAATATGACAATCATAAGTGTTACTGAGCTTGATCTTATTTGTAGGTCACTTAGGATTACCATTAGACTATTAGAGTTTTGGTCAATGTTCATAGTTTAAATATACTTTGTTATCATTGTTTCTTATTTCTTGCTAATATTTTTTGTTTTTAAATCTTTTAGTTTCTCTGATGCCACCGGAGCTACTGTTTCTGTTGTTCATTACCACCGTGAGAAATACAACATCCAACTTCGTTTTCCATTGCTTCCTGCAATTCAAGCAGGCACAGAAGCAAAGCCTACATATCTACCAATGGAGGTAACTTATTTTATTATTCTTTAGCTTTATAGAATATTTTTATCAAGGGAAGAAGTCAAGCTAGCTTATTGTGTTACTCTTTTTCATTATAAGATAATTTTTACGAGTCATGAAAGCTTCTGCTAACTTTCATTTGTGTGATTGTAGCTTTGTTGGTTGGTTGAAGGTCAAAGGTATGCCTTAAAGCTGAATGAAAGACAAGTGACTAACTTGTTAAGGGCTACGTGTCAACGTCCAAGCGACAGGGAAGAGAGTATTATGAGAGTTAGTATTTGCTTTAATCATGAACTAAAATTTTATAATTTTATTTTCTATTCCAAAATATACTTAATACTTTTTCTGTTTTATTGTGTTATCTAGACTATGCAGAGTAACAAATATAATGGGGATGATCTTGTGAACAAAGAATTTGGCATGCGAGTGAGAGAACAATTCACTTCTATCGATGCACGAGTTCTTCCACCACCACCTGTAATTTTTTACTTTCATCTCTTCCTTAATGTAAATTGCCTTTTTTTTCTTTTATCATTGTCATCTATAATTTGCTTCTGTTTCTCAGCTCAAGTATCATGGTTCTTCAGAGATTAATCCACAAGTTGGTCAGTGGAATATGATTGACCTGGTGAAGTCCTACTTATTTTCTTTACAATAATTAGAAATTTGATATACTAATAATTGCTGACTTTTTTCTTGTTCTTTTGTAGAAAATGATCAATGGAGGTACTGTGGATTATTGGACTATTGTCAACTTTTCAAGGCTGAGGGAAGATGCAGTCAAACGATTTTGTCATCAACTTGTTCAGATGTGTGATGACAAAGGAATAGTATGAATCTCTGTATATGTTTATGTCACCATTTTAATACCAAAACAATATTTAACATTTCGGTATTATTAAAGGTTTTCAGGCGTGATCCTTTGATACCAATGTGTTCTGCTCAACCTCACAACATTGAAAGAACTCTGGTTGACATTCAGTCTCGATGTCATGCACAACTAACAGGAGCTGCACCTGGAAGCCATCTTCAGTTGCTTTTTGTGATCCTTCCTGAAGCTAAAGGATCATATGGTAATTATTTAGTTATGGTATTGTAGTGTAAAGTGTGTACACATTTTGTATTTCTGGTAATTATATTGATATATTTTGTTCTACAGGAAGAATCAAACGTGTTTGTGAAACAGAGCTGGGAATTGTTTCTCAGTGCTGTAGGCCTCAGCATGTAATGAAACTTAGCAAACAGTATTTTGAAAATGTGGCCATGAAGATAAACGTGAAGGTATATAACAAGTTAAACAACATTCTTTTTCTATATCTTCATGAATATATTAACATTTGTTGAGCTATGCATAGGTTGGAGGGAGGAATAGTGTCTTGTCTGCATCTCTTAGTGGTAGACTTCCTTATGTGACTGATCGTCCGACAATCATTTTTGGAGCTGATGTCACCCATCCTGCAAAAGGAGAGGATTCCACCCCTTCAATTGCTGCTGTATGTTACTATGCCTATTTCTTTGCCCTTATTCTAACTTTCCAAATATTGACCCATTTGACCAAAAAATGGACTGGTTATATCTTCTATTAATTACAAACAAACAAACAAACATCCGGGTATGTCCCACCATAGTAAACTATAAGCAGGGTCTAGGAGGCGTAGGGTGGTGGCAAATCTTTCCTCTGTCCTGATTAAAGATGTATAATGCATTAATAGCCCAAAATACTGGTCTGTTGACCTGTATTAACATTTTCATGTTTGGACTCATATGATTAGAAATGGGTAAATGATACCATGATTACCATCTCCTACTTATCAAACTGGCATAAGACATTAACTAAAAGTCTTGACGGGTCCTACCTGTATTAAAGATTTCCTGTTTTGATCTGTTTACTAACCCGGCCTATTTTCCCATTTCTATATATTAAGATATGTTTTTCTTTGTATTTCCTTACAGGTGGTTGCCTCAATGGATTGGCCCCAAGTTTCAAAGTACAAAGCTTTGGTCTCTGCTCAGTCACATAGGCAGGAGATCATTCAGGACCTGCACACCACCACTACTGATTCCAAAAGGGGTGTAGTTCATGGAGGTTTAATTAGGTAAAAATTAAATCTTATAAAGAGCATTTGTTGTCTTCAATTAAGCTTAGGATTCACGGGTATTTTTATTTGTTTCATCCTTCCTCACCTTTTGCTTTGCTTGTGCAGGGAACTTTTGATATCTTTCAAAAGGGCAACTGGACATAAACCACATCGTATAATATTCTACAGGTATGAGAACTTGGCTTAGTCTTTAATCATTGTTATTCTTGTAATGGTATTGTTTTAATTCAGAGACGGAGTAAGCGAGGGGCAGTTCAATGAGGTTTTGCTGCATGAGATGGATAAAATACGAAAAGTAAGTTCTTACCATTTTACATTCTTTTTTGGAAACATTTCAACTGGCGGTCTAAAAATGCACTGGTTGTTCTCAGGCCTGTCTTTCATTGGAAGAGAACTACATGCCACCAGTCACGTTCATTATTGTTCAAAAGAGGCATCATACACGCTTCTTCCCTGCGAGGCATGGTGACCGGGCTACCACTGATAGGAGTGGCAATATTCTTCCTGGTTTGTAGTTTTTGTTTTATCATTTGTTTTTATATCCTATATCCTTTTTTCTTCTAATGTTTTTTATTGATTAAATTTGGTCAGGAACTGTTGTCGATACTAAGATCTGCCATCCTACTGAATTTGACTTCTATCTGTGCAGCCATGCTGGAATTCAGGTGAACTTGTTTCTAATTTAAATTTTGATGTGGATGTCATTAGCGGCTGTGTAACTAACAGTTGAGTCAAGACTGAGCATGACAAGGCTTGATATAGGCTTATGTGTTACTTATATATTCAATTATTTATATGCATTTAGTCTTTAACATAGTTATATATGTAATATTTAGTCTTTAACATAGTTATATATGTAATTATAATTTACAATGCAATTATAATTACTCTATAAACAAGTAAGCTCGTATAGGGGTGTCCTCTTTGCTCTAAAGTGTTTATATTATTTCTGCTTCTAGGTTTCATGTGATTTATATGAAAATTCTAGGTAGGATAGTACATTTGCCTATGTTGATTCAGTGGAGGTGTCTTTGCAGGGAACTAGTCGCCCCGCACACTATCACGTGTTGTATGACGAAAACAACTTAACTGCAGACGGATTGCAGACGCTCACTAACTCTTTATGCTACACGTATTACAACCAACCCAACCCTCTGATAATTATTAATATTTTCTTTTGATTGTAAAACCTAACTCAATTGTCAATTCTCTTTTCAACTTTAGGTATGCAAGGTGTACAAGATCAGTCTCCATAGGTATATGCTTTCCCTTTTGTGTTGTTTCATTTTGTTCTGTTCATTAATGTTCTAAAAGAATCCAACTGTTTTCGACCTGTGATGTATATAAACTGCAGTTCCTCCAGCATACTATGCACACTTGGCTGCATTCCGTGCCCGATCCTACATGGAAGGAGATCAATCTGACTCTGATTCTCGTGGTGGACAACGCGCAACAAGAGAAAGGGTTGCTGATGTGAGACCATTACCGGCTATTCATGAAAGCGTCAAGAGTGTGATGTTCTACTGCTGATTTTGGAGTTGGAAACTTTTGGTATTTAACTTTTGAAACTTTTGTTGGTTATCTATCCATCTATCTGCCCCCAACCTTCCAATGTGAATAATATGACAATGGAAAGAACATCACACACCTTGCTTTTGCTAAAGATGTTGGATATAACATGCTTTTGGGTATGCAAGTATTAACTTCTTTCTTGTGCATGCCTTACTTTAAAGTGAAATTGTTTTGTTGTGTAAATTTTATGCTCAAGTTTTTGTTTAACATAACCAAGTTTTAATTGTTTCACTTTTAGATTCATTAAGTTTAATATAAACATTTGTTTCTAAAATGCCTGAGGCACACCGGTCCAACAAGGGCATAGAACGTAGGTGAGAGATAGAGGGTTAGTTATTCATAATCTTTATAAATTAGAATTATGTTATATTTACACAATGTTAATCCTTGAATATCTATAATTTAGATAACAAAAGGGGTTCGATATACGAACACCTTGTCAGGTGTTATGCGGACACCATTTGAATTTTTTCACGGCCCGTAAAGACCCTTACGGGCCGTATTGGTTTGTAAAATACCAAATGAGTCGATTTATAAAATGTTACGGCCTGTATTGATTGTTACGGCCCGTAATGACTTTAATTTACGGGGCCGTAACAAAGCTTATGACCATAAGTAAAATTCCCTATTTTTTTAATTTTTTACTTTAATTTTTTTATTTTTTTCAATAAATGTTTTTTAATATTTTAAAATTAATTAAGTTATAGTACTTTTTAGTTTAATATAAATTAATTTATAAAATTTGTATATAAGTATTTTGTAAAAGCAAAAAAAAAAGATAATGAATTTAAATTTACTTTAAAGGTATATATAAAAGTAAAAAAAATTAAACTTAAAATTATTATAGGGGTATGTTATTGATACACTTAATGTATTTTATCTTCTTTATATTTTTCTATACATACATATAGATACATAGAGAGAGATAGAGACAATAGGGTATCTCTAACACAACCCTTATTTTTATTTTATAATCTTAATTAATTTTAAAATATAACATGTTTCTGTTGGTTATTGAGATATTCTATTATTTTTTATATGAGTATATTATAAATACATATATTTGTTATTGGTATATTTTTTTTTTTCCTCTTTATACACACACACACACACACACACACACACATATATATATATATATATATATATATATATATATATATATATATAGAGAGAGAGAGAGAGAGAGAGAGAGAGAGAGAGAGAGAGAGAGAGAATAGAAAGAACGTTGTTCTAATAACACAAATTATTAATATTGTTTTTATAATTCACTTACAAACTAATATAAAGACTACACTCACAAATTTATAGAGAACGAAATGTGAATGTTGCAATTAAAACATTTATTTATATAACTTATAAATAAGTGTTTTATAAAAGCGAAAAATAAACCCAAAAAATATTATTAACTAATAAATCATAAATGAATGAAAAATATTAAAAATATCAAAAAAATAAATAAAAAATCAGAATTTCTTACGGTCATAAGGCTCATTACGGCCCTATCATTATGGGCCGTAATAAAAATCATGAATTGACTGATTTGATATTTACAGACCAATACGACCCGTGAAAGCTCTTACGGGCCGTATCGAGGTCGTCCAGATATCACTCTGGGTGTATCTATAACAGACCCCTAACATAAATATGTTCATAATTTAACATAAATAATCTTTAAATACAGTATTAACTGCTAGATGTTGATCTAACAAATCACAAATAATTAGTTAAATGTTTATGATAACTCAATATACGCTCAAACTAAACTATATATAAAATAAAAAGAGTGCTCATATTGAAGTCTCAACTCTTATGCACACTTTTTCTATAATATAGAGGAACAAATAGAGAAAAAACTAAATTATCATGACATGAAATCTTTATAATAGAATATTTTTAAAAGAAACTGATAGTAGATAACTTCACCATCTATATAATTGTTTTTGTGTGAATAAAATAAAGTAAGTGTTTGTGGGTAAAATAAAGGTAGAGATAAACACAATTTTAAAGATAAATATATTTTTTAGTTAATTAAATTATACAAACAAAAATGAAAAGGTTGCGACTAATTAAGCTCCATTTACTTCTATCTTCTCTTACCTCTCAAATTTTGTAAAAATACATAGTTATACCTCTCAAAAATTATGTTTTAAGGAAAAATACAATTTTAAATTTTAATTGGTGAGCGCCTTGCACCTAGACACCCATCACACACCATCTTTAGTTTTTTAATCTTTAGTTTTTTTTAATCTTTACACCATCACACACCAACTGAACTCATGATGCTAAATTTATTTTTGAGTAAATTACTGTTTTCATCCCTGAGGTTTGACGAAAATCACGGGTTCAGTCCAATAGTTTATTTATTACACTGACGGTCCAATAGTTTCAAGTTTTGTTTCAATTTCACCCAAGTCACTAACACCGTTATAATATTTCCGTTAAGTTAATGTAAATTTACGATATTACCCTTATGATTAGATATAAAATAATAAAAAATCTTTTCAAATAACCATCATCTTCATCATTTTGTCATCTTCATCACCTACACCTAAACCATATTTCATCCACCACCACCACCACCACCATTATCATTCCTAACAAGTTCACCACCACCCACCACCACTATTATCATACCCAACAAAACCACCATCATCATGGTTCAAGAGCCCCCAACCCCAACCCATCTCTCTCTCTCTCTCATCTAGAAATCAAGAACCATAGGTTGCCACCCCAACCATTAGGTTACCTCCGACCACCATCGCCACCTCCACCTCCAAGCCATTCCAACCGCCACCTCGTGTCGTCACTCTGACCTCCACCCCCTCTTTCTCTCTCTACCACCAGACCCCCCACCACCACTGTAATTTTGGCAACGCCACCACCAAATCCGCCCCATCACCAAGAACGCCACCACTAGATCCGCCCCAGCACCACGACTTTAGATGGTCAGTGGCCGGATTTGGTGGTGGCCGGCGGTTTTAGATGGTGGTAGTGAGCGATGGTGTGGTTGTGGTCGAATATGAAGGTAGAGAAAGGGAGGGAGAGATGGGTTACGAGAGGTGTGGCCGGATTTGGTGGTGGCTGATGGGTTTCAGGTGGTGGCGGTGAGCAGCGGTGGTGGTTGTGGTTATCTGAGTGGCGGTGGTAAGGGAATGTTGAGAGAAAACATAAGTGTGTGAAAGAGAGAGAGAAGAAAGAGATGGGGTGGGGATGGTAAGAGGGATATTTAATCAACCAAGGGCAAAAGAGTCTTTTTATATATTTTAACATAAGTACACTAACGGTGTTAGTGACTTGGGTGAAATTGAAACAAAACTTAAAAATATTAGACCGTCAGAGTAATAAATAAACTATTGGACTGAACCCGTGATTTTTGTCAAACCTCAGGGACGAAAACAGTAATTTACTCTTTATTTTTTGAGTTAATTTTAGTTTTAGTCCTTGTGTTTTACAATTTGTCTCTATTTAAGTATTAACATTATTTGTCTTCATACTTGGTACTCAAATGAAAACAATTTGTAAAATTCAGGGACTAAAACCAAAACATTTTATATTTTTGTTTGAAACTTGAGAACTTATCATAAATAGTACATTTAATCACATTCACTCAAAGTTTATGAGAAATACAAACTTTGACTTCATCTTTAATGATTTTTCATCATATCTTGTAAATGTGAAAAATCTTTTATAATTACATTTAGTTTTCATGATTTATCTTGTAGGCGTTTTGAATGATCCTTTTTTTAAAATTAATTTGAAAATTATTTAGGATTTTTTTTAACAACTTTACCCTTAAAACTTCTTTTACATTGTAGAAGTAATCTTTGAATTTGGAGACTACGTATATTAAAAGAACAAACAACCCGGTCTCACATTTTTAGTATAAGAGTGGATTATAACAACTTATAATACACTCTTAAACATAATGTTATTCATGGCCTTTCTAAGTTTTATAACACGCTATCAACATAAAGAAGATGTAAACAAAATAAAAACTCTTAGAAATCATAAATGTGCAACGCAACAAAAGAGTGTGTCAAAGTAGTGTTATCGTCAAAGCGATTTTGAACACATAGTTAATTCGAGTTTATGCGTATACATGTATTAATCTCAATTCCAATCAGCATATTTGCTAGTACATTGATTAAATATTAATGGACAATTACCTTTTTCCACTATACAAACAAAAGAATCAAACTCTAGAAAACTTCTAGCTTGAGTTTTCACTAGGGAAAAACAACAATTACTAGTAATTGTAGCGCGAAAGCCACAAAGACGGTTAACATCAGACTGTAACGGGTATCCCGCAATGAAGTGCTACCGCTGAATTGACCAGCTACGTATTCGCTTCTGCCACCACTTGAGCTAGTTGACACATTTACAGATGATGTACCTAACAAAATCAAGAAACAAAGTTTGACTTTTCAGAGTCAAATGGATTGATGTATATGAACCAACAACACCAATTTAATGAATATGTAAAGGAACAAAAATGAATTGATTTGCTATACAAGAAAAGTCCAATTTTGACTTTTGTGTTTCAACTCCACAGTCCCATGAAACTTGCAATGATTCTCAGGTTTAAAACTAATGTGAATTTTACTTATTTGTGTTGATGTTTATAAATATTGATGGGAATTTTACATATTTAACAACTATTGTGACATTTCCCAGCAAGTTGAAATTATTATCATGGAGTATATACTCTTTGTTAAGAAACAACTAATAACCACTTTTAAACCATATATAGCGCTTTAGAAGAGTATCTAAAATACATAAAGCAAATCTTTTATCAATTTTGAATCTCACAAATAAAAAGTAGATGCTTTTGTTTCGGGACAAAGCGTAAAAACTCCAAGACATACACAACAATTATGTCTTTTAAAATGAAGATAACTTACAGTCGTAATTCGCCCAACCAATCCGTTGACCACCCAGATCATACACAACAATTTTGTCTTTTAAAACAAGATCTGCATTGTTCATAACCAAAATTAAAAATAAATAAAGTTAGAGAAATAACTTAAAACTTGAAATAGTAGCAAGTGAGAGACTTGTACCTCCTAGAATAGTAATTCCTTGACCTCTAATTTTCTGAAAGCCTATGCACCACAATGCAGCTCCACCCTACAAAGAGCACATAAAAATGCGATAAATCTATTTTTGATGGGAATAAAATTTTCATAAATGATAATAAAACTAAAACTACACGTGAAGCTAAAGATCCATTTTTAGGCACAAATAACTTTATGAACTTACCACAGAGTTCTGCTGTAGGAGATAATCCTGGGGTCTTAAAACCATTGAAGCACCACCCGCAAAGTTCAAGCTTACCGTAGGAAATATATCAGGTGAACTGAAACATAATTAAAATTACAATATATATTAATGAGAAAAATAAACAACTATTAAGCTAATTTTCGGAGATGAAAAAAGACCTGGAGGCAACTAGATAACACTGATTATCCTTCGAGATAAGAGGTCGGACAGATTGTGAAACAGACTGTGTAATCTGCATCAGCAAAAGTGTGTTCTCGTAATTCTCCTTATTTGAAAGCGATAAATAATTTAATAATCTGCACTTCACAACTTACAGCATCCACAAAAGGATCATAAGCCTCTTCTGCCAGGTAAGCAAGAGTAGTTCCAGAATCAATTATGGTTCCTCCTCGGCTGCCTGATGTGGCAAACATTGATGGATCAATGGATAACGTTTGTCCATTAACTGAAATGCTCAGCAGATTTAAGTTGTAATGTGGCCTGGAGCATCATGTTAACATGTCTTATTAGGGGCATAATAGTCAAACCGTAGCATACTAATAAAAGGAAAAGATTATAGTTGTAGACATGGGTTCCTTTTAGATTATTGAAACAATAAAGTTAATCCTGTAAAGATAAACAAAACATGTAGAATGCCTCAATCAAGGTTCTTATTTGTGGAAATAAAGCAAGAAGTTCACTGAAGATTCTTGGTTATTTAAGCTGATAACATGAATGCCATTAACGGTTAGGTGTCTCTAAGGGGCATAATGGTCAACTCAATTCTGACTGAAAGAGAACTTACTGTGACGGAATAAGTGGAGTATAGACCATGCTTGGCTCGATTATTTGCCCAAGAACTAAAATACCACCACCCGCGCCATTTCCAACTAGACAGTGAGAAAACGCATCTGGTGCTACCCCTTGTGAAGAAAGTTGTGCAATTACCGATAAGCCCTGCTGACCAAACCCAAATATCCCATCAACAGCTCTATCAGATTTAGTCAAATCTCCAGTTTGAGTCATGCTACATCTGTTTTCATTAATCAAAAATGTTTTTATAATAGATCTTAAGAAGGGTTGATGGATAACGGCAAAACAGTGATCAACTCACCCAAATACAATAGGTGCTGAAGCATTTGATGAAGTTGAATCCCCAACAATTGTATCTAAATGAATTTGATCAGACACATAAAAACCTGATGTTCCACTACCATCTCCATACTGGAATGTGTAACTGCACTGGTCACTTGATCCAGAACAGCTGGAATCGGAAGATTGGGCTCCTAAAGAACATCGTTGGTCAGAACAATGGATCAAAGAAGCTGTTGATGAGCTAGAAGGATCATAGAACTGAATTGGAATCTGTTAATTGGAAAAAGATAATATTAACTAATCTAGTGATTCTTTATATACTAGAATTATAACAGTAACAACAAACGGTTAAATTAGTACTTGGAGTCCACTAGATCTGGGGCAACCGTTACACGAATTGCAACTGACCCATAACACATCACTCCCCGTGTCGATTTGCACATAAAACTCCTTTGGTGGTGAACCCAACTGAACCCTTGTAAAATAAAGCCTACAAAGCCAAAAAAAATTCAACATAAATAATAAAATTAAGGTGTATAACACCCTTTAAAGTTTAATAATTGATAAGAACAATAAAGAACAAGATTGGCTTTTACACCAAGCCCACAAACTAAAGAAAGCAAAGCAAGAATCTTTTCCTTTTGGTTCTCAATTGGGGAAACTAATGATTATCAAAAGAACAACATAGCTTCAATCCAAAGCAATTTCAAACAGATTGAATCTGGGAATTCCCCTTGTGTTCAAAAGATCAAAATTCTTTCTAATTAGATCAATTAACGTCTAAAAGATAACAAAAATCAAGAAATTACCCAACACGATAAGGATCATAAGTCCCTTGAACAGGGAAATCAACAACACTCGCTACAGACGACTGCTGCTGCTGCAAGAACCTAGGGTGCCTTAAACTATCTCTATCTTTAAGTTCATTCAATTCAACAAGATGGTTCGTCGGAAAAGCTCTCTCCAACGTCAACGTCGTCGGAAACCCACAAAGAACACAAACAGTCTGCAACAATACAGCAACGGCAGCACCAATTACGGTCAAGATCACCGGATTTCCGGCGAGAAAACAGCCCCGCATTCCTGATTTCTCTCAGTACTTTCGTCGAACAGTTGGAATGCAACAATGAATCGATCAAATTGACGGTTTATATACACGGGTGTTTGTGAAAGATTGATGGGAATAAAGGGGTAGAAATCAAGGAGGCATTGATTCTTTGATGTAGATGATTTGGGGTCGAAAGATTTTGAGAAGATTTGAAGAAATGGATTACGTTAGAATATCATGGGGATACCTTTAACACAATCTCATCACGTTGGTGCTGTAATCCAAGTGAAGTAATGAATGAGGCTATAATTGATTTTTTTTATAATTAATGGAATTAACCCCTTTGGTTTATAAATTTCACAGCTTCAGTCCCTCGTTCAGGCATTTGTATTTTGAAAAGTAAAAAAATAATGTGGAAAAAGTGTTATTGTTTTAGTGATTGAGTGATTAAGCTTTGAAGTGAACAAATAAAGTAAAATTAAAAGTAGAATTAATGGATGTCTGAATACGACGTTTCGAAAAAAAATTGTTTTTTTTTTAATTTAAGGTTATTGGATTTTAATAATTATTATTTATTAGTTGAGATTAATTCTAACTCAGAAAATATTTAAAGATACTTCTAATTTTGAGTTTATTTTTCTCTAACGATCACGTACCAACTGAGAGTTAATTCCACTAGTGTTTTTTTATGACGTGGACTACTTATGTGACCAAAACAATAAGCAGAAAGTTAAAATCAACCATCAGGTCCGCTAATATGAAACTTCTGATCCTTCAAACATGTTAATCTCCACCTCTTGATCTGAACCATTTTTATCGTTGGAGGTGGATTTCAGATGATGATGAAAGCTAGACACCAAAAAATGAACCTGATGGAGCTTGGGCGGTGGAGTTGAAAAATAACTTAAAGTTGGCCCTATTTTATCAAAAGTTCTAACGGGGGTTAACTTTCGGTTAGTAAGAGATCGTTGGAGGAAAATAAGTTCAAAATTGGGGGTGTCTGTAAAAAATTAATCCCGGCTAATAAATAAAAATTAAGATCATGAGTTAATTACATGAAAGGTCCTGTGGTTAGGCCTGTTTTCACTTTCGACCGCTACCTCCCTCCCACCATCGGCCGCCACCTCCCTCCCACCATAGAAGTTCAAAACCAAATTTCACACGAGTTCCCAAAAATCGATTCCCCTAAACTGACTTGATTGAGAAGGAGGCGGTGGTGAGTTGCGGTGTCGAAGATGATGTGTAACGGTGGTAGGTGTGGTATTGGAGGGACGAGTGGCGGTGGTGGGTGCGGTGTTGGAGGCGACGAGTGGCGGTGGGTGGGTGCGGTGTTAGAGGCGACGAGTGGCGGTGGTTGGTTGCGGTGTTAGAGGAGATGAGCGACGATGCTAGGTTGTGATGTTGAAAGAAACAAGTGGGGTGTGGTGGTGTGGTTGTGTGTGGTAGACTGGTGGACAACGATGGGTGGAGAAGAAGAGGGGGTGATTGGCGATGGGTGGTTGCTCATTTGGTTGTCGATATAACAAAAGGTGAAAAATGAGACGGTGGTGGTTGTTTGTTGTCATGGGAGTGGTGGTTGTCCGTCTGGGTGGCGACGGCTGGGGGTCGCAGCATGGTGATGGTGTTGGACTACTATTAGGGTTAAAAGTGGTTGAAGGTTGGAGATGAAGTGGTGAGTGGGTCCCTACCCATAATTAATTCATTTAAATGTACATATTGAATTAAAAATGGGTTAGGTTGGCCCATATCTAGATTATTTAATTTCATAATTATTTAATTATATTGTTAAGAGTATTTTGGTTATTTTACAAGAACTTAACGGAAAAAGATAACGACCATCCATGACGGGGACCTTTTATGTTATGTTATGACAAACCTTTGAATAGACCTTGTAATTTTTCAAACTTGGGGACCGAAAGTGAAAACAAGCCTAACCACAAGGACCGTTCATGTAATTAACTCTAAGATCATTAAATTCCAATAACCAAAAAATTTATGTGTTAAGGCATTAAGTGCTTTAAATTTATATGTTTTTTATAACATATAGAAACTAGATGAATGCTTAATAAGATATATGTAAACTTTAAATAGAGATGCCCAAGATGTCAAATAATAGAATTTCAAAGGGTACCTTGTACATCACACGAATCACTTTTGTTATGCTATCTATTTCATAATTGCATTTCAATGAGTTCATTATTTTAACTTTTTTTGGTGTACTTTACACGTTTTCAATTCACTTTGAATTATTATAACATATTTAGAACTTAAAATATTAATATGTAATTTTGCGTTAAACTTTTGTTAATTTAATGATTTAAAGCATGAAACTTTTAGTTTACTTAGTGTTTAAACTTCTTATTTTTTGTTTTAATTTTTTGGTTCAAAATATTTTTATTTTTTACATAACATTTAACAAATTTTTACCCTTACTAAAACAAACAAGGTCAAATTGATCGCCGCCACCACCTGTACCACAACCAAATCTATCATCTTACACTATTATCAGATTGTCACCACCACCACACCCACCAATATCATTTATCTATAGCCTAAGAACATCAAATTTTCACTTAAGTTTGGTTACTTCGCATAATAAACAAAGCTTGTAACTGCAACCAGTAAAAATAAAAAATATAATAAGGTTTGCATCATTCAATATCCATGTAGAAAGAATAACTGAAGCACTTAATTACATTCGATATATAGTTTTTGTCTTACACTTTGGCTTTCAAATGCAACATCTATGGATTGACTTTTTTCTAAATTCAAAGACCCAGAATGCGCATGAAAGACCTAAAGCCAATCCCAAAAAACATTGAAGCTTCAAAGTGACTTTATATAAACAATAGTGTTTTAAGTCGAATATAGTAATTTAACTTGATTTTAAGTTTGCCACAATCGTTTGCAACCCGATCATGATAAAGTTTTTATCTCTACGAATGGTATGCTCAGATATGCGCAATCAATATAAATAACCAACGTGTCAAGACAAAGATGTAGTAAAATATTAAGAAAAAAAAAGAAATAAGATTGATAAATGTTCAATTTTAGAGTTTTATAAAAATTAGAGTTTATATAAATAAACCATTATAAAACAAAGTCTTACAAGCTCAAATAAAAAAAGTTCACACAATAATAAATAGTTTTAATAACAAAATAAGTAACAAAAATAGCATAAAGGTTTAACAGAAGCTCATATAGTCATATTACACTAGTACAGCAATGACAAAATTGTGGTTGTGGGCTATCACCATTTAAGCTTTTGCCCAATATCAGAATTTCGTTTCGCTTTAAGCCTTTTAAATGACTCAGCCATGACTCAGCCATGCGTATATACTATATATTGGCTCTATGAAGGTTTAAATTTAAATATGAGTTTACTTTAGGGTAATATTTTTTTAACAAGAAGTCTTTAGATTTTATAAGAAAAAGACATTATATTGACAAGATTTAAAACCCAGTCTTTTGATTATAGGGCAAACCACTTAGTGAGTTATCCGTCCAACAAGGTGACCCCTCAAAGACAGTTAGAATCATATACCATTATAGTTTTTTTTAACGGCAAATCTATCATACTCTTACTTCTAAATTACACCAAGTTACACCATGCCTGAGTTTGAATCCAAGACCTTCCTTTTAAGAGACAAAGCCTCTACCAAATGAGCTAGCCCCACATTGACTATATACCATTATAGTTTTAACCTTATTTTTTATGATTAAAGTTAACATATTAAATACACAGTTTTTATCATACGCAAAAAAAGAATTTAATTGTATGCATATCATCTTAATTATAAAAAAGATGTTTTTAATGATCATGAATGATTTCGTATTTTCGTGTGGTAAAACAAACAAAATATGATGCATTGATGCGTTTAGGCCTTTCGGGTTACAAACTTACAATAAAAAGTAAACTAATTACGCTCACCAATTCACAACGCCTTTTTTAGTGATGATATCTTTATAAAGGCTGGGTTCAACCTTTTCTTTTCCCTCCACTATGAAAATCAAAATTATAGGGCAATTTTGTTGCTTAACGATGAAGGTATCTACAATGGAAATAGTAACAACTAGTATTAAGCCTCCAGCGTTATGACGGGGGCGTAAAACCCTGCTAATTAGCATCAATGTCATACAACCGTCAGCGAACACCAACACCGGAAAAACTCATATTAAACTAGAAACAAAAACTGAAAAAATAAAACCGAACGGAAGGTGACTTAATATGTTAAATTATGCACGTGAAACGTAAAACATAAAAAACAATAACTAGGTCGATATAGGACCCACGTGTTATGACGGAGCCGTTAAACAGAAAAAATAGGCATAAAAACGCTAAACCACACGTGCATGTTGCGACGTGTTAACTCATAAAATTTAGACCAAACTGTAAAACGAAAAAAACCTGTAAAAGATTAAAAAAAAAGTATAGGGGACCAAAGTTGAATATGAAAAATTATAGGCGTTAAATTATATAAGATGTAAAAGAATTGGAGTTACAATTAAAAAAATTAAAGATAAAAAAACCCAAAAATGAATATAACACACTAAAGCTAAAATACTAACGATGATGCATAAATGTTTGCTAATTAGTAATATATAATAATTATAATAATAAAAATATAACGAAATAAACGTTAAATAGATAATAATAATAATAATAATAATAATAAAAAGTAAAAAATAAAATTTAGCATGATCATATTTTGGTTGTAGATAGAGATGGGTTTTAAACCGATGATCACTTGGATGTAAAATAAGGTTGGAACTCTTAGGAAGGTTTGAAGGCTTGAGCTTGGGTTTACTTTGATGACATGAAGAATAAGGGTTCAAGCTCACATATACATATACATGTACATGTATGTACATATACATGTACATGTATGTACATATACATGTACATGTATGTACATATACATGTACATGTACATATAAACTGTTATGTAATTATATCATTTGGACTTCTGATAAAGAGAAACTCTAGTTGCAGCAAGTGAGTGTATGTCACACTACAAAATTTTTTGACACGTTATTATTTGTTTCCAAATGATTCATTTTTTCATGAGGGTTGTTCTTATTCTGAATAGTACCACTTTTATTACTAACAATAGCCATCGACTTATCTACCGTTTCAAATGAAAATTTTAGAAAAACAATTAGGGGCTGTTTGATTACACTGAATTAGTAAGATCTGACTGAGTCAGAAGCTGACCTAATTAGAAGTTCTGAATGAGTATGCATCTGGCTAAAACTTAGCTATTTGATTCAGTATCTGACTAGAACCAAATCGATTCAGTATATAAGTAACAAAACCCACCGAGTCACACCACTGGTCGGAACCACCACTGTCACCGTACACATTCCGACCACCACCGCAATCCACCGCCCTTCGCCACCGTCGTCCGCCGAACCACCACAGCCACAGCCACCGTCGTCCGCCGAAGTCGAAGTTGAAGGCGAAGGCGAACCACCACAACTTCGCCGCTGCGGGTCGCGAGGGAACCACCACACCACACTGTTCGCCACTGCGGGTCGCGAGGCCGAAGCCAAAGGCGAAGGTAGTGCCATATCAGCTGCGGGTGCGGGTCGCAAGGGGGCGGTGGCGAAGGCGGTGCCTGGTCAGTTTCTTTTGTTTCTAGGTTTGGGTCAGCAATGGTGACCCGGTCAGCTAGCCCCAAAGCCGAAATCAAACGGGCTGACCCGCTGACCGAGTCAGCCGGGTCAGCCGAAAACAAACAACCCCTTACACGTATTAAAATGGGATCGGTGTGAATACTATTCATCATTTATAAATTCGCATATGTATAATAAAAAAATTTACACACAAAGAATGAGGGGTATGGGTTCTTGGGCCGGAAGAGGAAACTGTATGGGCTGGGAAATGATCGTGACGGGTTGGGCCTGGGCCTTGAAAGTCTTGTTTCTGCATTACATTTTTTAAGTTTCAAACTAACAGCTTTGGTCCCTGTAGTTAGCTTTTTCTTAGTGTAACAACTGTATTTATGAAACCATATGAATAACTCAACGATTTTAATATTGCACTAAACATGGTTCCAATATTTTTGTAATCAACCTAGCTGAATATATAATAAGACTTTATATATACAATCTTATCAACCTTATGATTTTCCAAAACTACACGGTTGCAAATTATGATCAAACATGCGGTTAAAAATGACATATATAGAAGACAGGTGAGCTTAAGACCTATGTCAGTCCATGGTTAAAATTTCCGACATATATAGAAGACAGACGAGCTTTAAGATCTATGTCAATCCATATCGAGGCTCTACTGTTCTTTTTGGTTGTCTTGAATGTATTACTTTCAAGTAGATACCACAGACACCTTAGCGATGCTAAATAAATACATAGAGGTTTGTTACCCGAAATTCTTTTAGAATGTTTAGCAACCAAACAAGTGGTTTAAAGGGTCACCATAGAGGTACTCTTAGAGTATAATAAGGTTGTGACAACTTAGATGATGCAAAACTCACCATATAAGTACCGTAGAATATGAAAAAACTAGACAAAAACAGTGTAATGCGTCATAAGCCTGTAATGTTTGTGCCCTGGTCCGCTAGGCACTTGTACAATAATAAGTTAGTGCAACACATTAATACGTAAAGTAGGAAACTACCTTTTGTGCAACTGAGTTGTGAATGCATCCATATCCTAGTTTGTTTCCGTAAGATTTCCCAAATGTTTACACACGTACATAGACACAGAATGTATGCACATACATGTACCTATGTATATGTATATGTACATCCAGCTAAAAAGTTGTCATGATCTGCTTCTCCAGATCTAGACTGCTATGCTGCACCATTTTCCGACTCAAATGCAGGTTCATATTTTTTGTCTTCCTACATATGACACCACACTTTGAAGAAGATTAGCTTTGCATGCTATACATTTTGAATATTGACTTAGCTCCTGCTTTGTGCAGGTAAGAGGAGGGACCGGATCGTTTTGCGGTCTGATGTAAGCAGCCTTACCCCACTTTTGTGCAGGAGGCTATACATTTTCATTGATTTTCTGAATTAATTAATTTGATAACTTTAAAAAGCGTGACGCACCTGCTTGTTGTAAGTTGTCTGTGTTCAATCATCCCTGCTAGCTGTCATTATCATCATCAGATAGATCCACAACATGGCTATTGTCATACTGTGTGATTCTTGACAGCCACACCCTCATCCAACTCAATACGGTTTAAATCATCACCATTACCATCGGTAATTGAGATGGTTCATGAATTTCCAGTTCCTCCCAAATCCATGAGACTGATCATGACCAAGCATACGTCCACTTGTCAACTATATTTGGGAACCAGCGGTACGAGATTTCTTTCCACCGAATCATGCCTTTCTCCTCCTGTTGGAAAAACAAATTCTAGTGGATTCCGAGTTGTTTAGTTACTTGTCTCAAAACTTGAAATAATTCATTCCTTAGCTTGTTTGATGCAGTGTCTCACTGTCAAATGAATCAGACGGGGTAGCATGGCGATAATCTAATATGGAGAGGACACATTTCCTGCTTCAAGTAGTTAAAGGTTGCAGTCATTTACATCTTGAAATACAAGTTAAGTAAAAAGCTTGCTATACAAAGAGTGAGGGATATATGCATTTAACAAAGGTAAACTGCATTATGGTCACCATACCTTTATGGTTTTAATAATTTAGTCCTTTCATTTGCAGCATGTGGAACCACGTAGTCTTGTCCCTGCGCAGTTCAGAAAATGTTTTATTACCAAATGGGCTGTGGCCTAATAATATCAAGATACGTAGAAAAGGTGTCCCTCCTCTAGTGGTTAAGAGTTCAAGTCTCATGGTGGACAAATGTATAGATTTAGGAGTATTATTAGAGGGTGTATTAGTCACCAGTTCTAAAAATAGAAGAAAATAACTTGTTTCTAATGTGTATTTTCAAACAAAGCACCCAAAGGAATTAAAAAAGAATGAAGAGCCTCGGGTTAAATTGATTGGAATATTTTATTTAGAGTATTTTTTTACATTTACGAGCTTTTTTAGACAATGTTTTAGTCAAAAACACTGCTTTTGGATTCTACATTATTACTCTTAACAGCTAGTAGTTAGTTCTTATTAGTAAATTTTTGTATAGTGTTCTGTGAAGTGAATATTTCAAACAATTTTGGGACTCTCTTCAGGAAACCATTAAAATGAATTAGTTAATTATTCATGGAAAGGGCTTTACAAAATATATATGTTACAGTTAGAGCCTAGTCATCATTTTATTATTAATTCAACTAATTCCAGGCAACAACTATTCGACTAAATCGTTAAGGAAATCCAAATGTTTTGGCTTTTATTAAACTGTAATGAAGTGTATCATTGAAGGAAGGTCTTTCAAAATAACATAGGACGTTGTTGTCCCATGCACAGAACTTGTGCAAATCATGATGTACATACAATTATACAAGCTCATGAAATGTGATTTTATCAAAGTGGTCTTAACTATATGTCCGCTCACTCAGGAACTGTCTATGTAACATGGAGGGTGAACTAATAAGATGGCACTTTAAGGCTAGGGTGCTAAGTGTTCCACACTGTTTTTGCAGAAAACATGGAGGGTTAGCTTATGTAAATCAGAGTGGTTTACAGAATCTATTAGGTAACAATTAACTAATAAGCACATAATGTTCATAAATCACCAGAATTAATTAAAAGACCACATTAACAGCTAACTATAACAGAACAATCTAATCCTTAACAGCTAGCAGTTAAACATGATAGAAGATTAACTGCATGAACAAAGAATCTACAAAAAGAATGTCCTTTACACCTGAGGTAATCAAGCAAACAAAAAATGGGAAAAGAAGGGGATAAAGATAAAACGCACCTAATATCAGATGCAGCAGAACTCAGTTGCTGCAACATAAGTCTGTTTTCATATTCTAAAAATACTTGAGTCTCGCAAAAATGTACCATCGAGTAATATATGACTGCACCAAAATCATAGCATTAGTGGAACATACCCTTGATCCTTCATTGGTGCTTTCAGTTGTTTCAAAAGTGCATATATTTCACTACAACTTGAATGGGAATCATCCCCTGAAACAAATAAGTGTGTACTCTGTCCCAACTTAATCCAACTACATCCCGGGTGCTTTTTAACTCCCTTCTCTTTCATTTCCCTTCTAACAGACTTCACTTGGTCCCACCGCCCTGAAGCTGCATATATGTTAGATAGCAACACAAACGAAGCTGAACTTTCAGGCTCCAAATTAGACAGCTCATCACTCGCACGTTTTCCTCTTCTTTCATCACCATGTATTCTACATGCCCCGAGAAATGTAGCCCAGATCATAGCATTTGGTTTAAATTCTAATTTGTCAATAATATCCTCAGCCTCCTTGAGATAACCCCACCTCCCAAGAAGATCAATCATACATGAAATATGATCCATACGCGGTTCTATCTTGTAGTGATTAATCATAGAGTCAAATATACAACGTCCTTCAGATACTTTTCCTGCATGACTACAAGCAGTGAGTACTCCAAGAAATGTGATGTCATCAGGCTTTATATTTGACTCCATCATTTCGTTAAAGATTCGTAGTGCATTTTCAGCGTACCCATTTTTTGCAAAACCAACTATCATCGAGTTCCATGTGATAACGTCTTCTTTGTTGATTATTTCCTTAAAAACTTGTGAAGAACTTGCAATGTCCCCACATTTAGCATACATATCCACAAGACCGCTGCAAGTCAACTCATCTGAGTCAAAACCCGTGTGGAAAACAAGCGAGTGTACCAGATGGCCGTCTTGTAAAGATGCTAAGGTTGCGCATGCTTTAAGAACACTAACAAATGTCGCTTGATCCGGCATTGAATTGTTTCTCCTCATTTCTTGGTATATTTCCAATGCCTCCTCACTGCAATCATTTTGAGCAAGTCCTGATACAGCAGCAGTCCACAAAACCGTGCTTTTAGGGTTTGACAATTCCGAGAACACAACCATTGCATCTCGCGGGACCCGCGTGTTAAAATACATGCCCAGAAGAGATACAGCCAAGAATTCATCATCATAACTAGAGAAACCATATTTTATCACTAAATTGTGAAGTTGTCTTCCAAGAGTCAACTTGGAAGGTTCATTGCAGCCATCCAATAAGCTTGCTAATGTAACTTCCGATGGATTTAACAATCCTCCAGATAGCATATCTCTAAACAGATTTAGAGCTAATGGAATGGAATTTTGAACAACATATCCGCTGATCAAAGCGTTAGTAGAAGCTACACTTTTCTCTGGCATAGAACTATAAATTTCTTGAGCGTCTGAAATGACGCCACATTTGGAGTACATATCAAGAAGAGAGCTTCCAGCATAAAGGCTGGTTTCCATATTTAACTTAACTAAAAGGGAATGCAATTGTTTTCCTTTGGTGAGAGATTGTATATTTGCACAAGCACTGAGTAAACTAGCAAAACATACCTCATCAGGGGTGATCGCCTCCTTTCTCATGCTCTGAAACATGCTAAAAGCCTTGTTTTCTTCTTCTTCCTGCACAAACCCAACTATCATCGCGTTCCAAGAAACATTATCTCGATTCTTTATCATGCTAAACTGTTTCATAGCATCCTGTAGAGAACTGGACTTTGCATACATATCTACTAATGCATTTCCCACATATAAGTTCATGTTGAATTTGTTTTTAATAGCAAGTGAATGCAACTGCTTCCCTAATTTAACACTTTTCAAAGAAGCAGACGCGCTCAAAACACTGGTGTAAGTGAATTCATCAGGTATGAAGCGAAAATGTCTCATGTTTATGAACATTCCAATTACTTCATCAGCATTTCTATTTTGTGCATAACCTCCAAGCATTGTGTTCCATAAAACAGTGTTTTTGTCATCCAATGCATCAAACACACTCCTCGCGGAACCCATTTCTTGACACTTTGCATACATATTGATTAAGGAACTTCCAACATAAACATTGGAAAACAACCCATGTTTGGTTGCTAGGGCATGAACTTGTGAACCGATTTCAAGATCACATGTACTCGCAATGGCACTCAAAACACTTCCTAGAGTGGACCTTGTTGGTTTAATCCCATATGTAATCATACTCTTGAAGTAATCAATAGCCATATAGTAATAACCGCCCCGAGCATGCCCTGAGATCATCACATTCCATGCTACAACGTTTGGATCACGCATCTTGCCAAACAAATGGCGTGCATCATCAAAACATCCCGATTCAACACACGCACTTATGACAGTTACAAATGCTACTTGATCTGGTATATGGCCCAGTTTCAACATATCCTTAAACAATCTTATCGCCTTATCAGGAAGACCAACTTGAACATAACCAGCAATCATTGCAGTCCAAGAAACTGTATCTGAGTACACAGACCCATCAAATATCTTTGATGCATCATCAACAAGGCTACATTTTGCATACATGTCAATAAGTGATCCTTCACAAAACGAATCGCACACGAACCCTGTTTTAATAACATGACAGTGCACAGTCTTACCCAACACAACGTCTGTCAATCGTGCACAAACCGATAAAACAATGGCATAAGTGAACTGATTTGGGTCCACCCCAGAAGCCTGCATAGAACCAAACAGTTGTAGAACATCTTCCAACATTCCCCGCCTCGAGTACATAGATAAAATTGAGTTCCAAGCCAGTGTATCCCTTTGTTCCAACCGATCAAAAGCTGTCTGAGCAAAGGCAATGTTGCCACATTTCGCGTGCAAATCGACAATGGCATTGGCAAGTTTTCCTTTTGAATCAAACCCAAGTATCAAACTTTGGGCATGGATGATGTTAACATCTCTGGAAGCTTGTTTGACTCTTTGAGGCATTTCGTCGAACAGCCTGCGGGATTGAATTTGTTTACAGTGTTGAAGGCATATAGTCAACAGACGGGAGTATGTTTGTTCTTCGTGAATTGAAATGGGTTGGGAAATTTGGAGCTGATGGGTGAATTGTTGTTGCAAATTTGGCACAGTGGCTCTGCAAAATGTTCGTTTGATGTATGATACATGGTGACACATTTTGGGAAGAAACACTGGTACCTCTTCAATTTTCAACTTTTAATACGAGGAAAAAATGTCTTCTTGATTTTTGAATTGAAAAGCTTCATCTTTGAAGCTTCCAAGAACCCTAATTGATGATATACATTCTGCAAAATCAACACCTAAAACAGAAATATAAAAACATTAATTCCTAAGCTGGTGTGTTTATTTATTTAGAAACAAATTTAATAAAAGTTCATTTTTGTTTATATAAAATTCTAGGCACCGTGTATAACTTATGTATTAAACATCCTTAATCTAATCAAGGGCGGCTCAACCAATTTGGGAACCCAAAGCGAAATAAGAATTTAAGGCCTTTTCCCAGATATTTTTTTCTTACGGGGTCCTCATACCATTTTAGCTACTGCGATTCGTATAACTACAAATGTGTCAATTTGGTTATATTTATCTAAATCAAATCAATGGGTGAGATTAAAAAAATAGATTACATAAATGGTCAATGAAGATGTCTAAATGAACCTGACTGGCAACAAACTGTATAATTGAACTTAACCACAAGCTTCCATTCTCCTAATCAACTATTATCTGCTAAGAGATGAAATCATATAAACAGGGCCGGCTCAAGCTTTTTAGGGGCCCGAAACGGATAACAAATGCATGGCCCTTTTCTTCAAAAAAAAATATTTTGCTTTCAGCCTTATGTTTCCTATATTATTTTTGTGTATGCATAATCAAATTCCACAAATCATACACATCTCAAAAAACTTATTATATATCATATAATCCTAATAAATCAAGATACTATGGTTGCTTTCATATATACACAAAAATAACGCTACTAGATATTTTAAATGAATGTTGATGGATCAATATAAATAACATTCGTTTTAGACGGGAGGATCTTTCTATTCTAGACATGAATCTCACTAGATTGGTAGCGTATAACGTCAAAAGCATTAGTTTTTGAGTAAAGTTATATGAACCTCCAAATGTATTTCTCTTTAACTAAAACTTGTCAAAATCTTTATATTAAACTTTTCTTTAAATTATGCACCATACAAGATTCAAACTAAAAGCTTACCAATTGTAATAAAACAAAAGCATCTCTCTTTGGCATTACATCAAACACCTCGTGTGCTTTGCAATTGCACATAAACCACCATACATATAAATACAACCATTACACATGCACTAATTCAATCTAAAGCCTTCTGGTCTCACAGCAAATAAAACTAAGAAAATGAATGACATTTCAAGTAGATTAAACAATTCATCAGCAACTACTACTGAAACTATGACTTGTGCAACAGTCAAAATACTTTTACTAAGTTGATTTTTGTTTGATTAATTTATAAAATGTATACACAATCCAGATTTGTTTAATAAGTAGCATAACTCCAGATTTTCGAGCTATATCACCAACAGTTAGTAATTTCTTCGATATAGGAACAATTATGAATATTGGGGTTATGGTTGATGTGATTATTTGCTAACCAAACAAATGAAATTTCTTATCTTTGAATGCTGCTTTTATAAGTTTCACCCATTTTCTTGATTTTTGAGATAAAATGTCAAAAACTTACCAAACTTAGCTAATCAAAATTGAATTTTTCCTTAAATGAAATAAGTGTAGCAAATTGATATGTGATTTCCTAACGAAAACCCACAAATCAAAAAATTGATATATCCTAAAGAAAGTATAAAACAATATTTCCATGCTTATTAGTCCGAAAAAAAGGAAGAAATCAAACCTCAAAATGATGTTTTTTTCCAATCCTTTTCAATTCAACCGAAATTTCCCTCTTGTATCTGCTGCCACTGTTCTTATGGACTCTAATTTCTTTGTTTGCATCTCTTTATTTCTCCATATTTGAACAAAGAAATCGAGCGTCTGTAGCCACTAAAATTGCAAACCCTAAAGAATCATAAATGGATGAATCGCCACTCATTCTGGATTAATGGAAGTATGGAACTGCCGCTCAAAGATTTTCATGGGTCGTTTACTGATTAGATTGGGTTGCCATTTATACAGAACTAGAGAAAATGGGGCTCAAAAATCTCATTCATTTGAAATTGTAGCCTCGTTTAACGAATCGAACGAATACGAACGTGATCATGTTCATTGTTCGTTAAGAAAGTAATTTGTTTATAAATTGTTCACGAACGTTTATTGAATGAGATTTTTTATTCATGTTCGTTCGTTAAGGAAATAAATATGTTCATGAACTATTTACGAACACAAACGAAAGCAAGTGAATGCATACAAATATTCATGAAATTAATGAACACAAACAAAATTTTCTAAAACAAATAAACAATCATCATATATTGATTTTTAATTATAATAATAAACATTATCTAATATCCATCAAAGATAAATAAGTATTTAACATAATCATCTCAAACATAACTTTTAGATGAACGAACACGTTATCGAGTGTTCACGAACATAAATAAACGAACACAACCTGTGTTATGTTCGTCCATTTAACTAAACGAACAAAAATTCATTGTTCATGTTCGTTCGTATATCAAATGAACGAACATAAACGAACTTCCCGCCAAACGGTTCACGAACTTCCCGCCGAACGGTTCACGAACTGTTCGCTAAACGTTCAGTTCGTTTACAGCCCTACAAGAGAGGAAGGGGCATTTATCGGTTTGGGTGCAGCTGATGCGGATAATTTGGTCATTTCATATACATTTAACTGAAGATGTTAATGTTTATTCAATCCAGGGATCAATTTCGTACAAACTATTAGACTAGACTTGTAGTTTCTAAGAGTTGGAGACTAAAAGTGAAATCAAAGAATACTACATGGACCTTTCGAGTAATTAAGTCTTAAGAAGAACGATTATACAAAATTTACCCTACAAAATATTATAATATATCTAATATTTTTTTCACACTAATTCATAATCTTTTATAACTTTCAAGGAATAATTTTTTTAATCTCCGAATTTTTTTTTCATACAAAATGTATTTTTAAAATCCAAAACAACCCTGCCTGAGCAACCAACCCGACTGAAATCAAAAGATTGATTCATCAAATTGATATCAATCCCAAATGGATCCAAACCCAAACCAAATTCATACATTTGGCCATTGGACAAATGTTTAAATTGTCTCAACCAACCCGGCTTCACCCAACATCATTCTGCTCTCGATCCTCAGTTTATACCCAAAACCCAACCCGAGATCAAGGTTGTAGCAGAAATAAAATCAAAACCAAACGAAACATAAGAAGAATGCTACAATTTCAACCCCTAACCTTAGATATCGGGTCGTAAGAAGCCAAACGCTAAAGTGGAGTCTCTATGAAGAGCTTGCATTGGTTAGTGTTTGGGTGGACGAAAACCGAGAACCCATGATTGATAAACACACATATGCGCAATTTTAGGGTGAACATTTCCTTTTTGACGGATGTGAGTGTAAAATCGACGCGAAGGCCAATGAAGACATTAATATAAAAAAGGTGATTGTAATTTTTTTTATTTGATTTCATTTCCAGTATGTTTTTTTAATTAATTAATGTAAGTCCTTTATATTATCATAACTTTTTAATTATATGAAACTTTTTTATATATTTTTAGATTAAAAATAATAAATATGATTATATTTAAACATTAAATGCCAATCATATAAAAAAAAGTAATTTCACTTACTACATCATTAGACTCTTATAGGAAATGTGAGCGTGAACACTAGACTTACAAAGATGACACATACTTGACAATACTTTTTTGCACACTCATGGTACCACTACATATCCTCTTTCATGGTAACCACCGAAGAAAATATGATGTGCTAAAAAATATAGAGACATACACATTTCTATAAGTCAAATATGAGTATTCACATTAGTTTTCCCACTCTCAGAGCATTCACAGCCCATTCCCTATATTTCTATGAGTATGTTTTCTATATTATATAGTATGGTTATAAGTGGTTGTGAGTGAATGATATGATAAATTTACTATTCAATTTGTATTTTGGGGAATCACTGTTCAAAACCATATAATGGTTTTAATATATTTTAAATGGTTGTGAGTGAAGGAGAGAGAAAAAGTAATGATAAAGTTAAAAAGAGGAGAGAAAAAGTAATAATTTTTAGTGTAATTATATGGATAAAGATAAGGAATGGGTTGTGAATGCTCTCATGATTAACAAAAAAAAACTATTATCCCTTAAAATTCATTTTATCTTCTAAAAAACTTCCGCATCAGCTTCCTCGTATTTATTATATTTTAATTAAATAATACTTAATTATTAATTTTTATTTTTATTTTTTTATTTCTTCCACTCACAACTACTTATAACAAATATAAAATAACAGATCTAAAGGATGGGTTGTGACCCAAAATATGGGGGATCATTATGGTTTCTCTTAAAATTATAAGAGATGTAGACGGTGAACATGATGTAGGAGCAAGATTAGATTATTCAAAGGGATTTTACCTTTTAAATTGGAGAGTACCTTTTAAATTGGAGATACTCTGAATGAGGGATGATGATGTGAATGCTCTAAGGAAAGTTAATTTTTTAAATGGAATGAATGATATAATTTTGATTTTAATTCTTATACCTATCCTTGAATTTTCATCTTGTTATCCCTTGCTAGTATGCTTCTAAAAATATTATGCTGATTTGTTGTTAAAAGAATATGATATCTACTTTTTGTCCCATTTAATAGTTATTTATTTTATTGGAAAATAATATGATTTAATGTTGCACATCATGTGATCCTAGACAAATGTCACGCCCTGCCTAAGATTAGGTCGCAATAGTATATTTGAAGAAACTAGGGCTACCTGGAAGACTCGAAATAGCCCAAGTAATTCTAGTTCAACGTGGCGGCCATGGATAGGTCTAGAACATCTCACAAGGTGCTAGAAAATATGGTCAAAGGGATGTCAAAGGAGACCAATTAGATCAGTCTTGAAGAAGTAGAGAAGGGTCTAGAATGTCCTACAGAAATCTACCCAATTGATGCAAAAAAAGGTTCATGAAATGATCATGGAAAACACTATACAATTTCTTAGAATTATCTAGACTTAGGGGTTGTTTGGCAGCCTCTTAATGGTTCAGATGTCTGAATGGTTCAACACTTAATGGTTCAGACTGTTTGTTTCGCGAGCACATGTCTGAATGGTTAAGATATTTACCTCTGAATGGTTAAGCATTATACTGATGTTGAATGGTTAAGAGGTCTAATGCTGAATGGTTAAGACATATTATCTGAATTGGTCAGACATTTGTCTTTGAATAGTTAAACGATATACTATCTCTTAATGGTTCAGACCTCTTAATGGTTCAGCACTTAATGGTTCAGACCTTTTAATGGTTCAGCACTTAATCATTCAGAAGTTGCCAAACAGCCCCTTAGATGGTTCTAGATTACTGATTATTATACGACTATAGATGGAATACTTTATAAATTGGTTAGCTAGTATAAATAGCCATGTCTAGTATAACATGGCTATTGTAACATTAAGCTTTGTAACATTAAGATAGAATACTCGAGATTTAGTATAAATGCTATAAATCTTAGTTAACATTAATCCTAAACCTTAAATCACCCAAGATCCTTGTAACATTAAGCTTTGTACACTTGTATCCTAATAAATACTAGGGACGGTAATGGGGCAATTTTGGGACGGGTATGGGTAATCCCAGCCCATACCCGATTCGAAAATTAATATGTGACACAACAACTCTCAAACTCCCCTTTGTAGATTTACACCTTATAAAGGAGTTGGATGAATGGTAGTGTTGCATTTAACTTTCGAAATGTCTAGTTTTTATATTATATAACTTTTATGCTTAATTTTGTATATAAATTAAATTTTCTCGTATAAATTTTAAGATATAATAATTTTTTCAATTCCGCATATACCATGAAAACTTATTTATATTTATTTGCATTTCGATATATGTTTCATTTGATGTTGCCGCCACCAACATGAACCCTCTATATCAAGACTTTTGTAAAGTGTGTTGATTTTTGTATTATTTTTATGATAACATATATATAATTATTGCAAAAAAATAAAAATTAAAGTTTGGATATTCGTATCACTATCCGTATCTGTATCCGAAATTTTGAATCCATATATGAATAGTAATTTCTACTATTCAAAAATTTAAATATCTTTATAGTACTTGGGTTTTTAACTAGTACAATATTATAGAAATATAAATATTCCGCTTTGCCATTTTAAAAATAACTAGAGCATTCTAGTGGATGTAAATAAAAAATAAATTAAAAACAAATTATCAACTTTTAGTTCCCTAGTCACATTTTGATAATTATTTATTGTACAGGAAATCATGATATGATTTAATGCTACACGTCGAGCCGTCCTAGACCAAACTATCAGACCCCTTTTTTATATATTTACACTCTAGCCCTTCAACTATTAGAACTTACACTTTTTTGGTCTATAAAAGAGGGCATAATGCATTGTTTTGAAAAAAAAACTCCATATTTACTCCTTCAAAACTCTAAACAAGTCTTTTGTCTCTTTCACAAAAATTGCAAAAGCTTAGATGGTTCAACTTGTTGGGCCTCTTCTATCGTTTGATCTGGGCTGCTTGATTGAGTTCGTTGTGGGCATAGGGCACATAACATCTGTAATTGTTGAGATGGTTCGCATTGAACCCATGCCCACACGAAGTTCTATTATACTATTCGGGTTTTGGGTTCGGGTTTCGGGTCGGGAATGCTCAAACGTAACAAACCTTCCCGCGCATGTGATTGTTATATCAATTTCAGCATATCTTCTTCCAGTTCATTCTTCATTACATTTGAAAATTGAAATGCCATCATTCATTTCTCCATCAACGTTTTCTAAGGCTACAAATGTTGCATATAATCGTCCTTCTTCCAGTGTGAGAATGATAAAAGCATGTGCAAAGTCGGAATTCAGATGAGATTTATGAACCTGAAATTGGAAGCTAAACTTGAATTATGATGGATTCATATGCAATTTAGTATGATTTAAATACTTATTGCCTTTTTTAGATTCAAATTGTTGTTGTTTTTTGCAAATTCAATGTTGATTTTGTTTACTTGTAGTTCTTGTTTTTTTATTGTTGAGTACAAATAAGATGTTCTTTGCATATTCTAACTCAATTGCAATCCTATCAATGCCTTATTTTTGGTTTATTATTTTGATATTGCGATTTAACATAATCTCAATACTCTCATTGAAAGTTGAGCTCCAATTGATCTGTTTTAGTTTAATTGTTTTAGTTATTCGTGGTTATACATGCTTACATTCATCGCTTACCACAACAAATGAAGATATGAACTATGGTTTGGGATTTCAACCAAATTGTGACTTCAAACCTTCGGTAAATATTTCTTTGACTTTGATTGTTGATCCATTCATAAAAACTAAAATTAAACTCAATGATGTTAACCTTTGTACAGAAAGTGTGAAAAAAGATGGTTTGGTGGAAGATTGACATAGTGATGAAATAGATTTTCAAGATAAAAATAATAAAAACTGTATTGAAAATTCATCTTCTTGTAATTCATTACTATCAATTAATGAAAATTTTGATGTTTTTTGGTCTCACAAATGATTGTTCAATCGAGTCAACTAAACAAAAGAAGTTAAAAGCAAAACTCATTCATAATGAAAAAGAAAGGAAACAAATTATCTTGATTTCAAGAACATATATGTTTCAAAAGGCAATGTAGATAATAAAGATTATATTTTTAAAGAAACGCATGCTTGATTCTTTAAAAATAAAACTCCTAATGATGCTAACCATGTGAAACAAGATGTTTGTAGGTCAGGTGTCATGGAAACCGGTCCAATTCTCAAAAGGTTAAAGCTAAAATTCATGCCTCATCAGCTTCAAGACAAAATAAACCGATAAAGAAAAATACCTCAATTCTTTTGGATTCAGCTAGGAATGTGTATGATGAAAGAAAGAAACGAGAGACTGTTAAAGAATCACAAGGCCAAAGAAATACTTAAGTCGGATTCTATAATAACTTTGGTGGTTATCATAAACACTTCGAGAGAAATACACGAATGCATAATGTTTATCATAAACCGTGTTGCTATGTTTGTGGAAAACCAAATCATATGGCAAGAAATTGCATTCATCAACATGAATCAACAAGCAGGCAACATTTTTATAATTCTATTGCATAAAATAGAAAACAATTTTTCGTTAACGCCAAGTTTAATAAAAATTCAAATTATTCAAAATCTTTTGTTGCAAAACCTAATGTTTCGATAATCAATAACTTGGATAAAACAAATGTGATTAGGCAATCACAAAATGTTGATGAAAGCAATCTTAATTAAGTGAAATATACGTTGAAGAGAATTGTCACAAAATTGACAAAACCAATTCAAGAATGGAAAGTCAACGCCAAAAATATAGATTCTGACATCATTGATGATTATGTGTTCAATAATAAAAAAGATACGATTAAAGTCTTGACATATTTGGATGAAAACAATGTTCTTAAGTTAATAATGGCTTAGGTTCCTAAACTTGATTAAATTCATTCATATGTACAGAAAAAACCAAGGCAAGTCATTAATAGCGTATGACATGTTGATAACGGTTGTTCTAGACACATGATGGGTAACATATGACTGTTAAATAATGTTTAACCTTACAATGGTGGCTATGTTATTTTTACTGGGGATAAAAGAGGTAAAATTACAAAGAAAGGTACAGTGACAAACAGTGTGTTAAGTTTCGAAGACGTACATTTTGTTGAAGAATTAAAACACAATTAGTTAAGTGTTTCTCAAATGTGTGACAAACATTATTCTACACGCTACACTAATAAAGAATGTCTTATTCTAAAACCTGGTTTTGTAATACCTGATGAATGAATTTTGTTGAGAACTCCGAGTGACAAAGACACATACTTGTTGGATATGAATTTGTAACAACGTCTTATTTGTTATCAAAAGCCTCGAAAAGTGATTCAATGTTATGGCATCGTCGTCTTAGACATGTTAACATTAAGAATATGAACAAGTTGGTGTGAGGAAATCATGTTGTAGGTTTACCATTGAAAGAATATCAACTTATTGAACATTGTCTGCCATGTTCAAAAGGTAAACAACATAAACTTCCTCACAAACCAGTTGCTCATACCAAAATTGAATCAATCCTCCGATTACTACACATGAATTTGTTTTGTCCTGTGAGTGTTTTGAGTTTAGGATGTCATGCATATTGTTTGGTTACTACCGGTGGTTTTTCTAGATTTACTTGGGTTTTTTAGCAACAAAGGATGAAATGCCTCATTTGCTAATAAAGTTCATGACTATCGTGGAAAATCATATTGATAAAACAATCAAGTGCATCAGAAGTGATAATGGAATAGAGTTTTGTAATCACATCTTGAATGAATTCTGTGATTCAAAGGGGACAGCTAAACAATACAGTGTAGCAGGAACTTCACAACAAAATAGAGTTGCTGAAAGACGAAACTAAACATTGATTGAAACCGCTCAAACAATGCTATCAACAACCAAGCTTCTTTCCTTCTTTTGGGTTGAAGATGTTAATACTGCTTGTATTGTTCAAAATCGTGTCTTAATAAATAAACAACAAAATTTGACTCCTCATAAAATATTTTTCATTTTGATATTGTGAGGTGTTATTTTCTTTAAGTGCTACATTTGAAAATGTTTTTTATGTTAATTTTTTTTATAAAAAATATAGCAATACTATATACATATTAGAATTAAAAAAAACTTAATTTAATGATATAATTTTTTAGAGAAATAATAATGTATGTAAAAGTTAATTTAGTTTATTTTTTTTATGAAAGTAGTTACTTATTAAGAAAAGGCAAAATATTAAAGATTCTAGCAATAGACTTGTATTCTAGACGATACATTAATTCTTTTAGTAGCATATTACTGATTCACCATTTTTCTCATTAAGTATTAGGTTAACCTTCAACGTGTTTTATCAAAGCTTCAAATATGTTCTTACGATTTTTAGTTAGCTTGAGATTTGTATCGGAATCATCCTTTATACCATTAATATGTTTTGGGTGGCCTATGGGTTTTATCACAATGAGTTTTCGGGAGATGAGTTTCATGTGAAATGATGGGTGTGTCGGGTTACAAGTGTTGTATATGTTCGCAGAACGTGAGTGACCTTTTGCCAATTGTTAATGAATGAACATAATTGGCCATTGAAAAACAATAATTTTCTATAATCTAATTTTTTGTTACCCTCTTCAAAATTTCAATAGTCGCCAGACAAAAACATGTAATTCTTGGTTTTATACATTTGAGACTGCTTATCATTTTAAACTTTTTATATGTAAATTAGATCGATACACTAATTATATGAAAGATCCCTATGTTTACGTCTATTTTTCTTTCATTCCCTACATTCGAAAAATTACAAGCGAAATGAAACGGACGCAACAACGGTAAACTTGGACCTAAGAGTATCTAAACGAGATGATTACAACCCTTTGGTCAAGATACCGGTAAGCTGGGAGACTATAGAAACATATCTGTTAGTGAGAGTCCGTGCTAGAACCATATATCTAATGAAATGCAGATTAATCGCTAAATGTTTTGTGCGCTGATGAAATATAGGATTGACTGCTAAATGGTGCATCAAGGTTGTCACAACAAAGGCTCTTGTGGACAGGATACTGCAAGATTTATGGCTAGAGTGAGATTTGAACTTGTGATTATAAGGCCACATAGCTCTTACCCACACCAGTTGGTGCCAGTGGACCAAATGGCAACCGACACCATTCTAGCAAAATATATAAAAGATAATAGTACCCCTACATATACTACATGAACAATTAATTAACATGATTCTAATATTGTAATATATATACATGTATCTATCTAACAATCTTCCCGTCGTATAAAAACATTCCATAGGTGTAAACCTCTGGTTGTTCTTCATGACAGCTACGACGGTGGTGGGGGAGGTGGCCAGGTTGTGGTGGTAGTCTATCTAAAAAACGAGTCAGAATAAAATCAACTAGTAAAGCTTCAAGCGACGGTGTTCGGTTGCGGTGTTGAAGGGTGACGTGTGGTGTGTAGAAGCTGTGGTGGTTTGCAGTGTTAGAGGCATAGAGTGGCGGTGGCGGTGGTGGTGGTGGGTGTGTGGGTGTGGTATATTAATAAAATTAAGATTATTAATTTTTTAATAGTCAGGAGTATTTTAGTCATTTTATACGCATTTAACTTTAAAAAATAGCAGTCATCCATGACGATGATCATTTGTGTTACGTTTTGACGAAATGTTGGACCAAACTTGTAGTTTCTTGAACTTAGGGACTAAAAGTAAAAATGCACCTAACCTACGCACAAGAACATTTCATGTAATTAACTTTATTTTTTCAAACTACGGTGTATTCTTAATAAAATCTTTTAGGAAGGAGTTAGAAACAAACAACAAACGTCATGACTAACTTACAATACTTCTAACATCTCACACCATCATTTCATGTAATGATTTCCACCGTCGTTTTGTAACACGAACTTGTCTTGTCAAATTTCTTGTCGTTTCTTCTGCATTTTCTAGCGAAGTTGTATGATCACAACGATATAATCGATGAAAGAGATGTTGAGAATAGGGCTTGCATCCAACCACAAACGTGCCACCAAATTGCAATTGCGAGTCAACATGAATTTTGAACATGAACAGTGTCTTCAAAGGAAGTGCCATAATAGGGTCAACTAGTATTAACCATCAGTAAACCTTGTTCTTACAGGGCATCTCTTGTTAAGATTCTCCATTTCGGTTCTCCACACGAGATAATTAACATTTAAGGAAACCCAATTATTCCACAACAATTTCCAATCGACAATTTGTTTTCTTTTTTAACCAAGCTAGTCGTTAAATTTTCTCATTTGTTAGTTCCATTTAGTTTTGTGATCATTTAAATTAATGTTTTTGAGCATCTCAATGTTGTTTGACTCGGATCGAATCAGCCAGTTGGACTGGGATACAGTTGGACCACCGGTTCTATCCACCCCAGTTCGTTTGTTGACAAGGAACTGGCTGATTCGGACTGGAATTTTTAGTTTTAAATTTTTATTTTTTAGGATTTTAATGGGTAGGTCGGATGATGAATTTAAATATTAAACATATGGTTCTTGTTGAGTTTTATTTTATAACTATAAAATACACATATAAAATACTTATATTGAATTATATATAACTATATATATACATACATACATATATATACATATAATTATGACGGTATTTGTTTCTTAAATTCAGTTCAACCAATCGACCAATAAGGTGATCGGTTCGCTGTCCGATCCGGTTCTAAAAACAATATATCTAAGTTTAGATAAGAACAAACAAATTACTTTTCTATATATTAAAATAACTTTTTAAAATTTTCATATTCTATTCATTATATATAAATATCATGATTAAATTAATTTTTCTAACAAGAATTTACTACAAGAAAAATAGGGTGTAGAATTGAACCCATGATCACATAGATTGGGAGTAAATCATTTAAGACAATGTTATACTCTTACACCATCTTCAGTGTTTTTACTATGTCTCATCACACCACACCTAAAATAAATAATGATAAGTTTGATGTGCCCGGCTTGAGTCAGGAGGGGTGCGATGCGATTTACTGTGTTGTGCCAACAGTGTTACCGTGACCCTCCACATCACTTGCCGAGGTTGCTCGGTAAAAGCCCTACACTTAGTTCTCGTTTGGTTCGTGAAATTTAATGGAACTAAAATAAGATGTGGAAAAGTGCTTTTAAGTTTAAAATTTTGAAAATTGGAATAGATATCATTCAAAATTTGAAATTTGGAATCAATTTCTTACCGTTGCTGAATTTTAAGCACAATATATATATGTACGTGAAAGTATTCCTACGGGTCCATTTCATCCCCCTTTCTTCATCGCCGCACCGCTCCTCAGGTATCTAGGGTTTTTTATTGATTCTTAAAAATATTGATTTCTTCTGCAATTCATTCACTGTTTGATTCGTTAATCGTATTCTGCAGTTGTTCTATTCGCTAATTCAATAGGATTTGGTTGAAATCTGTAAGATTTTGAATCGATTATGGGTCAGATCCAGTACTCCGAGAAGTACTTTGATGATACGTTCGAGTACAGGTAATACTTTTGTTTAAGGATTTGATGATATCGTATCTCGATCGTTGTTATCTTCTCTTTAATTGTTATCGTTTGAAGTAATTGTAATCGTTGCTTTGAAATTGTGATTTCTAGGCATGTTGTTCTTCCTCCAGAAGTTGCGAAGCTTCTTCCGAAGAATCGTCTTCTATCTGAGGTATATTGTTAGTTTTATTGTGTTATTAGGGTTTCGTATGTGCAAATCTGTTTGGTCATCACTTGACTGACGATTTTCGCGATTTTTATACACTGTTAAGTTTAGATTATTATTGTCATAATCAATCGCTCATGTTAAAATGATTTTGGTATGTGCCTTTTGATTTCAAGATCATATTCATCGCTTCAACTAGATCTTATGGGAGATGCTATAAGTAGAAAACTATGGGTTCATTTCGTCTTTTAGCGATTGAATTGAGTCAATGATTAGGTGGTTTCACAGCCAATTGATAAACCCTAATTTCTTCTGACCATGTTTTTCCATCAGAGATCAAACCGTTGTAGGAATCGATGTGGTTGTTTATCCATCAAATCAGATATCGAATTATCGAAGCATTGTAGGATTATTCAGCATTACCACATAAGAGTAATGAATTAAGTGGCATATGATTAAGACGATAAAATGTTTTTGGAAATAAGGCTAGAAGTTCTCAAGTTTGTTTTTTAGACAACTTGAAGTCTGTCTGAGTTTTCGTCTAAAAATGTACAGAAATGATAATTACAATTACACCTATGAATTTTCTTTTTGAGTGAGGTTGTGACGATGGTGATTGGTGAGTTGTGATGTTGTTTGTACAGACGGAATGGCGTGCAATTGGAGTGCAACAGAGTCGGGGATGGGTGCACTACGCCATCCACCGCCCGGAGCCACACATCATGCTGTTCAGGAGGCCACTCAACTATCAGCAGAACCAAGAGAACCAGGCTCAGGCTCAGGCTCATCAGTCCCTGCTAGCTAAGTGATCAGGCTAGTATTGTTCTATGAACCCACATCTCATTTCCTGTAGAAGTGAGTATATGATAATCTTGTCTATGAATCTTTTATCAGAATGTTAAGTAACATCAGTATGGTCTATGATCATGTTTCTAGAATGTTTAAAAGAAGTGGTGGTGATGTGTTAGTTTCTTTCTCTTTGCCCTGGAGAAATTACTATTGAAATACTTTGTTGTCACACTCTTTTTTTTGGCAACTATGGTTTTAAGAAAGACAAGCCAAATCTGGTAAATTACTTTTTTTAAGCACAAACTTGTTAGTTTGTGCTTACAATTTAAATCTAATAATCATGATTGAAATGCATATACATAAGGACATGACAACATATTCTAATAATGAAAACATGTATTAAGTAGGTTTGGGGAATGACAAGCCAAACTGGTAGAATCGGGTCATTGGTAGGTTAGCAGATTTGGCCAATTTTACCAATTTGATTGTGCTCAACATAATTAAAAATTGATACCTACAATTTGTGGTTAAATGGTTGGCATTCAAATTTCAAACATGACCAAATTATTAAATGAACTAGTATTGAAGAACACGTTGTTGTGATGTGACTGTAAAATCATGAAAAAAATTAACGTTGAAAGGTTACCACAAACTTATTTATTAAAGCAGGTAATATTTGTAACTTTATATAAAAGTAACCAATTATGTATGTTATGCTAACACTTGAAGTCTCATATAAATAAATGAAATGCCACATGGCATCTAGGTCGTAAACAATGAAAAACTAACATGAAATAATTGGTTAACTTGTTCGTTAGAAGGAGTGTTGATAATATATGTAACTGTTGAATTTATTTATTAAACTTAATTAGATTACAATTTTTTTTATTTTTGAAACTTTTAGAGGCAAATGTTATTTTTTCATATAAAAAATTATTTAAGGGAAGTTTTAAAATAAAAAAACTTACTATAAAATTTAATAGTGAATCATAAAAAAAATTTCAAAATAATACCAAAAAAACTATGTGAGAGGTATAGCACAAAAGGTTAAAAGGTAAAAAAAGGAAAAGAAAAGTAAGAAAAAAGCAAAAGTAGAGATAACCATTAACGAGCACTAGGTCAATTGATTTGTGAGGAGTCTTTTCATGGATTTCCAAAGTGGTGGGCGGGTTGAGTCAACAACGTTCTCTGTGTTCGTGGGCGTGGACGTCTTTCACTAAAGGATATACACAGATGATCGAACTTAAAGTATTCATTGACCGTTAAAAAAGTAAAAAAGTAAAGATAACCGACTTTGCTTATTATAATACATCTCATGCTCATGTTGTCATTCAGCTTATTCATACAAAGATTTAAGAAAACAGTAATGCGTGATTAAGTATTAAATTTTTCAAGAGTCAACTAAGTTAAATCTTACGGTTTGTTCATTTGAGTTTCGAGCAAGTTGTTAGCATTTTAAACAAGTCTAACTGAATGCAAAAAAGCTTTAATATTTAAAAATAAACTAGTATCAAAACCCCGTGTTACGACGGAGCTGTAAACTTTATATAAAAGTAACATATCATGTACGTTGTTACTAACATTTGAAATCACATATAAATAAACCACTCACTCTTTATTGTTCTTTTTTATTATTATTTGTGGTTTTTTGAACACCCCTGTAACACACTAAGGAAATAACCATCAAGCTAACAATAAACATTACGGGAAATAACCAACATGGGATAATCGTACCATGTTCGAAATATAACATGTTTTCGACCGTTGGGTTTGAAGAGATGTATTTGTAACGTGCAACGGGTGATATATTCAAAATGAAATCAATGCATAGATTTGTACTTTAAAGACAGTATTCGCATTTGACATCTAATCCTTCAATCCAGATGTCTATATTTAGTTCTTCCTGAAACATCAAAGGGCACAACGTACTTTCCAAAAAATATCAGCTCATAGAATACTGTAATATATATTTTTAGACACTATATTTGAACACCAAGATCTACCTTTCTTCACCTGCTTCCTACAAACACAAAAACAAAGTAAATAAAGAGTGTTTATGTTAAAGTTCATCACATGAGCAAGACTAGAACACATGCCTCTTGTTTTAGTAATTGTTACGCGATTCATTTTGGGACTTGAAGCATCTCGACGCTTGTGTGCCCGTGCCTGCACAGATTGAGACAGAAACACCAACTGATATACAATTCGCGTAAGGATACAAAATACTTTCTTTCTTTTAGTTGGATACAATAAGATACTATATCAAATCATATACATTAAAAATGAAACATCTTTTTTGACCTTTTTGCTTGTTCTTTTAAACAAAATTTACACATGTAACTTGTTATTCATAGCCTGCTAAGAAAGGTGAATGATGATCACCTTAAACAGTCCACCATTAAAGAGCGCACACATAACACCAACCGACATTACGTCGGGTCCCCTCATGCCTGTAACCAATGATATCATGACTCCATAACCAAAACCTGCTACCATACTGCAATATGATGTACAAAGGTGATCAGATAATAACCAAGACCAACTACACATGTGCATATGTGGGTGTGTGTCTTTACATGATATATGAGAAATGCTTAACATAAGCTTACCTTGTGTGGACATCTTCCTCGCCTGTTATTTTTTTCATGACAAACGATATGCTTGCATTACAAGCCTTCATGTAAGCAATATTATTAGCCTTTTCTAAAGGTCCTCTAGCTAAAAAGGATTCTACCAACGGCCTGTATCCTCCACAAAGGGAAAGAAACTGTACATGGTGCACAACATATTAGTCAACAACATAAGAAAACAAAACACAACTATACCTAATGTTCTTCTTGACTGCTCGAGTAAAAAAATTTGAAAGTATTTTGCAACACAATGCACATTGTATCCAATTAAACAGTCTACCTGTGACTGTGGCGATGGTTGAGGAATGGAAAAAGTTGCACAGAACTCCCTGATAATAACATCACAAACAGCGCCCGTGCCCATGGACTCGCACAAACTGAAGTAAGCAACGTTGGAAGCTTCGATAGCAGCTTCCTCGATGGTGGATATACATTGTTTGACATTGGCAGCCCAATTCTTAAATCTTTCGCGTGCGATCCCAAAATCAAAATCCCCTCTCTTTTCATCCCCCATCAATTCAATTGGTTTCTTAAAGACTACATGGAATTGAATTACGGATAAGCCACAAACACAGAATTGAAGTATGAATATATAGTGAATTATTGAAACAGGAAGAACATATAATAGTTGAAATGCATAACATACAACGGATATTTACATACAACTATACAATACTTTTATACTCCACCAGAACCTCGAGTCTCAAACACAGAAATGAAGTATGAATGTATAGTGAATTATTGAAACAGGAAGAACATATAATCGAGGAAATGCATAGCATACGAGCGAGATTTACATGCATACATATAATACTCTACCATAACCTCAACTTTTAAGTCATCAAAACACAAACTTGGTGATAATTTCATAAATCGTTGAGAGAGAAGGTGGTACCTTAGGGATCCTGTTGGGAGAGATGATGATCAACGATGGTAAAACACCAATGGTAAAAAGTTAGGTTAAAATGTTAAATACACCTCTCTACTGATGGGCCGGGCCAACCCGACTATTCAAAATTACAGTTACCAGTTAGCCCAATCTTGTTATTTCATTTTCTCCTCTATCAATTTTGTTTGTCTATACGCTATACAAAAAACGATTGAAACTTCCAGTTTGGTTATTTTTAATCTGTTAAGATTACGTGTGTGCTAGTTTATTTAGTTAAGATATTGCCTACACAAACATGAATTTATTAAAGTATATTTTTAAACAAATGTAGTGGTTTTAAAATACATTTTAGTTAACGTTGTCAAAATTGAGAAAAAATAAATTCACACGCCTCTTTTAAGCTCGTTAAGGGCTAGGCTAAAAATGATTTTGAAACCCCCCTTGAAATAGAATGTAGTGGCTTTAGAGCTAGAGGTGTTCAAAAAAACCGGTTCGGGAAAAAAACCGAAACTGGGGCCCAAACCGGTTTCAAACCGGCCCAACCAAGCGCTTTAGATTCGGTTTGCAGGTTGCATATTTTAAACCGGTTTCTAACCCGGTCCGGTTTCAAACCGGTTTTCAAACAATCATTTAAATTTTATGTCGTTTAAATTGTTTCTATGTTTTATATATTATATATTTCCTTTGATTTTAAATTTTGTACTTTGTTTTTAAAAACAATTATGTAATGTTTCTAATTTTATATGTTTTAATTTTTACAAATAAAAATATATAAATACATCTTATAAGTTTATTTAATTTATACAATTAATATGTAACATTCATCTTATAAATGTAACAAACTTTAATGTGCTAATTTCTTAATTGGGTGAGGAGACATTCCCAAGGGGAGAAAGATGACAAACAAAAAGCAAAACCAAGCTCTCTCCTTAAAGTTTATTATATCAAATATCAAGACACCGTGTAAAATAATTTTTATTATTAATTATATATATTTATCATTATATTTTACGTATTAAATCATTTTGTGTTATTTTCGTTAATATTTTTTATATATTATATAAATTTGTTTGTTAACTTATCATTTTTTTATGTTTTACATCATTGTATGTTATTTTGTAATTATTTATAATCTATAAGATTAATTAGTTGTTATTTTATCATTATGTTTTATATACTAAAAGTACATAACAATGTTATTTTCTCTTTTATATTCTTTAAAAATTAATCATTTTAGAAAAAAACATAATAGTGTTTAATAAAACACAATAACAAATAAAAATACACAATGAAAAGTAAAAATCATGAGTTGAAAAACGTAAAAAATAATTATAATATTTTTATTAACCATACTGTACTCGTTTTAAAAATAAAAAACACTAGTTTTTATGTTGTAAATTCTATAAAAAAATAATATCAAGTATAAAATTTATCTAATTTTAAAAATAATAAATAAATTGAAAAAAGTAAACAAAAATGGTTATGCTTAAAATACATACAAACAAATTTTTTACATACAATTTAATTTTAACCATTTATTAAGAAGATTGATAGTTGATATTGTTTTTTACACTTCTTTAAATTTAAAAACCTTTTTTTATTTAAACTCTTACCTTATTATTGGTACGCTTTAATCTTTTAATTGTTTTTTTCTTAAATCAATATTTTTTAGTCAAATTGTTTAATAATAGAGTCTACTCACATTATAAATAATATAATACGTATAAATGTATAATACAAGTAAAATTTTCTGTCTTTTTAAAATAAGTTTTTTATATTGAATATAATAATCAAACTAATTGCTTAGAGCATTCACATGATATTCCCTATACATTTCATATCCATATAATTTAAGGAAATATATATATGGGTTTTATACAAATTAACACTACATCCTAGTTTATGGATATATGTGACATTTAGTTAACTTATAAGGTTAAATGAACATTGTTCACAAACCAGTCGACAAAGTGTTCGTTTACGTTCATTCGTTTCTTAAAGGAACGAACATGAAACGGGAATCATTTGATCATTTAAATGAACAAACACAAACCGATGTCGTGTTCATAAACATTTGATAATATGTTTGTTTATTTACGCTTTTTAATTATTATTGCTAAGTTGTCTTTGTTTTTGTGGGCTAGCAACCTTCCTCACCGACCTTGGTTCCTTCCGAGGTCGTCTAATCCATTAGGATATGTCCTCACTCCGAAGAAGGGGAGGTGACAACCCACTAATGACAGAGTGAATTTATTATAGTAAGAAGCAAGAAAAAAAACAAAGAAGTCAAAAAGTAAAAGCTAACTTTAACTAACAAATAGTACTTGAATCTTACTTATTTAAAATTGATACAAAAAAATATTTCGATGGTTATAGAGAGATTAAGCATTTGTTAACTCTTTCTGGATGGATTTATTATGTTTATGATTATTATATAAGTTGTTTAATTTAATGTCTTATATTTGATATGTATTTAAGGTGATTTTGATTAATGTTTGTGAGTTATTTTTCATTTTTGAAAAGAGCATATCTTCTACATTTGTTTGAGCTCAGTTGTGTCCATTTAAATTAACTAACAATGACATAGTAGTTTAATTTCTTAATAAATGTGCGAACATGAATAATATTTTGTTTGGTTAGTTTATAGTCTTATTTGTGTGCATATAACTTGGATTGTTTTAGCCTCTGCCCAATTGTTCTTTAGCTTCATATATTCTTGGAATCAACTTTAGCTTCATATTAAGAAGACACAAGTGTGAAACTCAAAATCAAGTTTAGCTTCATCTTAAAAACCGAAGGCAGCATTAATGATGATGTTAAAACAAAGGTGGGTGCTAAAATGGATGTGTGATTAAGAAAATACACTAGATAAGAAGAAATAAGCCCTTAGGAGTTCAATAGATTAATCCAAAACAGGAACACCACTTCCAGTTTTGGGTGAAAAAAATATGGTCAACGTAGATTTATTCTTCATTGTATTAGTGGCACCACACATGACACGTTCCATTAGTTATAGTTCTTGAATCTTCTTATATCAAATATCAAGACACTATGTCAAATAAATTTTATTATTAACTATATATTTATCATTATGTTTTACTTTATAAATCATTTCGTGTTATTTTTCTAAATGTTTTTTTATATATTACATAAATTTGTTGTTAACTTATTATTTTTTTACGTTTTATATTATTTTATGTTATTTTGTAATTGTTTTTGATCTATTAGATTAATTAGTTGTTATTTTATCATTATGTTTTACGTACTAAAAGTACATAACAATGTTATTTCCTCTTTTATATTCTTTAAAAATTCATCATTTTAAAAAACATAATAGTGTTTAGAAAACACAATAACAAACAAAAATACACAATGACGATTAAAAATCATGAGTTGAAAAACATAAAATATAATTATAATATTTTTATATAATGATACCGTGCTCGTTTTAAAAATAAAAACACTAGTTTTTTATGTTGTAATTTTTATTAAAAAATAATATCGTGTATAAAAGTTATGTATTCTTTAAGAAAAAAATAAATTGAAAAAAGTTAACAAATGCGGTTATGCTTAAAATACCTATCAAACAAATTTTTTCCATACAATTTAATTTTAACCATTAATTAAGAAGATTGATAGTTGAGATTGGTTTTTACACTTCTTTAAATTTAAAAACCTTTTTTTTATTTAAACTCTTACCTTATTATTAATCGGTACACTTTAATCTTTTAATTGTTTTTTTTCTTAAATAGTATTTTGTTTTTAGTAAAATAGTTTAATTATAGAGTCTACTCACATTTTAAATAATATAATACGTATAAATGTATAATACAAGTAAAACTTTCTGTCTTTTTAAAATGAGCTTTTTTTATATTGAATATAATAATCAAACTAAATTGCTTAGAGCATTCACATCACATTCCCTATACCTTTCATATCCATATAATTTAAGGAAATATATATATGGTTTTTATACAAATTAACACTACATCCTAGTTTATGGATATATGTGACATTTAGTTAAATTATAAGGTTAAAGATGAAGATTGGGATGTGAATGCTCTTACAAGTTACAATAGTCTATATAATAATGCTAGTATATAAAAAAGCAAGGCAAACTAGAGCATGCAAAGAAATATTTTCATATGTTTAACATTCGTTTTTACAACAACAAAACTTTCATAATTTTCAATGTGATTCTTTTATCATACATTTCGTTTATCATACCCGAATCCACTCGACTTCCGACATCTTTCTTTAAGTATTTAACCACATCATTTTCACCACTGTAAGAGGGTTCGAGCCAACGTTTTGACTTTAGCGAAACTGGCAAACATGTCAATTACCATGTTAAGGACATCGTCAAACCCCGACGCAACACGCAGAAGTAAAAAATCGTGTTGCAATTATAATATAACTAAAATTTGAGCCTACGCGTTACTGGAAGTCTCTATTGGGTTTGGTGTGTTTAGAAATTGTAATCTGCGTGTGGTACTTATTTTTGGATAATTAATAAAAGAATTAAAACAATTAACAAGGGAAAACGAAATCAAAATAGAAAGAAAAAGCAAAAAAAATTACAAAAGATAGGACTCCTTCAATCAAAATAAAGATAAAATAAGAATTACTTTTGTGTGCCGGTAAATACTAAAAGATTAAATAAAGTTAAGAAAAATATTATAATACAATTAAATGACCAAAAAAATATTTTTGAAAAGACCCAGAGGATTGGATTTAAACTTAGGTAACCCTGTACCTTTGTAACTATTGTTTCAGCTGTTTTGTTATATAAAATAAAAAATAAAAATGCAATAAAATTACTTCATGTGCTGGTAAATAATAAAAGATTTTAAACAAAATAACCATCGATCCTTAACTTCATTGGTTAAGATGAGGTATACCAAAACATGTGAATATTTGGGGTCCTTGTGTTTAAGTCTCACTTTGAGTAAAAGTTCTCAAAGTTGATCTAGTGGTTTTTGCTATCTGTGGGTTTCCTCCCGAGCTATTTGGGAGTGCAGTCCCGGTTGAGTGTAGTGTAACTTGAATTTATACTCAAATGAAAACATATCATATTTGACCGGACTCGTTTCTAAAGAAAATTTTCATCAAATCATAAAATAACTCAAAAAATACTTTAAAAATAAATAAGAAAACATCATAAATCTGACCCGAGTTTTTCAAATAAAATTTATATCAAGACATAGACAAATTAAATTTATACTGACACGTATATAAAAATAAACATCACACCTAGAAAAAACGACCTCGTCTTTGGGGTGTAGGCAACTAAATACCCAGGCTCGTTTAGATTTTATAATATGTATTGGTTTTAGGTTCCACGTTGGTTTAGATTTTTTTAATGTCTTGATTTTAAGTTTATTTATGTGATAAATGCATGTGACAAAATTTTGATTGGTAAATATTAAAACATAAATAAAAAAAAAATTAAACTGAAAACTAAGAAATGAAAAGAAAAAAAAACATGATATTAAGGTTCATACTTTTAAGAGTAAATCATACTTTTTATATTTTAAAATTGTAACAAATTTCCGATATTGTTCTTAGACTAATTAATTACAATAATTGTTTTTACATTTAATTTTTGTTACACGTTTAGTTATTTCACCTAACGTCCGTTTATTTTACTGGTTAAGTTTACTCACATGAATTGCGTATAAGGGGTAAATTTATCTTTTTACCATTACTAATTACTAAATAAATATAATTTATTAAAATCCACCCCACCCACCCTACCTCGTCTCTCTCTCTCAAAGAACACCCCATCGTCTTTCTTCTTCACCGCCATCCCCTACAACCCACCTTCAGCACCACCCCTTCACCGCCTTCCCCGACCCACCTCGAGTCACAAGCGACATCTCTAAACCACCATCTGCATCACCATAAACCACTTCCATCACCCCACCTGAACCACGCTAAACCACCCTTATCATTTATTTTGAGAGAGAGACGAGCACATAAAAATAAAAAACTTAATATGTTGACATGTGACATCTTAAAACTTTCTTTTATTATAGATAGTAGATAATAGATTGTTTTGGTATATAAAATAAAATTAAAGATATAAGAAAATATTCTGTGTGCTAGTAAATACCATTTACTTAGGCGTACATTCCTTTCTTGTACGTTAGGTTACGGTACATATGGGAAGACAAGGACGCGTGCTAAATATTTAGAAGAAAAGTTGGTTTTAGTGAAGCTAATAGACTAATTTACTTCAAAAATTGTAATTTTTAAATTAAGTTATGGAGTAATATTTTAATTTAATATCGTCGTATACCAACAAGTTAGCCCTAACTGGGTTGGGTGTTACACAAAAACTAATAAAATATATTTTAAACGTCATACTTAACATTTTTTTTTCGATAACAACGGTAAGTATGTCAAACTCATACTTCGGTCCTTCGCTCTAACTCTAATCTCACCTCATGTAATTTTGATTTTTTAATAACCAAACTAAAAGAAGGTTTAAACCGATTTAATCGTAAAAACGAAATCATGATAGAATCACACCTGGCAATAAGTGTGTGACAAAATCGGTGACCCGCTTAGGACGTGTGTTCATATTTTCAAAAAATAAAATTGCAGTACAACGCTGTCTAGTATTCATGTTGTACCATTTGCATGTTTAGTTGCACCTTGTTTATAAGCAACAACCATTTAGCAAAATGAGAAATCTGACACTTACCCTCTTTTTAAGGGGAATGTTTAAGGTGAAAAATGAAAAAAAATGCAGTGAAATAAGGATCCATAAATCATATTGGCAAATACAAGCATGCATTAACATTAGTTGTACCTTAAGCATGTTTAATTGTACATAGTTAAAAGATACTATCGTTCAGCAATTTAGTAAAAAAAGACAAATACTCTTTGAAGAAAAGTTCTTTGTTTATAGGTTGTATATATAACATATTAATGTCATTCATGTGTATATCATCAAACACGAAAACCATCGAACACAAATCACTAGAATTAATGATAAATTGAGATTAAAAGTAACCAAATAAAAAGAAAATTTAAACAAATTTTTGTATAAGTAAACGGAATTGATAGAGGAGAATAATATAATTATGCTTTTTTAATAAACAAAACTGTAAAACAACAAAAGTGGGTGGGCTAACTGCTAAGTTGAAACTGGGCCAGAATAATAAACAAGTAAGATTGGTGCCGGCCCGACCCGGCCCGTTAATAGAAAGAAACGTGTATTTATTTAACCTAACTTTTAACCATTGGGTTTTTACCCATCGTCAATCATCTCTTCCAACAGGATCAATATTCAATGCAGGTATCACCTTCGATTTGTGAAATTATCATCAACTTTGTGTATTGATTCAAAAATTGAGGTTGTGGTGGAGCATTTTATGTTATGCATTTCAATTATTATATGTTCTTTACACATTCGCTATACATTATACATACATCCTTCATTTCTGTGTTAGATTATTCAATAATCCTTCATTTCTGTGTTAGATTATTGAAGAATTAATTAAGGTTATGGTGGATTATCGTGTGTATGCATGTATATTATGCATTTCAGCTAGTACATGTTCTTCGATAGTCACTATACATTATTTCTGTGTTTGATGACATATCAATTCAGGTTATGGTGGAGTACTTATGGATGTATGTAAATTTCTGTCGTATTTAATGCATTTCATCTATTATATGTTCGATTGTTCAATATTCATAGATACTTCATTTATGTGTTGTGTTTATGGTGCAGTATTGTATGGTTGTATGTAAATCTCTGTTGTGTTTTATGAATTTCATCTATGATATGTTCTTCCTGTTCGATAAATCACTAGACATACATGCTTCCCTTCTGTGTTTGATGACTCGAGGTTATGGTGGAGTGTTGTAGGTTGTATGTAAACCTGTGTTGTATGTTATGCATTTCAAAATAACATATATATTCTTTCTGTCTTTGATAATTCACTGTACACTAATACTTCATTTCTGTCTTTGTGCTTATCCATAATTCCATTCCATGCAATCTTTAAGAAACCAACTGAATTGATGGGGGGTGAAAAGAGAGGGGATTTTGATTTTGGGATCGCACAAAAAAGATTTAAGAATTGGATTGCTGATGCCAAACAACGTTTATCCACCTTCGATAAAGCTATCAATGAAGCTGCTGACGTTGCTTACTTGAGTTTGTGGGCCTCCTTGACCACGGGTGTCCTTTGTGAATTTGTTATCTCGGAACTCTGCGATACTTTTTCCATTCCTCAACCATCGCCACAGTCACAGGTAAACTATTTAATTGGATACAATGTAGTACCTGCTCTACAATCAAAGTTGTCAAATAATGCATGTAAGTATGATGATATGGAGTTATATGGCTCTTCTTTGTGCATCACATTTAGAAAGATGTTGTTACAAAAAACAAATGTTTTTTTTTAATACTAGCAGTCAAGAAGAACATTACTATAGTTTTGTTTTGTTGTTGACTAATATCTTATGTACCATGTACAGTTTCTTTCACTTTGTGGAGACTACAATGTTGGTTTAATTCTTTGTATTAATGTAGTTGTAAAGTTTGTTCTAGAATTGTAAAGTTAGTTTAGTGTAAGGACTGAAAGTGTAAATAGTTAGTTAGCTCTAACTACTATAAGTATGTGATTGTATTGTACGATTGAGTAATCACAAATCAATAAGAAATTACACCTTTGCATTTATTGAATTGAAACATTTGGTATCAGAGCGAATAGGCTCTCGATCCAATCTCTATGCGCTCCGTCCTCATCGATTGCAACCTTCGGAAGAAGCCCCGACTAGCTTCGGAAGAAACCCTGACTGACTTCGGAAGAACAGCAATTTGGCTTCGGAAGATCTCCTCCACTCGGCTACTAATCAATTCGAAGTGATCTTGACACCAAATTCACCGCACTTGATTCCAGGCGATGGCGAATCAAGATAGACAGATAGCACTGAAGGACACCAGCGATCCGATCGCATTCAAGATTCCGATTCTCACTCCGACGACCTACACTTCTTGGGCGATCAAGATGGAGGCGTTCATGGATGCCCAGGGGCTCTGGGATGCCATTGAACCTCCCACCCAAGCCGCGGTGGATGTCCGATTGGGGAAGAAGGCTAAGGCCTTCATCTTCCAAGCCCTGCCGGAAGATGTTCTGATGCAGGTGGCTGCATTTGAGGCGGCCAAGGACATATGGGAAGCCCTCAAGAAGCGATATGTGGGTGAAGAGAGAGTCAGACAGGCCAGAATTCAAACTCTTGATCATGAGTTTGAATTGCTCAGCATGGGTGAAAGTGAATCCGTCGATGAATTTGCGGGGAAGATGGGCGAATTAGTGTCGAGATACAGAGCCCTGGGGATGACAGTACCAACAGCCAAACAAGTCAGCAGGTTCTTGAAGGCGGCCCCCGATAGATTCCTACCCATTGTGGCTGCTATTGAACAGTTTTCGGATCTGAATAAGATGCCATTTGAGGAACTAGTGGGAAGACTCAAAGCCTATGAAGAAAGGTTGAAGCCGGTGACCCAAGGAAAGAGTTCCTCTGGACAGTTACTCTTGACCAAGAGTGAATGGGAAGAAAGGTCAAGAGGTGAGACAAAGCATGATACTAGAAGCAGTGGAAGGGGGAAAGGGAGGTCTGCAAAGAACAGGGGAGGAAAGACAAACCAAGACCCTGTTAACAAAGACAAGAACACCAAGAAGAGAGACAAGAAGTCCCTGAGATGTTTCAATTGTGACAAATTGGGCCATTTTGCAAATGAGTGCAGGGCACCAAGAAGGGCAGAGCAGGAAGCTCATTTAACTCAAACTCAGGAGGATCAAGAAACCACCCTGCTAATGGCAGAAGTGTCAATGGATTTGGGCCTACTAGAGGAACAGGGGGTGTTCCCCGGAACTCTACCAAAAGGAGAGGATTCTTGTTGTTGGTATCTAGATAATGGAGCCAGCAATCACATGACAGGAATTAGAACCCACTTCACTGAACTAGATGAAGCCATCAGTGGCAAAGTCAAGTTTGGTGATGGATCTGTGGTTGTGATAAAAGGAAGGGGCTCTATATGCTTCAAATGTAAAAATGGAGAGCATAGGGTAGTGACTAATGTTTACTACATACCAGCCCTGAGGAATAACATCCTGAGCTTGGGTCAATTGGATGAAACAGGATGCAAGATCCTGATGAAAGATGGGCAGCTGTGGATATATGAGAGAGGGGGAAAGACTCTCATGAAAGTGAAGAAGTCACATAACAGATTGTACAAGATCAACTTACAAGTGACCTCTCCAAAGTGTCTATTGACTGCCATGAATGAGTCAGCTTGGCTATGGCATGCAAGACTGGGCCATCTGAGTTTTGACTCAATCACCAAGATGACCAAGTACAATATGGTCAAGGGAATGCCAAAGTTAGAGCACAAGTCACAATTGTGTGAAAGTTGTCTGGTTGGGAAGCATAGAAGTCAACCATACCCCAATGTAAGTAATTACAGGGCTAGTTCACCACTTGAATTAGTGCATGCTGATCTCTGTGGACCATTGACCCCACCCACACCTGCTGGGAACAAGTATTTCATGCTACTAGTGGATGATTACTCAAGATACATGTGGGTGTTTATGCTAAAGTCCAAAGATCAGGCTCCTGAAGTCTTTAGAGATTTCCAGACTCAAGTCCAGTTGGAAACCTCTCATAAACTAAAGGCCTTGAGAACTGATAGGGGTGGTGAGTTTACCTCAAAGACCTTTGAACAACTTTGTAGTTTGGAGGGTGTAAAAAGGTTTCTAACAGCCCCTTACTCCCCACAACAAAATGGTGTGGTGGAGAGAAGAAATCAGACTGTCATGGGGATGACTAGATCCATGTTGAAAGCCATGAGGGTACCTTTGGAATTTTGGGCTGAAGCAGTAAGACATTCAGTTTTCTTATTGAATAGAAGTCCTACCAAAGCCTTGGAGAATATGACACCTTATGAGAAGATGTTTGAGAAGAAACCTAAGGTGAAACACTTAAGAGTGTTTGGGTGTAAGGCTTATGTCAAGATTCCAAGTCATCAAGTGACTAAACTTGATGATAGAAGCACTCCTATGGTACATCTAGGGGTTGAACCTAGATCAAAAGCTTATAGAATGTATAATCCTTGTACTGGTAAGATTGTGGTAAGCAGGGATGTGAAGTTTGAAGAAGAGAAACCATGGGAATGGGACATCTGTGAACAGGAGAAGCCTAGTTATGCAAGGTTTGGAGTGTTTGTAAACTCATCTGATCACAGACAGATTTCTCCAAGTACACAATCACTTGAGTCTGGTGGTCAAGAACAGGATGTTGATTCAGTGACTGCACCAGATCAAGGAGGGGGATTAGAAGGTGGGAGTGAAAATAATGGGTTTAATGTTGATGAACTGTCTAGAGACAGTTATGATGATACACCACCAAGGGGTTTTACTAGTCTAGATGATGTGTTCAGCAGGACAGAGGTCCTTGAACAAATACCATTTGACCCACCTATGATTGATGAGTCTGAGTTGTTGCTGATCAGAGAACCCACAAGCTTTGATCAGGCTAAGAATCAGATTGAGTGGAAGAAAGCTATGCAAGAAGAATTAGAAAGCATAGAGAAAAATGGAACTTGGAAGCTTGTTAAGTGTCCAGAAGGTGTGAAACCAATTGGGTTGAAGTGGCTTTTCAAGTTGAAGAAAGATGCACAAGGGAAGGTTGTGAGACATAAAGCTAGGTTGGTAGTGAAGGGGTATGTGCAGAAATATGGTGTAGACTATGAGGAAGTGTTTGCTCCGGTAGCCAGGCTTGAAACTGTGAGATTGATACTGTCTGTAGCTGCTGTTAACAAATGGGAAGTGCATCATTTGGATGTGAAGACAGCATTCTTGTATGGGGATTTGAAAGAAGATGTGTATGTTGCACAACCAGAGGGTTATGTCAAACCAGGAAAGGAAGGTTTAGTTTACAAGCTTGTAAAGGCTTTGTATGGCCTTAAGCAGGCACCCAGAGCATGGAATGAGAAGTTACATCTTACCCTGTTGCAGTTTGGGTTTACAAGATGTCCTCATGAACATGCAGTTTATAAGAAGCTGGATGGTGATAAAAGTGTGATTTTGGGAGTATATGTTGATGATTTGATTGTGACAGGATCTAGCTTGAGTATGATTGATGATTTTAAAGGTATGATGAGATCTAAATTTGAGATGACTGATCTAGGAATGTTGAAGTATTACTTAGGAATAGAAGTGAAACAAGAAGACAGGGGTATCTTCTTGTGTCAGTCTGGTTATGCAAGAAAGATATTGGAAGAGCATAATATGTGGGGTTGTAATCCAGCTAAATATCCTATGGATCCTGGTTTGAAATTAGGGAAGGATGAGGAGTTGGTGACTGTGGATGCTACTTTATATAGGAGATTGATTGGTTGTTTGAGATATCTGACCCAAACTAGGCCTGATTTGTGTTATTCTGTGGGTATAGCAAGCAGGTTCATGGAATCACCTAGAGTATCTCATTGGCAGGCTGTAAAGCATATTCTAAGGTATCTTAAGGGTACTATAGATTATGGTGTATGGTATAAAAGAGGTGGAGTTGCTGAATTGATAGGCTATAGTGATAGCTCTCATGCTCCAACAAAAGCTGATGGGAAAAGTACTACAGGAGTAGTGTTTTATTATGGGGGTGGACCAGTGAGTTGGGTTAGTCAAAAACAAGAGATAGTTGCATTATCTTCTTGTGAGGCTGAGTTTATAGCTGCAACTGCTGCTGCACAACAAGCAATATGGCTTAAAGGTGTGCTAGAAACTCTGATTAATTCTAATATGGGTCCTATTCTGCTTAATGTGGATAATAAGTCGGCTATTCAACTTGTAAAGAATCCAGTTTTTCATGGAAGGTCAAAGCATATTGATGTAAGGTATCACTACATAAGAAGCTGTGTAGATAGAGGTCTTGTGAATGTGAGGCACATTTGTGGTGAAGAGCAAAAGGCAGATATACTTACAAAAGCCCTTCCTAGATTGAAATTCATGGAGATGAGGAAATTGCTTGGAGTGGGATCTATGAAAGAATTAAGGGGGTGAATGTTGGTTTAATTCTTTGTATTAATGTAGTTGTAAAGTTTGTTCTAGAATTGTAAAGTTAGTTTAGTGTAAGGACTGAAAGTGTAAATAGTTAGTTAGCTCTAACTACTATAAGTATGTGATTGTATTGTACGATTGAGTAATCACAAATCAATAAGAAATTACACCTTTGCATTTATCGAATTGAAACATACAAGCCATTGGCAACATCTTTTTTAGCTAAAGGACACATGGAAAAGGCTAATAATATCGCTCTCATGAAGGCTTGTAATGCGAGCATATCGTTTGTCATGAAAAACATAACAGGCAAGGAAGATGTCCACACAAGGTAAGCTTATGCAAAGCACTTATCATATTTCCCATAATGACACATGCCCATGTATGCTCATGTATAGTCAGCCTTGGTTATTTTCTGATTACCTTTGTACTTCATATTGCAGTATGGTAGCAGGTTTTGGTTATGGAGTCATGATATCATTGGTTACAGGCATGAGGGGACCCAACGTAATGTCGGTTGGCGTTATGTGTGCGCTCTTTAATGGTGGACTGTTTAAGGTCATCATCATTCACCTTTCATAGTGCATACTTGACTGTGTAATGGGCCACCTGTGTAAATTTTGTTTGAAAAAACAAGCAAAAAGAAGTTTCATTTCTGATGTATATGAATTAATTGAGTAACTATTGTAAACATCCTTACTCAGAATTGCATGTCAATTAATGTCTCTATCTCAACTTGTGCAGGCACAGGCACACAAGCGTCAAGATGTTTCCAGTCCAAAATGAATCGCGTAACAATTATCAAACCAAGAGGCAAGTGTTCTAGTTTTGTTCATGTGATGAACTTTAAGATAAGCAATCTTTATTTATTTATTTTTGTGTTTGTGTTTGTAGGAGGCAAGTGAAGATAGATAGATCTTGGTGTTCAAATAGAGTGTCTAAAAATATACATTGCACTATTGTATGCCCTTTGATGGTTTAGGAAGAACTAAGGATCGATATATGGATTGAAGGATTAGATGTCAAATGCGAATACTTTGTCTTAGAAATACAAGCATATTTGTTGATTTCGTTTTAAATATATATCATGGTTTAAACCGCTTGCACGTTACAAATATATCTCTTCAAAGCAAATGATCGAAAACAAGTTATATTTCAAACTTGGTGGGATTAAGGTTGGTTATTTTGTTATTTCCTGTGATGTTTATTTCCTTAGTGTTTTATGTTTCATTGGTCTCATACGCTAATATATATACTTATATAGTGATTGTTATATTTTGTTGTATTGTTATCCAATTAGTATGTTGTTTTAAAGTTTAGCTATAAGCACATGAGTAACTTTACGTTTTGTTGTATTGTTATCCGATTAGGATTTGTAGGTCTGTAATTGCGAGTATCTATCTGTTCATGAATTTGCAGGTCATCTTGTTGTTGATTTGTGTATGATGTATGATGTTCTAGAGCTAAAAAATCTGCAGTAGAATATATTAATTTGTAACTACTATGGGTCTAATTATGATGATGGCTCATCTGTTGTTGATGTTATTATTGAAAAATCATAAATCATTGTTATTAATGATTGTTCTAAATGAATTTAGATATATATAATGTATGACAAGGTTAAATATTCGCAGCATATTATAACTTATAATCTGTTTAACACAACCTTCAGGGTCTTATTACTATATGAGCTTTTATTCCATGCAATAGGTTTATGTTATAATATTGAGACCGCAGGTGAATTGAATCATTGATAAAGTATTCTATTACCAAGTGGTACGTGTGAATTTTGTAATGGATCTATAACATAAACTTGAAGATTAAGGGGAGAATTTTCTGAACTCAATTTCAACTGATTAAAAGCATTTTAGCATTACTGTTTCACATGATTCATATTTTGTTCTATCCGAGTAGTTTAGTAAAGTGAGTTATGTCAAACATCTCTATAATAGTATCATTTTATAGCATGGACTACATGATACTTTTATAATTGATCTCTTGGCACTCTATATGAAACCAATATACATGTGTATGAGTTGATTAGGGTTATGTTATCAGACCAAAAAGACCATAAAAGGTAAGAAAGAAGAAATAGCCTAAAAGGAAACAAGTAGTAAAGGGTTAAACTAGGCAAACGTGTTGAAAATATTCTTAAGGGTAATTTAAATGTATAAAACTTTTTAACTCTTTTTCTAGACAAAGTGTTAGGTTAGAGCATTTATAGTGAAATCTCTATCTCTATATATATTGTTTAAATTGTTCAAACATTTATTCTATTTTGCATATCCATTTGGATCCCTATCTCTATCTTTATATCTATACGTTAGAGTTTTATGACTAATAGTTCTCTAAACTTAAAGATCTATTGTTCATTAATTTGATATTCTTTGTGAATGTCTAGGAAAAAGAAACAATAATAAATAAATGTTTGCGAATGAGATAGATATAAATAGATGTGATATTCTTTGTGAATGTCTAGGAAAAAGAAACAATAATAAATAAATGTTTGCGAATGAGATAGATATAAATAGATGTGGGATGTTTAACAAAATTTAGAGATAAATTTAGAAAAATATGATTTTTTAGTTAATTTATAAAGATGGAGAAAGGATGCTATTGTGAATGCTTTAACAATCATATTTGATACACTAATTAATCACAATACATTACCAACTGACAGTATGTAAGTGTACTTACGATATAATATTATAATCAATTTAGCTTTCAGTTTCACTATATTCATAATAATTTCTCAAGTATGCATTCTCTTCTGCTATTTAACGCACCGCGATACGTGTAAGCTTATTGATTAAAAATTTTGGCCGTAAATGTTTTGTTGTATTTATCATACTTGTAATTTCATAGATGGCAAATTCATTAGTTGTATTCAAATAACATTAAGACCAAAATAATAACAAATGAAATAGCATGTTTGTTGATGAAGACGAAACATGCAACTTTGGAATGTCACACAAATTGTCCTAACATGAAGAGCGTCGCACCCGCAGCAACACGCGGTCATTTCCACTAGTATAGATGTGTGTGTGTATAACGTCATTTGGTTTTTAATTCTGGTTCGACTGATCGGATCGGTCCCATAAACGAACCTTTAAGACGACCGTGCGTTTTTAAAACATTGATTCTAGGAATATAACGGCTAGAAATACGAAAATAATTACAAAATAAAATAAAATAAAATAAAATAACCAATAGATGATGAGAGGTTAAGCCAAAAGTAAAACGTCAACTAACTCGGGTTACCCGAAGCTCCGACTATACCCGCACTGGTTGACCCGTTTCCTGTTAGATGAGTTCACTCAATTCAATATCGGTCACAGAGAAGGCGCATCGTTGCCGGTAAATCAAGCTATTATGTTGAATCTTATTATCATGAATTTCAATTTGATTCTTTAATTTCTATCTACATGTATCAATTTACGTATAAGCATGATCCTCACTGAATTGTTAGGGTTTTCGGTGGCTTCAGTACATCGATGCGTATTACAGAGTTAAGAAGATTTCGACCTCTGATTGAACTTTGTGATTATGTTATTAGGGTTTCTTCAAATCACATTAGGGAATTTTGAACAAATTTCTCCATAATTTACAGCAAATCTAGGAATTAGGGTTTTGCTTTTTTTTGGGATTTGGGTGAAATTGATATCCTTGTGTTTTGGAAATTTTGTAATATGCTATTATATTCAAAGAATTCAACCATGATTTAATCAATTTTAAGTGGTTCCAGCTTTAAATGTAGCCAATTATTTCATCTTTTGGATTTTGGATTTGATTCGAACGATAAAATCATATATTCATATTTCTCCTCCTCATGATGATATCGCCTCAGTTTTTGGCTTATTTCTTGATGCAAGTGATCTACAATGCTCCTGATATATGCTATGGCTTGAAATATATTATGCGTTCATAATGAAGATATAAAAACTTGATATTGTTAATGAAGTAATGATCACACATGTGTTTATGCATTCTGAATTCTGATGAGCAATTTGTTAGATATTAATCATATTATAAGGAATTTTGAATTCTTTTTAAGTGTGTAACTGGACTTTGCATTGGCATACTAACATTCTTTTTTTGATTTGCAGATCAACTTTTTTTCATATTCCTGTGTTTATAAATCTTCATGTCAAGAAAACGTAACATTGTTGTTGCCGCAGGCTTACTAGCTTTTGCAAGTGCTGGTTTAGCATTTCCCTTTTACATGGCGTAAGTACATTCTTCACTGTCAGTTTTCAAAAGGGTCGAATTCCTAATTGGTTGTTTCAGGTTGTTTTTTTTAATCTCTAACGGGTCAAATGAGAAAATTTTAAACCTTGGCTAAAATGGAAACGGGTCAAATGGGTTGGAAGTTGCTAAATAGAGTTTTCAAATGCTTAAGATGTACTAAATCGGTTTATGTAGAATCGAGTGATTCGAGTCAATTTCCTTGCATTGCTTTTTGGTTCATTATATCTTTTCTTGAAACAGTAGTTATGTGTTGAATTCAGGACTAGGTCATCAAAGGCACCCATTATTGATTCATCCAAACCACTGCCACCTCAAGCAACTTTCCGGGGACCTTATATCAACAGCGGATCACGTGACGTTGGACCTGATTATCAGACTTATTCTAAGAAGTAATCGTTAGGTACACTTTTCTATATAGGCATTGTAATGTATCTACCGAACTATTTTTAAAATTATGTGGGTAGATGTTTTTACAATACTGTAATGTGCTGAATTGGCATGAGTTTGGAGACTCTAGGCTAATAATGCTTGAAAACTGAAATGAATTTGCTGTCCTCTGGTCTTAGTTTATACTATTTTCTATTCTTTTAACAGCCGGTATGCTTAGCCTTTGGTCTGTGAAACAACATGTAGAAACAGCCCAACTTGGTTCAACCATTCTAAGACGTGTGATCAGTTCGGGTTCTTTAAACATTCTTTGTAAAAATGAGAACAGTAGAATTGTCGGAATGTCGGGTTTGGCAATGGATCAATTGGGAGTATTCTGTTACAGTTTTTAGTTTGGTTGACCCGAAACGTTTTTTGGCTAGTTTTGTTTCAATATCTGATGTCAAATATGATTGTAAAAGTTAAGTTCTATATTCGAGTAAACATTTTATATATTGAATAAAACTATGGAAGCTTTATGCATATAAAATAAGCTTAGATTAACCCTTGAGACCTCTCAAACTGTCCTACATTATTCCTTTTTAGTTATCTTTGTTCACTCTAACTCATTTGATGGGTTAATGATAAAACCTTAATATGAATTTATTGATAGGTAAATAGGTCAAAATCATTTTTTTGGCAAAGGTAATTTGAACATACGCTTTGAAAGGAATTTCGACCAATGGTGTAAAGATGCATTGAACAGTGTCGATCGTTTTGACAAGCATTCTTATCCAAACAATAGCTTCAAAACAAATCATTGGTTGTTAAAACAGTTAAGGAATGTAGTTTCAATGGATTGATGAGGTCACAAATAAATGTATCAAGTAAAATTTTACTTATAATAAAAGTATTATACTATAGTTTTATTTAAATGTTGTACTAGATGTTAAATGGAAAAAAAAAGGTTGTATATCTTAAGTGTGACTTAAATATAACATGATGGAGGTTTATAAAGTTGTCGATATCACAATATGAATTGTATTCTTAGCACATTTGATAGGAAAGAATAGAAACTAAAATTAATACATTCAAAATTTTAGAAGCGATGAAACATTCATGTCATATCATGATAGATTTCAACCAAAAAAAACTTAAATACGAGACCAATCACATCTGTCGCATCCACCACCCTCGTCATCACACCTAACACCTACCCTGGGCACCTCCGCCCTTGCCATCTTGGACCCCACCATTCACCCGTTGCCACTGGTGCCACAACCAATGGTGGATCCAGAAAAATATTATAATGAAGTCCTTATTTTTAAATGCTCAAATCATATAAAAGCATATATAAAAACTGCCTTATCGGCTTGGTCGCATAATAAAAATAAGATATAATACAAAAAAAAATAATTATCGATAGAATATAAAAAACACATAATATAAAAAGCGATGTCTTTACGAATTGAAATAAAACATTATATGGTTGTTCCCTACCCGTTTTCATTGTTTGAAAATGTTGCATTATGTCTTCGACAGAAGTTTATTGAAATAACTTTTTTCAATATAACAAATGCAATAATCATTCATGTATCCATCACTCATTCGATTACGCAACTCCGTTTTCACATGCTTCATGAAAAAATACTTCTATAAAAGTTAACCAATTGATTATCGACAACAGTGTTATAAAAATCGCTAGGCGCTAGTCGGACGGTGAGATGGGGACTAGGGATTAATCGGAATTAATCGGATCAGACTTTTATGTATAATTTTACAAATTTATATATAATTTTATACTTTTTAATGAAATAATTTGCAAGTTTGGGGGATAATTTGTAAATTGGTGAATATTGAGGGGGTTAAATGTATAATTTAATAAACTTAATTAAATAATCTAACCCTAAAATAGAACAGCCGTTCCCTTCCGTTGTTCCATCACCGCCGGGTCGCTGCTTTCTGATCACTCCAGTCACCGGAGTCGCGAATTCTCGCCGGAATCAGCAAATCTGGCGCCGGAATTGAAAAATCCGGCGGTTATCATCGCCGGAACACCGCCGATTAGGACGATTTGGTCCGGCTTTGACCAATTTTGACCGACTACCGCCTAGCACCTCCGATTTGGTGAAATCAAAGCGGCTAACCTCCGATTAGCGACTAATCGGAGGCTAGTCGCGATTTTTACAACACTGATCGACAATCACTTAAGTAGTAAGTTTTGAGTATTGTCTTTAGATTGACAAATCATCACTTTTACCTCTTGAGTATTGAAAGCAATTTGCAAGTTTATTTTTTTAGGTTTTTTAAGAGTAGGCTAATTTAATTTAATCAACTCATGAGCTTACAGATATGTAATGAGAGTAAGCTTATTTAACTATTTAAATAATTACCTCATAAGTTTTTTTTTCAAGTGTTAGGTTTATATGTATTATTTTATCAGTGAAGCCACCGTCTAAAACAACAACTGTATCACTCGAAAAACTCGTATATACATATCCATGTGTGCACGAAAATTCACCGTATACCTTTGACTCCAGTCCGTTCAAGCTAATTCCGCCCATGACCACAACCACCCACCGCCATCGCCACCTCAGCCAAACACACTCTAAACATTATACCGAAATCTCAATAACTATAATAATAACCGACAACAATAATAGCAATTCAAAATAAAAACTATATTGTATATCGAATAACGTTTTCAATTGTTTTATTTTTATGGTTCAACGAGAAAGAAACCGAAATGTCTAGTGTTCATACATTTGTCTTCGTGGCAAAGTCTTCTATTGTTGGTCCATTTGGCTCTATGCTACAATCGTATCACAAGCTTACACGCAAAGTCTTCTTCACATATCACTATATCACACATTCAACACACACACTCCTCACCAATTGATCCAAAAACCACAACAATTTCCTTCAAATCCTTCAAAATCACACAAAAATGGCGTCTTTACTGTACCCACCACCACCATCCACCACTACAACCACCACCAACTGCCGCTTATACCCACCGTTTCACCCTCTACACCACCCAAAACCCACAATCCTCCGTTCACCACCGTCGTCATCTCGCCGGAAAAAGCTTCTGTACCCACTTCGTGTAGCGGCGCCACCGTCGCCATCCACCGCCGACCCATCAATCGATGTTGAAATCGAAGAATCCGATGATGATTCATCGTCGAAATTCTCGTGGAAAGATCATTGGTACCCCGTTTCCCTAATTGAAGATCTCGACCCTAATCTCCCAACCCCTTTTACTCTCCTCAATCGAGATCTCGTTATTTGGTTTGATAAAATTAGCAACCAGTGGGTTGTGTTTGACGACAAATGCCCTCATCGTCTTGCTCCTTTATCTGTAATTTCACTGAATTTCATTCCCTCATCCCCAATTTACGTTTTTTAATTTAGGGTTTGTGACTTTGGATTGATATTGATTGTTGCAGGAAGGAAGGATTGATGAAAATGGGCATTTGCAGTGTTCTTACCATGGGTGGTCTTTTGATGGATGTGGGTCGTGTACTCGGATCCCTCAGGCGGCTTCGGATGGACCCGAGGCTCGAGCGGTTCGATCGCCGAGAGCTTGTGCTACCAGGTTCCCTACAATGGTGTCTCAGGGATTGTTGTTTGTGTGGCCTGATGAAAATGGTTTGGAACGAGCTAGTGCCACTAAACCTCCAATGTAATTATGCATGTCTTTTAGTATCATAGTATATGCATATGTGATTTAGTGTATAGTTTATTTAGTTGATTAATTTAATCTTGAGTTTTCACTGGTCAAGTGTTAATATAATATAGATTAGTATTTAATCAATATTAAATTGAAGTGGTTTCACAAGATTCTCATAAGGGTGTTTTAAAAAGTGTGATCTTTCCTGTTATAGGAAGTTTTAAATGACTGCTTTTTGTCCTAACACTTTATGACCTTCTTTTTTTAACAATTAATTAGTTAATTTAACGAGGGTTATAAATATCATATTATTTCGGTCATAATATCTTGTGTTGAAAAAAAAATGATTTAGGAGGTTTTATTGTATTCATGACCTGTTTTCTTGTTTGTTTACTTCACCGTTTGACCTGTTAGCATCAAACATAAACCAACCAACAGACAAATTAATTAAGTAAACGGTTGAAGTTTTTACCTTTAATTAATGATATTGGTTTAGATTTGCAAGTTTCCTTGTGGGTATATTAGAAGTTTAACTTTCATGAGTAAGGGTACTACATGGGGTGCTATTTGTTTAATCTCTTGTTTTATCAACTAGTTGTATATGTCATTTCCATTATTTGAATGTTGTTTTTGGTGATATGGGAATTGTTTAGGTTGCCAGATGACTTTGAGAAGCCTGAATTTTCTACTGTGACGATTCAACGTGATTTATTCTATGGCTATGATACTCTAATGGAGAATGTTTCTGATCCCTCACACATTGATTTCGCCCATCATAAGGTGAACAAATTCAAGCTCAAATATTTCATAAACTCAATTCTTATTTGTTGTGTCCTAGAAAATTGAAGAAATATTATAAGAAATTGGCTGCTGACTGGATTCTTCATCTCTTGAATATTTTTACAGGTTACTGGTAGAAGGGATAGAGCTAAACCGCTGCCATTTAAGATGGATTCAACTGGCCATTGGGGCTTTTCAGGAGAAAATGAAGGGAACCCAAAAATCAGTGCCAAGTTTATTGCACCTTGCTATTATATAAACAAGTAAGTTTAGTGGCTTATTTTTACATCCAATATTACCACTTTCTCCTCTAGTACTTTTGTTACTGAAAAATATTGATGACATAGGTTTTGGTCCTCAAGCTTCCTCTTCTTGTTATTGTTGAAAGATATTTTGGTTTTTTGACGAACAATGAAACACTTCTATAGAATAATGAAAACCCAATAAGTGTATTGTGTTATTGATCATTTGTTTATAGTAGTACAATGATGATAATTACAAAAGAAACATGGTTCAATCATAACTCCTAAGTATGATTAAGATAATTACAATAGGTAATATGTGCATAACAAATCCTAACTAATATATTTATCTAATCATAGCTAATATATTCTATCTGATAACTTCTGTTAAACTATATGTTTAATTAAATGTTGCAGTTGTTTATGGTGGGAGTTATATAATTAAAATGCCCTTAATGCTGTAGAAGACTAATACATCTCTTTCTTTCATCCATAAAAAGCAACATTTATTTTGCATATAGGTCTTTGTTCATCTTTGTTAAGGATTATATAATAGGTTTGAAAGTAATTAGATAATAAGTTTCAATGAGCAAATCCAAACACACCCATAGATACTTGACAAATAAATTCAGTGTGCTAAACTGCATGCGAATTGAAAAGGTTGCATCTTTGTTGTGGTTCCAGGATAGAAATCGACACAAAGCTCCCTATTGTTGGTGACCAAAAGTGGGTAATATGGATTTGTTCCTTCAATGTACCAATGGCACCTGGAAAGACTCGTTCCATAGTTTGCAGTGCTCGAAACTTTTTTCAGTTTACGATGCCCGGGCCTGCATGGTGGCAGGTAACACTTTTTAAAATCCCAACTTTACAACACTACAAACCCATTATGTGGGTCCCATCTTTATTAAGAATGGTGAATATTGCAGGTTGTTCCAAGATGGCATGAACATTGGACTTCAAACAAAGTGTATGATGGAGATATGATTGTGCTTCAAGGTCAAGAAAAGATCTTTTTGTCAGAATCAATGGATGGTTCCACTGACGTCAACAAACAGTACACAAAACTTACATTTACACCCACACAAGCTGACCGGTTTGTGTTGGCGTTTAGAAATTGGCTCAGACGACATGGCAACAGTCAGCCCGAGTGGTTTGGCCATCCCAATATCCAATCCTTGCCCTCCACGTATCTTTCCAAACGCCAGGTACTCAAAAATTGATATGTTGACTGTAGCTTGCAAGTAGAGTGAGTCATGTTGGCTGGCTGCTAAAAATATTTTCTTAAAAGGTATCTAAAATCATCATAATTGTAACATCTGATGTTACATACTAAAAAATATATAAAAATCACCAATAACATGCAAGTCATTAGTTATTGAATGACCTCCTACCCAATAATAACATGTGAACTGGCTGCTAAAATCAATAACAAAATGTAAGTTGTTTTCTTTTTTGCATATAATTTTAAAGTTGTTAGACAATTTAGGATGTTGTATATGGTATGATATATAAGTCTGACTTTGCACAACTTCCAACCCGTTTCTCGTCTAGCTAAACCTTTGATATGACCCATTTGAGATAAACAGCAACAAAAATTATTCAGTTATAAGTAAAGGGGCCGAAATTGACACCTTTTTGTTGAACACTTGAACTACTGTTGGCATGTGGGTTTCATATTTCTTGTATGTTTTTGGTTGTTTGCTACAGATGTTGGACAGATATGAACAACACACTCTGAAGTGTTCTTCATGTAAAAAGGCTCATAAAACATTTGAGACGCTGCAGAAGGTGCTAACCGGAGCAGCTGTTGTATTTTGTGCTGCTGCTGGCATTCCTCCGGATATGCAATTACGCGTTATCTTTGCTGGGCTTGCGGTTTTGAGTGCTGGGTTGGCTTACTATTCTCATGAACTCCAGAAGAACTTTGTTTTTGTTGATTATGTGCATGCTGAGATTGATTAAACAAGCTCAATCACATGGTTTTGTTACTCGACCCATATTTGTAAACTGGTTGTAGAAATTAGACATTTGGTGGTTCATATATGTATAGTTTTAGTATGTATATGAGGTTTTACATCTAAGGTTGATCCAAGGTATGTTTGTAGGGCTATAAATGAACATTGTTCAATAATCATTCGGCAAGATGTTTGTTTACGTTCATTCGGCAAGATGTTTGTTTACGTTCATTCGTTTCTTAAATAAATGAACATAAACAGAAATTCCATTTGATTAATTAAATAAACAAACATAAACCTAAGCTATGCTTAGAAACATATGGTAATATGTTCGTTTATTTACATTTTTGAATGATTATTGTCTAAGTTGTCTTATAAAAGTGGTTTGAATCATGCGTGTGAGAGCATCACAGTCGAATCCTTAAAATTATGTGAATATGTTTGGTATATTTTATGGAATAGTTTTGAGTGATTGTAAATGAAAGAAAGAGAAAATACTATTGTTATTGGTATATTTAAAGAATCATTGTTTAATACTTATAAATTTTTTAATATTTTTTAAAGTGTTATAAGTAGAGGAAATAAAAAAAAGTAATAATAATAATATAAAAATTATTATTTAATTAAAAAACATACAGTAACTTGTAGTGTAATTATATATATAAAGATAAAAAATCCACTAAATGCTTAGATTGTGTTTGTTTCCATAAGCAATGACTGAACATAATGCATTTTTGAGATTGCTTATAAATAACTTTTTAAACTAACTTAAAACTTTTCGTATAAGATAAAAATGAGATTTTAAAAGATAAGAAGAGAATGGCAAATCAAGATACGAACAACAGATTAGCATTTCAATTAGCAACAAACCAAATATCATACTTCAATTCATCAAAAAACACAAAATCTTCACAAACCCTAAATCAAACAAACATAAACCCCCAAATCTACGAACTCGTAAACTTGGTCACAGCCTTCGTCCCCTCAGAAACCGCATGTTTCGCCAATTCACCAGGCAACACTAACCTCACAGCCGTTTGAATCTCCCTCGACGTAATCGTGGGCTTCTTGTTATACCTCGCAAGCCTCGAAGCTTCTTGAGCAAGCTTCTCGAATATATCGTTAATAAACGAGTTCATGATCCCCATAGCTTTGCTTGAAATCCCAATGTCAGGATGCACCTGCTTCAACACCTTGAAGATGTAGATCTTGTAGGTTTCAACGCTCTTTTTGCTCCTTTTCTTCTTCTTATCAGCACCTCCGGCACCGGCTTCTTTTGGGAGCTTTTTTCCGGCCTTTGGCTTCTTCTCCGCCGGAGCTTTCTCCGGCACGGCGGTCTTCTTCTCCTCCGATGGCTTCTTCTCGGCGGGCTTCTTCTCTGCCTTTGGCGCCATTTTTGTTGGGGATTATGTGGTGGTGTTTGATTGTTGTGGGATGTGTGGATTGATGGAGGATTGAGGTTTTATATGGGGTGAGGGGTGTGATGTGATTGGTGGGTTTTTGTTGTGGTGGATCGTGAATCGTAGCCGTTGATTTAGTGGGTTTTCAGCGGATGGGATTTAGTTTAGAAATAGTGGATAACGCGGATCGATAAACTGACCGCTGATTGATCGTAGTATAAACGGTGAGATCTGATTAAACAAGGGTTATAATACACACACCTCGTAATATAAATTGATACCTCTTATCTATCTCGTATGATATCATACTCGGCGTATAGGGTCGAAAACACTGAAATCTGGTATGTTAATTTATACGACTCATCTATACGATGTGTATGGTGTCATACGACTCGTATAAAAATCTGTGATGTTAATTTATAAATTTGAGGTGTTTTAATATCTCCACCCTTAAATAAATAAAAAATTCCGAAATAACTTTTTAGCACTTTAAAATTAAAATATTATTAAAACTCAAATATAATAACTTGCAATTTGGGTTGTAGGCGGTAAAAGAACGATCGAAACACAGGATATCGGAGCGATAGATTGATCGAACTAGGGTCTCGTTTTTTTCTACTCGCATTAAGCCCAAAATTTTATAGATGAGTTGTTTAATTTATATTATAAGGGACCCGTTTTCTCTACTCACTTAGGTCCCATAACTTTTCGATGATTCTCAGAGACGACCCTGCTTGTTCCACCTCGTAAACACAATTGCCAACGGGAAGCTAATCCTGATTAATAGACAACATGTTTCATTAACATAAAATTTGTTATGGTTGTTTAGGTTGGTATCCAAGTACCATCTCGGGAGCTAGCCCTAATTAATAGTCAATCTGGTTTCTTTAACACAAAAAATTGTTATGATTGTTTAAATATCTGATGATGTATGTAAGTTTAGAGACCATAGCCGCCCAAAGAGGACGAGCCTGGCCACAAGCCCACCCCTCCCTCGGGTTCAAACTTTACATTGCCACGTAGCACAGCCAACACTACGAGGTGGGGCAACTTGTGTGTCATAGTATGTGTCAGGCCAATGAATTAGTATAGGTGATATGATACACCTTTTTAGCATAACAAAGGAGAGTCTTATGTTAAAAGCACTGGTAGTAGGCAAGTGACGAAAGGCTCCAAAACACTTTAGATACAAATCAATCTTAACGCTAACAAGGTATTTTCTACAACCGAAGGTCAATAACCAATCCCCAATGGCTTCAACCCTCCTAAAAAGAATTGAGGATATCTTCATGAGATCCAAGCTCAAGGCATCTTTTAATCTAATTAAGATAGTAGTAGGTTGAAAAAAAGCAATTCTCACCCAACTCTCCCTCAATATTATCTAGGGGTGTGCCCCATTTCGGTTTGGTTCGTTTTTATTTTAAAATCAAAACCAAAAGCCGATATTTTGGATACCAGGTTTTTAGAACCGTTCGGTTTCAGTTTTTTTGGTTTTACCATTTGGGCTTTAAGTTTTCAAATAAAAATCTAGCCCAAAATAATGAAATTAAACTAAAAACGTTGGGCTTACATCATTGTGTTGACATTTTAATATAATCTGCGTATTCTTATAAATTACTTAACATTAAAATGAATCGCAACTCATAAAATATAATAACAAAAAATCAATAAAATATTTTAATCTACCAATTAAAACAAAAAAGTTTAAATAATATTCTTGAAACCTAAATATTTAAAATAATCTAGATAGCACGAGTTAATAAGTAACTAATAGGCTAATCATATTTATATGTGTATGAATACACCTTTAAATTTACAAATACGGTTTATATGGTATCGGTTTGTTTTTTTTTGATTTTTGTTTTAAGCAAAACCAAATAAATGGTTTGTAAAAAATCATCAAATCAAACCGTTGGTTTCTTATTAGTTTTGGTTTTTTCGGTTCGATTTTGTCGGTTATTTCGATTACGGTTCGATTATTATAATTTCTTGCTCACCCCTAAATTATTATTATCTATCCCTTCCATGATGAAAAATACTCCATGAATTATCACGTGCTCTCATCCCGGGAGAATCTACATGCCATGCTCATGGTAATTATCTCCTACATACTCCACTACTACTCTATCCTTGACATATGTACATTTCTTCCATCTATCTTTTATCTATGTTATAAGTATGCTTATTTCATATAAATACTAACTTGAGCGTTGGATTGTCCTTGGGGCTACCCCCCTCGGGCCCTCCAACGTATATCTTCTTTGTGTGTTGCAGTTAGGTTCAAATTTCGGGAAAGAAAGGGATGCTGGTTTTAGCTTGACCCGAGGATGATTCCCAACCCGAACTTGGTTGTAGCAACAACACCAACTCCAAATCTCCAATAATCATCTCCCTCTTCCAAAGACACACCTTAAATCAAATATATCATCTCCCTTACTAGAAGCCTTATATACCCCGTTTGGTTCTTGCCTCCAATCCCATTTATACCCCTAATACATATTTTTTACGAATACAACACGATTTTTCCCAATTCAAGTTACTCAGTGTAAGAAGACGAGAAGCAAGAGTAACGTCACCCAACCAAGAATCACATAAGAACCGAGTATTTGCTTCATTTATAACCCTCTCTTGAACACATGACAACTTAATAATACTTTCATCAACGACCTTTGTAATAGTCTCGTATAATTTCATTATTTTGTCCATCATTTATACCCCTAATACATTTATCACCCACTGATACGAACCCACTGTTGGGTCAGGTTTAATCTAGGTCAGATGTGACCCAGTTGTTGCTAAATGGAGGGAAACCAAATGGAGAGAAAGATTCAATCTTAGAAAGTGGAGTGGGTGTTCCACGAATTTAGGTGCTGAAATTAAAGGAGAAGTTAAGATAGGATTAATTTAAGTAGTATTGTTTGAGGTTATTTGTTTTGAGCTATGTTTTTTGTTTATCAAAGTTAGGGTACTTGCGCCTTTTAATCGGAGACTAGCCCCTCTCGAATCAGGCCGACTATCTTGTAATTTCTTGTTTCATCTAATCGAAGTTTCGGGTTCATTCACCCCCTCCCAAATTAGTCGAACATGAAACATGATATGAGTAATCAATGAGCCATGAACGAAACGGACCACCTTAACCCACAATGCATCCGGATTGTTTGAGAACCTCCATCGTCATTAACCTATATGTTAATAAGAGAATGCAATGAACAGTATATTTTCGGTGCCTTTCAACATCTTCTTGCCAGGTGTCCGATTTGTCTTAAATGCTTTGTTTACACGTGTTGGCGATCTGGGTTTTCAGTTGTGACATGTTCTGCATGCGTTTGATTCAACTTTCATTTTGTCTTCTCATTGTTTGACCCGCCGGACCTCCGCCCATCTTTCTGCTGTGTTGCTACTCTATTGGTATGATTTCCGATCTTGCTTTTCCCTTTGTTTTGGATTACCATTGGTATGATCCAGTTTTTATGTTTGGAGGTCAAGAGATTTCTTGCCTATGTGTGCACAGCCAAGAAGAGTGTGCAGCTTCTACTTCTTTTCATCGAAGAGCGATGGATGCCAGCGTTAAGTTATACCATCAAAATTCCTCCGTCACACGTACTCTTGCCTTTTTCTATACGGCTTTGGTTCCCCGGTAAGCCGGTAGGTTTTTGACATTCTCTTTTCCTTCTGTTCTTACAATTTAAACAATAATCAGTCAGTGGAGGATGAATCAATTAGCATGCAGAAGATATGGAGATGATTTGTAAGAAGAACCCATCAACTGTTAAGAACTATAGCATTTGATAAGTTATTCAACACGGAAAGTCTCTATTTATAAAGATAATAAGCACATCAATTTTTTATTATGGCTATATTAGGTTGAATCAAAGAAGAACATAAAGTTTGAAGGATTTAAGCAAATATCTTCTTTAAATTTGGGCATCTTCATGGAAGGTACGCAATCTAACTCAAAAGTTCATCTAAACTTTTGAAGAATTAATAGTTCAATAGATGAACATACACAAACAAAACTCAGATCTAAGTTTTACACAAACTTACAGAAACTTGAAGATTACAATCAAGATCTTAGAAGAAAAAAACAACGTTTGATGTAAAGATACTGAGACTTTTAGCAGCGGAATATTGCTATCAATCTTTGAAAGAAGAAGATGATCTAGGGTTTCAACAACAGAAAGAATTCCAGGAATATTTGATCTGAAACTCTTTTAATACTTAGCTTCCTCAACAAGACAACATCCACCTTAGTTGCTTTTATCCGATTATCCTGATCCATCTCTTTAGCCCAATAACCAACATTTAGCCCAGCAAGATGATAAGCCCACTACAATCAACCTGCAAGACTAATCATACAATAAGAAAAAAAAAACTTCAAAAAAATAAAATAATATAACACATACAATTTGAATTGCTTATTTCAACACCCCCTCTCAATTCAAACTGCAAATTCATCTCTTAAATTCAGCTTGTTACAAAGATAAAGATGTTGTTTAACACTCAAACCTTTTGTGAATACATCAGCAAGTTGCTGATCTGTACCAATTTTTACCACTTTAATAACACCAGCCATGATTTTTTCACGCAAAAAATGTAAATCAATCTCGAAATGTTTCGTTCGATCATGAAATACAGGATTAGCAGATATTAACACAGCAGCATTATTATCACAATATAACTTAACTGGCAAAACTTGTTTTAACATAAAATCATCTAGAACTTTTAAGATCCAAATCAATTCGCAGGCTGCGCTACACATTGCACGATATTCAGCCTCAGCTGAAGACCGTGAAACAGTTTTTTGTTTTTTACTTTTCCATGATACCAAAGAAGTACCAAGAAAAATACAAAATCCAGTAATACAACGTCTTGAGGACAAACACCGACCCCAATCAGAGTCTGCATAGGCTGTTAACTCAAAATTACTAGCCTTCTTAATAAACACACCTTGCCCAGGAGAACTCTTCAAATACCTTAAGAGACGCAATGCTACTTGAAGATGAGAGTTCAACGGAGAATGCATAAACTGACTTAAGCAATGTACAGTATAAGCTATATCAGGGCGTGTTAGTGTCAAATAAATCAGCTTACCTATTAGCTTTTGATACTCAGTAACATTCTTTAACTCAAAATCATTTTTCACAGAATTAGACTTATCAGTGACAACAAAGTTTTGTTCAATCGGTGTATTAATAGGCTTACAAGCAAGCATACCAAAACTAGAAAGCAACTCTAAGCAATACTTCCTTTGTGATAACGTTAGACCATTAACTGTTCTAATCACTTCAATTCCAAGGAAATATTTGAGTATTCCTAAATCTTTGATTTTAAAACTTTTACTTAAAGCACTTTTCACTTTGACAATTTCACTTTCAACATTGCCAGTTAAAATAATGTCGTCTACGTATACCAGAAGAGCAACAAACACAGAATCAACACTTTTAACAAATAATGAATAATCATTAATACTTTGCTTAAAACCTGCTTGTATTAACACTTGTGTTAACTTCTCATTCCATTTACGAGGAGCCTGTTTTAAACCATAGAGAGATTTAATTAACTTGCATACTCTAGTATCACTTTTATCAAAAAAACCTTCAGGCAAAGTCATGTACACATCCTCATCTAAATCGCCATATAAGAAAGCGTTATTTATATCTAATTGATACAAATTCCAGTTATTACACACAGCAAGTGTTAACAAGCATCTTATAGTTACCATTTTTACAACTGGTGAAAAAGTTTCATCAAAATCAAGACCCTCTCGTTGACTATAACCTTTTGCAACTAACCTAGCTTTATAACGCTCTATCTCCCCGTTAGACTTATATTTTACCCTATAGATCCACTTGCACCCAATAGGTTTACGATCTTTAGGCAATTCTGTTATAATCCAAGTATTATTCCTATATAACGCCTCCATTTCTTCATTCATAGCATCAATCCAATTCCTATCAAGACTAGCCTCTCTATATGTTTTTGGTTCTACACATTTATCTAAAACAGAAAGAAACATAAAATTTTCACTAGATAATTTTGAAAAACTTACAAACTTTTCTATTCCATACTTCACTTTACTTTCTATCACATAGTCATCAAATTTTTTTGGTAAAACAGAAGTACGTTGGGATTTTCTAAGCCAACTTGATTCCATATTACTTGAACTTCCACCCTCAGGGTTATTAGACTCAACGTCTTGTCGAAGATCAGGATATGCATGAACTTTCACAGATTCAAATGATTCATCAGGAACATTCACAGTTAATTCTGTATTATTATCAGTCTGGACTTCACCTAACTCATGAACAGGTATCTGTTCAGTCTGTTCATTAATTTGAGTAATATCACAGTACTGATTATTCTCAGAATTACTACTTGTGTCATTCCTGGAACTAGCTGAACTAGAAAGACTGCCACCACCCCCTTCGAATAATTCCCTCTTTTCATCATTGGGTGAATCATGCTCAAAGCAAAAATCGAACACAGTTAGGCTGTCCAAAAAATCTTTTTCAGTTTTGTTTTCTTTATTTTTAAATGGAAACACTAGTTCATAAAATCTAACATCCCTAGAAAATAAGAATGTTTTTGTTTCAAGATCAAACAGTTTATAACCCTTTTTAAAATTTGAATATCCAACCATTACACACTTAACAGCTCTACTATCAAATTTAGATGTTGGATTCAAAACAGTAGCAAAACATAGACAGCCAAATGCACGTAAGTGAATCAAAGAGGGTTTACAATTATATAGCAATTCATACGAAGACTTTCCACTAAGTACAGACGACGGAATCCTGTTAATCAAATAGGTAGCAGTTAAAATACAATCACTCCACATAAAGAGAGGTAACCCCCCCTGAAACATAAGAGACCTGGCAACATTTAAAAGGTGTCTATGCTTTCTTTCTACTATGCCATTCTGTTGTGGGGTGTAAATGCATGAAGTCTGATGTATAATTCCATTTTTATCACAAAATTGTTCCATTTGTTTATTAATAAACTCTGTACCGTTATCAGTCCTAAACATTTTTATTTGTTTTCCAAACTGAGTTTTCAACAAACTTATGAAACTTAGAATACTCTCAAAAACTTCTGTTTTTAACTTTAACAGATACACCCACACTGCCCTAGAATAGTCATCAACGATAGTAAGAAAGTACTTATAACCTTCTTTACTAGTATATTTAAATGGTCCCCACAAATCTAAATGTATTAACTCTCCTAGGTCTTTTGATTTATGATTACTTAATGGAAATGGCAACCTCGTTTGCTTAGCTTTATGACACACATCACAAGGCTGATTTAGTTCAGTCTCATTTAGATTTAAAGTATCTTTTAACGCATGCAATGCTTGTTGTGCAGGATGTCCTAGTCTACTATGCCAAACATCTATAGACACATTAGCACAAATAAAGCTTGAACTGTTAGCATTAAACTTTGTCTTACCTCTAGAAACATCCTCAAAAAAATATAACCCATCTACAGGCCTACCAATCATTAGAAGGGTCTTTTGAGACAAATCCTGAACATGACACACAAATTCATCAAACCAACACCCTACTTTATTGTCTTTAGACAATTTAAACACAGAAAGAAGATTGACACAATACTCAGGCACAACCAACACATCATTTAAAACAATTTGATTGGTCAACTTCAAGCTTCCTATCTTTTCTATTTTTGCTACTGTTCCATTTGGATGTTTAACGCTTAAGTTTAAATCAGATATATCCACACAATTAATCATATTTTTATCTGAAACAGTCATATGTTGGTTTGCACCAGAGTCTATGATCCATCCTCTGTTTAAATCATTATTTGTTTTTACAGTATTACAAAAAATACCTGCCATATTTGAGCTTCCAACTTCTTCTGTCCTTTTTTCACTTATTAAGGCCAAAAGCTTTTCAATCTGATCAGGTGAAAAAGAATGAGCAGATGCTGACTGCTCAGTATTGCTATTATTAGAGGAGAATCCTTTTGAATTATTCTCCCTTTTTCTAAAATTTTCTGGATAACCTATTAGTTCAAAACACTTTTCAATGGGATGTCCATTTTTATTACAATGTGAACACTTTACAATTTGATTTCTAATAGGTTTTCTTTTAGTCTCAAAACTTTTTGCTACAAAGGCAGTAGCTTGATTTTTATGTACAACATTAAGTCCTCTATGAGACTCCTCACTCGAAATGATAGCAAATGCTGCTTTGACTGAGGGTAAAGGATCTTTAGTTAAAATACTTGTCCTAACAGGTTGATACACTTCATCTAAACCCATTAAGAATTGCATTAGTTTTATTCTTTGATTAAAATCATTATTCTCCCTAGCAGCATTACAAGTACACACAGGTAAACCAGTCATTGAGTCAAATTGCCTCCACATAGAATTCAATTTATGATAGTATTCAGAGATAGACATACCACTCTGAGTTATGGAATTAATTTTTTGATGCAAATTAAAAATCATGGAACCATCAGTTTTACTATAAGTTTCTTTCAGTTCTTGCCAAACAACAGATGCAAATTTTGAAAAAATTTGTCCTAGGAAAAGTTCCTCAGACACAGAATTAAGAATCCAAGAAAGAACCACTGAGTTACACCTATCCCACTGTTGCCCTAAAACTACATCATCTACTGGTCTTAAACAAGTACCATTAATAAAACCAATTTTATTCTTTACTTGGAGTGCTAATTCCATTGAATTTGCCCAAACCAGATAGTTTTCAGTACCTTTTAGTTTACAACTCACCACAGTTAACATACTTGTGTCACTAGCATGAAGGTATAATGGATTTCCAAAGTCCAATTTGCTTATTAAGGTATTATTATTGTTATTCATATTGTTATTTTCACTAGTATCACTTACAGAACTATCATCAGGTAAAGGAACATCAGCCATTTAACTGTTTCTTTCTTTAGATTTACACAAAGATTAGTCCACACCTTGCACTCAAGCACAAGAAATCAAACAACAAGGTGTTTCACACTATAAAATCACATACAATACAACGAAACAAACAACCTAGGAAACTGAAATTTACAATTAGTCAAGAGATGCAGCACATAAGATGCAAAATTATAAACCAATGCCGGTCCTCCTAACCCGGCCCAAGTTATGCCTAACAGATGTACAGACGTGATTCTTTTGAATGTACGTAAAGGAAAACACGAATACTTACAGGGCTCCAGCAGCAGCAGGGTTAAAGAAAGACTTACAGTGATTTTAAAGAAGAAACATAGAAAATCAAGAGTCCAAAACAACCTTCTGGTTATGATTTGCAGATCGTTGCAAACGATATGATGAGTTTCACTTTAACATGAACTCTTCCGAGATCTAACAATCAATGATTTACTGAATGAGAATGAAAAAACGAAAAACGTTTATCCCAGGATCTAGCCCACACACAAACGAAACCCTAGATGATCGAAGAAAAACACTTGTATTGTTTAAAACTTTTAGATCTTCTCAATCTTTAGATTTTAAAACAGATTTCGATCAGATCAAGAGCCGATTTAGCTCTGATACCATCTAAACTTTTGAAGAATTAATAGTTCAATAGATGAACATACACAAACAAAACTCAGATCTAAGTTTTACACAAACTTACAGAAACTTGAAGATTACAATCAAGATCTTAGAAGAAAAAAACAACGTTTGATGTAAAGATACTGAGACTTTTAGCAGCGGAATATTGCTATCAATCTTTGAAAGAAGAAGATGATCTAGGGTTTCAACAACAGAAAGAATTCCAGGAATATTTGATCTGAAACTCTTTTAATACTTAGCTTCCTCAACAAGACAACATCCACCTTAGTTGCTTTTATCCGATTATCCTGATCCATCTCTTTAGCCCAATAACCAACATTTAGCCCAGCAAGATGATAAGCCCACTACAATCAACCTGCAAGACTAATCATACAATAAGAAAAAAAAAACTTCAAAAAAATAAAATAATATAACACATACAATTTGAATTGCTTATTTCAACAGTTCACCTATTTTGTGATTCTAACAACGTTCGATTGAAATACTAAGAATAGAATTCAGGAGAATTTGATGACTTCGGTAGCTTAGTTTTGATCTGTTTCAATTTCGTTGAAGTATGATGGTTCTAAGGAGTAGGTGTATTATGTTTATATTAAGATGATCTTTATCTGGACGTAAACCAAACGTTGTGATTGTGTTTTTAATCTTTCTCTCAGATTTTAAAGAAGATGATAAGATGCTTTCATTACTGTTGGATTCACCTCAGTAAGAAACATGAATAAGATTGTTATGGTGTCTAAAGTGGATCTATGTTACATGCTGAATTTAAATTAATTACACCTTGCTTTTATTGTCTTCACCCTAAACTTTTTTATTACTGATTTAGAGTTATTCTTGTTGTTGCCAGATTAGAGTTATTGTTATTAGAATTCACGAATCAAGTAACATTATAATTTGATAATCAAAATCAAAATTTTGATGTTCAAAAGTTGAAGTTTATAAACAGACTTCAAGTAATATAGATATCATATTAGTTGAACAAGTGATGTGATGATTTTTAATCAAGATTACTAAAAGGTAAACCAAAAACTATAGTAAATGGGTAAGATTCGTTGAGCTAATAAACCCTTATGCTAAATGAAAACCTCACATTATATAAATTTTTTTGTAGTGACTAGCCACAGTATCAGCTGTGGCCATTTTAAATCATTATTGCTATGTGAACAAATAAAAATATTGTGACACTTCTATAATGGTGTTTGTTTTGAAAACCTCATATATCCATCTAATTTTTTCTATGATAACACTGGGACCATTTCCTTTATCCAAGTCAGGTAAATTCATTCATACAGAAAAATCAAGTTTATGTTGAATTCCATTACAAAACGACTATGCCATTTTAATTATAAATCAATACTTGGGATGACAAAAAAAGAGATTTTATAACTTCAGTGTAGGGGAACTGCTTGGACAATAAACCTTGCTGATGTACAAACAGAAATACTATTTGTTCAATTTGTTTACTTATTACAACCTTACAGATGACCAATATGTTCAATTTGTTTACTTTGACACTTAATAATTGTTTATGCTTGATATTTACTTTGATTATTAAACCATAAAGTATTACCTCATAATTCAAGGTTTGAACTGAAGCTCTGTATATTTAATTTGTTATGAATTAGAAACCACGTGCTTAACAAATTCTAAACAAATAATTTAAATTTACTGAACACTTTAACATGACGAGTCTTAACAAGTCAAGTTGACCCATTTAGCCATAGCTTCAACAACAAAATCTAACAGATTAGACAGCCTATGTTTCATGATTAAGTAACAATCATAGAGCAATGTTGTACTAACATTATACACTTGGCACATGTAGAATTTACAAACCACTAACTCGCTGCAAGATAGGGAATAGCTATTCAGGCAGTGACAGATTGCAAAGATCAAAAGTCCATTAACTCTAGGCTTCGTATTCATTGCTACAACATAAAAGGGTATGCATGCACCAAGCCAGACCAGTATACATCAACTTTGTCTCACCCGGCAAACATGAGAACTAGAGCTGCATCAATCTTCACTCCAATTGCATATAACTTAGATATCCCACATGATTTGCCTCTACCATTCGGTCGACGTATTCGTTGTTGTGAAGTTGAGGTTTATGTGTTTCCTACTTCTTCCTCCACTTTAAGTTGTGTTTTATGTTATACATATACCTTTTATATATGTCTTTTCTGTGTGTTGTTGTTCCCTTAAATGCTTAGTATGTGTGCTACTGTTGTTATGTAACACCTAAGTATGTGTTTTCTGGTGTTTATTTATTGCTTCCTCTACTACTATTTGTGTAAATAAACTATGGTTGTCTTAAATATTTTGGAAGGCTATGAGAGGTTCTTCTCATAATGCAGGGTTGTATGATGCCTATCTAATTTTGTGCATTGCGGTTCATCTGAGACCATTGTTCTTTTGCCTATAAGCCAATATCTTTTTATATATAATTGGTCAATATGGGTATGGGTATTTTGTATTATGTACGGATGTTGTGTTAAATATGTTTCTCTACTTAGGTTTATTCTTCTAACTTTTCATATGTATGAACAGATCTACACTTCTATTGATTGTTCATAGGTTAAACAACATGCGCAACTCAACCAACTTGTAAGAAACACGTACACAAGCCAGCTTCTAGCCGCAACGCGGCGACGGTGAGAAACCTAGTTTATATAAAAGAGCAAGATAAGAGGCCTCCAAACTACCAAAACCCAACGACCCGTTAGACATATCCACTAAAACCAAATGGAAGTATAAGTTTTGATTATTTTTTTCAATTTTTTGGATGTGATGGATTTTTAGTATGATTATTTGGATTCGTATCATCAGAATATGCTCTAGTAGTTATGCACTTGAAACGTCTTTTAAGATAGTCATGTTTAAAACATCATGTAAGTAAACATATTGAATGATCATTGTTATTAAAAAAGAGAGTTCTAACTAAGACTAGATTGTGTGAATTTAGCCTAAGTTGTGATTGGTAACTAGTGCGTGACATTAGAATATATATTAAACCTTATAGTTAAAGTTCATCTTGAACGATCAAACAAGTTAAATATGTTTAAAATGTTATTTGTTGATCTAAACCTTTCAATTCTCTATGACGTCTGGACGATAAATATTTTCAGGAACAAGCAAATCAAAATTCTTTTTGTCTTTATTTAGAGTTTTTATTTTATGTCCTGGAATGGATTTATCAAAATGATTCTTAGCAACATTTTTGGGGTTTCAGTATAATTGATTATTTTGGTGCTTACTTTTATGAACCAATGAAATGCCTATGATTTGATACATAAAAAAATGTCCATCATTTTTTACAGCTAGACGGCAGGTTCCATAATTATTATTCCCTTTTAGTTAATTGTGTAAGATTTAAACGTCTCCTCATGATATACATCATTTCTTTCTGTAATTTTTCTTACATTTATGAGACTAACCAATAGACCATATATATGGATATTATTCATCATTTTTCGATTCAATTGATTCAAACGTCTAGTCCATCTTAATTGCAAAGGAAAATAAGTTATAGTAAACAAGTTATTAAGAGAAATGTAAAGCCGTTTCGTCGAGGGGGTGGGCTTTGATAAATAGTTTCCTGATATTCGAATTATCCAAAAAGTGTTTATGAGAGCTAATAAAAAATATGTAATAATTAGAATATTCATATATTTTTTTTCTAAAAAAGTTTAGTTATCCAAAAAAATCCTAAAAATGTTAGTTTCTAATAAAAACTATTAAATAATATACATTTTTTTATAATTCGGATATACGTTTGGATATTCGGATCGAAATCCGAAAATACGGATATCCGATATTCAAGATTTCAGATTCGCATTTGAATATTCGAAATATCGGTTTCGGATATTGAAATCCACTATCCAAGTTTCAGATATTAGAAAATACGGATATCCGATTTTAAACACTTCCATAAATGACTACATGCATGAGGATTATTACATTTTTATTTAATGACGTCTTAAAATCAACAAAGTTAGTTTGACTCTAATGTATGTAATTCATGGAATCTAGTTTGCTTTCTCCTACCTCTAACTCTTATAGCCTGACCATCTACTTTACCCTCAACTCTTGTTTTGGATCCTCACTCGATGGTGACAAATACACACGTAGCGATACACATCGTTGTTCATATTGACATTGTGAAAGTAACATCTCACGCACTTTTGATCCATCCATGTCACATAATCTCCATCACCCCCTCATTTGTAAGATAATCATACAAATGACCACACAATGACAAAATCTGAGTAATTTTTGCCTATGGTGTCAGTAGTTTACGGTTTTTGGATTCTAACAACTCATACCCCATATATTTAGGGTTGGTTAAAGGTCTGATCAGGTCACATACAAAAGACATTGTACCTAGAAAAAGATCAATGCCACTAAAATATTAGAAAATGTTTATTTATAGTTATTATTTACAAGCTTTCAAGTTTTGAAACTGATTCATTGTATCTTTAATGATAAGTTTTGCAAAAACTGTATTTCAATATAAATACAAACATCATTAAAAACCAATGCGCAATGGGTAAATAAATTTGTTTTCAGAAACCAATGGTGTAAATTGTAAAAAAAGATTGGTGTCATTTGGAATTCGTATTATTCGTTCTTATTGAAACCAGAAAAGAATGATGACAGTTGATCCCGTTCTTCCTAAAGTAATTCCGCCCATGCGATTACATGATGCTATCACTAGTGTAGCGATCCCTATGTAAACTCAACAAGTATCATACAATCAAGATCACGTTTTCAATATAACAACCCTGATATGTTTAGTAGTAATCAAGAGACCAACACATGTATCCAAAAGGTCATCTAATTCTAAGGGACCAAAAATAGCACCAACAAATAGATGAGACACCATTTTGCAACTCACCATCTTCACTTCAACTGGTATTTTACAAGTTTCAAAACAACCCCTATACTTTCTTTTACAAACAAAACAACCCATATGTTATTTCTTCTTCAATGAACCATCATCTCCCCAAACACTCCGTACAAACCCCACCTTCAACTCTCCATGACGGCACCCAATCGATCCCCTATGCGCGTCTTAATCCGACCACCACCGTCGCCACCCATCACTCCGCCGTCGACCACCACCGTACCGCCGCCGTTGACCACCACAAACCACCAACCACCGACGCCGTCGCTCCCACCTCTTCCGCCACCGTCATCAACATTCCGGCAAACCGGCGTCGTCGTCGTCGGCTTCGTCGGCCGGCGGAAGGATGACGTCAGTCAATTGATCAATCGGATTATCGACGACAACGTGTTCGGCTCCGGCGACGCTGACGTGGCGTTGGGATTTGAGAAAACGGAGGAGATCGTGAGTGATGAGGTTAAGGATTGGTTTAAACAGAGGCAAATTAGCTATTATCATGAAGAGGCGAAGGGGATTTTGTATTTGCAGTGTTGTTGTAGCAAGTGTCCTGTAATGGAAGGGTTTTCGGAGGTTCAAAGTGGGTTTGATTCGGTGTTTGAGAAGCAGGAGTTTGGGGATCTTCAAGGGATGCTGTTTATGTTCTCTGTGAGTTTGTTTGATCCGATTTTGGTAGATAGATTATTTGCACTGTGATTCACATGTTTAAGACTTTGAATGCTGCATTTATCATTTTGATTGTATTGTTGGTTTTGTATGTATGTGATTGCATTACATTATGTCCGTATCCAATTCGAACAGATAATTGGTAAGTTTTAGGGTTTATAGGATTATAACTAAGAACTGAGATGGATCATGGATCCCAATTCGAACAGATAATTTGTGTGAAAACTGTCATTCTAGGCGACTACGAAGGCAAGGTTGTATGCTGTTTGAGTTAGCTAACTTGCAAAATCGACAGTAAGAATCATAGGAACAGCCATGGATGTAGGCAAATTGCCGAATCAGTGAATCACACAAATAGTATTTTGTTTGTGTTTCCAACTAGGCAACTATTATGTCGTGTGTATGATTGGTGATCCGCAAAACTTCACTAACAAGGCTAAACCTTAGGTGTAATGTTGGTAAGTTCAAATTTTATATGGCATGATCTTCTTGATTGGTTCAAAGTTGATATGTTACAACTTGTAGTTGTAGAAAGTTCACATAAAATTCTGTTTGATTCTAGTCATCTTGTTATTGAGTTATTGTCATTATTGAATGTAGGTTTGCCATGTGGTCATATTTTTGCAAGAGGGTTCACACTTCGATATCCAGATTATGAAAAAATTTCGTGTATTGCAAGGTGCTAAACGCGCAATGTTTCCACTTGTTAAATTACAAACGCTTCAACCAACTTCATCAAGATCACACACATCGCCTTCTTCAAGAACTTCTCCATCTAGACCACCTTCTAAAAACCGGTCTCCTGGTAAAAATGCTCCACCCACAAGTCGTAATAATTCATCAGTCACATTAACATCAGGTTTAGGTTCATACACTTCTTTATTTCCTGGACAGTGTACCCCTGTTATACTTTTTGTTTTTATTGATGATATTCGCGACCCGGGTTCTGACCCGGATGAGCTAGGAGAGTCTACTGTGTCCACAACATCAAACCAACTTTCAAATTTGAACAGCCTAAAAGGGTCGGGTTCAGTAGTTGTGTTATCACGCCCTGTCCCAAAACCCGAAGGGGGTTTCAGGAAGAAACTACAAGCATCCCTTGAAGGGCAGATTAGATTTTTAATTAAAAAGTGTCGAGTACTTTCGGGTTCTGAAACTGGTCCTCCTGGTTCAAGAAGCGGGTCTGTTTCAAATCCCGCACCTTTGTTTACACTTGATGCATCGAAAGCTGTTTTGGTTGTTGATCGAAAATCAAACCAGAAAGGTGAATCGTTGGATTTTGCTACCAGTATTGTGGAAAATGTTTTAAATGGCATTTCAACTTCAGATTCTCTTTTACTTGAGAGTCATAGCAAAAGTTCAAATAAAGAGGATATGATTTATATTAAAGAGTTTATTTTCAGACAATGTGATATCTTAAGAGGTCGGGGGAGTTCGGTTTCAAATGCAAACAATGTCTCATCTGGTGGTGTTGGAATGGTGGCTGTTGCAGCCGCTGCGGCTGCTGCCAGCGTAGCTTCAGGAAAGTCTTCTGCAACTCCTGAACTCCCAACGCTTGATGTCTGGTTGACTTCCAGTCAAACTATTTTGCTCAAGCTTCTTTCTGCTAAACCTGGGTTAGTCCCCGAACCCGAGCCTGATCAAAACAAAAGAAGACCCCGACAAAGAAATAATATTTTGCCTACAGTTGAAGGCAATCACGACCCATTAGAACTTGCAACAGCATATTTGGATAACAGCAGAGGTCTCAACACTAAATTTTCAATTTTATGGTGCCAGCGTGCTCTACCTGTCGCTAAAGATGTTTACTTAAATGATTTACCAACATGTTACCCGACATCGCTGCATGAAACCCACTTGGTCAAAGCAGTGAATTTTTTTAAGTCAATGGTCAAAGGACCAGCCGTGCAACATTACTTGAAAAAATTAGAGGATGAGTGCACATCCATTTGGATTTCAGGTCGGCAACTCTGTGATGCAGTTAGTTTGACTGGTAAATCATGCATTTACCAAAGGCATGAGTCAGCTACTAAACCACATTCTAGTGGTTTTGTGTTTCTTCATGCATGTGCATGTGGTCGATCAAGGAAATTACGTTTAGACCCTTTTGATTTTGAAACTGCCAATGTGACTTTTAGTTGTTACCCAGAATGTGATAAGCTTCTTCCCAGCCTTAATCTATTAAAAAGTAAGACAACCGGTCTGGTTCAATCATCATCTTGGAGTTTGATTCGAATTGGCGGGTCAAGATACTATCAACCTTCTAAAGGTCTACTTCAAAGTGGGTTTTCATCTACTGAAAAGTTTCTTCTTAAATGGAAGTTTTATCTTGAAAAACATAAAGAATCCGCGAGTTTACAACCGGGTCTTTTACATGGTTATTCTACAAACGGGTCGATTAAAGATTTGCGGGCCGAAGCTGTTTCAGATGAAAAGGTAAAGAAAGCAGGAAACGAGGTGGAAATTCACAGTAAAGATAATAAATTTGATGATAACAAAAGTAATTCCGCTCGAGTGGTTCCTGGTTTTACTATGAAGAAACCGTTCTCTGAGGTTGTTGCCGGGTCAGCAGCTACAAATTCTGGGTTCCCACCACTTCAGTCAAATAAAAAGATTTCAGAAAATGTTACAATTGTCAAAATGCATGACGCCGATGATAGTCAGGAATCTAAGAAAACAGAAAACATTTCTTCTGTCAATGAAACTGTTGATGGGAATGGGAATGGTAACCTGTTTTTGCAGAAGGGTAGTCCTGGTAATTTATCAACCATGAACAGTAAGGAAGTTTCTTTAAACCAAGCGGTGGTATATATTGGATTTGAGCATGAATGTCCATGTGGACACCGATTCATATTGACACCCGAGCATCTCAAAGGGCTTGGGTCAATTTATACAGTTGATGAAGAATCTTATCGCTCATTTGCTGAAAATCCTGACCGTAAAGGGGTAGAATTGTCAAAAATGGGCGGTAAACATGGTGGTCATGGGAAAGTCAACCGACAGTCGAATAGATCGGTCAATCCTGCTGTTAGTAAGGTCAGAAATCCGGGAAAGTCAAAAGAACAAAATGGTGTCATGAAAAGTGATCACGTGAAAGAAATTGAAAAAAGCCTCCAGGGGATGATCCTTGATGATGATGGCAATAATGACGTTTTTGCTCTACTTAATAGAAATATTCCATTGTATCTAAATTGTCCTCATTGCCAGATTAATAAGAACAAGTCTGACCTGCCAAATGTTCAGTTTGCAGGCATGATATCACAGCTTCAGAGAATTTTTCTTGTAAGAAATTTGATTCGAGTCTGACTGGTTATACTTTAATATTGGATATTCGTGGAATTTTATAATTAACTCTATAATTAACCCAAATGTATATGCAGGTCACGCCTCCCTTCCCCGTTGTCTTGGCTACTTGTCCAGTAATTCAGTTTGAGGTACTTCTTAAATCCTTCATGTACTTCTATATATTAATATTATCATTAAGGTTTCTTTTAAAGTATGAAATTCACTATCTGTTACTATTGAAATTGCTATAATTTTGAACTTGTTTAGGTTTAATTACCTGTTATGTTTAGGATTTTTGGCTCGGCTCATAGTCTCAGCTCCTTCGGACTGAAATAGGCTTGTATAAGCTTGAGTCTTAGTTTAGTTCACATGGGTTGTGCAAAATAAAAGGTGACCTTTAAAAAATTGGCCATCTCTATCCCTAATTATGTCATTGTGTTGGTTCATTGTTTTGTTTAAATTGGTACTGTTTATCTTTCTATGAAATTGATTAGTTTTCTCTTCATGGAATGTTCAGGTGTCATGTTTACCTCCATCTGTCCCTGAGCGTGAACAGAAACTGCAGTTCAGCATGGGTAGTATGGTAATTTTGCCACCCGAGAGTTTCCTCTCACTTAGGCTTCCGTTTATTTATGGTGTAAAACTGGAGGATGAAAGTCTCTATCCACTCAGACCTTTTGAAAGCCAACCTGAGTTGACTGCTTGGATCGCCAAAGGCACTACTCTACAGGTCTTGTCGAAGGGAAACAATGTTGAAGTGATGTGAAAATGTGAAACTAGTGGAAACTTTTTTGCATTACCTGCTGCAATTTGCATACTTATGTGTGCAGTTTCACCTGGTTCCAGGTAATGTGTTTGAAATCTTCTGATGATATACTTGGGTGGTGTTTGGATATGCACTTTGGAAGTGTTCAGATAAACAAGATACGCCTCACAAATTTTTGCTCGATTATAGATAAATGTCTCTCCCTTTTTCAAGATAATGTTCTTTTGGTCATTTCTATCATTACTTAATTCTTTAAAAATCATATACCGATAACAGTCAAAACAGCTGATTTTTGGATTATTGCAATTTCACACAGTAAAATTCGAACGCTATCTTCCTAAAGTTTGTGATACTGATCACCAAACATGATCACTTGCAAAACGCATACCCAAACACCCTCTTATTTCTGTTTCTAGTTTTTCAAATTGATGCGGATAGATGCTTGGCTGCAATATTCTTGTGATATGCAAATGAAAGTGTCAATACCATGTTGATGTATAAAAGTCATTCTTTTGGGATTCTTAATGACTTTTATGTGCTGATAGTTGATGCTGACTGTGCATGAGGATGGGTTGAAAAGGAGCATGTTATCAGGTGGTGTCCCCTTATTAACTATAAATTTGATATTACTTTTTAAAATAAATTGTTATATCATCTTGCTGATTTGTTCATCATTCTATTAAAACAGGCCTCTAGAAATGGCTGGTCTTCTGTTGAATTCCTGGACATAACCATGCTAAATTGTGTAAGTACCATCTTGCCCTTGACTATTTGATCTATATGCGCACACAAATAACTTAAAATTATTGGGTTTTGTTGGTATATATCATGTGCTGTTTGCTTGCATTTGAGTGACATTTCTGACCCTTTTACTTGGTAATGACCAGTAATGTCGATTTGTGTTGTATTTTATCTTAAATAGATCAAATAAAAAGTTAGCTAATTTTGTTTATGTATACTTCATACAATAGTTTAAAACGTTTAATTCATAATGATAATTGTAGTAGTACAGTACTATTTTTGTTGTCATAATTAAAAAAATGATATATACTGTAGTATTTTTTAAAAAATAGGCCAAAAAAGTGTCTTTTTTTGGGTCACCCTGACCCGCCATTACAACAACGACCTGTTTTAACCTGAGTCATGAGCCACCCATCTCTAAGTGATTTGTGAAATCATCAGAAAGTGATTTATATGATCTTTCTTTCTTTTCTTATATCAAAACAGCAATGTCTACGAGACTGGCGTTAGTGTTGCACATGGCCTGCGGATTACTGGAACCAGAAGACCGGTTTATACAGCCATAATGGAAAGAAAAAGAAGAGAGGCATCTTGAATGGCATCAATGGAGTTTGCAAAAATAATAGAAGGAACAAAGGGCTTAATCCTTTAGATCGACTCTTTGACATTCGAATTTTGAATATATTATTATGATTATTGTTATTAAAACTACAAAATAAAATTTTGGATTCTACAATCTCAATATATGTGATTATTATTAACTAAATAAAAAATTATATACAAGTAGATGACTTTTTAAGAAATAAAAAATGTAACTGAAAATTATTTTAAAGATTATATATCTGTGTTTGCATATATGGTGCAAAAAGTAATTAAAATTTACTACTTAAATTTATGCTAAAAAGAGACTGAGGAAATGATTTCTGATGTTAATTAGTTGTAAAAGTTAAAAAGTTGACAACATGAGGCCCAGTGGCCCAAGATAGTGATAATGGATACTAGGCTGTAAATCTGTAATGCTCAATGCAATATGCTTTATAGTTTCTACTCTATATGTTCTCTTATCGACATTGTAAATAAGTATTTTGTGCTGAGTTTGTTTGAAAATCGAGTGATTTGCATACGACTAAAATATTATATAGAGTAAATTATAGAAAATAAAACTTTAACTTCATAACTAATTTCACTTTCAACTTTAGCTTTATAGATTACACCAGACATCTTTAATAGTTTAATATATATGTTTTGTTTTATTTTTGGTCTTTTAGTTTAATGGTTGTTAATTTGTATTGTTGAGTTAAGTCACATGGTTATTATATAAGGGTATATGTGTAAAAAAACATCCAAATGACATAATTCTAAAACGAATCGACATATTGGCGAATTATGATCATTAAAATGTCGAGACTGATGAGTAAAACCTCAAACAAATTCAATATATTTTTATCCTCACTTTTATTAAAACTAGTTCTATAAAATTTACCCGTCTTATATGATTTAGATAACAATAATAAACTTAATACGTATAAATTCGAATGCAAGCCACATGAAGTTATTTTAGAGAATATGATCAGTAAAACATTAAATTACAAGTAAAACCTCAAACAAATATTATATGTTTTTATCGTCACTTTATTTAAAGATAGTTATATATAATATATTGTATCATAGATTTAAGTATCAATAATAAACTTATTATATAGAAATTAGAATGCAAGACACGTCAAGTTATTTGGATGCTTTTGTTTAAATTAGAATGCTAGTTCTATAAAAAACTATTGCATCATATGATTTTCATAATTATATGATTGTGAAAAGTATTTAAATTACTTCATGCGTTTTGCATTCTAATTTTTTGGTATTAAGGCTTTTTTTCTTTTTTTTTAATGGCAAATTAAGTTTAATATTGACAAATAAATCATACGATACAACCATTTTTTGTTTGAGGTCTTACTCGTTGGTCTCAACATTTTACCGATCATATTTTTCTATTACATCGATTTGTTTTTGGATTATGCCGTCTGTATGTTTTTTTATACATATACCCTCATATGATAACAATGTGTCCTAACTTAACGATGCAAACTAACAACCATTGGATTAAATGACCAAAAATGAAAGAAATTATATAAATAAAGGTTTTTCAGTGTATTTAATAAATATATAATTTAAAAAGAAAAATTGGTTATATAGATGTGTCATATGTATAATGTTGATGTTGTATAAGTTGTCCAATCTACTAGAAATTTATATGGCTGTTTTCTAAGGGAGAAAATTCCTAGAAAGTTGTAATAACTTTGGAAGTAATATTTTATTTTGTGCTTTTGGACATGAAATTGTGTGATGATTTTCATTTTTCTTAAGAAAAATGATACTTTTTAACAAGATTACACTGATAATGATTTTTCTAATAGAAAGTGTGTTGTTTTAGCAGGACATATATCTACAAAATGGTCGTGTGATAGAATATATTTTTATGATATAATCAATAAATTACTTATTTGTGACAAAAATTGGAATAATAAGAAAAAGTAGTATAACATGTAAAATGTTTGAAGTTTGTACTTGCTCAACTTGTGCTAAATCGTTTTGATAAGGGTTATCAATTGCTTTTTTCAGGTTACGAAGTAAATGTACGTAGAAGCTTTTGATAAGGGTTATTGACTATATCTTAATTTTTTTAGTTGTGTGACATCACTTGCCTATTTGGATTTAGGAATTAGGAGTCTCAATGGAGACAAACAACCACTGTATGTAGAAGCTTTAATTTTCTTTAGCTTACAAGTAATTTTTAAAAGTATATTTACGGGCTTTATTACATAGACTAAAATTTTCTTGTTTAACGTAATTAAGTTATCTGAACACCTTAAATACGGCCCGTGTTAGTCTGCAACATATCAAATCAGTCAGTTTATTATTTTATTTTACTGATGTAAAATTATCTGTAACTTTGAGTTTAATATTTATTTCTTAATTCTTAATTATTTTTATCTAGTTTATTTTTTATTTTAATTTGTTATTATTTTTAGAGTTAAGCTAGTTTGATTTTACTCCCTTAGTTTTGACAAAATAGACTGTGGGTACAAAATCGGGTAAACGAGTATATTTAATCGGATAATCAGGTCAGGTAAACTGGTATACGATGCAATCCCATACTCGTTCCATACCCGCGGAAATAAAAATTAGTCCTATATTCGGTCCAATACCTGCTTACCCTATCCCATACCCGTCTCATGTGTCTCGAGTTTTGGTTCCTATCAAGTTCAGGCTTGATTCCCAACCTTTTTTACTTTTTATTGTTAGTTTTTAGTAAATTGAATTATAAAAACTTTGTTTCTTGAACTTGTTGGTTCCTTTCGAGATTTTCGATTATCAATTGCTTATTGAGCCATTTGACCACCTCTGTTCCTACATCACTTTTATGAATATGTACATTATATTATATAAAACTTATAATCTAAAAGTTATAAAAGATTATCCACTTATAAATTTTAACAATGTATATCTAAATTCATAATTTGTTTTCTCTAGTTATAATGCATAATATTGACATAATTTATATCTATTTTTATATGTTTTTGGATTTTTTATTTTCAACCATGGGTTGTAATGTATTTCAATCTTGTTATTTAAGTTATTTATCTTATATTTAAAATAAATAATTTAATTTTTAGAAATAAAAGAATTATTTATAATTCTCCATTTATTTTCTTAAAAGGATAAAAATTAATCATAAATAAAAGAATTACTTGGTTGGTTGGGATGCTAACACAAGTGAAAAAATTGAATTTAGTTGGGTTGTATAAAAGAGAAACAATAAAAATAGTGGAAGACTCACAAAATTATAAAACGTGACTCAATTATAAACCATTCACTTATTCATTAGGTATAGATTCGGACGAATCAATGAACAAGCTACGTCGTACAACTTGTTCTTTGCTCAAAACCTAATAAGAGAGAATTACATCAAGGTGGATTTAATTGAATTATTAACAAGCTAACCGACATGCTACAAGTTATCCTTTTAGCCCTAAATTTAACACCGTAATACTCATAAAGTCATAAGACAAGATTTTTTATTTATTAGCACAACGCCCTTTGCTCAAATAAAAACTACATTTTGTCTAAGTATCCTAAGAATGATTTTAATCATCTTAAAACCGACTCAAACAAACTCCGATTGAGCTCATTCTAGTGGCGTTAGAATAAACTTGTCTTATAGCTAGTCGGATTTATGATCGGCGATAAAACCAATTTCTCTAACTAAAAAGTTCGATTTTGTTAGCATAAAACACACAACACAAATTAAAAAAAATAGTACAAAATTCAATCAACATTCAATTCAACCAAATAACACATAAAAAAAAACAAATAATACAAAATTCAATGAGAAAATACAAATTTTAAAACAGACAATACAATTTAGAAAATAAGCGCCCAATGACATGCGCCACGTGAGCACAATAGTTGGCCCATTTTGCGTTGACGTGGCAATCCTCCTCTAGATTCTTTGTACAACTGTGAGGATAAAACGAGTGCCACGTAAGCACAATAAATATGTTACACAGGAGAAAGTGTGTGTGTAGAGTGGGGGCTTGATGTGAATTGCATTTGCATTATATAAATTCTATAGTCAGTATATATTATTATTATAATCAGATTTGAATAGATACTTTCATTAGTCACGTAAGATGACACTCTACTGTTGAGTTATATTTTATTTCTTTGCCCCCATCAAAAAATATGACTGCTAATGATCTATTGATATAATGGTTAAAGAGTAATGATAGGTTTTATCTATTTTAAAGATCATGAGGTTGTAGCATTAATATTGACAAATAATTACTAAGTTGAGCTTGCTAACTAGTAACTACTAAATAGTAATACATCATTTAAAAAAAGAACAATCAAGGAATATGAGTGACCCTCTTCATCCTAAATTATCTGATTGTCCAGAAACGGCCTATTATATTGATAAAAACGTTTTAGCGTATTCTTAACCTGAAATGGTTAAGAAGAAGAGATATTTTGTTTTAAAGGGTACTTTTGAGAACAAATCTAGTGGAGACGAAGTGGGCATATAGCTCACAGGACTAGAGTGTGTGGCTATGAATCATAGCGTCAAGGGTTCTGAGTCCTTTCTCACCCACAACTAGCCTAAAAGAAAAGGGTTTTTTTTTCCTTCCGAAAATCAAGATCGGATTAATCAAATTTAATGCGTAGATTACTAGAATGACATATAAATAGAGGCTCCTTCATGATGATATAAAAAACACTTTTGATGTGATAATAAATTTTCTAATATTCGGTTTTTTATATAAATGTTTACTATAACTTATCTAGCCCTATTCTCGTATATCTAGCAGAAAGCAATTTGCTTTTTGCAACATCAAAGATTCTCCCGACGTGAAATGAACTATACTATCAAGTTAGACGTTAACATTTTGAGTTAAAGAACGAAACAAGTTATTTTATTTTATTATTATTTTTTTAATGAGCAAACATGATTTGATCTAATTACGATAAAATTTTCACAGTAACAGATTAACAACAGAAATACTAAATTATACAAGTCTCGTGACACACTATCATACTTGTTTGGATGATTGGTATCATCTATTCATATACGAACTCTTTACATACTTAAATAATATTATTCAAGTGAATCAACAAACGAGTTACCTTCAACATGTTCTCAACTTATAAATTTATACGAGTCAACTAACTCGAAGTTTTGTTTGAATTTTTAGTAAGCTAACTGATCAGCTACAAACTATCCAATTAACCCATAATCAAATAACATAATACTCATAAGACAAGATTTTTAATTTTAGTACAAACACCATTAAACCACTAGTCAACAAAAGTTGCATGACGTTAACGAGACCTACATATATGATACATTTTATTTAGATTAGTCTCCAAAACAACTCATGATGCACGTGTTTGTGTGAGCGTTTAAAAATACCCACACACAAATGCATATCGATCAATCGTCTCAACGTTCTTCAATGCATTTAGGGTGATGAAAACGTGTCGAATTCGAAACCTTGGTTGATGAAAGCACTCGAAAGCCATAGCTTCAAGTTCGGCATGTTTATGTCAAATCCGCACATCGTAACCTACAGTCGCACAAAAAACCCCGATAAGAAATTTGATAGTATTTGACATTAATATTTAAGAGTACTCAATCAGACCAGTTGTACATTAGTTTCTAACCCACTTAAACACTACTGGCGAAATGTAACCAAAGAAAGTTTTATAACAAGATATATAGTTTAACTTACATTTAACGTGAATGTCAACACAAAATCATCATCAATGGTCGATAAATTCGAACTTTGGACTTGAAAGCTCGTGATTGACTCGAGTGCTCGATGAAGTGAAGCCGCAACACCCCGACCTTTGTTGGAAACGAGTCTTACATAGTATCCTCTCTCTTCAACTTGAAACATATCCAACTGAATCTCACATTAAAAAAAAACAAATTTAGAGTTTGATTCAACATTTCTTACATATATGTAACCAAAAGTACACAATGATAACCTTTGATATCTTCTTCAATGTCGGAAACGAGTCCGATATATGAACTTGTTTTGAATTCTGGGACGACGTTTTTAGGGTTTTAGTTGCTTCAATTGTTGCGATCTCGGCCCTTAAGTTCCTCGATTGTGTTTGAAGATCTTGAATGTATCGTGCTGCATCTCCTACTATCGACGCTTTATCCATCTACAAATTAAATATTTTAAAATGGGATATGCTAAACGTACCACTATATACTAAACATATATATCGAGTAAAAGTAGAGAGATAAAATAACTTACTATAGTATCTTATTTACCTTGGTGATATTTGGTACTAATGAACGCAACGCGTATAGCTTCTCCTTCATCCCGCTTCTCCTCTTCCGCTCGGAAATCAACGTCCTCGTCCGATCTCCCTTCGCGCCACCACCCGTCTTCGGTCTCTCAGCCCCCGGTTTATCCATCGTCGCAGTCTCCGACGAATCATCATCCCCGAAAACCTCGGAAACCTTCATATCCTCCATCTCATGGTTCCAAACCATACCCGAGTTCGGAACCATCACATCATAACCTCCGATGTCCATACCGCCACCAATGGCGGTGTCGTGGTGGTTGTACTGCGGCGGCGGCAGCGGCAGCTCCGGTAACTGATTGTATGCATAGTCTAAACAGAAACTTCCAATTGGATCTACATTCTCAGTTCTAATGGAGGAAATTAGGTTTTCGAAATCGGTTTCCGGCATGTAATCCGGTTGAAACATGTTGTAGTTTCCACCATTGAAGTGGTTGATTGAGTAATGTGAGGATTCTGGTCTGTCATCCATTGTTTTGAGCTTAATAGTTATAAGATAACAATGGCAATGAAGATGATGATGATGAAGATGATGATGGTGAATTAACTCATGCTAATACATGCATTAATGAAGATATATATAGAGGTGATTATGGTGTAAACAGAATCATGAAGAAGCATCTGGTATGAGTTTGGTTAATATGATATAATTAGGAGCTAATGCGTTGACATTGACATGTAGTTTGATTGATAATATGTGTAATTTTATACACTATAAGATTGGATAAACCTTATGATCTTCCTCACTAAACACCTGCAATTAATGTTATAATATTCGGATTAGATATAATCTCCCTCACTAAACACCTCTACTCGTTCATGGTACAACTGGTGTAACTTGTTTAAAAAATTGAATGAAGTTTAATTATTAAAAAAATATTAAACGTGTACTGTATTTAAGTTGGGTGTAAAGGATTGAGAAAATAAAAATATAACTGGTTCTCTAGAGCCAGTAAATTAACAATGTGTTTTTTATATACATATGCCAGAGTGGGCACATATATAGAGGCCTAGGAATTTTTAAGAATTTATTATATGTTAAGAACTACGAGAAACACATAATATATTTATACATTATGTATAAAAGATAATAAAAGTAGTGATAGAAAAAATTGAGGCGGTATTTACGTAACCGTCTTATGTATCACATTCAAAGCATTATGTACGTATTAGACATATTGCGGTTCTCATATTCTCAATTTTTTCCTTTGTTGTGAAATAAATGCTTATTTTCTCTTTTTTTCTTCTCTCTCTATATACATATATATTTATTTATTTTTTGAATGTTGTTTAGAAAAATATTTATTAACAATAATTTTTAATTTTTTACTTTTAAATATCACATAATGCTGGACTTGTAAAGATTTGAAGTCACATTTCATATGTTGAAACTAATAATCATGAATGTCAATAGACTATAAGATCATACTCATACATCTTTCAAATTATACAGTACACGTTTAATAATAAATAAGAGTTAGTGAACGTGATAAATTAGTTGCAAGATATGTGTATTGTAGATATAGATTTTGCACATAGGAGTGCTAGTTGGTAGCCAGAAAGTCTAGTTCAAACCTTCTTCAGTTCTTCCTCTCAATTTTTCAAATCTTTAAAATTCTTGAGTTGCACATCCCTTGAAAACATATTTAAAGACTTTCTTCACACTTTATAAAATATCCACAGCTTTGCTCTACTCATAGATCAGTTGCTGTAAAATTGTAAACCAAACCGGTTTAACCTGGTTTTGACTTTACTACCACATTTGAGCGTAACCCTACTGTTTGTTGGCCCCTTTAGTTTGGCAATCCGAGCCAATGGTTCAACCGATTTCTAATTAACTAGTCTGACCCAACTGCTAATCACATTTAATTGATTTCTAATCGCGTAAATTGAGATGGTAGATCCGAGATTATAAGTATATATTAACTAATTAACTAAACATATAAAATTATTTATTATTTAAATGATAATGAATTAAATTTATACCATGTGTTGAGGATTTAGAGTGAAACTATAGATTAAAAATTATAATAATTTCTAGACCTTTCCATTGATAGAATCTTTATGTGAATAATTACCGACCAAGAAAAGAATTTATATCATGAATTCGGTTTCGACTTTGGTAGAAGTTTTATATTTAGAAAAAGGTGCCTATAAATACATTGTTTTATATTTTCAACACCCGTATTCATAATTTTTAACTAATGACTATTTATAGAAAGATCTAAAATATAAATTATAATAATTTGTCAGTTATATAATAATGAACAATAAACGAAAGAGAAGATATAATTACCCTAACGTACAAAATAAAAATTAAAAAGGAATAGTCTTTTTGAAATCGTATTATGTAATTAAATAATAATAATCTATTAGCTATACGGACTAACACTATTTTTGTAAAGGTATAACTCTATATATTTATGAAAAAAAGAATTACATTAGGGATTTTATATGATCCAATTATCACTTCTAAGAAGAAAGTCACAAATCGTACTAAGATCCCCAATTTTTACTAGTATCACTGGGGGTTTATAATCGTTTGATATTATAGGTAAGTAGGTAACCATAGTATAGCACATTTTCTATAAAATAATGGTATTCATATTATATGTGATATATTAGATAAAATTTACATCATATCATTTAGATAAGAGTTATAAACAACACTGTGTATATATTTTTGTTTAAGTTAACGAATAAATGTTATTTACGAAAAATTTAATTAAAATGTTAAATGCAATATTATGAATAAAAAATAAAAATATAAAAGGTTTGTTGTCACATTTTGGTTGATTGAATCATTTAAATATGAACCTTGAGTTTTTTTATATCGAGATTTTGTTTCCAATTATGAGATATTATTGCAACAGTATGTGAGATTTATTTGAAAGGCTAGAGATATATGGTATAAAAGATATTTTAATAAATTTCAAAGTCAAATGTCATATTGGTAATATTAAGTGGTCAAATGGTTAATTTAATAATTACCATTTAGTTTAATAGGTCATAGAAGATTTGAGCGGGAAAACATTTGTGTGATTAAATGTGGTATTGACATGTGACACAAATTGTAATCATTTATTACTATAAAATATGTAAACATATAATACAAATTAATACATATTAATATAAATATATAAAAGTATAAGTAAACAAACATTCACAGTAAAGTCTCGACTGGGATTTAAAACAATAATTACACATGTATAGCTAGATACATACGTAAAAATGTATAATAATACATATAATAAAGGAGTACGTTTGAACCAAGCTCAAGCCTCTAAATAATATACGAGTTGAGCTTAGAGTCCATTGCAGGGGTGAAGCTTAGTGAGGGCCTGAGAGGAGGGTTTTTTTCATCAATAGTGTTACTTTTTTGTCTGTTAGTGTAAATTTTCGTCCCAGTAGTGTATACTTTTCAACATATATATAGAGTTCGCCCCCTTAAAATAGCTTACTTTCGCCTCTCCCTCCCATTTTTGTGTGATTCAAGCTCCGTCACTAGTCCAATGATCAACTTACACGAGCAAGCTTAAAGCATATGGGTTGAGGCCTAGTGGTAAGAAGCTAAAGTTGGAGTCTCATAACTATAAAAAAATAAAAAAGACACCCTCAAGCACATATGAGCATGGCTCAACACGACTTATTCACACCTGTAAATGTCGGGTTTGAAATGGTTAATCCAAGTTACATGTTAACCGTCTATCTTAATTTGAGCTTAAATCTGTGTACATACGTAGCGGTTAATTTGTCACTCATTATGACATGAGACCAAGTCTTGGCCCAAACGTTAGCAAAAGCCAAGTCATCCAAGGCATCACCAAGACACCAACCTTTCAAATAGCCTATTAGAACCGAAATTCAAACAAAGCTCAAAGGGTATATATTATTAGCTATCAAGTCACTAGTACTTCGATACGCCCTTACTAAACTTGCTATCTAGATTTATTTTTCAACATTTCCTAGATTTCTCAAGACAAGTATATTACAACCTGCACTCTTTAAAATTTATTACTTAAGAGGAGTATGTTCCATTGGAGACGAAAATTTAAATATCTTGGCCTCGGGAACACTAAGATGCTGTTTGTTTTTTTTCAAAAGCTCTTTCCCACCTCTTCATCTGCGCACGTAGACGCGGGAAGATGTTTTGAGTGCGCAAACTGTTTAATTTTTGGAAGGCGTTTCATTAAAAAACGTCTTCCTGACGTCTGCGTGGAGAAGATGTGGACTTACCACTTTTGAAGTCTTCTAACATCTTCCCACCTCCCCCACCTCCTCCACCTCCCCCACCGGCCGCCCCACATCCCCTACCTACCAAACCACCGCCGCCCCACCTCCCCCCACCGGCCGGACCACCGCCGTCCCCTCCCCCACCTGCCCTCGTCGTCCCACCCATAAACCCCCAACACTCCCACCATCTTAAAACCCCTTAACCACCCAACATTCCTAATCGAAACCCTAACCCCCACCACCCCTTCCTCCCCTTGCACCAACTCCACTTGCCTCAAATTCTCCACCGTTTGCTGCGACGTCCTCCACCTCGATATTCGATTCATTGGCCAAACAATCAAAGTTCACGCGTTTAATTTTCTTCCGCTGAAACCCCACGACGGATACCTAGAAATCACCAGGTGGAGTCTCGATCAGTTTGATCAAATGGAACAAATTCTGCATTAAAGTTTAATGCGTTTTGTTTGAACTTTGTGTCTCCTACGGTTTGTGTATATATGTTGTATGTATGTATGTGTGTGTGGTACAAGTCCAAGGAAGCAGATGTTAAAAAATAGGTTTAATTTAATAGGATTAAAAATAGGTTTAATTTAATTACAGAATATTTTACCATTTTACAGATGTTAAAAAACAAACAGTTTTTTTTGCAGAATGCAGACGTGTGGTCCACCTCTTTTGCTGCAGATGTCTGCAGATGTGGTCCGCAGACTGCACACGTTTTCCTGCAAAAAAAAAAAAACAGCACCTAAGTGCATGTGTCATATTAGTTCTAGTTATGATCGTGGTTTGCATACATACAAAGTTCTTATTGGTTTAGTACGCGCTATGTATACTTGTAGGCCAATACAAATACAAGCTAAATAGCGCAGTAGCCAAGGGCACTTGATCTGGCCGGACTATCGTGCTAGCTACATATTGCTGATCGTTATCATCTAGAAGTATTTTGATTACTATAAATACCATTTAATCACACTAAAATATACTAATCCTTGCTCTTATTCATATTCTAATTCTTACACTTTTCTAGATTAAAAAGCATAATTGAACCTTCTTTTGCGGGTGGTTTTATGCGGGTTGAGTGCCCCCTCCTTTTATGCTAGTTGGAAAAACTGAGGTGATAAATTGTTGTTTGTTGATGAGAGGGTTGTTTAAGATGTTTTTTTGGGAGTGACACATCATCTTAATAGCTTGAATCAAACTTTTAAAATATATAAATGCATATATCATGTTCTAATTTAGATACAACTATTACATAGATTTAAAATAAGATTAGTTATTTAAAAAATAAGTCTAGTTTTTCTTAGAACGACAAATACACTCCGATCTAATTCTACTCATAAATCTATCATCACGAGACTCGAACCCTATCTCATAAGGAGGGACAACACTACTGACGAATAATATGAAATAAGTTTAGATATTAAACACATGCTTTACATGAACAAGTAAGTATTTTAGCTGATCTTGAATCCTCCTTTGATGAGGAGTTGGACCGACAGTTCGTAGACTCTTATTTAGAAAAATTAGACAAAGGTAAAAGAGACGCATGAAAAACCTGAACTTTAAACGAGCATAACTTGAATTAGGAATGAAATTATGAGACCATAACCAGTGGACGAGAAAATCTCGATCAGCCAGATAGCCGAGCTGTCGGACCTAAAATACTTTAACAAAGGCTTTGATATTGTCCGTTAATGATATTCCTGAATTTTATTATCATTCCTTTTTAGTGTAAAACAATAAATTACTAGTTGCCTTGATTTACACTCTCATTTATGTCATCAATTCTAGTATTTATAAGTCAGTTTGTAAATTCGGAGTTTAATCGCTACCTAAAAAATTTAGAATCTTCTTATAAAAGGACACATCGTGCAATATGGTTTGGGCATTCAGTTTGATATCAGTTATCTATTTTTTATAGATTTGCTTTCGCTCTACATCATCGTTGAATCAAACTCGAGCTTGAATATACATCATAAAAACTCATTTATAGCTAGTTGTCGTGTCAAACTCGAGTTTAACTTAAAGGAGTTGAGCTAAGATGAACACATGCTCGACTTCCCATTTTATCCGGGTAATATTAGCAGTTATCCCTAAAAAAAATTCATTTTGCTATTATAACTTGATCACTAAGAAGAGCTTCCACGAATCCACCATAAGATCCACTAAATAGATTCAAAAACAAAACTAAGTTCCACTGTTTAAACAATTAAAAGCCATATGTTTAATTTAAACAATTAAAGTACAATGTTTGATTTGTATTATGATCTAAATCTTTTATTTTAATTATTTAATTATCAATAAATAATATAATAAAGGTTAATCCATGTTTAGTTTATAATTAATGATATATTTATTTCAGGATAATTTAAAAAAAGGGGTTGTATTTTAAAACATTATGACTAACTAGTTATGGGAAGTCAATACATACGATCATTGAGAATATTCTAGTTTTTATTATTTATTATTTCTTAAATATCAAAATGGCGTGAATCATACAATCATAGAGTTGGTAGTTATTCGAAAGAGAATTATATGATTTTTAGTATTTAATAATTCTAAATTTATTTATATTATTGTGATCAAAATAATAAAATTGTCATTAGAAGGCAATAGTTAGGGCGTGAGGGTTTTGGAGTATATGAATGACAATGAATATTTTATATGATATTTGGTAGACAAGAAATCTATGATTCTTTTAATATATTCTTGTCTCCTCACACTCTTATGTTTTGACACTATTTTACTAATTGAAAATAAGATTTTCTTCCTTTCCCAAATCACATATCGATTTATGGGAGATCATTTGCTATTTAAGATGAATCTATGGACCACCTCTAACACCCTATCCAGGAAGAGGTGATGACTGACGTGATATTTTTATTAAAATAAGAAAGTAAACGACCGTCGTGTTTTTCTATTAAACTAAAATAGTAAACGTAGTTCTACTAACACTTAAAATGTCCCAAAATACGACATTGGGGAGGAAATAACATAGCTTACATATTCTTACATTACATTGATATATGAAAGGTCTAATAATCTCTTTTAACACTCAATGTCCTCACAGATACTACAATAACCTAACGTAAACGAAAAAAAAAAACATGCATAATATTGCATAGTGGTGGCAGAGGACAACAAGAATGAGATGATTTTAGGACATGAAATACGAATAACAACTTCATAACATATGGTTTCATAAAAAACATAATATAAAATAATCTATCATAAGGAATTAAGGATGCATGTATCTCAAACTTATGGGGTTCAATGAATGATGTTAGTTAGTTAGCACATACATTAATTTTAGAATACAGGTGTGGGCAAATCAAACTAACCTATTTTTTTTGAATGACCAACGAATAATTTTTAAATCCGATCCCTACCTGTAATGTCATATGATTCTACGTTACAATAAGAGCATGTGATCCTCTATGAACGAAGTGACTAAATTGGGTAACCAAATACATATACAAACAATGTGCTAGTAACCTATAAAACATATAAACATGAAAACTTGTTATGTAGCTAAGATTTTAATAATCATCTATATAGTTATATATCTTCATTGTACTGCTAAAAATACTTAACACTTTACAATGTTTTCATTATGCACTATTCTATGTGTTGTATTTTTAGGGTTCCAAAAGTTATCATTTCATTTTACTAAGAGTGTTTATGTGATTAATGGACAATATATAGCTTCTGTATAGTTTTGAATCCATAACAAGATGTTTCTCCTAGAATTAATTACAAAAAGAGTCCCCGACCAAAAAATACAAGTTTGAGGTCTAATTATAAAAGTAACAAGTTTAGAGATATGTAGTGTCAGTAAGTAACATGTTTTGGGTCTAACCTTAACTTTTTGACTAAAATACACTTTTAGTTTAAAAAAACACACACACAGGCACTTTTCATGTCATTTACTCAAACTCAATATACATGGGATCATTTGTCTAAACTGGTACAATAATTACTTTACATAAACTTTGAAAGCTTTTTTTTTTAAAGAAGTCAGTGTTTGGCCTAAAAAAGATTACAATCTATCTACTATAGATCCCAAACTTTACTGTTATAAAGTTAGACCAGTTGATTATTTTGGTCAAACTAAATGTAAAATTTGTATTAGGGTCCTGATATATAGACACCTCCCAGATAAATCGACACCCCCTATACGCCACGTATGGGTCCATACGCGGCGTATAGGGGTCGATACGCGGCGTATAGGGGTCGAATACATATGCGGCGTATCGGGTCGAATACACTGAAAACGAGGAAAATTCAGGGGGGCTGTCAGAGAGCTATATTCCTCATATAGCCCTATACACCCCTTATACGACACATATAGGGTTGTACGACGGGTATAGCAAATTTCGACTACGAGGAAAAATTCAGGGGGCTGTCAGAGGGGTTATACCCCCGTATAGGGCTATACGACGCGTATGAGGCTATACGACCCGTATAGAAATTTTAAGGTGTCTAAATAACCAAACCCTTTGTATTATTAACTTTTTCTTTAATATATATACAGTACTTCAATGAGTAGACTAGGCTTGGCCCTTTTTTATTTGCATGCTACACAAGTGGTTAAGAATTCTTGTAATGCTAAATTTGGTTTTAGGAGATCTTGCTCCTTTGTATTTGTTTACCTACTTTCAATTGGTTGATCTTGTTGGCCAACTCAAAATAGCGCTTCATTTTAAGATAAACACAAATAAGAGCGTTGTAATCTTTTCTAAGGCTATCTACGCCCCAGGCGTAGAGTTGGCCCACGTGTCACGTGCTCTGTGGTGGTGGCCGACTGGCCGGTTTCAACCAAACGACAACATTTGTGGCCACACTCACGATTCTAGGTGCAAAGCCACATCGTACGCACCCCATGATTTTTTTTGTTTAGTATGTATACTATCTAATCCCGATAATTTTCATGAAACTTTATTATCGACCCCTATAATATTTCACACCAATCTTCAAAAATAATTGAAATCGACCTTCAAGAAAACTTTGATACCGACACCCAATAAAATCAATTTAGATTTTATAATTATAAATCTATTTTAATAAAATCAATTTAGTTTTTAATATATTATATCCTTTTATTGATTAAAGTACTTATTTAATACCTTATTTTTTTCAAGAGTATTGTTAGACGGTGTGATAGCCTTATTCGGTGCTCTTCACTTAGTGAGAGATGTTTTTTCGTGGTTGTAAAAGCATATTTCTCGTATATTAAACTAGAAGTTGTTTTGAATGTAAGTTTACCGTTTGGTGTAAAATCGTGTAAGGGGCTGTTTGGTAATTTTTGAATGATTAATTGTTGAATCAATAATAGATCTGAACCATTAAGTGTTGAACCATTAAGAGGTTTGAACCATTGAGAGCTAGTATATCGTTTAACTATTCAAAGGCAAATGTTTGACCAATTCACATAAGAGGTCTTAATCATTCAGACTCAGTATGATGTTTAACCATTAATAGGCAAATGTCTGAACCATTCAGACATTTGCTTGCGAAACAAACAATATGAACCATTAAATGCTTAATCATTCAAATATCTAAACCATTAATAAGCTGAAACAAACAGCCCCTAAGTCTTGTTTTATCAAACTTGTTTTAAAGCGTGTGATTTAATATATGTGGTTCTTGTTTTATTAGATTTGTTTTGGTCGTGGAATTTAAGTTTTCTAATATTGTGTAACTTTTTAGAGGGTGGAATATATGTTATTTACAATTTTGTTTTGATTTTTAACAAGTTTAGGCTAGTTCTTGGAAATAATATATTTTTAAGTGTGTAAAAATATAAAGGAAGTGCTAACATCGGGTGTATATTGGTTCCGGTAAATGTTAACAAATTCATCGTACATTCACTCTTTGATCTTCAACCCAAAGTTTGTCTTCCATTTATGATCTTCTCTCTAAAGTGATAGAAATCATTGTTACAGTGTCGCGCTCATAAGTAGTGATCACATCGTTACATCTCACTTGTCTTGGTAGTGATCCTACTTTAACGTTTCACTATAAAGGTAGTGATCACCTTTAAAATCGTCTCGCTAATCAGGTAGTGATTACTCTTTTAATATTTACAATTGAATAACACTAGTATTCATTAAAGATAGTGATCACTTTTAAAATCGTCTTGCTAATCGCTAATCAAGTTGAACATATGACATTGGTAATGAATATTTACAATAAAGATCACACCAACTCATCTTGTTAATCTCTTGGTCTTGATCATTTTTTAGGCCGATTTATGTCACTGTCGACAGTGCAACTATCATGAGTCTTCTGATAACCATTTTTACCTAACAATTTTGCGCTACATAACAATATTTCTTGTTTTAAAATAATATATAGCTACATAATAATATTTCTTGTTTTAAAATAATATGTGACAAACAATTTTGAGATTCTAATTTCTTATTGTCAATATATTATGTGGCGAACAATATTTAAAAGAATATGTTCGTTACAACTTACAATCCTTAAATTAATATTTCTTATTATTATGAATAAAATATGATCGCAACAAGTGCGAATTCCGTGACGCAAAAAACTGAAGAAGACATTGTGTGAAGTATCAATTATTACGCAAACACATATAATTGAGATATATAATTGAGAGTTAATTTCACTTTTGTTCTTAAATTTGATAAAAATAAATATTCTCTTCTAAGAATTTAAAAACATAAATTTTAGTTTAAAAGTTTTATTATTTGTTTTAATTTTAATCAATAAATTTTATTATTTTGAATTTAAGTTGAAACAACTGATTAACTTTTAGACTGAAACCAAAACAACTTACGAAATTTTCAAAAACTAAACTAATGTTTTTAATTATTAAAAGTTAATAATTATTTTTATTAAATCTCAAGAAATCCGGTTTTGATTCTATAATTTATAAAACTTCATATTACACAAGCACAAGTTTATTTTGAGTATTTCCCCTGACACATATATATAGGCCTGAACAATAAACATATAATAGAAAACGAACTCTCTGGATAAAAAGAAGGCATTGATACCAGTGCCCCTCAAATCAGGCAATAAAAAATTAACCCTATTGTATAGTAAGCATTCTATTATACCCAATGCTACAAAATTACAAATTTCAATTTTCAAACATTTCATTTACCTTTGTAGGGCATGGGTCCATAAAAGAGGACCATGAGTAGATAATGTGGCTCGTATTCACGAGAAACACCACTTCCTTCTCGTGTGAGCCGCTCATGACTGAAATCGTGACTACACTCATGTTCGTGAGCTTGGAAGCTTAGCCTATATTTTGTTTTACGTTTTGAATTTTTTTATCATAACACTTCATGTAACAATTAATTAGTTTTCATAAGTAACTTGTATTTGTTAGTCTTTCTAGAAAAACAAGCTGCACAATTTTCTTTATGTTTTTATAGAGCATTTGGATACAAATTAACAGTGAGTTTAATTAGCAAGCGGTTAATCATATTACATTTTTTAAGTTTATGTTTAATTAGCAAGTAATTAAAAACGTTAAAATACCAGTCACACTCACTAGGTATACCCTTCACTAGCGAGTGAGTGCGTTGAGATGATGCCTAACAAAAAAAACCCACCCATGAGAAAGATACATCCGACCCAAATTGGTCGTATCCCTATGACCTATCCAACTAACAATTCTTCGATCATACTCTCTTTTTATTGTAAAGCGATATGGCCCATGAGTAAAATACACCCGACCCAATTTGACCCAGAAAAGTTATATTAGAGGCCCAGCCACGGCTCATGTATATGCCCTTTCAATTTAACCTTCTAATTTTTAACTATTTAACATTCAATTTTTTAACTTTTCAATTTAACCTTTTACCTTTTAAAACTTTCAAGTTTACCCCTTATAGTATATATAATATACACTCTTAACATATTAATCTTTTATACTAATTTGATCTATTTCGTTAAGCTTGTTTTTTAAATAGATTGTTTTTTGGTTATCGTACATTATATCTATTGACGATAACATGATGACACCGTGAAGAAAGGAAGTGATACCGACCGGAAAACATCGGTACCATTATATAACTGCTTTATATCTATGTTTTGATCTTCATTACCAATTCGTCATTTCTTTTATGTATTTAACTACGTTAATGTAGCCACCACAACGCACGTAACAAAATTCGCAAACGCTGCATCGTGCATGCTTAATTTGATAATTTCTAGTTTCACATATATGCAAATATATAATTATAGCACAAATGCCAATACTGTTTTTTATGATATTTTATACGCGTCGACATTGCATCAATGGCTTGATTGATACTATGCAGCTGCACGTATTTGAAGCAACATTTCAAGTTGGAACCAATTGAGATAATTGAAGCAAATGTTTTACTACATTTATAGTTGAAGTAAAACAAGGGAACACTAATGCTAGACATAATATCCAGGAACTGTCCTGTCCATTTATCAAAGTATCCGTAACGAAGAAACAAGATGGTCTGTAAAACTACCTGAATAAGCAAGAATTACCGCGTGAATGTTGAACGATCATTTGATTCCAAGTGGATGATGACTCGCGCTCCAGAAGCAAGCCTGTTTGAAGAACCAAAAACATTTTCAGTTTTTGACCAACATGAACAATACAAGAGTACCTTCATAAACAACAGTTTGCATATAACTAAAACCTTTCTTCGATTTTGATCACATTCTCCTTGTTGTCACTGAAGGATTCGATTCTCTTGGATGGTTTCTTGGATAAGCAGGCTACTGCAATTCTCTTGCTACCATTGTTGAATATGCAAGGTGATAGAATGCATAGGTTAGTACCTTCAGGGAATCTCATTGATGCAATTCTTGGATGTTTGCTCAGTGACCCCATGATTGATCTTGGTATGCACTTTGTACAGGTTAATGTTGAAGCACATTTATTGATCCTGCATTATTAAATCAATTCTAGGTGTAATTTCTACTGATAATACCTAAACTGTTTTTTGGTAATCATTTCTAAAACAGTGGCCTTCAAGGGGGTTATAAGGCAAAAAATCACTGCAAGTAGGGGGACTCAAAGCACCTATCACTGTCTCACACTGTCACCCCTTAAAGGTTAATAATAACTGAATTCACACATTAGTCATAACACAAATGCTAGAGAGTAGTGACAAACCTGTTAACACTATTGGAAGAAGATTGTTTTAGACTGTTAATTTCTTCTTTCTTATGTGATTTTGTCTCTATCAAACTCCCACTGAAGTATTGATTATCTTCCAATATTGGATTTTCTGACAAGCAATCGAGAGCAACCAACGTTGCAGACGATGAGAGTAAACTTGATGACAGTTTTGAATTTGTTGACCTAGATCTGTAAGATAAAGCTTGACTAAAGTTGTGATCGTGTGACGAAATTGACCCACATGAGATCAGTTGTATCAGCATACTGGATGCCCTGAACTTTGTGTCAGTTGGAACTTGATATTCTTCTTCTTGTTGTTCTTCTAGTTTTTCATTGGTGTTCAAATTATTATCCTCAGCTTTCATTAGAGATTCTAATGTGTCAGTCTTGCCAATAGACATGTATGCACCAAATGAAGATCGACTAGAGTCATTGCTTGATGATCCCACAGCACCATTATCAGTTAATAAACTTCTTGTGCAAGTTTCTTGAACTTTTACATGTTCATCAGTTTGAGTTGAAGCATCAGCAAGGTGATGACTACACTTGTAGATCTTGTATGTTGTTAAGCTATGATAACCATCATCATCCTGAGACATTTTATTCTCTCTGTCTATAATGCTTGTTAAAGACGAATAATCATCTCGAGTAATCGAAGATTGTGGTTCATCTAATTGTTCTAAATTTCGCAATCTAATGCTTCTAGCAGGAGCAAAACTACCTGGAAACAATATCATGCTTTTATTTTTAGTGTTCTTGAAATGAATCATCAATGCTTAATTGTAAAAATATAAATATTGCTCAATTTCACCTAAAGTGTTGTCTTCAACAAGTTCTGAGCCTTTGAGAACGTATTCGTTTTCATGAGCAGGAACAATTAGGTCATCTTCACAAAGATCATTCCACACAAAAGCATTCTTATAGCTTCTACATCATCAAGAATAACATGAAGATCCAATTAAGAACATCTGAACATGCCAATGAAAAGTGGAATAAATTAATCAGATTAACATGAATAAACCTCTTGCTAGCCCATGAATACATTGAACCCATGCCTCTTCCTCTAAGAGAATTGAATTTCTTAATCACATCTGCAACATGAATTTCACAAAAAACGAATCGTATAGTTCAATTAACATTTACATTTGTGTAATAACTAAGAACACTAAGCTAGATTTAGTAGTAAGAATTACGAGTACCTCTCAGGTATAAACCGTCTGGTGAAACAATAGCGATTTCAATGAAATGAGGATGTTCGAGCTGTTGATTTCGATAGAGATAATAAACCACCTGAACTTTCCGACTCTGTGGCTGCCGTTGCTGATCCATATTAGCACTCGATTTCAACAATTCAACTGCTGTAGTATATATTCTGTCGTCGTACTTCAATTAAAACCCTAGCTATCTATCGAATTCCAAATCGTCAAAGTTAAGTTCGAACATTCATTTGATGAGTGAATCTTCGTTGCATGTGATTGTTCTTCAATGTGTTACTCACCTGAGTGAATTATCAGTCTCGATTGATTGTGCTGCATCAACCTCTGGTCCGAATTGACTCATCAGTGAAACGCACCAATCAGATGTGAAGTTATGATTGATTGGACGAGTGATAACATCAAATCAAGATCAAGTGTGGAAGAAAACAAAAGGAATGATTCTGTGACGAATCATGAGTGAATGACAAGCAAATTCAAATGGAAGCGAGTTCATATGGGGACAAAAACTGTAACAATATCTCTGTTTATCTGTTTATGTGAAAAAAATAGGTGGTTTAGAGAAGGGGTAATGGGTTGAAGCGGGGTAAATTTATAAAATAATAATTAATTTTTAAAAATTTTTAATTAGTTAATTTTTTTACTCTAATAAAAAAATATTTAAAAAGTACACATGTCATCGTCATATTTATTCTTATCAATTTTTTTTCCGCTTCTCTTTCCTATTTAATAATTACATTAATTATTAATATTATTATTTAGTTTTTTTGATTAAAATAGTTTTTTAATAAATTAATAAATATATCTTTTTTCTAATTTTATTTCTAAGGAAATAATTTTTCATAAAATTAGAAAAATTGTTAGAACAGTTTTTTTTAAATACAAAATATTTTATAATTGGTGATTTTAAAAAGTAAAATTTTTATAAACAAAAGATAATTAAAATTGAGAGTTATAATAAGAAAGTTTTTAAGTATGATATTTTTCAGAAGTTTGTATTGAAATAACAATTTTATTTTATTTATTACAAGAAAGATTTCAATCATATCTAATATTAAAATATCAATTTATATTTAATAAATTTCATTTTATTTAATAATTTTTGTTCAACCCGTGTAGTACACTAGTTTACTAAAGCTAGTTTAAATTATAAAAGTGTTCCTAGGTCATTCAATTTTTATATTTTATATAACTTAAAAGTCTTAACATATTTTTTAGCATGTTGTACTTTTGGTTTCAATTATAAAATATTTTTCTATCTTTTGATGGTGATATGGAACGTTTAGGTAAATTTTAGATACTTTTTTATTTTTTTTTCATAATTAACATGTTTTTTTATTTTTTAATATAATTATATATATTAAATATTCTGACCCCCAAGTCTTCTCCACCGTTACTTACTTGACATAAGAAAACTTAATGATAACTCGATTTGATCGTTTGATTGTCCAATTTGAGAAAAGTATGCATGAGTGACTAAATTATAACACTTTTGAAATTTTGTTACTATTCAGTAATATTTTCTCGTTAAAGTATCACTTTTAGTAAAATTAATTCGAGTTGAGCGAGTTGATCTTCTCAACAATAGGTTTCTTTTTAAAGGAGGTGATTGTACGGTCCCTACTGGTAAACGAATAAATGAACCCGATTAAAATAACACATATTTCAAAAACAACTTTCACACATTTGGTGTTAGAAAAAAAATTGTTTACCTCTGTTAGTGGTCATGTGGAAAACCTTCAATCGCCATTCTTGAGCACTTCACACCTAATTTCAAAATGAGTGGATTTATGGTGGGAGGGCATTTTATTCAAACTTTATTGCATTCTTCTAGTTTTATTATTTTTTGGAATTTCAAATTATTTTGCCGAGTACTTTCACTAAAGTACATCGGTTTAAATGTTTTAATTGGGATTTTGAGTTTGTTAGTTGCAGATACAAGTAAAATGGATATATTTTGATTTTAAAATTTATATTAATTATGTCGTATATCATTTTAACTGGTGTGGCGTTAGGTCTAATGCAAAATTTATTTTAAGTTAGAGTGGTGAAACTTCCATTAACATTAAAAGTTTGAGCTCTAAATGACGGACTAGTGTAAATTATGTGTGGTGTAAATTTAAAATTAAGTTGGATGAGTGTAGCCATGTAAATTGTTGTTGTCGATGATGATGAGGCTAGACTCATCTGAACCCTAAGAAAGTTGTCGATCTGGAATTTCTAGGATTGATTATTGGTTCTAAATTGTTGTTGTTGATGATGATTAGGCTGGACAAACGTGATGTTAGCAGCCGCAACGAAAGACCGCTTTTGAGCCTTCTAACATAATTATTGTTACATAATTACTCTCCATTAAAAAGCCAACGAATTGACGAGTGGAGTGCAACTGTAATATACCTTAATGCCAACACATGTTTTAGGCTGAATGTACCAATTGTTTTAACACGTTCTTGTCCTTTTATACTATTCACCGTCTTTGTATGAACATTGGAATGACGCATTTTGACTCTCGACCTTTGAATGAAAGAAAAAGTGAAATGTTGCTGAAATGCACAAATATGTTCTCTGGTAGGTAGGCGATAATGTAATAAACGACTTATGTTTGCTGTTCTCACGTGGTAAACATGTTGTTTGCAGTCACAACGAACAACCGCTTCTGAGCCTTATCTTTTAAGAATATGTCTATGTTAATTGTCGTACTTTTGAGAATACAAGTGAGTTAAGCGATGTTCACATAAACTTTGTCGTTGATCGAAATCCGCCACGAAACGCGGGCAACAAAACCACCAGTTAGTGTTAAAATGAGCAAAAGAGTATTATTACGAGCTTGACACGATTCAAGTTAACCACAAAAAGCGCCAATGCATCATCGTTCCCGCCAACTCTGAAGTTTTCTCATTTCCATCAAAAACCCACTGAAATAAACCCCACCGGCGACCACCGTCGACCACCGTCGCCACCACCACGAACCACCGCCGGTTGATGCTATCGTTCCGGTCATGCTGTTACAGTGTGACTCACACTAACACCATAACCACCGCAATCTCTCATCGTATCAGAAATTCTTTTCCTAAATTCATTCTCAAAATCTCCATCTCATACTCCAACAAGATGTCATCATCTCGCCCATCTGCCTTCGATGCACTCATGTCCAAAGCTCGTGCAGCTGCAATGAAGAACAAGACTCCGTCGTCTTCATCTTCCCCCAAAAAACGCAAAACCCTAGATCCAAAACCCCCAATTGGTTCCACCCCAATTAGCGAATCGAAACCTTCTGAAGTCTCACCCAAACGAGAGAAATCAGATACGAATAAGATCAAATCGGAAACTATTGAATCAAACGGGGAGAAACGAGATAAACCAAACCCTAATTTGGTTCCATCTGAGGAAGAAAAGGGATCGAAGAAACAAAGGGTGATTAATGTGGATGAGTGTATTGTTCAATTGAAGAAGAAGCCAGCTAAATTTGACCCCAAAAAAGCTGCGTATTGGGAAGAAGGAGAACGGGTGCCATTTCTGTTTCTTGTTAGGGTTTTCGATGAGATTTCGAAAGAGTCGGGTCGGATTGTGATCACTGAAATGGTTTGCAACATGTTGAGGACTGTAATTGAAACAACACCTGATGACTTGGTTGCGGTTGTGTATCTTTTAGCCAATAGAATTGCGCCAGCTCATGAGGGGCTCGAGCTTGGGATTGGGGATGCTTCCATTATCAAGGCTCTTGCAGAAGCTTGTGGTGGAAAAGAAGCACATATTAAGAAGCAATATAAGGTATGTATGTTAATTTGTTAAACATGACATTTTCATTGTCTGCTTGTTTGTTATGTTCAGTTGTTCGTGAAAAACTATTGTGTTTTGATTACAGGAACTTGGAGATCTGGGTCTTGTTGCTAAAGCAAGCCGTTCGTCTCAACCCTTGATGCGTAAACCGCAGCCATTGACAGTGGCTAAAGTTTTTGATACATTTAAAGTTATTGCCAAGGTATACTGAACTGACATATGAACTTATTGTTGAACAATTATGCTTATATTTAGAACAATTGGTTAACTTTTAGTTGTTTATTTGGTTCTTGATAGGAATCTGGGAAAGACAGTCAAGATAAGAAGAAGAATCACATCAAGGGACTTCTTGTTGCAGCAACTGACTGTGAACCTCAATATTTGATCCGGCTACTTCAGGTTTTTATATGAATTTACGCTTGAAGTTGTCCCGTTGGATTCTTTATTTCATCATTTTATATGTAACCGTTTGAAATTAAATAAAATTTTCAGACAAAATTGCGAATTGGTTTAGCAGAGCAAACTCTTTTGACTGCCCTCGGGCATGCAATAGTCTATACCGAAAAAACACCATCATCGTCAGCGCACACAGATTCACCTCTAGAAGAGGTCAGCTGACATTCATTACAAAGTGCCTTTTTTAAAACTTTTTTTGTTGGTAACTTAATTTATATCGTTGTTCAGGCTGCTAAAATTGTTAAACAAGTGTATTCAGTGATTCCTGTGTATGATAAAATTGTTCCTGCTCTACTTTCTGGTGGTGTATGGGATCTGCCCAAAACTTGTTGTTTCTCACCGGGTGTTCCGGTTGGGCCTATGCTAGCTAAGCCTACTAAAGGAGTATCTGAGATCTTAGATAAGTTTCAAAACATGGAGTTCACTTGTGAATACAAATATGATGGGGAGCGGGCCCAGGTAAAATGTTATTAAGTTAATGAAGACAAGAAGTTGTAAAAATCAACATTTTTTTGAATGATTTAACAAGTTTCTCTTGACACAGATACATTATTTGGAGGATGGCACAGTTCAGATATATAGCAGAAATGCAGAAAGAAACACAGAAAAGTTCCCTGATGTTGTTGTTGCTGCTTCAAGGTACTCTCTAGAGATTTCTCCCTTCGTTTCATTGTTTGTGTCAGATTTCTGATTTTTTGACACTGTTGCATTTAGAGGTGGCAAGATGGATTGAAATTCTTGGCTTATATGTTGTGTGATTAATTCAAATAAATCGTTTCCAACATCTGCAATTGTTTTGCAGAGTTAAGAAACCGAATGTAACGTCATTTGTTCTGGACTGTGAACTAGTCGCATATGACCGCAAGAAGCAGAAAATTCTACCATTTCAGGTTACCTGTTCTTTTAGTAAACTAGAGATCTATGGCTTTTGTCCTCAAACATTATCTATTAAATGAGTCGCCCTATTTTGAGTTTCCTTCATTGATTTCATCCCTCACCCTTACACCAGTTATTTGATAACTGGTGTAATGATTGATGTTCAAGGACAAAAGCCATAATTTTTATATAACCACAGGGACGAACTTTGTGATTTTCTCCTTTAACGTTTCTTTAATCGTTACTAGCATATATGTGCGTTCATGTCATGGCTGGTCACACTGTTTTGAAGTTAATGCAGATAATCAGTTTTATGTAAGCTGTTTATGATTACCATGAAAATATGTATGTAATCAAATCTTAAAAAATGAGTATTATATGAAGCCACAGTTGATAAATTTTGTTCACGTGTTACCTTATGTTTGCTATTGACATTTTAACAGATTTTAAGCACACGTGCTCGCAAAAACGTTGTCATGAGTGAAATCAAGGTTGATGTATGCATATATGCATTCGATCTGTTGTATTTGAATGGAAAACAGCTTTTACAAGAACAACTTATCACTCGTAGAGAGGTGAGAGAACTAAGGGATCCATTGTTATGGTTATTAATATTAAAGTAAAGCTATCATGCTAATTCCTATTGACTGATGAAATTTTGAATTCACTGTTTTGAATTGTTGGTATTTTCAGCGTCTATATGAATCCTTCGAGGAAGAACCTGGATATTTCCAGCTTGCCACAGCCATAACATCAAACGATCTGGAGGAAATACAAACATTCTTGGATACTGCTGTTAATGCCAGGTAATTAGCCTTTCTATTTAGTTCTAATGGGGTGTTTGGATCGTGTTTTGAAAGTGACATGTGATTTTTAATAGTCAGAGTTATTGTATAATCAACTGTAATAAAATTGAAAGTAGAAAATGGTGTTTGTATGTGCTTCTGTTGTTTGAGGTTGTAAAAATCAGATCTTTGAATGTGTGACTCAAACTCTTATCTTATCAGTTGTGAAGGATTGATTATCAAAACGTTAAATCGAGATGCTACATATGAGCCTGCAAAACGTTCAAACAACTGGCTTAAGTTGAAAAAGGACTATATGGATAGGTATTCAGTTATCTATTATTATTATTTTTAATTTAGTTCCCAATGATGGCTCACTAAAAATGGTGGTCCATGTTATGTGCAGCATCGGTGATTCGTTAGATTTAGTACCCATTGCCGCCTTTCATGGCCGAGGAAAACGTGTAGGTGTATATGGCGCCTTTCTCCTTGCTTGTTATGATAATAATAAGGATGAATATCAAACCATTTGCAAGATTGGTAAGTGACATTTTTCCTTTTAGGGGTGTTTGCATGTGGGTTTGGAAGTGATTATGTGATTTTGAATAATCAGATAATTAATCTAATACTACATCGGCTATGGGAGATGGTGTTTGAAGCTGTATTAATAAGACAATTATCTGTTGGAGTGGTTATCCAGTTCTGATTATTGAAGAAATTAATAGTCATAGAAACAGCATTTGTTTATCCTAACATTAATAACATATTATTCAAAATTAGTTCATAATGTTGCTGATTTGATGACTTGCATAGGCACTGGATTTTCAGAAGCCATGCTTGAAGAGCGCTCAACCAGTCTTCGTTCTAAAGTGATCCCGAAGCCAAAGGTTTTGTTGCAAGTTTTAAATTTTGGATACCCAGTCATCCATTAAACTATTCAATGTGTTAATTTTGATTTTAAATGTTGGCAGTCGTACTATCGATATGCAGAAACTATAAATCCAGATGTATGGTTTGAGGCATCTGAGGTAGTTAATCATTAATATTATGAATCATATCACTTATTTGTTTATTCTATCTTCTTTTCAAAGTATTGCAGATTTCACACATAATATTTATGCAATCTTTACCATCAATTTCAGGTTTGGGAGGTTAAAGCTGCTGACTTGACCATCAGCCCGGTTTATTGTGCTGCAATGGGAACGGTCGACCCTAATAAGGTTTACTTTTAAATTATAAATTTTAATATTTAAGATGTATTTAATGAATTCATCTACCAATTTAAATACTTATTTATTTTCCTGAAAAAAGGGAATTTCACTACGATTCCCTCGTTTACTTCGTGTTCGAGAAGACAAGGGACCCGAGGAAGCTTCATCTTCAGATATGGTGAGAAACCATCTTTTACTTGCATATTTTATGCCCCCAAAGATTTTATTAAATTTATGTTCCCATGTGAATAATATAATATATGACTTTTTAAAAGTTGTTATTTTGCCTTTGTTCCACTACATTCAGGTTGCTGATATGTATAATGCTCAGAAACATACCCAAAGTAACAATCAAGGTGATGATGAAGATGAATGAGAATACATTCTGCCAAGAAATGTGATGATGTATTCGACGCCATAGAACCCAAGGTTTCCCGTTGAAATCTAACCTTGGGTTCAGGTGATTGTCTCGTTCTTGCTGTTGTATTGGTTCCATCCAAGAAATCATCTACGAAGAAATATAACGAACCTTGGAGTCGTGTAAACTATTCGCATAAATTTTGTAGTTAATCGTCACCAAAGCACTTACTTTAAGTTAATTAAGTTGGATTTTGTCAAAGCAAATAAAGTTTTAGATTCTAGTTTTCCCTAAAAAGGGAACATAACAACTAGTTTGAAATATGGAAAACAACTTTTGGTAGGTGGGTAGGTTGGTGCTTTACTACCATTACTTGATTTGACCTAAAGAAACTACCACCGCATTCTACACCGTCACGAATTAAGATACCATTTTTAGTTGTATAAAAATTGCTAATTTTTTTTATTTATTTGGGATATTCTAATGATAAATGATATGTTCTCATCAAATGAGAGTTTAATTTTATAATATGCTAGTGATAGTATTAGAAGTGTTAATATAAGTAGATCAGATGTTGATAAAAAATCTAAGTATGTATTCATGTATGTTCACTTTTTGTCCCAAAAATATGCTAATGAAGTTCATGTACTTTAATTTAGAATTTACAAAACATATTTTGTACTTTTAAATTATTTTAGTTTCTCTTGATGAAATATAAATTGTGTGCATGAAATACAGATAAAACATGTAAAAAATGTGTTCGAATATTGTGCCCTCGAGGGTATTTAATAAATCATGAAATATGAATAATGAACATATGTGAAATTCGATTTAATTTCTTTATTATAGAAGTAAATACTTATTTAAAACTGTTAGTCTGTTATATAAATAAATAAATATATGTTTTATCTATATTTTTATTTATTATTTTGTGGGTTTAATATAGATTGTTTTTTCTCAAGTAATGACTTTGTTAGATCTTGATTCTGATTCGTGGGCCCAACCTTTCTTACCTTACGGTGGTTGGCCCATACATCTTATCAATTCCCTAATAGCATCCAAAGCAATGAAGCATAATTAAACAAGTCAAAAAGACATGTCTATTTTAAGATCTAGTAAACAGTCAATTATATAATATGACTTTAATTCATAAATTTTGAAAACAAATGGGATGAATAATTGAATATCATATAATTTTAAGTGTGGATTTACATTGAAATCAAAAACATTTCAGGAATTATTTATTAGAAAAAAATAAAACAAATTTTAAAATATTTTTGAGTGTATATGGATGTGTCTCGCTATGTATGTGCTACTTACAATGTATTAAAACCCAAACTCAATAAGGAGGCTAGACCTCCCACTCGTTTGGGTCAAATGAGTTGGTCTAATGGCAAGTGAAACATGACGGATTTTATTTTGTGATTGAACCGGTAAATTACTAGACAAGATTGAATCACATTATACATGTCAAGTCGAATCAAACCTAGTCCTAGATATTCTGTTGCTCTCTAATTTACCAAGGAAAATAGTCCAAAAAGTAGTTACAATGTTTATTAATAGATGATAAGTATATGTTATTCTGATAATAGAGTGTATAAGCATTTCATGGATATAATTACTTTTATATTTCTCAAACTATAATTTCATAATGTTACGAAAACAATTATAAATTTACTAGCAAAACTTAAATAATAAGATGATTGAAAATTGATTGGGGAAATTTTAGCTATACAAATGGTAGATCATCACTCCACCTAATAATACCCAATAATCTAATCACTAATTAGTGTAATCATTTAACTAAATCACTATAATCAACAGTTAACTGATGTTGATTCTCTGATATTTGGTCTCTGTAGAAGAAACAGAGCCTTCAGGATGACCCCTTTTCTTGTTAAACTTCCACATCAACCGGTGGACCTGCGGCGGCGACGGCAGCACCACCGGCGGCGGCGGAATCCGGTGGGTGTCTAACGACGGCGGAGGGTGGCGCCAATGCGGCAGAGGTCCGGCGAGGAGGAGGTTCTGCAACAAAGGCCCTGCTTTGATCACTGCTTCCAAAAGCTTCCCCTTTTCCGGCAACTCCTTCGGCGGAACCCTAAGTTCCTCCGGCGACGGCGGCGTAAATCGGGGTGTGGGTTCGCTCACCGACGACGAGACGATGCTTTCTTCGCAATCGGAGGATGAGAATCCGCCGGTGGTGATGGGGTCGTCGTCGATGCTTGAAACGGAGTGCGGCGGAGGTGCGGTGGTTTGACGGTGGTTGTTGTGGTGGTGTAGGAGGAGCTTTTGGTAGCGGTTTTGAGCTTCGTTTTTCTCGTTAATGGCGGTGTTGAGAAGGTGTTTCAGTTGGGTCAATTCTTCTTCTTTGATCTTCAATTCTTCTTGAGCTTTGAATCTTGCTGCTTCAAGCTCCATTGTTGTGATCAATAGGGACTCTGTTAGCTCCTCTGTGCTCTGTTTCGATCAAATTGATAAAAACCCAGAAAAAAGATTCAAAATCGCATCAAAATTAAGTGAAATTTGGATGAAATTGATGGGATTTGGGATTTGAAAGATGAAATTTGACCTTTGTGCGGTGGAAATTTGACCAATCGAGGAGGAAATTGGTGTGATCTTCCATGGATGCCTGTGAATATTCTGCAAATGCTGATGGTGTGTTGGATGAGTGAAGAAGAAGGTGAGTGAAGTTGGGGTTATAATGAGTTGTTTGATGTTAGTGAGATCATTTGCTACTGTATTTCTACAGTGGTAGTGTGTGTTTGTATACGTTATTTTGAATTGAAGTTGTTTTCCGATGGATCTTTTTTTAAGTTATGACTTATGACATGATATTATTTGTTTTCTTTATTGAATTTGTTTTCTTAAATTATACATATATTAATTGAGGTGTAAATCTACAGTAATATTAATAATAATACAATAATAAGAATATTATAATAATGAATACATATATAATTTGTTTATTGAATATTTATTAAATGTGCTAACCGGTCAGCTTTAACTCTTTCAAATCCTTATACATTTTAAGAAACCACTTTACATCTCTAAAGTTTCAAGTTTACGTGTTGGTACGAGTCGGATCAAATATAAAACGTTTTCTTGCATATTTTTATATATGCTTTGAGATGATTTACGTTTCGATTTTTGCCTATATTTTGACGTAAATATTGTTATGAAATGAATTGGGTCAAATATCAAACGTTTTATTTGACGGTATAAATCCTAACTACTCTACGTTTTATTGTAAATTTAGTTTGGAAACAAGTCGGTACTATCGTGGCTGCACTTATTTTTTATGCACGTTTTGGGTTGGACTATGTTTCGACATAATTTTATTTGGAAAAAATTCGGGTCAAATATAACACGTTTTCATTCAACTGTTTATAAATTCGAGTTATTTTACGTTTCGACGTAAGTTTAGTCCGAAGACAAGTCCGGGTCTCTACGTTATCACGCCACGTACAATGCCCCTGCAACATGTTGTATTCGCTTTTTGATAGTTGGGATCATGATGGAATTCCCCACGCATTGTGCGGGTTAGGAAAACTTAGTTTATATAAAATTGTGAATGACATATAATGGCTTATACTTTTGTCGATATGATATCACGTAACAAAGTTGTTTTCTCATAAATAACTTAACAAATAGTGTTTTTGTTTTTTGGATCACTAAAGTGATTAAAGGTATATGATATCAATAGATAGATAGAAGGAATATAAATATGTAAGTGTGAAACTTGAAAGATCCTATAACTAATAATAGATAGGTCATTCACTCACGAAGTATATTCTATCAATACTCCTAGTCCCTTGTTTTTCTTACACAACAATGCTTCATTTCAGGTCTCTAGATCACTCACAATTAAATTTAAACCTGAATAGTATTTAGAGAATCATAAACTTTTATTACTCATAACTAAATTTAAACCTAAATAGTATTCAAAGAATCTTAAAGTTTTATATTGGACAACAAACCAAATGGCTTCTAGCTTCATGCTAGTGTGGATGTTGGCGTGACTCCTATTGTGTAAATACAAGTTTTAAGTTTATTTTTCATAATTTAAAAACATATATGATCAAATATAACATTGAAACAATTTTTAAAAGAATTCTATAAATATTTTAAACACAATCTATGTAAGAAAATGTAAGACAAATTAGAGCAGTTATCATAAACAACTAAATGAACAATTTATTATCATATCAAAACATACAAACATGATAGCTTATTATCATATTAAAATCATAATAAATGTATTCTTACCAAGTTAGAGGTTGTAATATACTCGTCATTTATGCTTTCAATTTTAATATATGATCGAGTGTGTTTATGTTTTAAGTTTTAACTTTTTTGAAATATGAGAAAGTGAAAGGTGGTGAAAAAGGCTAAAGAAGAGAGAAAAGGGTCCCATTAAAGAGAGTAGGAGCATAAGTAGGTTTGTGATATTAACTTTGTCTAAAACACACACTATATATGTTAGAACCAAAGTCAAAAATAGAGATCTTATTAGAAAAAAAATACTTTATAAATTAATATCATTGTGATTAGGAGTCATTTAATGTCATTAATAAATTAGTTTGTTATTAGGTTGAAATTAGAGTTCTTATTGATGTGACTAGTAGTCTAGTAAGGGTTGTTCAACGAGCAGGTTGAGCTGAGTCTGCCTCAACTTGCGATTGAACTCGACATTATAGAAGCTAGCTTGGCTAGGCTTGAAATTTTTTTTTTGCGCTAAAAGCTAAATTCATATTCAATGCATTTTTAAAATTGATTTAGCTTGTGGCTTGACGAGTTGGCTCCTATTTTTATAGAAAAAAATAACAAATAATAAAAGAATTAAAGACAAACAAAAGAAAATAAAGAGTTTAAGAAATTAAACAATACAAAAGAAATTAAACCGGTTTAAGACCACGAGCAACCAAAGACGAGAATAGGAAGAATGTAAATGATAAACTAGTCGTCTAAGATCTTGAGCTAACTGAACGTTAGCTGTGTCGCACATGGATTGGTTTTTGAGGCTTGGTTCGAAGAAGTGTCGGCAACGATTTAAGACGACTATTCTCAAAGCCTAATCTTTTGAGAAGGAAGTGGGGGATCGATTCCTGATGCTTAATGCATCTTGAAAACTAGCTCGAGCTAATCTTAGTTGAGTAAATTTAAGAGCGACGAGCCGCATGCTATTTGAATAGTGACAGATGTAACAAAAGAGATAACAAGAAAAAAGAATTTCGTTTAGACTGAATTGCAACAATTTCGAAATCTTCCAATCTACCGTTTTGTATCGAGATTGATAGAATGACCAACAAATCCATCTAAAATTTTTTTGCTTAGCGAAAAAATTATTTATAAGTTAAAATCTCATTATGTTTAGGAGTCATTGGATGTCACTATTAAATTCCTTATAACCAATATTAGAAATCAATACGAAGGACCTTTTCGAAAACATGGGGATGACCTTAAGGATATAACAGGATTTCATCAGTATCAGAATAGCTTAAAGACATCCCTCTCTCAGTCTCTATGTTCATCTTTTCTAAAACTCATTATGAAAATCGTTTGTATGTGATACAAATAAAAATGAAATCAAAATATATAAATCTTATAATCTTATCCCAAAAGATTAATAAATAATAAACATATCAAGCTCAAGCTTATAGGAGCTAAAGCTCAATTGTACTCATTACATCCTTAGTTAAAATCAAATAATGACAATTTAGCTATACTTTTGTTGCGTTATATTTGAAATCATAATTACTACCATTTAAGTTTCAAATTGTGATCTATCATATGTGGTACATCATACGGGGTTAAAACGAACAATGTGACAATGTTTTTTACTTTTTTTATTCTAAGTGGTATGTGTTATTTATTTAGTTATTTATTGTTAATCTTATTTTGGTTTGAAAAAAAAAACAAAGAAACAAACAGTGAGCCTAACTTCAAACCGGTGTGTTTGGAAAAGTGGGGAAACTGACAAATCTGATGAGAAATAAAATTGGTTTCTAATTTGACCTTTTCTGACTTTCTGGACCTGCTCAAGTAAACATATTCAATGGTTCCAGAATTTTTTATAAAACAATCCATAATTTATTTTGTTTGAAATGATGTAGAGTAGAAAAATCAAATTTACTACCTTTTTTATTTATTGCTTTACCATATTTTTAAGCAATTAATTAATTTATAGAATTTGGACAAAAACAATAATATTAAGAGTATAATAATACTTTTGTTATGAACAAAACAAATTAAACATTTAAATGTTTGTATCTACAATCAAGTTAGAATCCAGCAACAAAACGCGGACCAGATGGATACCTCAAAACTTGATGCATGCGGATATTTGGGTATGAAACCAAATGGTAGAGTTATTTAGGATGAAAAATAATTATTATACATTAAATCTTAAATCTAAGTAAATAAGTGAAACTTTATATGATAGACGAAACGTGTTTCAATCGTAACCACATTTTTAATTTCCATCCATTTATAAACGCTCTTAACTTTTACATATAATATTTTTTAATAACAACAAAAAAACAAGCATTTGTTTATCTATAAAACACGTATGATGCTAATACATAAAACCGGAGTTTTTTTTCATGTTATTTTAACTCATTGTGTAATATTCGTCAGATTATTGTCTAATATCAAGTTATTGTGTAATATTTATTAGATCATTGTGTCTGATGCTGATCATTGTGTTTTTTATTGTATTTTTCTATAATTATAATTTTTAAATACACAATGTTGAAAATAATTTTTTTACGTATTCCAGTTTATTGTGTAATCCTGATCAAATCATTGTATAATCATCGTCAAGAATCTCATTGTGTCTATTGCTAATCATCGAGTATAGACTAATCATTGTGTTATCTATTGTGTCTAATGTTGACCATTGTGTTTTTTAAATAATGATTTTCGAATCACACAATACTAAAAATATAAATCTTTTATGTTTTTGTTCATTGTGTAAGTTCTCATCAGATAATTGTGTAATCCTCGTCAATTCAGAAGATTACACAATGATTTAATGAAATTACACAATGAGTTAAAAATGTGAAAAAAATTTATTTTTATATATCAACACTATACGTGTTTTAAAGATAAAAATTCTTATTTTTATGGTGTAATTTATTAAAAAAATAATATCGTACGTAAAATTTACGAATGGTTAATAAAGAAGGTGGAACTTAAGGAGGGGGAACATAACAAATTTTACCATCAACCTAATTTTGATTAAAAAATACGTGTCAACATCTTAATACTTATTACACATTTTAGTTTACAAGACTTTGTTGTTTAACATTTTCTTTTTAAATTTTGATATTACTCTTAATTGTTGAAAGTGGTAACTTTGTAAAATAGTAATCAAATTTCAGAATTATTCTAATTAGGTCACTCATAAAGTTTTTTGTCACAATCAAATCACTTTTTTTGTTCCAATCAGATCACTAAAATTTTAATATTGTTCTAATTAAGTCATTTATAAGTAGCAAAAAGTTTTAAAAAATTGAAATGTTTAAAAAATTTAACAATATTTATTTAAAAAGACTAAATTATTTTAAAATATTTGTGAATGGTTTAGAAAAAGTGAAAAAAATTGAGTGACTTAATTTGAACACTTCTAAAACTGTAGTGACCTGATTGGAACAAATAAAAATATTAGTTACTTAACTGGAACAATTTTAAAACTTTAGTGACTTGATTAGAACAAACAAAAATATAAGTGATGGGCTGATGGCATTGGCCCAAGTTGGCCCAAATTATACGCCACTTCTTGAGTCTTGACTTCTTACGATGCCAACTTGGTCTCCATTATTTGGGCTTATTAATAATAACTTGGGCTTGTGGAAGATAATTGTTTCCAAAGAGAAAAAAATAGAAAACTTCATACAATAGTAATTAAGTTTTAAAATGGTTTCAATTAAACCACTTATATTTTTATTTGTAAATCAGGTCATTAATATCTTTATTTGTTCCAATTAAGTTACTATAATTTTAAGAGTGTTCAAATTAGTTCACTTATATTTTTTTAATTTTTTAAATAATTCACAAAATTTTTAAATAATTCAGTTTTTAAATAAATTTTGTTAATTTTTTAAATATTTGAATTTTTTAAAAAGATTTTACAATTTATGAATGAATCCATTAGAATAATTTTGAAACTTTAGTGACCTGATTGTCAAATTAGTTTGTCATTAGGTTGAAATTTAAATCTTTATCGGTGTGACTACTATTCAACGAGCAAGCTAAACGAGTCAACCTCAACTCGCAATTGAGTTTATCTATGTCAATGACAATTATTTTTATTTATTTGTCTTTTATTTTCAATCATACATTTCAAACCAAATATAATTTACAATTGAAACAAAATCTTATTTTCACCTCATTCATTCTCTCTATGTCAACAGAAAACACACATTCACCGGTTTTTATTCAATTTATGTTCTCCGGTTTTTATTCAATTTATGTTCTCTGTGGAACAAGTTATATATAACCAGTATCAACCTCGATTCAACCCTACCCGAGTTGTGAATCTTTGGTCTTCGTCGCGCCCTTTGGCTCTTTAAACTTGCTATAAATATCGCGACTGTAAAACTCTCTTGTTCTAGCCACCAACACAAGTGTAGCCAATGCTCCAAAGAAACAAACACCACCCAACACCATAAACGATCGCCTATAGCATTCTTTACCGATACAAACCAGCTCTTTAACCGATGATCGGTCCAAACCACTTTTCTTCAACACCTTGATTGCCTCGTGGTCATACATCGGCCCGGTAACCCTAACATTCAAAACATACGATCCAAGCGGGCCTCCCAACTGCGCACAATTGAACAACGTGCCAAAGTGCTTGAGTCCAAATAACTCAGAAACAATAGCAAAAAGCAACGGAAGTTGCGCGCCAAACGAGAACCCAATAATTATAGACGCGATATATACAGACCCCGAGAAAGGTAAAGCAATCAAGCCTAGACCAATGCACGATAACAAAAGTGCTAGTGTCATCATAAGAGGCCTAGGGAACTTGTACTTGACCAAAAGATGTTCCGAAACAAACCCTGCAAAAATCCTCCCGAAAAAGTTCCATATACTTAACAGCGACACGAATGTACTTATCGATTTTCGAGGGTACCCTAACGACTCCCCGATCTGACCGAGGTTATCGACCGCAGTGAAGCTCGTCCCGAGCCCACAAAATGTGGCTACGTAAAGAATCACCATATCGACACTTAACAACGCTTGTAGAATCGAATAATCTTCGCCCCTTTCGGGCTTGTTCATAAACATGTACTCAAAACAAGATAATCTTGATCTTAATCTTGTTTTTGGGTTTGTATCCAATGATGATTCTTGTTCTTGATCTTTACCCAAATTGACCAAATTATCATCTATTGTAACCTCAAAAACCCTAATTTCCTCTTGTTTGTTTTTCTTCAAGATTGCTAATTCTTGTTTAATTGAGATTAACAAAGGTGCAAAGAGTAACACACACACGGCGGAGGAGCTGCCGGCGTACGCCGCCGGCGAAAACGCCACCGTCTTTTGCGCTATCGTCATCGCCATAATGAACAATGCAAGAACAATTGATGCATACAAAAACTGATAAAAAACCCTAATCTCACCTTCATCTTTCACTTTTTCACCTTCAATCTCTCTGATTGTATAAACAAACACCACTGATAACACTGCTGGAAGCCATGCGATCAACAAAATTGCAGCTTTTGTATCATCACCATATACAGCTAAATAGATTTGAGCTATAATGGCACCACTTAATCCTGTGAACCCTTTTAAGAGACCTAAAACCACTCCTCTATGCTCCGGGAAGTTGCGTAAAGTGGTCACGAGAACGCCCGTGTTCTCGAAGTTTTGGGCGTTCGCCGCGATAAACATGTACACGCAAACATGCCAGACGTGGGGCTCGGGGATGCGGTTGGTGACCGCGAGCCAGATCATGAAGTAGCCGGTGAAGTTTACCGTGGCGCCGATGAGGAGGAGGCCCCATGTCGGGGTGATCTCGGCTACAAGGCCCGAGATGACCCCGATGCCGGCGCCCATGTCTTTGAAGAAGCCGATTAGGTTTAGGGTGGTCTGGTCGTACCCGAGTGTGGATTTGATGTCTTTGGAGTAGACACCGAAGAGGTAAGTGGCGCCAGCGCCTGCCATGATTAGGAAAGAGGCGAAAAGGGAGAACCAGCGTCCTTGCAGGACTTGGACCGCTAGCTGACGTGTCCGAATTCTTTTATCGCCGCTGTCAGTTGTATTGACAGCGGCGGTAGTGAATTCGGACACTGCTCGTGAGTCATTCATTTGAAGTGATTATGCTTATCGTAAATAAAAAGATATCATGTGTGGTATAAAAAGATGTTTTTGCTAGGATGACAACAAAATAATTGCAACTATTAAACGTTGCAGGCAATGGAATAAAAATATGAAAACTAATTTGATAATAAAGTTTATTTGTATGACTTTGACGTAAACGAAAGTTAATGTTTTAATAAATTATTTGCATGATTTGATATTATTTTTAGAAATTCGAACCAAGATATTATGAGAACAGACAAACGGAAACGAGTTAAAAGGCATAAAACTTTTTAAATACATGCGACCTCTTATAATTGTTTAATTAATATTATTTTAATTATAATAATAGTTTTGTAGACCTATAAGTTTTTTTTATAACAATATAAAAAATTACAAACTTACTACCATGAATATGACAATCAAAGTGGGCTAAGTTCATTTTCAGAGCCCGTTAACGACCGAGATAATATATTAAAATGGGCCCGTCAGTTCTTTTAAGTTTTGGGCTTATAGTACTCTAATTTACTAATTATGAATTATCTATGCTTAATTAAGGGAAAATTATTTTCTAAAGATTATTTATTTAGAATTTATATTTGATTAAGTTACTATCGGCACGATTTATGTCTACCATCTATCTTATCAGCATGTCACATTGAAGACTAGCTTGAATATTCAAAACTTATGTTTTTTAACATGACATTTGTAACACATGATAAAGGTAACCCTCGTCCATATCATTGTAGGTCGAACTTATGAGGATGCAATTGACCGGAACCCTATGATCAACAACCGGAAACTCGTCACATATGATAGTAACGAATCATAAAATTCAGTTATAAAAAACCATAACCGAACTACCGCCTTCTCGATCAAGTATTTAAATTCAATTTTATGATCATTTTGACTTCCACTATATTATTCGGATTTTCTGTTTGTCCTAATTTTGAAGCACAACTTTGCTTCTCTGCACCTTTGCTAAATCAAGAAAATATTATTTTCTTCCAATATAAAGATAACAATATTCAATAAAGTACGGAGTTATAAGTAGTTTATCGTTTTGATGCATCCATTTTTATCACTAAAATTTATTTAAAGCTCTATGAATAAAAACAACATCAAAATTGAACCATAAGCGGGGATAGCTCAGTTGGGAGAGCGTCAGACTGAAGATCTGAAGGTCACGTGTTCGATCCACGTTCACCGCAATATTAAGCTTTTGATTTTAAATTTTTTTAATTCACATTGTTAATTTAAAACAGAAAAATAACTGGTGCTAAAAATACCGTCAAAGGTTTAAGTTCTTAGGTTTTAAATGCCCTTGACAATTTGTTTTAGAGATCGTTAAATTTTGTTATTTATTAACTGCTCATCAATTCGACCCACGTATCCAAAACGCATTCCGATCCATTGAGGCTCAACACCTCACTGTACAGATTGGCTGCCTACTCCCTTAGAGGTCTTAAACTCTCCATTTAAACCTTAGAATCCTTATTGATTTTAGATCATCGAAAATTTCAAGTGTTACAAAATACATACCGAAGTATAGTTAAAAATATGTATGCCTAATAATTCAAATTTATACGAAATTTTATACATTAAAAGTTATAAATGAAAACAATTCATAAAAAGAAACAGTAAAAAAGGAAAGAGAGAGAAAGAAAAGTAACTCATCACGAATATGTGTGTTTCTTGCAACTTTGCAAGAAATTTGTGTTGTTTTGAATATGTGAGCTGGAGGCTTAAAAAGATGTGGGAAAAGTTGCAGGTTGAGATTGCTAAACTATCTTAAACCTAATATTAAACATGGTAGATTTACTGAAGATGAAGATTGGATCATCTGCAGCTTGCATGCTACCAAGTTTTTACCTCTTTTGGATCTTTCTTTTTTACCTTATCCACAAGCAGTTACATTTATACCTATTATGTTTATGATTGATTACTATACACTTGTGTACAAACTGTTCATCTGTGTTAGTACTACACATTTGTTCTTTCCAAGTTAGGCTAAAACATATATTTAACCCCTAATTTAAGATTGAACAATTATTCATGCATGCATGCCTTGTCAAAACTCAAATGCACCTCATCCCTATTATAACCTCCTAAATACTATCTGTACGATTATACAGCACAAGTTACGATTTACTTGATCTCATTGTTAACATGGTAGTTCTCATGGAAAAGTAAAAAAAAAACCCTCAAATCTACACTTTGTTCTTGATTCATTATGTGAAGTATTTATGAATATTGGTTTATTTTTATGTTTATATATACAGGATGAAGCTTTTGGCTATGTCTTAATCACCACCACTTTTTGATCAACATAAATCACATGGTTTCTTGAAGGGTTGTGTTATACAAACATCCTTTTTTATTATTTAGACACCTTATTGTCTCTATCTCTCTTTATGTATTTATATGTATGTATAGAGAGAGATAAAGATGATGAAAATAAATAGGATTAATCTATAACATACCCTTTTTTTGAATGCTTCTTCACCATAAATCAGACGTAGACAACAGTAGCAGTAGGATTAGTGTCAATATCGGCATTAACACCTATTTGATTGATAAAATGCTGGTGATGATGATGATAAGTTAACAAGACAACACATATCTTACTGATGGATGTAATGTGATGATTGATGGGGGTAATCAAATGACTGTTATTGTTGTCATTAAGAAAAGTAGCGGATTAAGATCTCTTGGTACAGTTTCTTGGTGTTTGTGTTGATATGCACTCGAGGTTAAAAGAGATGTAATATTACTTGACAAGGGAAGATATATTTTCGAACTTTGATTGCTTTTCTTTTTGACATTACATGGTAGAAGAAATCATGTATTTCTTTAATTTTGAGGGGTTATTGAAAATAATTTTTCATCTAGATTATATATTACTTATTACTTAGATATTATAAAACATATGAAAATATTTCATCTAATAATAAGTAAACTTATTTAGTGTTTCTCTAAGTCGATTATACTTTTTTCTAAAAGAAAATCACTTGAGTTTTAATATTGTTTTGATCAAATGAATTTTTTTAATAAAAATTAGTTGTTAAAAAAAGAATAAGATTTATAAATTTTTTTTATTTCAAACAAACATATCTACAATAACATAGTCTATGAAGGATTTGACGAAAGCAAACATCTCCTCTTTCCTAAAAGATCCAAGTCAACAGCTGGAACTCAAGCTCAAACAAAATCTCCCTTTTTTACACCTAAAATATAACATACAAATGTGCAGAGTGCATAGAAGCTAAACAAAACCAGAAACACCAACAAACTAACAATCGTATTAAACTACCAACAACAAAAGACTGATAAAACTATTAAGAACAATAGCTAGAACACATTTATACTCCGCTTAAAAATCCTTAACCCTTGTCTCCAAGAAATCCTATCACTGGTCATGTCCACCGCCCCTAAAAATCTCTAACCTTTATCCTACGTCTCCAAAAAGTCGTCACCAACTCCCAGGAGTTTTATAAATATTAAAAACTTTGTCGCCAAACAAAAAAAACAGTATTCGACTCGCTGCTCTAGTCATCTACTAACTTGTATCTACTAATAGACTACTATTTAACAAGGTTTTGAATCATATTTATTGCATCAACTGTTTATAAAATTCAAAACACGAACGAAAAGAAATCAACATGCCAAACCTCAAAAGGACTCAAACAGTCTCAATTTGACTTATTATCAAACTCTTCTGTTTTTCGTAACCTCTATGATAATCCACAAGATTCAAAACCAATAATACTTGTACCTAACATAACAGCGGTTGCATCTTCACTCTGCTTCCTTTTGACTTCCCATATGAATGCAGCAGGTGATTGTAACGGGACATTTTTGGAACAAAAAAGACACTCACCACAAGAATTTGAGGCAAATGCCATGCACAACATGCTGCAAACACCAAGTAATAGGGATATATGTCAATGTCCAATTAAAAAAATTAAAATTAACAATCACAAAGGATTAGAATAAAGTTCCAATGTTTCCCCTGACATAAATATTTCGATATATGACCACTTTATTTTACTAAGATTTCAAATCATAAAATGGTATTAGTGCATGCTATAATGGGGTAAGAATTACCTTTATTCTGGTTTTGGAGCAGCAGCCATGGCTACATTAGTAATATTTTTACGGTCAAATATCTCGATCCAGTAGCCATCAGGATCTTTAATAAATGCAATCCCTTTCATTTTTCCTGCAACAAGGTTACTAATCAGCCAACTCTCCTATTTGTTTTAAGATAAAATGTTTAGTATGAGATAATAGCCAAAACCAGTTGACTCATTAGCAAAATGTCATTACATACAAAGCCAAATGTAAAGACTAGATAAGTAAAGTTACCTTCATCAGGCTTTTTCACAAATGGAACATTTAAACTTTCAAATCTTTTACAAGCCTTGTATGTATCATCAACTGTTATGCCAATATGTCCTTAAGGCATAAAAAAAGCTTGTTAATAGAATAAAACATGACACAATATTCAAAGTTAGTAAGGTAAAGTGAAATCTTCCATGCTTCCATACCAAATCCTCGAGGATCTGAGTTCCCGTTATGATACCCTTCAAACTTGGGATCATCCTCAGTACCCCAGTTGCTAAAAAAAGGTTACCAAAGATTAGATTCAGAGACGGGATCTGGAAATACGCATGGAAAGAACAAGAATGTAAGATGGTATCTCATACTGTGTAAGCTCAATTGTAGCCAATTTTCCAAATGTCCATTCAGTACGCTCAACTGGATCTTTAGGTGCTGATGAGGTATCCTGTTGGCGAAGATCCATTAGGCATTTAACAAACCAATTACATACTCAGATTGCATAGAAATATATGTTTATGAGGCGCAATAATTTAATCAAACCACTAAGAAAAGGATCAGAGCACTACACATTTGTGGACTGTGGATACTTAATCTATTACCTCATAACCCAAAAAGTACAGGCTAAATTTCATATCAGGAAAATCCAGTCTCTTAAGCAATCTGCAGGTAGAAAATGAAACAAAGATCACCACGAAAACTCTACTCCCCTATCAATTGATAATTAATACAAAATATCAAAATAAGCACCTAAACATGCATGCCAAAAACGAAAATGGGCATTCTATTTAAAACACAGAGTAATAACACAGATAAAATGATAATACTTACGACATTCCCAGAACATCTGAGTAGAACTTCAGACTGACTTTTGGATCTTTAATTCTATACATCTGAATAAGAAAGCACATAGTTAGTACATCCTCCAAAATAATTCACCTAATTTTGTTCATGACCATATGTCAGTAAACAGAAATGTTAAAGCTCTATTCCGTAAACAATCACTGAAGATTGTAGCTTGTTCATTTTATAAGTTAGGTTTAGTATCATAAAACGCAGAATTACAATATCACATAACTAAAGCAAAACTTGTGGTTTCATATCTAATCCAAACCCTAGGTCAAGCTCAAATATGCATATACAGTTTCACATAGCAAATACACTATCTAAAACCATCTGAAAACAATTTCATCACTTACCGTTTGTTGCATAAAGTAGCCCTTGGTTTCTTCATCAGGTGGATCACTTCGGAGCCCTGGATTCTTCGACGGCGATTCATTATCCGACGCCATTGCCGATGATGTCAAACAACGTCTACTTACAAACGCCTGCAACGATCGATACAATAACCGAAGATTCAGATCACTGATTAGCTAAATCTAGGTCAAATTAGTGAATTCATAACCTTTGTCGGAGAATTAGTGAGAATAGAGGGGAGTGTAGATGCGTGATAATAGGGTTTGGTAGTAGTAAATCGAAGTGAACGAGATAACGAAATTGTGGTGAGAAAAAACGCCATTAGAGAGAGATAGTGAAGCTTACTGTGTGAATTCGGAGACGAAAGCGATGTAGATGAAGAGATTGATTATCCTGATTAATGATTTATTGGACGCCGGTGATTAAACGGTTCGCCTTAACGGGTGACTGGTCAAACCGGTTGGTTCGGATTTAAGATCCGAATAATTTCATAATTATAAATTAGAATTAAGCTTCTCGCGTTGCGAGTTGCGTAAAATTATGGAAGATAACATCAGTGTCATACCATTATTAATTATCATCAACATTGAAATTGCGGTGTGCTAATACGAAAAAATAAGATCAAAACGTAAAACATATGAAAATATAACTAAGTCGATTTAGGACTCACGCGTTGCGACGAACCCGTTAAAGGGAGAAAATAGACGTAAAAACGATAAACCACGCACGCACGTTGTGTTGTGTTAACTCACAAAATTTAGAAGATACGTAAAGTGAAACGTAAAATTGGTGAGTCGCACATGCTTGTTTGTGTCATGTTAACTTGTAAAACGTAGAACGAACGTAAGACGAAAATTTGAATAATATGAAAAGTATAGGGGACCAAAGTTGAAAGTATAAAATTTTGTGAGATAAATTGCAAAATACGAGTAGTTTTAGGTTTAAAGTAAAAAAAACATATTTTAGAAGGTTACTTTGCAAAATATAAAAACTTTTAAGTTAAAAGTGAAAAGTCACAAACTTTTTTTGAAAAACCCTCTATGCATAATGTATAACACAATTATGTATAATAAAGTTGGTAATTAGTAATATATAAATATATAGTTATATATATAACTTAATATAAATATTTTATATGTATAATTTATAGTTATATATAAAGACTCAATAATAATCTTATTTCAAACACTCAAATTTTTAGTTTGAATCACCCGTTAAACTCATTAAAATTTAAAAACCTAAAAAAAACAAATAAAAATTCAAAATCCGATCCAACCCGGTTTCCGGTTGGAACCGGCCGATTCCATGAAAACAAAACGATTTAGGATGGATCGGACCGAACCAGTCCGACCTCCAAATCCCGGTCCGACAAGCTCAACTTGCGGTCCGATCCGAGTCTGAAAACAGTGCTGAAAATTATCAAATATTGATAGTATATTGCACCTATACCCTTCGAGTATGTGTGTATGCATTTCCTCTACCTATTTTTTTATTAGCATTTTTTTCTTATAACAATCTTATGAAAAATCGGAATATCGTGTGTGGCAAGTAAAAACGTGTCTCTTAAATTAGAAACTTGTATAGAAAAGGATAGAATGTGGGTCAGAGTACTAATTGATGTGTACAAATCGATAAGGTGCATAAGTAATCATAGTCGACTAAGTTAAAAAAAAATAGAGTAGTTATAATTATAACAAGTCGTCCGGTTTTCCTCAAATTTCCTCAATAACATTTTATCTTGTTCTATTATTTTTATCTCCGCCATATGATATATTTGATTCACTGTTGGATTTTTGTTAATTTAAAAGTGGTGTGGGTTAATTTTAAGTATCCATTTCAAACATAGAAATGGATCATGTGCTAAAAATAAAATCACTTGCTATTTGTATGATTGTATTAACAAGTTAATGGTTATTTAACTAACAGGATTATTATAGAATCATTTTTTATTTTCAGAACTAAAAAAACCATTGGTTTACATAAATGTAAATTACGAACAACTTATTTACATATATGTAAGTTAAAGCTGGTGATATTTAATTGTTTTTACATAGTTTATTGTTTATGTCTGATATACACATATGTAAAATATCTTAAGTAACATCAGACTTAATTTACGTTTGTGTAAATCAATGGTTTTGTGGTTCTGAAAATAAAAAATAGTTCTGTAATGATCTTAAACCCTATATATTATTATACTATGGCTTTTTACTATAGTTTTAGTCATCACTTGTATGACATCTTGATTGTGTATTAGTATCGTAAATCTATTTGAACCGTTCATTGTTACGATATTATATTTTGAAAAGTTCAAGATGAATTTTCAAAGAAATAAAGAAACAACTTGATAACCATTATACCAGTGTCACAAATTATGACATTATACTATTGAAATAATAATCTCTAAATCTTTATATGGTTAAAAAGTCATACTACATTTTAAAAACGTTTCACAAACTTCACCTTATAATTAAAACTTGAAATTAAGCTCGTACGATACAGTCTATTTATCACTACGATCAATTCGGCCATGACATAACGTGGTTTGTAAGTACAACAAATAAACGTATAATGTTGTAGCGGCTTGATTTGATAATCAGAATACAATATATGTCTTGCATGGTGTGGTTTAATAAAATAAAAAAATATTTAAACATACAAAATATAAAAAAAGTAAATAAGAAAAAAGAATATAACCCACAAGGATTGGACCCGCATGACCAGGCGTAAAAACAAAAACTCTAACCAACTCCACCAACACCAACTTTGTTTATCGCAATTGAAATATACATATTTAGGTACTACTAAAGTCTTGCATGCTTCCATTCTCAATGACATCGGTAAATGAGGTGTAATATAATTTTATTACGCGTTAATTTTGTAAAATAGTAACTGAGTTTTAAAAAGTTTTTCAATTAGATCATTCAAGTTTATAAAGTGTTTCAATTAAGTCACTTAGTTTCATATTTTGTTTAAAGTATAAATATTATCATGTTTTTCTTTTTGTTATAATTAGGAAATATATATTTCTTTTCTTTTATGTAGATGTGGAGTGGTGACATGAGTTTTAGGCATTTTTTATTTTTTATAAATATAATTAACCTATTTTTTTATTTTTTAAACCATAAATTGGAAATCCCGAACCCACATCTTCTTCTCCATTTTCTTTTTGATACAAAAAAGTCCGATGATAACTTGATTTAATAGTTTAATGATCTAATTTGGGCAAAATACGGATGAGTGGTCTTAAATTAAATCATTTTAAAATTTGATTACTATTTCAGTATTTTGTGATATTTTTCCTTTTATTATTTCATTGATTTGATCTTAAAATAATAAAGTTATACCTATGAAAATTCTTTTTCAAACGAACTAACCAAATTTCATCTTTAGCATGTTTCCTTAATTGGCTACTGTAGTGATGATATTTTAAGCCTCTTGGAAGGAAGAATCTCAGCTGATATAGTTGGGTCCATGGTCTAATGATAATGATGAAAAACGTTCAAACCAACTAGACCCAACCATTACACCACTGAACCCACCGGCTATAACCACACCTTTTTTGTACGTTCCTATCTAGTCATTTTCGTCTATGCTTGCACAGCTTGTGCTTTGGACGCTTTGAATACCTCACGTGCCATTTATCGTAGGCTGTTTTATCTGTTTTTGTTTGATCAATAATCGTTATACCCGAGGGCCTACTCATACATTGTCGCCAATGTAACCATGTTGTTGACATTGTGCAGGTACCTACATCATGGTTGTACGTGGTAGATTGTATTTTTTCATTGTTTAGCGACTAAGAATCATCATGTATAGTAGCTGTAACATAAATCTTTATTTAAAGGGTTGAATAATATAGTTTTTTTTTTCACTTCAAAGACTCTAACTAGCAGGTTAAATCTGTGTTTTGTAGCGGGCTCTAAACATTACATAAAAATAGAATGCTGAAAATCAATATTTAAATGTTAATGAAAACAAGCACGTTGAATGGCACATTCGTTAAAATACCAAAAAAAAGCAAATTGGAAGGGTATGTTCTAAAGCATTAAGAAACATGAAAGTTTATTTAACAACAAACGATCACGATTGATGTTATACAATATAAAGTAAAATTTATGAAAGGAAAAAAACGGAAAAAAAATAATATAAAAAATTGAACAATCACATTATATATTATAAGGTATAAGAGCAAAACAAAATATGTGTAAAATTAATAAACCAACTGAATAATCGGCTAGTCGTATTAGCATCATTTATACTAATAAATCAAAATATCCAGTAATTACATGTCACTTTTTATACTGTCCACCTAATGTTCACTTAAGATTTACACACATGTCGTTATTAAAATGAAAGTTAACCAATTAATGACATATTCACTTTTAAGCTCGTCTTCTTTCCCATTTTTAGCATAATAATTTTTTTTGTAAGATTCAACCAATGAGAATTTCAGATGGTTGGACGAATGCATCAATTGGAGAGGGGTTTTTGAATGGCTAAGATGATGTCTGCTGGAACGCCCTCGGAGATGCTCAGAAAAAAACATAAAAGGATTCAAACTTTCAAATTATATCTTTTCAAAACTTTAACCTAAGATGTGTAAATTTTAGATAGAAGTAGTTTTCTAATTAACTTATGTTATTATTTTTTGCATTTAAAAAGTAAAAAAGTTAACTTTTATTTCCAAACTCAAATAGTCAAATACATTGAAACCCTCCTTAAATACATTTCTAAGATTCTAGCTAGCCTTCTAAATTGTTTTATTTATTTAAAGAAAATTATGAGTACATTAAAAGGTAAAATTAGTATAATCATATTAATGATGAACAACAATGTCAAAACAAAGAAATAAGGAATTCCTTCAATGAGACCCAAACAATAACCTTGATAATAAGAAAAAAAATGGCCTATTAACAAAGGCAAAATTGTACATGCACGTATGCATTGTGACAACAACAAACAACTTGTGCCCAATTTAAGCTACTTTCCACCATGATTTTACAAGAAATCCATTATGCACCATCATGAGACTATTTCTTCCTCTAGCATCTTCTCTAGCTCACACGGTCTACATGGTACCATAAGCGCGCCTTCATGGTCGAACCCATACTCTTCCGCGGCTCTCTCCAAGAGTCTTAGAAACGAAGGACGGCGAAGATACACGATGGGAACAACAAATCTCCTTTCAACATAATCACCGGATGCTATCACTGCAAAGTGACCTTCTTTCACGTCTTTTGGGACCCGTTCTTGACCACGAATCGAATGTGAACTTTTCTTGGCCAAGAAAATACCCTTTTGCAATCTCTCCATAACTAACTTAAGCTTCAAAATGCCATTGTTTTTCTTACCATTGCTATTGTTTGTTGCTTTTGCCATTTTAATTATTTAACTTTTTGATCAAATACCTCACTATATACACTTGATTTGTGAAGCCCTTCATAGTCATGTATATTTATATACACAAGAGGGTGTGTGTGTGAGGTTTTGTGAGCATTTGCATGTGCATGAGGATTGAAGTCATTGGGCCCGGTTAATGTAGAGTCACTTCTATGCCTACTTTATTGAATACATACATATTATCACCTTTTTCATATGCAAGTGTATAAGAAGTTTACAAGATAATATCGAGCGGAATGACATTCAAATCCTAGCTGAAAAGTTCGTGGTCGAAATAATAAGTGCATGTCAAACGTGCGAAAATGTAGAGGTTGTAACTGTTGATATAGGTGGAATTACTTTCCCAGAGATAATTGAAGTGATAAGTTGTCTTGACTCTATATCAGAGGTTGAGATTGAAGAGATAATTAGTAAAGTAGATTAGGAGCTGTTTGGAAAAAAACCTGAAATAACAACCCAAAAAAAAATTGTAATAGACGTATTGTCAAACGTTAATCATGTGAATTTGGTAATGTTGTTGATCGCGTGATCTATCTTATGAGGTGATACATATGGGTTGTTTTGGGTTTTAGCATAAGTGCTATATTTTTAGCTAAACTTGGAAAGAATAATATGTCGAGCCTATACATGTAAAGGACCATTATATTTAACAACACAATCTATTTTGCGATATCATTAGTACATCGATCAAAGCGTGTGTAAAATAGTATTGCTTCCATTTTATTTTGATAAATTGTGAATTATTTTGGGAGATATAATTGATAAGAATTATTTTGGACTATAAAATAAATACATTATATAAGATTTATTAACTACTTCCCTTTGGATTAGGACGTGTAGCGTATGATCTTACGATGCTTGAAAGTACCCTACACCGAAGATAGCCCCTCTTTGGGCCTCACACACTTTCCTCCAACAGTTGTGGATCAATAATAAAGCTAACACCATCATTAAATCAGTCAATAATTCGTCTAATGTGGAGATTTCAAATTTTGTCAGTGATCAGTGATGAAATGCTATGATATCCTTTTTAATTTGACATTGTTGGGTCTTAATGTTGTAATGTGCTAGCGAGTTAGATTTTTGTTACACAGACTCATATTATGGCACAACAGAATATATAAACATCCTATTGTATTCATTGAAATCTGTTGACTTTGTATACCATCCCATTGTAAATAACGTAACTGATACGGGAGCTCCGCTAAGTGTTCCGGTCGGTGGAGGACGAATTTTCAACGTGCTTGGGAGCCTATTGATAATTTAGGTCCTGTAGATAATAGCACAACATTTCCTATTCATAGATCTGCGCCTGCCTTTATACAGTTAGATACAAAATTCTTTGGTGTCAAGGTAATCGCGATGAATAGTCATCGACTTCGGGGAAAGGCTAGAAGAATGGGACCCATTATGGGACAGACAATGCATTACAGACGTATGATCATTACGCTTCAACCGGGTTATTCTATTCCACCTCTTAGAAAGAAAAGAACTTAAATCAAAATATTTAATAGCATGACGATACATTTATACAAAACTTCTATAAATTACACTACTTTCAGAAAGCTAGCTAAAGTATTTTACATGTTTTTCAGCATATAATAGAACTTGCCAATGCATGAATAAGATCAAAGTCAACCTTTATTTGGCCATGTTCCCTATTCTTATGTTCTACTTAGGTTAGTCAATTAGTTTTTTATTATAGGAAATTTTAGTCGACTTACAAGTTGTGTTGCATTAAGAATAGGTTAATGTTGCACAAAAAAGCTTGGATATTTGCAACCATTGATATTAAAATTCCCTTTTTTGAAAACCAACGCATTTGGATCGACTTGAACTACGATTTGAGTACCTACTTTCGATGGACTGGATCAACGAGTGAGGTAACGATTTCAGCTAATGTTCTTTAGTTAGGGTTTTCCCGTCTTCCATATGTATGTTCTTTGTGTTAGATTTTTATATTCATTGTTGAATTATCTTTTGTACATTTTTATTATAGAGTTTTGAATAACTGTTTTTATCTTTATGAAAACTTTTGGAGGAACTTATGAACATCGTTCCTAATCAAATGTATGAGCACATATATCTTGATAGTTAACCAATGTTCATAGTAATAGAAGAGTCACAACCATCTTTAATTCAAAGAACTTATTTTTGTAAGTATTTCATAACATGAAGTTATGAGTTTTGGGTATATTTGAGTAATATTGGATACCATAGATATTAGATGGACTTGAGTGAGTATATGAAATTGAATTTCTTGAACCATGTATCTAGGTTTAAATTGAATAATGTTATTTCTCCTTGCAAATGTTTAAAATTTGTTTGAATAGGTCAATGTTATTTTTGGAGTCATTTCCTTTTGCATATATTTTTGGATTACTACAAATAAAATAAATAAATAGGAAGAATGCACTCCCTAATGTTTTCCTAAATAATATGTTAAAATATGATTTAACCACAGTAACAATAAACAAACAAACAATAAGAAATTCCTTCAATAAGACCCAAACTACAACCTTCATAGTACGAGAGAAAAAATTGACCTAGTAACAAAGGCACAATAAGTAACCATGGGATCATCATTCTCTAATATTTATATAACCCGTTGAAAAGTAATAATTACATGCACGTATGTGATTAATAAACTTATATATATAATGGTGCTCCCTAAAACCCTTAATTTTATTCCATCTGTCAATTAAATTAAGGGATTATGTATAGACGTACCATTGTAAGTTTGTAACAACAATTAACAAACAACTTGTGTACAATTTTAACAACTTTCCACCATGGTTTCACAAGAAGTCCACTCTGCACCATGTTGAGACCCTATTTCTTCCTCTAGCAACCACTCTAACTCACACGGTCTACACGGTATCATAAGCGCGCCTTCATGGTCGAACCCATACTCTTCCGCGGCTCTCTCCAAGAGTCTTAGAAACGAGGGATGGCGGAGATACGCGATGGGAACAACAAATCTTCTTTCAACACAATCACCGGATGCTATCACTGCAAAGTGACCTTCTTTCACATCTTTAGGGACCCGTTCTTGACCGCGAATCGAATCTGATCTTTTCTTAACCAAGAAAAGACCCTTTTGCAATCTCTCCATGACTAACTTAAGCTTTAAAAAACCATTGTTTTTCTTTACAATATTGGTACTGTTTCTTGCTTTTGCCATTTTAGTTTTTGATCAAATACCTCACTATACACCTCATTCGCAAAGTCCTTCGTCCTCATTTATCCTTATATATACACCACAATATATATACACATATGTGTATATATATATATATATATATATAGATAGATAGTGTGTGTGTGTTAGGGGGTGGGGAGCAATTGCATGTGCATGGGGATTGAAGTGTTTACCATAAAGGGCCCTGTTAAGGTATAGTCACTTCTGCCTTATTTATTGAAGACAATATCACTTTTCATATATATATACACATGTGTATATGTATATATAAAGAAGTTTACAAGATAATATCGTAAATATTCTTTATATATATTTGATAATTGAATGATATACTAGTGAAAAGTTCAAAGTGCGCGTGACAAACGTGTGAGAAAGTAGTTGACGCGTATATGGATACACTTGTGTATATAAAGAAAGCTTGCAAGATAATATCGAGCAATATACATTTTCTAAGTTTCTAGTTTTTTTATTATTATTTTAGTTTAATTAAAATGTAGATCACGTAAATTAGGAATGTTGTTGATCACGTATTCATCTTAGGAGATGATATATATAAGTTGTTTATGTGTGAAAGGGAAATCTATGATAGAGTGGTGAGTTTGGATCATGCATACGTGGTGATTTTATTATTAGAACATTTATGTTCGGTTCTTTTTTCTCATACATTAAACTTACATTTATTTATAAAATTTGATCATCTTAAACATCTCACATCTTATTTCTCAAATCATGTCCTTATCAATTAAATAATAATATCTTTTCTCATATTTCCGGTTTCAACCACTCATAAAAATTATGTGTAAAAGATTTAAGGAATATATAACGAGTCCCTAATTTTATAAGAGAAAATTACATAAATAGTCCCTATAGTTTAACCAGATTGTATGTTTGGTCCCTGACTTTAAAAACTGCAAAGTTAGTTCAAACTTTTGTGTAGCCATTGCAATTTTGGTCCATAAATTTTAAAAAATCACAAAGTTTTCCAAACTTTTACGTGGGCGTTACGCTTTTGGTCCCTAAAGTTAAATTTAAAAGTTAGTTTAAACATTATAAAATACATAAAAACTAAAAGAATTTAATATCAGGGACTAGACATGCAATAAGTATATAAAAATTGGACTAACTTTGTAATTTTTAAAGTTTGATGATCAAACATGCAATTTGGTTAAACCACAGGGACTATCTATGTAGTTTTCTCAATATATAGAATGGAAAGTGAGTGCCTAAACTTAATCCATTTTTCAAGGAATGGGATGGAATGACAATTTGAATGATTTTCTCAAAATTTTCTCTAAATTATAGAGATGAGGTATGGATGGATATCATATTGTTTCATTTTTATCTTTAACTTTATAATTTATCTATAAACACTTCACATTTTATTCTTTATAGTTAACCCTAATAAATTAAAAAGTGATCGTTTTTTTTATTTTATTTTTTCTTTTTCTTTCACTCACAAAAATTATATAGAATGGATATAAGAGATGAATAATGGTTTGTTAAAAATATAAGATGAGAAGTTAGTTTATGTAATTAGCACATATTTTAAAGAATTAAATGAAGTGCTAAATTGCATAAAAACCATACATTCGTCCTTAAATAATCTGGATATCGTTAATATATGAAATGAGATGTGAATGTCCTTAGAGCATGCATAGTAGAGTCTCCATCTCTATCTCCAACTTTATTATTTAAAGATTTTTATGTTTTACACCTTTATCAGGATCTCTATCTTCATCTTTGAATTATAAAGTTTTGTATATAGTAAATCTCTAAATATAAAGATCTACTATTCATCAATCTCTGTAATCTTTATGAGTGTTTAAGAGAGAAAAAAAATAATAAAATAAGTGTTTATGAGTGAAATTGAGATAAAGATAAAAAAAATGAGATGTAAATGGTTAAACCAAAATATAAAGATAAATTTAAAGAAAGATGATATTTAATCAAACTGTAGAGCTGAAGATGAAGATTCTACTCTGAATGCTATTAGTAGAGTAAGTGCAGAGTCCTGGTGTGATCCTTAAAACATTTTCAACACATCCCTTATCTCCCCAACATCATATCTATATTTAACAAAATGACTTGAAATTCAATCCGTCTCATCTCCTATCCCTGTATATATCACATTCCTTATACTTTTAAGGGAAAACAAACTCATTTATCATATTTATAGAGTTACTATTTATCACCCATATCTAGTTTTTATAAGTGGATGTGAATAAAAAAAAGAATAAAAAAGTATTATTTATTTGAATGAAGATATATTGAGAAATCACATGCGGAGGTTTTAGAAAATGTGATAAATTAAGAAATTGACGACTTTTACTTAAATTACAAATAAGAAATAGACACCGAATACTCTTACAATACTTAAGTCGTCTATCTAGTAAGTCATGGTCGAATAATGAGAGGACATGCATTCTAAGATCTTGATTCACTCAATGCCCAAAGAATTTTATTGTGAATTACCCTTACATATCCTTGATATATGACTTAATTAAACATCTTATATATATGGAATTTAATATATTTCTTCTTTCTTAGTTAAAATCATTGATGACTATTTGACCATTATTTGTTATATTTTTTTCAAACGGCAAATGTACAACATTGTTTCGTATGATATGTGTTATATTAATCGAATTCATCTATCAGTTTCCTAGTCGAGACCGTACCACCAACCCTCTCAGAGGAAGCCCACAATTAGAAAAAAGCTCCTAGCTCCACTTTGAGCATTTTTGTTTCGAGCGACTTGAACCCAAGAGCTTTTTATTTTATTTTTTTGTCTTGTGTAACTCACATCAACCACTTGGCCTAAAGATCATTAGTTATTATTTTTTACATATTTATCGATTTCTTTTTTATTGCTAATATACTAAGAAACATACACAAAAAGAAACAATAGTTTTCTTCATTTGAGAGAAAATATGTAAATGTCCCTTATATGTATTTACCGCCATGCTTCCTTGTCTGAAATAATATTTTTCCCATCTCGGGCCAAAGCATTGAACTCAAACCCTATAAAACGAAATACATAATTCCTCAAACATTCATTAGGAAGTTACTAATAATGTTTTCTCCATGTAGCAATATTATGTAGTTGATATATACTTTGTTAACGCTTTAAAGATCTTGAATTGAGGGAATACTATTATACTATACAATAAAACTTATCCAAATTTGAATGGGTGCAAAACCATGACAACCACAACTCAGGTGGTTAGTTGTAACTTGTGTTTCTAAAGTTGTACCTTCAACAAATGAGGGACAAGGGTTCCGTAGTAAAGGACATCAACTTGAAAAAGGACATAAAAAGTTCCTTAACAAAGACGCCAGATATTTGCAAAGGTTGCTGACTAGGATTGTTCAATAAGATATTTTCTTTTCTTAATTTGTTTGATATTGAAAACAAATGTAACCCCTCACATTTTTCATTAAATATACAAGGTATCATTGTATCGGCAAGTAAATTAGAAGAAATAAAAAAATTAAAAACAAGGGTTGATTGTGTTTATATTAAAAAGTAAAAAGCGGGTTAAGAATTTATTTTTAGTTTGTTTCAAAGAACGACTGACACACATGTATTTTTATTTATAAACTATACAAACTCATAATAACTATATTATGTTAGAATTAATGGTAGGGTTATAGTAAAAAATATGTTAATCTAAAAAGTCTACGAAACATTGTTGGTTTGACATGTGTCCTTCTACTATTATAAAAGTAAAATATTTTGGTCATTGTGTCAAATACGTCAGCTCATTGTGTATTATACATGTATCGTGTCAATTATTAGTTCATTATGTCTTATATTTTACATCATTCGTTATGTGTATTAATAATTGTGTTTTACGTTTTAGATCATTTTATATTATTTTTATCATTGTTTTATAGATTATAAACTTGTTAACTATCATTGTGATTTACAATTAGAAGCATACGATGATATACTTTCACCAATATATATTTCAAAACTCATAGTATTAAAGATAACATAATGTGTTATTTTTGTTATCATTTTTAATAGATTATATAAACTTGTTGTTATCTATCATTGTGTTTTACCATTAGATGGTACACAATGATGTTATTTCACCAATGTATTTTTCAAAACCCATAGTGTTCATAATAACACAATGACAATCAAAAGATACAATGAGACAATGTGTTATTTTGTCATTGTTTTTAGTGTATTAGATTAATTAGTTATTAATTCATTGTTAGTGTTTTACGTATTAGAGATACACAATAATGTTATATCTTCACTATATTTTTTAAAATTCATCACTTTGATAAAACACGATAGTATTAAAAAATACAATAACTAACAAAAAGACACAATGAACTATACTAAAGACACAATAACAAGATACGAGATTACAAAACGTAATTTTTTTGTCTTTTTTATATAACAATACTGTACTCGTTTTAATGATTAAAAAACGATTGTGTTTTATGGTGTAATTTTTATAAAATGATAATGTCGTACATAAAAGTTATAAACATTTAAAAATGGGGGAAATTACAAAAAGTCAACAAAAATGGTCATTCCTAAAATACCCATCTAACAATTCTTTTCTTGTGATCTCAACCATTAATTAAGAAGATAAATGGTTAAGATTATGTTTTACCCTTTTTAGTTTTAGAAAGATTTGTATTTGAACTTTACCCTAGAATTTAAATTCTGATCTTTTTAAAGAGTATTTAATTTTTACTACCGGGTCATCAACCCAAATGACATGTACTTCTAATTGTTAAAAACTTTAAAAATGTAAGTAAATGTAAGTTCTTTTTATTTGTTAGAATATGTTGCTAGAAAACATATTTGATTAGATAAAACGTAGTTTGCACCGGGTAAATGATCTTAAAAAGCTTTGCTTTATGGGTGTAAAATCAATGAAAGATGGATTGAAACAAAATGTCATAATCTACCACATTTTATCACCTTTAATTCTTTCATGTTCTTAAGCTATCCCATCAATTATATTAATAGAGTTGGTACAACAAAGGGACAGTCACGTTTTTTTATTATTTTAAGTAAACTAGCGTAAACACTAAAATAGATATGTACTTCTCATATTACTAGAATACAGAGTATGTTTTCTTATAAAAAATATTAGATAAAAATTAAAATTTTATAATTTATTACTATTTATTTATAAGAAAACATACTCTGTATTCTAGTTATATGAGAAGTACATATCTATTTTCAAAAAAAATTAAATAATTAATGCATTAATTTCAAACATTTTTATGGCTTTCAAGTAGAAGCGAAATGATTTCGCTCTATTGGTTTTGTAAACATGAATTCACTAATGTTTCTTGTAATTGTATTGTTCTTGATTTGCTCTAGCTTCTTTTTATTTTTAAATGAAAATTTTGTTTTAAAAAAGGCAAATTGGTTGTTAACACTCTCAACTTTCAATTTTATAACTAACAACTGTCCTAGTGACATAATTTTCAATTTTTACGTTCGATTTGTATCTATTTTAGTTTTAATATAGTTTGTATGTTACTTCATTTCGTTCATAATTATTGTTGGAACCGAATCAAGTCCAAATCAAACACAAAAAGTTGAAAATTATGTCGCTGCGACTGTTGTTGGTAATAAAAATAAAACTTGGGAGTGTTACTGCCCAAATTGATAAAATTTATAGTATTAATTATTATCGGTCAACAGTTAATAGTTTGGATTATTAAAATCCAATTTGGCTTTAAAAAATTTAACTAAACATGTGACAGACTGACATATATACTTACAAAGACGAATTATTTCTGCATATAACAATACGAACCTAATCCACTAAACAATCTATAATTATAATGCTTAGTAACAGATAAAAGTACATTATTGTTATTTGTAAAAGAATGAAACAGTATTATTATGTACTTTAATTCATTAAATTAAATAGTCTTATGAGTAAGAATATTCAAAGTCTATGGTTCTATAATATCATGGATATGAATACTTGATGCATAAACTTCCACGTTACCTGCCTATCGACGTAGTGTTTGATCTTTCTAACGGGTCAAATCGCAATGGGGTTACGAATATTTGGATGATCGAATTCTTTAGTTGATCCAATAACAAATGCTTTATGATGGTTATATGATAGTCATCATGGGCCATAAACAACAGTCGAATGCATATTCTTTCAAACGAGTAGAAACGTAGATGAAGTTTTAGCTACAAAGAAAAATTGTTAAATGAGTTGAACCAGTTATAGACCCGTCCGAGCACGAAGCGGCGCGTTTGTGACTTCGTTACGCGTTTTACGTTGGTGGCATTAACGCCCATGTGGGATGCGACACGTTTATGACTTAGTTACGCGTATTACCTTGGTAACATTATGAGGGGCCAGGTTATAACATTAGAAAGTTGGGGGTTTAAGTTGAAAGTTTTGTTGGTTAAACTTGAAAGTTACAAAGTTGAAGGGTTGATTTGAAATGTTAGAGAAAATAAGGGTGAAATTATCCGGTTGTAGAACTTGAGGGCTAGAGTGTCAATTTGTATGGTTCACCTAAAATGCAAATTAAGATAGATATAATGACTATTCATTTTAAATTGCTTGGTTTAAGTTTTTATATTATTGCTAAAATAATACCTTTTTTAGTTATAATTAATGCATTAATTATTTGAATATGTTTGAAATTAGATATGAAAAGTTGATATTCCAATCGGTTGGGTACCAGATCACCTTACCAATTGTTTCAATACTAAAATGTCCGGTACGCATTTCTAGTTGTTCAGATTAGGGATTCAACATTGGTCTCAACTCTCAATGCAAGCTTTGAACACAGATTAATCTTAATACTTTCACTAATGATGTGTGGATGTGATTAATACTTTCACTAATGTAATTAGTACTTTCACTAATGTAATTAGGTAATAACTCAAAGACTTAATTGTAAAATTACACAAAGGAAAGAATTAATAACATTAACATCATCTTTAATATATACATAGTGATGTGTTGTTACGTTACAGAAAAGAAATAGTGATGTGTTGTTACGTTACATAGGCATGTTTTTGAATGTTATGAGACGATACATTTCCAGATGGTATAAAATCATGGTATTTTGATCCAAATTTGTCAAAGCCGATTTTTACATCGTACACCTCTAGTGAATTTTGGTTGTTACAGGTCAAACTAAAAACGGGGTTGATCTAAAATTTAATCTGTATGAACGTCATCAAAAAATATTGTTACAAAAGGGATATCTGTTATCCTAATATATTGTTAATACTTTGTTAGTATTTACAGGCATAGAAGGCTGTAGAACACAAGGGGTATGAAGGCATTATCAAGCTGTGCAGTGTACGCCTCCAGCAAACCACTCACCGTCACCGCCAACAAAAGAGACAGCCAGTGCTGCACCAGCGTCCAACAAAACGTCAGTAAACCATAAAAACCAATTTACTTATAATACAAGAGAATTTAAGTAAAAAAAGGAAACGGGTCAAATGGGTGGGCCTTGCGTTCAAACACGTTGAAACTTGACCAAAGTGTGTATTGCGGCATACAACCTCCTAAATCGTTTTATCCAAATGTAAAGTAAACCAAATTAGTTATTTACAGAAACTGATTAAAAACGGATAAGCCCGGTAAAAAAATTATCTGTAATGCTTGACCCATTTTGAACTGTTACCCAATCCGTCCGACCTGTTCATTTTGCCACAATGTCACCCCTACCCATGATAGATACAAATAGATATAGTAATAATAAACCTGAGTGAACATGTGTCCTGTGGCAGCTAAAAGTGGAAGCAGTGCAGAGCAAGCAGCAAGGACAGATGTTATTCCAGCAGCGGTTCCTTCAACGGTTTTTTCTGGAGAAAATAAAGCTTTTAGTTGGATATTAATGGAAATATTAAGTTTACAAGCTTAAATAAGTTGCACTCACTGCCTGTTTTACTCCACCGAAGAACACCATACTTGTATCCAACCATAGATGCCTATAAAATATGTAGACAATCCTTATAAAAATGACATATAATTGATCTCATCATATCATTGCATGTAAAAATCTTTAAATTAGTAGAATAAATTATAAACAAAAAAACACAAGTATAAAAAAGTTTTCCTACCATGGTATCTCCGATTCCAAGGCTCAGAATTCCAGCGAAAGGAGCTAAAGGTCGATCATTGAATCCAGAAGACATCCAGATAGGCAATGCACATCCCAAAAGAAGTGAAAAATGGCTACATGAAGGGAGATAAACAGCATGTGTTAGATTCTTGATATTAAACTATATTTTTATGACAAAATGAAAATGATATAAACACCTGACTATGAGAAGATCAGAGTCACGATGATCAGTGAAGGCGTTCATAAACTGATGTACAATTGATCCCAGAGGCCAAATTCTCCATACCTGCCCAGGACAAATTGGTTATCTTGGCAAAATAAACAAATTTAAAACATGATATTATTATCAGTTATCTCCCATCATGAACTACAAAATGTAATTAAAGAACATCAAAAGGTGAGTTTCAAGAGGAATTTACTCGAATAATTTCCAGAACTAGGAAAACCCCCAAAGCTGCACCGAAAGCCAGGTTCAGAAATGATGGCTGGAAACAGAAATATATAAACGATGGGTTTGATTGCATTAGCTAATAAGTCATCTGAATGTCAACAGTAAGAGGGAAGGGGTAGAGGTGGCGCCTTTAACCCATTGCTTTCAAGTGGTACGGTTCAGGGTATGTTATAAATCTAACAGGTTAAACGTAAAAAATTTGGACAAAATAAAAAGTTCAGGATCAACCCACCCGACCTGTATGATCCCAACAACAAAATTACCGATTTTGACCTGTTACTCAACCCACCCCTTTTGCCACCTCAAGAAGAAGGGGAAATTGGTCTTAGCTTGAAATTTCATATTACCTGGAAGATAAGTGCAGGCACAAACATTAAAACCGCCACCAGATGATAATATTTCCTGAGAAGAATTCGCTCAATCTTACTGTTCTTGGATATGTTGTAAAACCGCAGCACCGATACAGATATAACAGCCAACCAGTATACACATAAGGATAGCCTTTTGTGTGGTTCAGAGAAAACAAAATCTAATACCCTGACAATAGAAAATAGTTTACATTAGATATGCATATTAACCAAACAAACTTTAAGATATAGAGCCGAGCAGTACCATAAAAAGGGATGAACAGGGAAATCTTGGACAAACTGCATCCACAGTGGAACAACTGCCAATAAAATAAATGCTAGAGACCCATAAAATATAATAGATCGTCTAAGCTCGTGATGTCCTCTGACTTCAGAGTTTGGTGAGCTCATATGAAATTCTGATTTTTTAAGAATAAATTTAAACAACATTGGAGAAATAAGAAGGCCAAGGAGCATTCCCTGCATGAAAAGAAAACATGCTTATAGCCGAAGTATTGAAGATGAAGCGTGATATCATATATTCATATAAAAGCCGGAAAAAAACCTGAATAATAGTGTTTATTTCGCTTCTTTGCACCCCATATGTGATAGAATACAACCCATATGATACAAGGTGATTGCTAATCTGTTCAGACAATATGGAATTAATCATATAATATGCCATCTCACCAAAAAGAAAAATAAGATATTGTTTTCCTTTCACTGTCAAGGAGTCAATGTAAATAAAAAAAAAATCACAAACGATTTTTGAGTTACAAAAACTGTCTCATAGTCACTAAGAAATTAAATTCCATGGTACTAAGAGCCACAAGTGCCACTTTTTTCACACTGACAGTGTATTAAGAAACTGAACGAAAAAACTGATGAAATAGATGGAACCTTTGCTATCGTGAATGCAAACATGTCGCCAAAATAAACAACAAACCCAGCTGTAACCAAAAGTGCTTCCCCTAAACCAAAAACAATGCTGTAAATAACAAAGTTTAAGGACAAACATCACCTTGAGTAATAAACGAAACATAAACTAACCGAATGAAGCACATGCTGGAAAAGTGTAGAGCACATGCTGAATGAACTTCACAGCAGCAAATCCATGACAAACAATCCAAAACAAGGTCAATGCCATGTAAGGTACTGCAAGATGGGCAAAATCATAAATTACAGTATAAGTTTAATTCGTGTAACAAAACCACAATTAATGTTACTGTAGCACGCAAATCTACAAAATATGGAACCTTGGGATTAAATTTAGTCAACAAACCCACCACTAGACAACTTTGCAGCAAAAGATAGGCAGCACAATGCTGCAAACAGAACGATGGAACTAATACTGAACTTTTTATTCCAACCACTGTTATAAGAAACCGGTTTTGTCTTGTCTGATTCATGGCGAAAAATAAAGCACAGGAAAACCAGCACACAGAGGCAACTTGCAGAAGTAGCCCAATATTGCAACCGTACAAATTCAACATCTGCATAAACGTAATATGTTAAAGCACAAAGGGTAAGATCACAGAAATGAATAAAATTCAGGATCCAAGAACATTTAACTGAAGCCTAGAAACCCTATAGATGTAACATGTAAGCATTTTTTCAATCATGTAAATCCTGTGTTCTGTTTTCTGTTCCCTAGAGTTGAACTGCGCGTATATGGTATTGATTATAGCAAGTAACAGAGTGGATTTAATACAGGACCTATGTACCTTTAGTTCCTACTTCATTTACCAACAAAGCTCTTGATAACTGTATCAGCTTTGAAACTGCAAGACCAGGAAGAGTAACTGCCCCCAAAAGAATCCCTGATGAAGCACCTGGCCTATAAAACAAACCCAGAAACAATATCACAAATTAGGGTTAAGTGAATACTCCATACACCTCTTTAATCACTAAATAACCCAATTCAACCTAAATTTCATATCAGAATGTAAATACAAAAATCATTTCTTCTTCGTAACTCAACATAAATACAAATGTTTCTTCCTCTTTCAAAAATCAAAATGCAAAATTGATATGAGTCAGAGTTCTGTAGCAACATTTTCTCCAACAGTTCAACTTTTTCGAAATTTTAAGAGAAAACTGCAAATCCTAACATGAATCCCTAAACAATCTGAACAAATATGTGGGTCTTGACTCTTGAGTTCATCAATTGAGAGAATCATACAACATCAACGTCAGAACCAAAAAACCACAACTTGAAAACAAATACCGATTCAACTGAATTACACCACACTTAAACCCAAATCAACCTCAAACCCCCTCAAATCCACGACAATTAACAAACCCTAACGACCCAATTCAACAAATCACAAACCAAATGAACCAATTTAGTACCTGGTCTTAAAGGGTGAGACTAAACCGTTCGATTCGACTGAGATCTCGACAAATAGAGCGAAAACAGCGAGAAGAAAGAAAGATAAGGCTTCAGAGAGAATAGATACATGGGTAGAGTAAAGAATGCTTGATACGAAGAGCAAAACCACGGCTCTTTCACCGTTCAAGAGCGATGAAGCCATGGGTGTTGGCATTGGGTTGTTTTTTGGGGGTAATTCTTGGGGAATTGAGAGATCAAGAGGAAAAGACTCGATTGCATCGACAGATTAAGGGTTATATGATGTAAAGATGATGAATTTGAGGGGAAAGATTGCGAAAACGGTAAGATTGTTCGAGAATGATTGGCGCGTACACGGGTTCTGGTCGTAGGTCGTTGGAAGAGTGGGTCAACCAACTCGTTTTGGGGATTTAGAATATGCTTTAATAAATCATCTATAGAAGTCTTACTTAAATGCAATTTGTTTCATGTAGGCTCATGGTTTTATCACATTAGGTTTTTGTGGGTTTTTTAGAAATAGTGGGCGAGCCGCGTCACTAGTGCTGTCTGTGTTCGTGGGCGTGAGTGGTCTTTCACCAATGGGTTTACCCGGGTGACCGGACTTAAAAAATTATTCGTTGGCCAGTTAAAAAATGAATATGTTGTAATACTATCATTGTTATGTGAAGGATGCAAGAAAGATGTGAGATTTTTCATTTAAATTAAAAACTTTTGAGTACCCGTTTATGATGTGACTCGTGTTTATTTCTTAAAAAGTTATGTGTGTTAAAATTATTCCTAGTGTATAAGTGGAATTAGACATAGTAGAATATGTTGTTGAAAAAACTAGACGTCTTCAAAGTAATGATTTAAGTTTTAGATTGTCTCAAGGCTTAATTGACACTTATTTAATTAGTTCCACTTCAAACTACATAAATCGAGGTATCTACTTTAACCTTATTAAACTTACTCTAAAATACATATTAAACTTACTTTAATTAGATGTACAAAAGCATAAAGTAGATAGGAAATATAGTTTTCTTACGGCGAACTCAAACCTTATTAAACTTACTTTAAAATACATATCTTATTAAACTTACTTTAAAGTACATATCTTATTAAACTTACTTTAAAATACATATCGTTTGTTATAATAAAATTTGAACACGCAACTATTATGAATTAACTTCATTTCAACATTTTAGTCCAATTAGAATATATAGAATAGGTTACAGTAAATATGTAAATAGAATGTATGAATATGTAATAGATATTAGGCAAATGAATTTTAACAACTCCGACTACGATCATTCGATTGATAAGAAAACATATTGATAATGATCGATAACACTTCAAACTTTTATTTTATTACCTTAGGCAATATCATTATCATTAGATTTACAAATGGTTTAAAGCTGATTTCACTTCATTTTGCTTACAAATCACGTATATTTTGTTACTTTTATTTTGTTTATCAGTTTATGGTTCAATTCCTACTAACCCCAGGAAAATAGTATAATATGACTTGGTTCTCCGCAAGCAATTTCAGCACAATTTCAGATAACAAGTGCCATCTTATATTTACATTCTGTATAATGAATCAAAAGTAAAACTTCAAACAGCCAAGAACAAAACTGGAGTGATCAAATTACAACCCATACGGTCTCTACAGCCCAACTCGGGCAAGAAAGCGCGTATATATTCATTCATTCATTCATCCTGAGTTTACAACACACAAATCTAAATAAAGATGAGTTCTTCTTCACACAAAAATGAAGCAACAGAAACACAAGAACTCGATATGCAAGAGCCATTAGTGAAAGGATCAGCAGATTTCTCCACTTTGAATTATCGTTGGGAGATATATCATAAACGTTATGAAGAGCTTGATATCCGGATATTGTTCTAACTTGACCAACTGCAAATGATGTCCTGTCATACTCGTTCTCCAAAAGACCCTAAAACATATAATTCAAAGTCGATTACTTTCCAAGGCTCAAAACATAAGAACACCGTGTGTTTATAGCAAAGATTTTTATTAACATTTTAAAAAGTCATAACAGTTTTGATAAAATCAAGTTAATGGCCCGTGTTGTCATAAACTTGCCTGGATCGAATAAGTGTGGAAAGCAACGTAGGAAACAGGATACATCCAAACGGGTCCAGGCAAAGCACTTCGAATTCGGAAATAGCCAGCAGAAAGCATCATCACCACCTGCAAAACATCATACACCAATAAGTAAACACAAAAACCTTAACCCGATTTCTTAAGAATGGGTCAATTTGGGCGTGTTTTATATCAAACAGGTCAATTAATTTGATTTAGCTCAAGGAAAACAGGTTAAATGACACGAAAGTCAGTGAAAGAAAATCATGCATACAACCTCCTAAATCCTTTGATTAAAAGATTTCTTGTAATAATATTGTTAATTTAATCATAATTAGCACATTAATTATTCACAAATAGTTTAAATAAAAGAGACAAAATTGCAACAATATGCCTTTTGGAATGTCACTAAGCTGGTTTAAAGGTGTAAGCTTACATGTATGAACACGAGTGTTGAGATACTCCAGAAAATATCTTGCAAAATGGTGGCAACAGCGAGCACTAGCCCTTCGTTCACCAAAAGGCACATGAAGAAATTGAGCACAAAATACATCATATAGCTGAAATCATTTCTGAGCCCCACGAGGAAGTAAAAGACCAGACTCGATGAAATGGAGATCAAAAACAAGAACGGAAGACTGGCCAAAATCTGTCCCATTAAGAAAACTATTCCTCCTGAATGTTGATTTGAATCTTCACAAGCATACACCTGCATTGAACATACAAATAGTCTTGTGTTTTAAATTTATATGTGGTATTTGATAATTTATTTAACCTGTAAAACTATAAGTATCAAGATTACCTTAACCTCCTTCAATTGTGCAGGTACCCCAACAATGCTAAGGAGTGAAGCAAAAGATACAAACACAAAAATTGCTGCAACTCTTGTCTGCAATTAAATTTCACTATTAAAGATTTGAACTTTGAAATATTACAAAGATAACTGAGAGTTGTCGAAGTGGCATTAGTATATATTTAATCTCTAACGCGTTAAACAAACAAAATAAAACGGATAAAGGAAACAAGTCAAATGGGTTGGAGCTTGGAGGTTGTCCAGAGTGTAAACTTTCAAAGCATAAAATCTCTTAAACCATTTTTATTTAATAAATCAGATTACTACTAAAATAATATAAATTTTGTATTCATATTTGACTTGCTAGCTATACATAGAAGTACTGAACAAAAACAATTTTGCTATTATGTAACGATAAACATATAATATTAAGCCACTTACCCCAACAGAAGACAATGAATGGCCTAGACCCGAAAAAGCAGTGCCGACACATAATGCAAGTAGCATGCAAAGAATTAACCGAAGCCAATAATATTTCCATTCCCTTGACATAATCAACAAAGATCTCCAGGTCAACACTGCAATTCTTGTAGCACTACTTGCCTTTCCTTTGCTTTTGAGAGACGGACCTTCCTGTGACCAGGATGTCATAAAGGATACATTTTTAACACCCAAAATTAGTATTATAAATAGAAAATATAAACTTGAACTCATGTTTACCCTTTCAGTTAGCCTATGTATCATAGTCTCGACTGCTGCTGCATCGGCTGAAGATCTATATGTTTCTTCAAGGGTACGGATTGCTACAGCAGTGTCCATATTAACATTTGAAAAATCCCCATTATCGTCCTGAAATAATTAATGCAAGAAATATTACTAAACAGAGGAAAGCCCTATACGACAATAATGTAATGAAACACTTGATTGTGTTATGTATTATCTATAACACGGGTTAAAAAGAAAAATAAATAAAAATAGCTTGAAAAAAGGTTAAATGGGTTGAAAAAAAGCTACCAGAGTTTACTTTTTATGCATATAACCTCCTGAATTGTTTTATTTAGAAAATTAGATTATTATTGAAATATACAAATAGTTAATCATATTTGACACAGAAATTATTTATAAAAGACAGAAGTGTTTCAGCTCAACCCGACCCAATGTGTTTCAACCATACCAAAAGATTACCCATTGTAACCCGTTACCTAACCCACCCATTTTGCCCACCTCTATGTAATATGTAACATTGTTCATTAATAAAAGTAAATTTTAAAAGAGGAAAAAAGGTAAGCAACATTGGCCACATCATTTAGTACATTACCTGCCAGGTTTTGCACATTGTAATGATCCTGTCAAAGTCCGTGTTTATTGCACGAAGAAAATGGTCAGAAGGACTTTGCATAATTGGGCAAGGAAATCCAGCATTTGAGAAGTGCTACATGATTATAAAATATGTTTATGTTAGTGACTACAGAAAATAAATAACAAAATGATCAATTACTTCAAGCTTGTAAAACTATATGCTTTACCTGCAAACAAGCCAATGTCTCTCCAAAAAACAGTGTGTTCCCGTTTGAAAGAAGACAAATTCGGTCATAAAGACCGAACACTTCTGTGCTACTCTGGTAAATGGTGAAAATTAGGGTGCAGCCCGTGCTTGCAAGCTTCTTTAATGTCACCATCATCAAAAGTGCAGAAACACTGAAAATCTATGACCGTTAAGAAGAGCAAAAGGGTAAATTAAGAGCGAAGGGATTTAGAATCCTGACCTATCAAGATGGTAGAGAGGCTCATCTATAAACAAGACTTGCGGTCTCATCACAAGCTCTCTGGCAATGCTTACTCGCCTTCTTTCACCACTAGGAAGACCTTTCATGTAACAATGACCACCTATGAGTTTATTTGCATAGTCACCCAAGGACATAGCATGAATAGCATCCTCTACTACACTCTTTTTCTGATAAAAGAAACCAGGAAGTTGAAGTAGTGCCGAATAGTAAAGAAATTCACGCACGGTTAATGATCCGATAAGCGTGTTTTTTCTCTCGACAAATCCCTAAAAATGGAAAAGAATTATAAGTCAGACATTATGGGACCCACAAAACGAAATTTGTGATTTAATAACAAATCTTGTAAGCTTACATAGGATCCGTATTGCAAGCTCGATTTAGCCCCATTGACGAATACTTCACCGTAGGTTTTGGCTGAATCATCCAACCTTCCTAAAGGAGAACGAGAACTATTAAAATTTTAATCAAAGCTACAACCTGAATTAGCAATTAAAACCGGGAAAAATTCAAGAATACCATACACTTTTTACCAATATATGCAACGTACCTTTTTGACCATTAAATCAAACATAATTTCTACATCTTACTCAAGTATGTCATTTATCATACTTAATGGTAAAAGTAGCAAGCATGTTGCATTAAGTGGTTAAAAATGATAAGTTGTCGTGGTTACAAAAAGCATATTCTGGTAAGAACATGTTCTATCAAATGGTAACTACTGGTAAGTTGTTGCATCATATGGTTACAAATTGCATATTTTGGTAAGGATATGTTGCATTAAATGGTAAAAAAAAAATGATAACTATTTGCATTACATGGTTACAAGTGCATATTTTGGTGACAGATATGGCATGAAATGATTTGAAAATTTAAGTTGCATATAACCAGAAAAAGTGAAAATTACATCGCGTTTTCTTAGCATTTGCCTTTAAAATAATATGCTACATACCAGCAAGGGCTCTCAATAGGGTCGATTTCCCCGACTTTCCAGGGCCCATGATCACAGTCATTGTTCCAGGTAAAGCATATCCATTTGAACTTTTTACAACCCGATCAGAATATTTCCGTTTACCCTTTATAGTAACAGTCAAATCTTTCCACACAATCGTAGCCCCTGCAATCTTTCTTGCCACAACTGCACCTTCTGGTAATGGTGGCGATGGCAAGGAGCCACTATTGAGCTTTGAAAGAGACGGTGAAATGGGAGTAGTGGCGGTGTTAATTGAGTCACCGCCCTCTTCCACCCTAACCTCGACATCCGTATTATCCTCCCAATCGGGTGAATCTTCAAACGAAATCGGTTGTCTTAAAGCCCCTTGTTTTCTTAAGTAAAAGAAGTTACTAGATGGCACTCTACTAGCAGGACTGCTAGCTGAGGATGATGAAGATCTGTAGTTTTCTGATTGAGACTGTATTTCTTCCATTACAGTATCTACTTACATATAACATCAACTAACCCAAAACCCTGCAAACAGCAAGAATTAAATAAACCATATGCCATAAATGACAACACCAGCTTTAAAAATCAACAAATTTGTCACACCCCTTAAGTATTTGATCAAGAAACACTTCATATACACAGAGTAAGACAACTTAAAGTACAGAAAAACCAAAGGACTTTAAACAAACACTTGGTGGGCTCAACAATCATCAATTCATACCAGCATATAATAAAGACTAAAACTCCAACATTCAAATCTACCAAACCAAATGTGTCAAATCAAGAACATCAAATCATTCCAAATACATTAAAGCATGTTATCTGACCCAGATGAGTAAACTGAACTCCAACCAAGATTCTAAATTCTTCAACAAAAAATGACCACAAGAAACATCGATATCGAACTTTCACTACAAAGTAAGTTCAAGAACCACATTCGATGAAAGATTGGTCTTTTTCGTTCGATTTTGAGGAGTGAATCAGTGACCCAAATGGGGGTGATCATAACATACGCTAATTGGAAGCATAATAACCAAAACCCATAAGCCAAATACGATGCAAATGCTTAAAGAATGAAGAACATAAAGGTATAAATGTGAAGACAACGAGGGTATGTAGGAGAGAGTGACAAACTCACCTGGATCTGAAGGGGGAAATCGACTGTTGTGAGAAGTGGAAGACAAAAGACAGCGTAGAGGTAAAGGGTCATGATTAGTCCACACTGAGTCACTGAGTTCAACTCGGTAGAGAATATTTTCATAAACACTACCTAATGTTCTCTTCCATTACAGGAACGCCCCTTATCGTTCGCGCTATGGTCGGTTCGTTGATATGATCTACACTGTGACAAACGACATGAAAATCATCAGGTTTTCAATCGGCTAATGTAACATGTTATTAAAATGATTACTAGCGATATAGGCCATGTTTGGGAAATAAATAAAAAAGTAACTTTTTGACTTTTGGATGGGTAAAAAGACCAAAATACCCCTCCAAAAAGTTAAAAAGTAAAAAATTTTGACTTTTTAACTTTTTGGAGGGGTATTTTGATCTTTTTATCCCTCCAAAAAGTCAAAAAATTACTTTTTTATTTGCCAAACACCCCCATAAAATGTTAAATAATGAGGTCTATGCAAACTTGATCAATTCAATCAACTAGGTTTATATAACTTCATGTAAATAAATTTGTCTATATTTTATTACTAAAACATTAAAAGTTATAAATTATTATTTTGATCTCAAATGAAACAAACAAGCACATCTATTACTTTCACAAAGACTGCCACCTCATAAAAATCTCCTTTTTTGTTTTTTAATTGAAAGTTATAAAAGGCGCATAAAATAACACAAGACATAAAATCATACATCTCTAAACAATTTAAGACATAAAATCACACCTTAGGCTATAGGTACACCGTAGACATAAGGCCAAAAGGTCATCTATAACTAAAGGCGCACAAAAAAAAGAGTAAGGCCCATATCCGTAATAGAGGGAATTATATATATATATATATATATATATATATATATATATATATATATATATATATATATATATATATATATATATATATATATATATATATATATATATATATATATATATATATATATATATATATATGTGTGTGTGTGTGTGTGTGTGTAACAAAAGGCACTCTTACAAGAAAATTAGCTAATGTGTTCCTCAATATTTATGACACACATTTATGTTGAACTATAAACGCATCTTTATAACTAAAGACAAAGATAGAAGGTAGTTAATAGCTACATCTACGACAACCTAAGTGCAACACAAGTCAATATACAACTCCCGACCAACCAAATGTATATGCCCTCCTAAAAATCCCTAACCTTTCTGTAACGTCTACGAGAGTTTCTACCGTCAATCATGTCCTTAAAGAGATGCATGTCCATCCATTCCTACCTAATCTGATCGTCACATTGGCTTTGCGTTGCCTTTACTTCTCTTCCCATCCATTGTGAGGTTTTCCGCTTCCACATCGGTGTCGTTGTTTGTAGCCTATGAACATGCTTAGAGCATCTTAATCTATTGTCTCTTATATTCTCCACAATGCATGCAACCCAAAATCTATTCCTATAACTTTGATCCTTGTCCAATCCAACCTTATGCCCACACATCCACCTCTACATGCTCATTTTTACTACTTCCAACTTTCACACCCAAGTCTTCTTAGTTTTGAATAACATTGTCGGTCGAATTACAACCTTGTGGAATAACCCTTTTAATTTCTCCATGGATATAGTGCAACACAAAACACTTAGCATCCACTTGCACCAACAAGCACACGTGGGCGGCCATACATGTAGTCAATGTCCTTGTCACTCCAAGCGAACAATCCTAAATACTTAAATATGGTTGTTTGTTCTAAAATTGTATTTCAATCATCATCTAAATATCCTTATAATTGTTGACTCCACTTAAATTACAATGAAAGTAATGTGGTATGAATGTGAAGGACTGATGGGTAAGCCTCTATCCTTTAAGGATGCTCTTCACACTTCAAGTCAAAATATTTAGATTGATATTGTAATATGTATTTTAAACTAATATAAAAATACATTTTAAAATTTGGTGTCGAATATATAGTGAAATTATATCATGTTTTATTTCGATAAATAATAACAATGACATAACTAAAGTTAAGTGTGTACGGTCCTACAATTAACTAAGCTTTGATGGCCATGAAAATATTCACAATGAAGGGTCCCACTCCGGTATATCCCCTTTGATTTATATAGCTACCATGGTAACAACTTGCTCACTTTTATTTAAACGCCCGCTTGCGACTTTAATTGTTGTTACCTTTATAGGAGTTATGACGTCACTCATTGCGGCAACCACTAGAATATAATCAAATGATATAAAGAGGGTCATAACTTATTCAACTTACAGTTTGTTAGGCAATATGATCTTTGCAAGGACAGTACTAATGTCGTGTCTTCATTGGGACACACCTTTCGTTAGGATGGGATTAGTTATAGGTATGAAATGCTTAGCAACTTTGTTTCCTTATTTATGATAGCCTTTTTATTTATAAGTAAAACATAGGTGTCAAGCTTGATATCTTATTCAAAATAGGATAGGCGGATAACCTCCTAGAGAGAGTGTAAGAGTTAACTTAGAGGCTAATATAACCAAAATGCTCTTAGCATGCACACTGAAGTACAAACAAAGTTAGTTCAGAAGATTTGACAAAAGCACTATAAAAATTCACTAAGTGTCAAATCTTCCGAAACTAAAAAACCATTTCTTCAAAGCCAAAGATTAAGTCTTCCTAAGCTTCAAGACTAAGTCTTTTGAAGCCAAGAGACTGATTTCTTCCGAAGATAGAGAAGACATTAGACATGTTTTCTATAACATGCTTATGACAAAATCTAAAAAAATTCCCGTTGTCATCTTTGAAGACTTACCAACTTATACAAGTTGGTGATATCTTCATACTTTTGTTAACTGTAGTTTAAGATCTTAGAATCTGTAACTTTCTACTTTAATCTTATTGTAATAAATAAGGATGTGAACTATGACATTTTATAGTCGTTTGTCAAAAGACAATCTACCTTTTGACTTTATTATCTTGTTGTTTAGATTAGTATTCTAGCTGACTGTAAAATGTAGTATAAATTATCTCAGGTACCAGTCCTTAGGACCAAACCTTGTAACAATTGTAAAACACTTGAAAGCAATATACATCATTATTGGAAATCATATATTTTGTGTTCAGCTTGTGTATTTACATATATTCTTTGTTTCATTTAGCCCATTCCATATTTGTGTTATTTACATATATTCTTTGTTTCATTTAGCCCATTCCATATTTGATATGTTAAATGTTCTTGTCTCTTTACAACCTTATGAAATTATTGCTTATGGGTTTATATAACTATATTAGTAGGCTTTAAAAATTAAGTTTTATTAGTATATCAATAAAGTAAATTTAATTTTACTTCTATTTTAATACAATACAGTTCCTTCATTACACTTGTATAGACTTGACAACAAAACCTCTAGACTCGTCTTGAGTGGAGATATATCTTTTGGGAACTTTTTATTTATTAACACTTACTTTATATACAATTCGAATCAGTTTTAGCTCTTTAATCGTTGATATAGAAAGCACAATAACGTGAAGTATCAAATGTGTTAATGTTTAGATGTAATTGTGGGGACTAACAAGTCAAGTATAACTTGCCTCGGTTGAAAATGAAAATATTTTAGATTTTTCAGGTCTATTACTTAATTACTTTTAAAAAAAAGACAAATATTCTTTCTAGCACAAATGAATACAATATATGTTTTTTTAATTAATAAAAATGGATGAGAAACGTCTTTTCAATAACTTAAGAGAAAAGATATGAATGAACCTTTTAATTTGATTTAATTTGAATATTAAAAGTAAAGGATACTAAAGACCACCAAACACATAATTTAAAATATGAAGTAAATTTTAGAATTAAATTCGATTTTACTAATTGATATTTAACAAAATTAACTATTTTCATTTAAAATATTTAAAAACATCAATATATTTTCAAAAAAATTATTAGTTGTATAAATTTTAGTCCAATCAATTGTTTTGATTTCAACCCAATTTACCTTAAAATATAAAATTTTTAGATTGAAATTAAAACAAATGATGAAACTTTTGGACATAATTTAATATATTTCAAACTTAGAGAAAAATATGTATTTTTGTTAAAACTCAATAAGCAAAATAAAATTTTACTATAAATTTTAAACGAGTTATTTACATGGATGGTCCTCTGGGATGTCCATATATTGCATTTATGATCTCAAATTTTTACAAATGAGATTCATGATCCTAACTATTTGTTGAAATGTAATACTATACATAGATGAAAATTAACTTTTCTTAGTTACATGTCTTAAAATGACCATTATACCCCTACTAATATTAATTAATTAATTAAATATTATCATCATCATTTTTATTATTATTGCTATAATTATTGTTATCATTGTTATAAACTAGTAAATACAACCTGTGCGTTGCGACATGTATTTTTTAAATTACTACCCGCATTAAAACACATATCTACTGTATATATGGAAAGCACAAAAAGTTACGACAAAGTAAACGTATGTTACAAAATATGCAAGTAAATTTTACAAAAACAATATTTGACCTGGTTTTTAAATACAATTTATATAAAAAATAAATAAAAATAATTATATCATAACAAAATCAATTTTAAAATTTGAAAACAAACCCTTAAAAAAATAATTGTAAAAAACAAAATAAAATAAAATGCCTTCTGAAACCAAACGCTTAGTAACAGAAATGCGTTTGACACAAAGGCAAAATATATTATAATCAATTTTATAATGTATAGTAAATCTGGAAGGTGAAAATCTAAATAAATTAACCAACCCTGTGCTGCCACATAAAATTTACTGTTCACCGAAATGCTAAATGTTATATATATAATGTTATTACTATTAGAGTTGGACCCATCACTTTACTAATATTTTACTACAACATTATACGACGATTTTTTCTTTTACTAATATTTTACTACAACATTATACGACGATTTTTTCTTTCTAAAAGTAAAGACTAGGGGTGTTTAAATTTGGATATTCGAAAAATTCGGATAATGAATTTCACTCCGAATTCGAATCCGAAGTTTCAGATATCTAAAATTTCAAATTCGGACTCGGATATTTAATAAATTTTATAGAAATATAATAATTTTTATTGAATTTTTTTCCGGATATCCGAAGTTTTTATTAAAATATCCTAAATATTTAAAAATATACAAAATATTTAATTAATATTTAATACTTTTAATTTTTTATAAAATTAGTATTTAATTTTTTTAATTAAAAAATATTTAATATTTATTTAAAAATAAAAAAATAGTACGTAATATAATTATAAGAATGAAAATTATGAATGAATTGTTAGTTCTGTACTTCTGTGAGCCAATATTCTAATAAGCTTTACTCTAAAGGGACATACTTGTCATTTTACACCAATCTTCAAGATTATGGTCTATGGAGGATAAGTGAATCAGTGACACAGGACGAAAGAAATCTACATGTGTATAAGATATTAGGATATTAATACAAGAACAACTACACGTTAACACTATTGTAAAAAAATGGAGCTTTCTTTACAAACTATCAATCCTGTTGCTTCTTCATCTACTTGTAAGATCTTAAACTCATATAAAGTTCTTTTCTTTCCCATTTTAACCCTGTTTTTCCAGCAAATTTTCATAACAAATTCATGCTGATATGAACCCTTAATAGTTTGTTGTACTCTGTTCTTTGATTGGAATTCACCTTTGAAATTGTGCAAGTTAAAGAGGGATTTTGAATGGTTTTCATCCTCTGTTGATTGATAAGGTGGATGATGAAATTGACATTAGGGTTTCTGCAAAACTGCAAGAATTATGGTGTGAGTTTCTTGATTAAAAGATGCTTTATCATAATTGGCTCTTTTATCTTGTGATTTTCATGGTGGAAGTGTTATCTCTTATTTCTAAAAATGGGGAGCCTTCATATAACATTAGAATTTAGTGAATGTGGATAATTGTTGTGTGTCACATGTAAAATTGTAACCAAGAAACTGTTTCTTGATACATCATCACAGCACAATACTACATTGATTGTGAGTTTGTGACCATAGTCTTTTACTAGGTTTTTCTAAAAAAATAAAGCACGTACTCAACAATTCTTGAGGTTTAGATCCCTAGAAGCATGTAACACAAGCAATCACTTATGTTAATGGGTGTGTATGATGTTGGTCTAAGATGATATCAACACAATATCATATTGATTGTGACTATAGTTTGATTTTATTAATCTTTTCATAAAATTCATATCGCTAGACATCATACCTGGTTTTACATTGGTTTATGAAACAGCAAGGAGATTAATGTATAAAGACCATATCGCGTTCCCTAGAAGTTCTTGCGTCACATTTCCCACAAAACCAAAAGAAACGCCAGTCGCATATGGGTTACCTGAAACAGCTGCTTCTGTTGCAGTTGCAGCCACTGTCGTAGGTGCAGCCGCCACCCTTCTGGCTAGGAGAACCAAGTCTGAAGAGACAACCCAAGTATGCATTATTATAAATGCAAGATTCACCTTTTTGTTTGCACTCAGTTGCATTATTGTTCAAATTCTTGTTTATTTGAACCACAGGCGGTTCCAACAAGAACTTGTGACGATTGTGGTGGTTCAGGGATATGTCCCGAATGCAAAGGTGAAGGATTTGTGCTCAAAAGATTGTCAGATGGAAGTGCCGAAAAGGCCAGAATGAATGCCAAGAATGCAGCTACTAGATACACAGCCGGGTATGTTTCTTTGTTACTCGCACGAGAAACATACTTTTTTTTGGCTCTGAGAACCCGTTAGGGAAAACTCACGGCCCCACAATACCCTGCTAACCAGTAGTACCAAGTAAAACACAACTTACACCCAACAAGATACCTACAACATACAAGGGGTTAAAGACCTACGCTAAAGGAGATCAGATGCTTATCACTACACCATTCACTTGGAGGTTTTCAAGAAACATGTTTTTTTGTACTAAATCAACATAATGTTGTTTAACAGGCTACCGAAGAAATGGAGCTACTGCACGAAATGTTTGTCGGCTCGATCTTGTAAAACCTGTGATGGCAGTGGGAAGTTAAGCTATTAATTAGTTCCAAGAAACCTGGAGAGATTCTTGTGGATACTTCTGCTGCAAATTTTGTTTGACATTATTGTCTGTAAAGTAAAGATTGTTCTTTTCTTGTAATGGCATTCTGGGAGTTTGGTTCTTGTTGACTTCGTTGAATCTTAGTTGACAGATCATATTGGTAGAGGACTTATCTCATATTCATCCTTGAATACTTTTGATTTTGTTTTTCATAATTAAAAAGTGAAAAACAGGAGACAACTATTTCTTTGATCCAAATTATAGCATTTGATATGACATGTTCTTTACAAGGATAATTTAATATTTTTGAAATATTTAAGTCTTTTTATTCCCTGTTTTAACTTATATTTTACATGAATATAAACGACTATAATCTATGATAAACTCTATGGTGAGAACTCTGAGCACCAAAATCAAACTAAGATGCAAAAAAAGCATTGCTAGGAGGAGATTCTTCATGTAACCACCTTTGATATGATAGAAGTAACAGTTTCATCGGAAAAACTAGAAGTGAGAGAGGGTATTGAGAGAATGAAGGTTCCATTAATCTTACATCACCGCAATTTAAAACAAAAGACAAAAATACATACAACAAACAAAGGACATTATCTTTATATACTAGAAAGGCATCTCCATGATACGGTAGAAAAGACAAACACACTAACATAGACACAATAAGACGCTTAAACAATTAATCGGTGAAGCATCATATAATATGTAGGTTTAATAAAGAGTTAAATGCGTTTTACGTCCCTGATGTTTCATAGAAATTGTCATTTGAATTCAAAAGTTTAAAGTGTTGCCATTTGCATCTAGAAGTTTCACTAAAATTGTCATTTGAATCCATTTGGCTACTCCTAACTAATATGATTAACTTTTTCTGTTAAGTTTCCAACATGAGAGTTATTTTAATTAAAAAATTTACAAAATAAAAACCAACTCACGCGAGGGTTTTTTATATGTTTAGCCTTTTTTATAATTGTAATTATGATTTGACTCTACAATTGTATTTTATTATTTTGTCTTGTTAATGTATTTTGGTTTAGTAATCGTGTTACTTTTGCCCGTTTCATTAATTAAACATAGATTTCTTAACTTTAAAGCTTAACTATGATTACGATGATTGATGTTTAATGATTATTATTTATGGGCAGTTAATGTTATTCTATAAATTATTTTTATAATTTTATGATAATTTGTCTTTTATGGTTATATTTCAAACAATTTATATTACATAGCTTGTTATTTATATATATATTTGTTTTGTATGTTTTATAAAGTTAGAAATGAATCCTTTTTAGTTAGTTCTACTTGTATTTTATTTTATATATGATGTCTAAAATATAGTTATAACTAACTAAAATGATTCATTTCTAACTTTATAAAACATACAAAATAAAAATATATATAAATAGACAAACAAGTCATATAATATAAATTATTTGAATTCTAACCATAAATTACAAATTGTCATAAAAGTATAAAAATTATTTATAGAATAACATTAACTGCCCATGAATAATAATCATAAAACATCAATCATCATAATCATAATTAAGCTTTAAACTAAATTAAACTATGTTTAATAAATAAACGGGCAAAAGTGATATGATTACTAAATCAAAATACATTAACAAGACAAAATAATAAAATATAATTATAGAGTCAAATCACAACTACAATTATCAAAAGAACCTAAACATATAAAAACCCTCACATGAGTTGGTTTTTTTGTAATTTTCTAATTAAAATAACTCTCATGTTGAAAATTTAACGGAAAAAGTTAATCGTGTTAGTTACGAGTAGTCAAATGGATTCAAATGACAATTTTAATGAAACCTTTGGATGCAAATGACAACACTTTGAACTTTTGGATTCAAATGACAATTTTTATGAAACCTCAGGGACGTAAAACGTATTTAAACTCTTTAATAAATGTTTATAAAAGAAAATAATTAGGCAATCATATAAAATAAAAATGACTTTATGAATCTAGGTAAACAAGAAATTGATTGTCTATATAATTAGATATTAAAGGAATTATGTTATTAGTTGTAAGAACTATAAAACTAAAGTTGTAATCTACCTTGATTTATAACGGGATATGTTATTGGTACACAAAATTTATTTTCACATCTTTATCATTTTCTATACATACATATAAATACATGAAAAAAGATATAGATAATAAGATGTCTCAATAATATAAATAAGTGTTTGTATAACCCCAGCTCTTTATTATACTTATAACTAGGTTAGTATCCCGTGTATTACACGGGTTAAATAAATAAATTATTAAATAATTAGTAAAAGAATTATGAATTATAAATTCTTAAAGATAAAATATGATTAAAATTACTTATAAATAGTTACTTTAAGTAAATAAACAATAATAATTTTTTCTTAAACTTTTGTTTTATAAAAAAAAGTGTGGTTTTTTAAATATTTTTTAAGTAAAATGGTTTTTTTAAAAGTTCATTGCTTTTTGATTTTTAAAAAATGTGTTTTTAATTTAAAATAAATAGATATTCAATTTATTATATTATATATTTTTTAATTTGAAAATGATATGAGTAATATTATTAGTATTCAATATTAGTTTTAATTATAGAAAATAAATAAGAAAGTTAGTATGATAAGTCTTACGATTGCATCACGTATTATCTTATTTTTTCTTGTTATAGATAGATTGATAGACAAACAGACATATATATATATATATATATATATATATATATATATATATATATATATATATATATATATATATAGATAGGCTAAATCCTCATTTATTAAACAGATTATAATTAGTAATATACACAATGATTTACAGTACGATATTTTAATATAAGATATGAATTTTATATTCGTAATAGTTCAAGACAATAAAACAATTTATTATTTTTTAACTATCTTATTTAAATAGTTTCAGTTTTAAATATTCGTATTAAGATTCTTTTATAAAAGAATTTATTTTTATGAAAATCTTGTTTTTTAAAAACTCTTGTATGTAATTATTCTGGTTGTTTTAATAAGATTGTTTTTAGAAAAGTTCGTATTTTTATAATTAAAAAAACAGATTTAAAATATTTTGTTTCAAAAAGGATTAGTGTTTTTGAAAATTTTATACTATATAAAAATATTTTATTATTAGTTCTATTTTAATTAAAAATGTGATTTTTTATTTTCTTAATAAAATCTAATTTTAAAAAAATACATTGATTTTAAAAAATAAAGATGAGAGAGAAATATTACAATTAGTAAAATTGATTTTTAATAAGAGAGATAAATTAGTTTTAATGTTTAAATTACTATGATATCATTTTGAAGAAAAAAATTAGATGATAATGTTTATAAAAATGGCAAGTGGCAAAAAGATAGATTAAGAAAATAAAATATGGCTTTAGAAAGCTTGGTTTATTATAATTTATTTATAGATTATTATTATTTAGTTACCTTTTTGTATTTAATCATATTTTTTGAACACATAATCATATAATTAACATATGTGTGTAAAGGTTAATTAAGTCGGGTACATAAGATAGTTTAAATTTTAAAATGGATGTAAAGTTAACATTGTTCAAACTTGAAAGCTGAGCCAGTAAGTTTTCTCTGTTAATAAGTTTCATTTTAAAAGTAAAATGATAACACATGTTAACATCTGTAGTGACCCCATCTTTCACAATAACTACCAGGAGCCATCGTTCCCACCACCGCATCACCACCGTTCCCATCGCCTGAATATCAGACACCATCTCATATCTATTTCTCCTTCTTCCATCTGCGAATTAAATTGTTGCTTTTAAAGTGTATGCATTGATATGCATTACGCATGTACTCACTCTATTACTGCAATTGTTGCTTTTGAATTCTATATCCACCCTCTGTAGCAATCATTGGTTGTATGACACACATTTATCATATTGTCATTCTTCTGATATTCACGGGATAATAGCCCATCACTAGAGCATATGGGTGTGTCAAAAACAACTGCTTGATGAAATGCCCACAACCTGTTCGACAAAATGCCTGAAAGAAATGACATTATCGCACCAGTTCACAAATGTTGAATCTTGATGCAGGTACGTCTGATAACTTCATTGGGTAACCACTTTGTTTGAATCTTGATGTGGGTACGTCTGATAACGTCATTGGGTAGCTTGGGGAATCATCAATGATCAAACATTCGTGGGTATTGGGACTTGAATTCTGAAAGCATATATACAATTGCGTACATATTAATCTCTTCGAAACCGGATTCTAAACTAGAATCAGGGAATTAAAGTGGGTTTATTGTATGGCGATGAGAAGCAAATCAATCATTAAATGGCCGAAGCAGGTAACAACATCTTTAGTTGATCAGTTGATTAAAGCAGAAAGAGATGTAGAGAAAGCTGTTATCGTATTTGATTCTGCGTCAGCAGAGTATGGCAATGGCTACCGGCATGATCACAAGACTTATGGGCTCATTATCTCAAAGCTGTTGTCTGCAAATCAGTTTAGAAGAGCGGAAGATTTCATCGATAGAATGAGGAAAGAGGAGTGTAGAGTAACCGAAGATATACTGTTGTCTGTATGTAGAGCCTACGGAAGGGTTCACAAGCCTCATGACGTGATGAGAGTTTTTGAAAAGATGAAGGAATATGAATGTGAACCCACACTAAAGTCTTATGTTACAGTCTTCTCAATTCTTGTTGATGAAAATCAGTTAAAGGTAGCTTTAAAGTTTTACAAGTATATGAGACAACTTGGTTTTCCTCCCAATGTTCCTTCACTTAATGTCTTGATTAAAGCACTTTGCAAAAACACTGGAACCGTTGATTCAGCAATCCGAATCTTTCGTGAGATGCCTAAACATGGGTGTACACCAGATGTGTACACGTATGGCACTTTGATTAACGGTTTGTGTAGAATAGGGAAAGTTAATGAAGCCAAGGAGCTTCTGAGGGAGATGGAGATTAATGGTTGTTCACCGAGTGTTGTGACCTACACGAGTTTAATTCACGGGTTATGCCAATTGAATCACTTGGATGAAGCTATGGCATTGCTTGAAGAAATGGAGGCAAAAAGTATTGATCCTAATGTGTATACCTATAGTTCTCTTATAAACGGTCTATGCAAATACGGGCGTAGTTCTGAGGCCGTGGAGCTCTTGGACATGATGGTTGGCAAACGCCATACGCCCAACATGATAACTTATAGCACCTTACTTCATGGATTATGTAAAGAAAAAAAGCTTCAAGATGCTTTAATAATATTTGATAGGATGAAGCTTCAAGGGTTAAAACCAGATGCAGGGTTGTATTGGAAAATCATCGAAATCTTTTGTGACAATCGGAAATTTCAAGAAGCTGCAAACTTTCTTGATGAGATGGTTTTCGAGGGAATTCCTATACAGCGAGTAACTTGGAGTCTTCATGTTAAGATTCATAACACTGTGGTTCGAGGTCTTTGTAGTGCTAATGATGCAAACAGATCATTTCAGTTATATCGTAGCATGCGGAACAAGGGAATTTGTGTTGATGGTGAAACTTTTGAATCTCTTGTTGCTCTTTTTTGTGGGAAACGCGATCTTTATAAGGCGAGCCTTGTTCTTGATGAGATGGTTATAGATGGATGCACTCCTGGTGAAGGTACATGGAGTGATTTAGTATGCAGAGTTTGGGGGAACCAAAAGGTGCAACAAGCTGCTGACTTGATGAGTGAACTTGTGTCCAGAAATCAGAGTTAAGAACAGTTGATTATCGTTCATTGGTTAGTTTTCGTCCCTTTACTTTTAACGGTAACTTATACATTTTGAGTGAATGTATGTTATGTATGATACACATCATAGAACTTCATTTGTGACAAATTTGATCAAGAGTCATATGCTAAATCAACAATGTATTAGAAGTTTTGTACCGAAATCAGTAGAATCAATAGAACAATAACTTTGACGATTTCTTGTAAATCGGAATGCAATTGGTATTGAAATCATAAGATTTATGTGATTAGTACTCTTATAACCAAACTATAACAATGAAAACACCATTGGTATTGAAATCAATAAAACAACCAGAAAGACATCCACCACAAAATCATAAAGGAATACAATTTAGCAACCTTGAGATATCACCCCAAAAACATTTGCATGTTTATAGCAATACAATGCATAATACACAACCTTTTCTTGTTTATTTCATACATATATATCAGACCTTCAGTCATTTAACTCAAAACATCTTGAAATCAAACATGGTTAGGGGTGTTAGTCGGCGGTGTTGGGGCCGACGCCACCTTCCCTCCACGCTCCGACCTGCAGTTCTCGGCAAACTTGAGACTAGCTTGGTGCATCCCCTTCTGCTTCTCCTCCTCGTTCCACTCTGAGACATAATAATGCTCTTCACTGCCTTTGACAACGTCTTTACTCGGCGGTAGAAACATGCTCCCCCATTGTGGGAAGTGAACCAAAGCCACCGGAAGCGTGCAAGCGATGATCATGTAACCCATGTACGTCAACCCTTTATCCGTCGAGAAAGATGCACTCGCGAAGAATATTAGTTGGGTTAGTCCTGACCCAAAGTTCCCACCGGCTCCAGTCATTCCTGATATGATACCGAGGGATCGTCTGGAGATGAACGGGATGATGCCGAATGTGGCCCCGCATGCGGCTTGTGCACCGATGGAGAAGAGCATCATGAACGTGATGGCTAGGGTTAGTGAGTCGACTAGACCAAGGCAGACGCAGCAAACACCTCCCGCGGTTTGAAGGAGCCATAGGTTCCAGAGGCGACCGCGCATTCCGAACCGTTTAGCCATGTAGTCCGATGTGAAACCGCCGAAGGGACGAGCTAGAAGGTTAGCCATTCCAAAGCAGGCAGCGATGATTCCGGCAAGGTGAAGCTGTAGGTCAAATCTGTAATTACGTAACAACAGTTAGTTAATACATATGACGTCGACATCCTTTTGTTCTAGTGACATCTAATGTTTATTAAATTAATACATATGTAAGTTTTATAAACAGAAAAATAGTTATTTTAGGGGATGTGTGCATGTTATGAAGAATTAATACATATGATGACTTCACGTTTATAGGAAATTAATCTATAGATTATAAAAGAATACATTAATAGCACTAATTTTTCAGCTGGCATATAATTTATTTATTCAATTATTTGGTTCCACTTGTAAGTTGAAAGATCATTATATATAAACAAAAAAGTATACCGATACATGTTCTTTTTGGTCAATGCAAGTTATCTATATTTCTGAAGTTAAAGAACGAACATGTATTTATATATCTTTATTAACAAAATTGACACATAACTTTATTAGAATACTAGATTTTGTATTTAATAGAAAATGAACAAACTTTGTGTATAAATAAGCAAGAAAGATTTTAACTAAAAAATAAATAAGTATACCTGTCGTAGAAGTACTCAGCAATAACGTTGTCAATTGTTAACTCGACACCCATTGAGTAACCATAGAGAAGTACAAAGATCCATGTTCGGTAGTTTGTCACAGCATACCATAAAACCTAGAAACAATATGAGGATAATTAGCTTAAGATTTAAAGTACCATGTTCGATTACCCATAAATGATTTTCGACCTATCCTAGGTTAAGTTACTGAATCCGTTGATAGTTACTGATGAATTACAAACGGTTTCTTTAGTTTAGCATTTTCAGTAATTCTCTTCTAACCATTTATCATCGATAATTACTCGTAGATATAGTTTGTGGGTAGTGATTAGTAGTGGTGATATTTATTTATTTAATTGTGTTACATATCCCATGTTTTTAAAAACCAGACTCGGACTGAAAACCATATGCATGGTTAAACCGTTTTCATTTAAACCAACTGGTTATCTGTCACACCACATTTCAAATTAATATATTTGCTTTCAAATTATGATTTAATGATCGACAGACTACTTTAAACTCTATATTTTGTTTACCTAAGCCTTCATACTTTATGAATATTATATACCAACATGAAAACTTTATTAATATTATATACCAACATGAAAACTAATGTATTATTATATTTTTGTTAAAGTTACGTATATATTTATATATTTTACTTCTAACTTATTAATGATGTAACCATATTTCTGTAAAGACTAGTTTGGTTATGAAAACATTAGAAACAGTAATTTGTTATGAAAAAGCTATATAGTATACCTTGCCGAATTTATCTTTTGCGACATCACCTTTCTTCTGAAGTGTACCAAGGTTACCATCAGGTAAATCTTGCCCAAGAGTTAACACCAATATCCCCATGATCACATGAAGCCATCCCGGTACGAAAAACGCGATCCTCCACGCGGTGAACGGGGTCGCACCCGCCTTCTTGATGATCTCGAACAACACCGGCATGAGGAGCTGCGTCGCCCCGCCCCCCATGTTCCCCCAACCCGCCGCGGTCCCGTTCACGAGCCCGATAATCTTGCTGTTGAACATAGTACTCATCCAATATTGGCATGACACAAAAGTAGCCAAAGAGAACCCTATCATAAACCTCACCACTATGTACCCACTAGCATCAGCAATAAAAGACATGCAAAACACTGTGGGTGCTGACAACATGATGAGGAACGCGCACCCGTAACGGGGTCCCAACAAGTCACACACGGCACCCATGGTCAGCCTCGAGAAAATACTCCCGGAAACCGAGGCGACACCCGCGTTCCCGATGTCGTATTTGGTGAGGTTGAGGTTGTCCCGAATGATGGGGACGAGCGGGGCCGCGGCGAAGGTGGAGACAAAAGTGGTGAAAAAAGATATCCATGAGAGGTGAAAAGTTCTCATGTGAGGGTTTGCAAATGAGAAGAGTTTAAACACTGTTGCCTTGTGTTCCGAGTCGACCGGGAGGTCGAACTTCGCGGTGCGGTCGGTGTGCACCATCGGGGACCCCACGGAGAACGCGAGCACCGGCTCACGGCCCGTGACCCCGTGCATTGAGGTTCCTGGAGACCCTTCAATTTCAGGCATTGTGGCTAGCTTCAAGTGTTGATCTCAACAATGGGTTTGTACTTTGTTTTTGTTGTTGTGTTGATGTTTTTTTGGAGTGATGATTAAGGGTGAGTTTATATAGACGTTGGGAGATAAAGGTGTAATATTATAAGGTTGATACAGATGTGTTGTTGTTTAATTACAAGGGATTAAATTATGTAGTTTGTGATTGAATATGATGAAAAGGGTTGACAAATCAAAAGGGTTAAATTAGATTAGCTAGTGGGAATCCCCAAAAGGTTGCGACTATAAGTTATGTTTTTTAAGGAATCCTGTTTGCCGCATACGATGTAAAGCAATAGTGTTTAGCTCATGGGATATACCAAAAGATGTATAACCTTTTTTTTTTAATAAGAAAATATAAGTGTAACTCGTAAACTGTACTGCATTCTCTGTTAGGTTTAAAATTGGTTTAATTCAAAGAGGTTTTGCTTTTTATGATTAGGTTACAACTCAAGCGACAACACTTCTATGCTACTTAACTCTAGTTAAGCTATGTGTAGGCGCCCGATTTTTTACATAGTTTTTTAGGATATCACATTAGCGTCACATCAACAATTTTTTCGCGTTCTCCATTCTTCCTATTTCACCAGTAACAACTTTCCGTTTTCCCCAGTTTTTCCATATAGTCCATATGTACAAGTATTTACGCATAAAAGGCAAGTACGGAGAATCAATGAATTCTCCTAGATGTGAAAAAAACTAGACATTCGGGGAAAAATGAGGGACTGATGTTCCTGTGTGGGGAATCTTTACCTGGTCCTAGATTGCACTTTCTCCGTTTTCACTAGTCACTACAAATGCCCTTAATTAACCGAGTTATGATAAATAAAAATGTATAACTCCTATATAGCAAGTTATTAATTTGTTCACAAATTTTTTTTAATAATTTATTTGATTAAGAAATACCTCATTCATATATTTGTAAGGATTTGCATTTTCAAGTAATAAAATTTGTGAAGTTAATCAAGTAACGGATACATTGATATTATGCTTATGTTATTTTGTTACATACAGATTTGTGTGTATGTAGTTTCTGTAACATTGCACATCTACATATTATGGATATAACTTTTTTGTTTAGATTTAATATTCACGTTTTATTTTGTAGTCCATGCATATTGTTACCTTTATATACTGTTACATGCATATTTGCCATACTACTATATTTATCTTGTATTTAATTACTCGTTATATAGATCATGAATCAAATATTGATGAATGAGTTTAAGGAACACTAAACTCGTATATACACGCATTATAAAAGCTATACGATCCATGATGATATTTGAATGTGCATACATGCATGTCCTCTTTTGTTTTGCAAGTAAAGTGCACATGTTCATATAATATTTTTTTTCTTTTTTCTTTTAGGTTAAGATTCACAAGTGTTTTTCTTCCGGAAACATGTGCATACATCTTTTCTAGAGGTGTTTACTTATGTGAAGTATAAATGTTTCTAAGTGCCATCTTTTGTCGCACATAATATCGTGTTGAAATGCTTTTATAGAATCTTATCGAGAGAGAATAAAGAAGTTAAGACCAAGCGGAATGAGTTCGAGGTAGGGTGGGTACCACCCTAATTAACCTGGCAGAAACACTGGCCCACCCCCATGAGGGTTACTTGAAAGATGATATAAATCATATTATCGAAGCCAAACGCAAACTGAGCCCATGTGTGTGTATATGTATGTTAAATTTATTTAATATTAGAAAAGATTAGAGAAGGTGAAAAATGCATTTCAGTACTTTATTGATGGTCTAGGATGGTTTAAAGACAGTTTAGGTGCCGCCTAGCCGCCTACATAAAGAAGAGATAAGAGTTAAACGACGCATTCCGTCATCCTAACTAACTAATAGAAAAATAAAGTGAAACCATTTGGGATACTAAAATAAACCTAATCTAGTTAGAAAAACCCATGGGTCGTTGGTATGTTTAAAAGGCTTTTAGGGTTCATATGCGACAATTATGAATAGTGTTGGGCTTATCACTTGTCCCAAAGGTTTGTTAAATTCCATAACTACCGTAACATCCTCTTTGCATCATCATCAATATATTAATCAAATTAACCATTTAAAAAGTTTTTTACGTTTATTATAATACTAACTACCACATGAGGTAAATGAAGTTGTTCTATACACAATTTAATTGAATATTAACAAATAACAAGTTATGTATTAAAGAAATGTTTAAATAAAAAGACTCGTAAACTTAAAAAGTGTAAAAGATAATCTCAACCATTAATTTCTTTAATCAATAGTTGAGATCAATTTATAGGGAAAAGTTTATTATATTGGTATCTTAGGAATTTCTAGTTTTGCTGACTTTTTGCAAATTTTCTCATTTTTAAACGTTCATAACTTTTATGTACAATATTATTTTTTTATGAAATTTACACCATAAAAACAAGCTTTTTTTATCTTCAAAACAAGTATAATATTGTTATATAAAAAGACAAAAATATTTTATATTTTTAAGCTCATATCTCGTCATTGTGTTTTTAGTGCAGATGTTCATTGTGTCTTTTTGTTAGTTATTGTATTTTTTTGAATGCTATTGTGTTTTCTTAAAATGATGAATTTTAAAGAATATAATAGTAGAATAACATTGGTGTGTATCTCTAATATGTAAAACACAATCATAAAGTAACAACTAATTAATATAATATATAAAAACAATGACAAAATAACACAATGTCTCATTGTGTTTTTTTATAGTCATTGTGTTATTTTAAAAATTATGAGTTATTAAAAATAGATTGATGAATTAAAATCATTGTGTACTTCTAATTGTAAGAAAACACAATGATAGATAACAATTTTTATATGATCTATGAAGCACAATGACAAAACACATTGTGTTATATTCAACATTATGAGTTTTAAAAATTACATTGGTGAAAAATATATCATTATGTATTTCTAATTGAAAAACACAATAATAAATAACAAGTTTATATAATCTATAAAACAATGACAAAAATAACACAAAATGATGTAAAACATAAAACACAATAATAAATACATATAACAAATGATATAAAATATATGACATAATGAACTGATATTTGATACAATAAACGTATAAGACAAATGATCAAAAATACACTCTTTTTTAAAACAATAGAAAAACATGTGTCAAGCCCACAAAAAAGTTCAAAGATGTCAAACCTTTTTAGATTTAACACCCTTTTTAGTATAACCCTACCCTATGTATCAAATATAAGTTAAACGAGTTATTAAAAAAGAGTTCAAAGATGTCAAACCTTTATATTAAATATTAGGATATTCTTGAGCTATTTATGGTTTAATAATAGTTGTGTAAATTGTTGTTGATTATGTTTTAGCCCAATAACATATGGTAATAAGTGGACTTTACATGTGGATTTTAGGGAGGAGTGTGTGTTTGCTATAAGGAAAGTTGTGAAATTACTAAGTTCAGTTTTAGGAGTGAAGTTATATAAACTTTTCTTATTTAAAATGACATCATTAGTTATGAAATCTTTTGGTCTACGTACAAATGTCCTTCAAAGAACGAAAAATGAATATGCCAAGTAAAATCCTACGCATATATAGCATATAACTATTAATAGAGTTTCGTGAGGATGAGATAAGAGTAATACTTCCTATTCCTTAAAAAAATATTAAGATCGTTCATGCTAAAACCGTAGCTAAAAAAATCTTTTTAAAGATATATCTAAAATAAGATTAGAAAGAGAAGCTACCATATTAGGTGTATAACTCAACATAATCGTCATATGATTCTTTTCACTTTAGTAGTTGAGCCGTAGATTATTTAGCGTTGTATGTTCCCTCCTATGATTTTTCTATAACTATTTAACCATCATCATTATATTTCAAAAAAGTATTCTGTTATAATATAACTTTTTGAAACAGGTGAATTACTTTTGGTGATTATTCACCGTTCTTTTTTAATTCTAACCTAAAATAACGGAAATAAATATTTTGAAAATTTTCTAAATAATTTTTTTGGATTATCATATTAAAATAGTAGAAATAGTTTACTATACACAGTGTTGTTTGATGTAGAGGTACGAAGCAACAACCATTCTTGATATAAGAGATGAATGATTCAGATTTAAGATTGATTAATCACACAAGAATGTGCTTGGAGGGATAGAATTAGAAAATAACCAACAATTGTTATTTTTTTTCAAATTGATCCGTTTTTTTAAACGCATATAATTTTTTATACGACATTATTTTGTTAAAAAATACACCATAAATTTAGCATTTTATCCTCTTTAATATGAGTATAGTATCGCTAAAACAATATTTTTTTATAAAAACATCTATGTGTTGTACGTTTAACTTGCGTGATTATTAATTGCGTAATTATGAAAATAACTTACGTAATTATCATATAACTAGTGTAATTATAATTATAACTTGCGTGATTATTTTCTATAACTTGAGTAATTTTACTTTGCGTAATAATAAATATAACTTGTCTAATAATAGATATAACTTGTGTAGTTATGAATATAATTTGCGTAACCTGGTGACTTCGTACGTTTCGCATGAAAATTACACTTTGTATAGTAACCGGCCCCATATAAAGTATCATAATATATAATTAATTAATATAAAACTTAAACTAACTTCCCCTATTTAAAAGTTCAAGTTCAAATCCTATAAAATACACATGTTAAGTAGATTATAAGTTTTTTTAGAAACATAATAATATGTAAAATTTTAATATAATTAAATAAACAATCATACTTATTTGGTACATGTTTAAACAAAGAATGTTTCAAATCAAAAAAGTGTAAGAATGAATCATAATAATCAATTTTATAATCAAAGACTGAATCGAATTGTACGAAAAAAGCTTGTTAAAATGGTATTATAGGAATTACTATTTTTTTATACCTTTTACAAGTCCTCTCATTTTTTAAACATTTATATACGACATTATTTTTGTTATAAAAATTCTACCATAAAAGTAATCGTTTTTATCTTTAAATGAGTACAATATTGTTATATAAAAAGTATAAATTAGAATTTATGTTTTCTGCTCTTATAAATACTGCTCGTCATTATGCATTTAGTGTGGTTAATTGTGTCTTTTCGTTTGTTATTGTGTTTTTCTATATACTATTGTGGTTTTTCTAAAATAATAAATTCTAAAAACATAATGATGAAATTATACTATTTCATACTTCTATTATTTAAAATACAATGACAACATAACAACTAATTAATTTAATACATTAAAACAATAAAAAAATAATATAAAATAATATAAAACATAAAACACAATGAAAAATGTCTCAATATGTTCTTTTACTCATTGTTGTATTTTGCTGAATACTATGAGTTTTAAAACAAATAACAAGAAATTTATATAACATATAAAAAGGCAATGATAAAAATAACATGAAATAATCTAACACGTAAAACACATATAAATACATATAACAAATGACGAAAATATTTGACACAATTACTTGATATTTGACATAAAGACCTGACGTATTAAACACTATAACCTTATGTATTTGATAAAATGACTAAAATATCATTCTTATTAAAAACAATAAAAAAACACATGTTAAAGTTAGAATATTTTTAACCTTTTTAAATTAAATATGTTTTTACTATAACACTACCCTAATTATTCTTATGTGCAACTTAACTTTAATAATCCAACTTGATTATTACTTAAAAATTTGCTCGTGGACTTTGAAATAAACATGACATACACTAATGACTAATGTACACTAACCCCTGGCTCTTTCCTACGGACATTTCAACTCCAACTTTTTTTTTTTCCATTATTATATGTTATTGTTAATTAATAATACATAACCTATAAAACAAACCTTTTCTTGTGTTATTGACCATTTCGAATATCTTCACACAACTGTAATAAAAAAATACAATTATTTGTAATAATTATGCCATTCCATGGAAATATAAACATTTGTGTTTCTTTTCTAAGGAGACGATACCACGATGAAATGTGTATTATGTTTTTGTTTTCTCCAAATACATATCGTGAGAAATATGCTTTATTTTATTGGTATGACCTCTCTCATCCAAAAATAGAGTTAGGTAAGCTTAACTACACAATGATATTAGTATTTTTATTGAATGACGATGGTAATTCAGACTCAGTGATATATCTCTTTACATCTTAAAGAGAATTTCAATCGAGTAGTATTAGCATTTAGTAGAAGTTATTTGTCCATATGTTAGATGCAATATTATGCTTCGCCTTTTTTTTCGCTCACTTGTCTTCTACAGCTTGACACACAACAATACTTTAAGGAACTCCGGGTCAATTTAAAGAAGCCCAGTAGTTTGTCTTCTCTCGAGTCTCATACCATTCAATTCTTATGTGATTGGCATCTATATCATTGTATGAGTGACTTGGCCACATGCCATGAATTATTTATGTATTTGAGTCGATACAATATCAGTAATAACACAACACTAAACAATTGGAATATAAACAATTCATCAGGTTAAGAAATAACCAAATTAACCCACCAAGTAAAAGTATACCTATCAAACGAGACAAAAAAAAAAACCTTGACTATACATCAAAAGAAAGTAGTAATAAAAGAAAGTTTCTTTTCAAGACATTACTTGTATTATCCGTGCTATGCGGCGGAGTACGCCATTTTATTTTTACAAATGTCTTATCCATGCTGTGCGGCGGAGTACGCCATTTTATTTTTACAACGGGTGTGTAGAAATTTTTAATGTAAAAATAAGAGAAAAATAAATGTTTTTGCATACTAAAAAACATAAAACAAATAAAGAAAAGCTAGATAGATAAAACAAAACCAAAAAACAAGAAAAAAGATAATAAATCATAAAGATATAATATGTGCGTTAACTTTTTATATTTAATTTTAAGTTGAAATGTGAATTTAGATCTATAAAGAAAATCTTGTTTATATACTTTAATTTTAATAATATAAGTTTATCCAATGTTCTAGTTTTCTATCATTCTATGGGGTTTGAAGATTAGATTTATCGATTTTTGATAGGAGATTACTTATATCGTCATAGTTGATAACTGAGTCGTCTTATAATAAGGGCTAGCTATGTGCTCATGCGATAGAAAGTCATCTCTATAAAACTCAAGTTCTTTGTAAAGTTGACTTGAAAATATTGTGGTGATAATCTTCCATGTTTGCATGAGTTGGAAATGTTATCTTTATAAATTATAAAGAGTTAATTGATATTTTCGTCCCTAAGGTTTGGTGTCTTTTGTCGTTTTCATCTAAAAACTTTATTTTTTCTCTGCGTGTCCCTGACATTCTAAAAACTTACAAAGTTTAAACAATTTCCATTAACACCGTTTGTTTTACCCGTTAAGTGGACTTTGAATATTAAAAACAATCAGATAATGATTGAATGTTCGAGGCAATCGATCAATGTTTATTTAGGTTTTCTTTTTCCCTAGTGAGGTGTAAAAGTACTTAAATACCCCTTACATGAGGTGCACGTGATGGCTACTTAACATGTAAATAAACGATGTTAACGAAAATGGATGAAAATAGTAAGTTTTTTAAATGTTACGGACACACAGGGGAAAAAAATTGTTTTTGGACGAAAATGGTAAAATGCACCAAACCTTAGAGACGAAAATAACAATTTACTCGATTATGAATTATAATTTAAGGGTATCAATGCATGAGATTATTGATCACGGTAAATAATTACTCTTTTAAGGAAAAAAAAACTCATCTTTAAAGTCCTGTGGATGCTCTTCCTTCACTGTATCTCATTTCACTTGTTTGCACATTCTAGCTCAACGCCAATATCCTGTCGCGATTTGCTTTTGGGTAAAAATATTATTAGCTTAAAAGAAACAATTGTTACTATAATTATAATTAGAAAAACTTTTATGTTACAATTATTGCTATTCAAAACGTTATATACAAATGAATAAATTTTTTTCAAGTATTTGCATTATTTATAACCTTATTTCCTTATTACCTAGGAAGTAACATCAATATCATTTTCATTCTAAAAAACACTTAATCAACTAATTACACTTATAAGGATTTGAACTCACATTATTTTAACGCATGTTAATCAATTACATTACTAGATCTCCAAGCCACATACACCTAGGAAGTAACTATCAAACTATTAAGTCTTTAGAATGAAAAGTATTGATTATAAATGGATAGACTAATTTGTCTTCTAATACAAGTTCATTCTCTACCAATGCATTGTAATACTCTTTTTTCCTCTTTTACTACCAAACTAATATTACAATTACAAATATAGTTAAAAACGATTCAATTAATCTAGCTACTAAGGATTCAAATCCATTAATTAATATGTGTCATGGACAAAATAGTATAATACGCTACTAGAAACGGGTTACACGAACTTGATTAAATTTTGTATATATAATTCGAAAGTGCAATTAAACTTTGTTTAGAGGAGATTTTGAAAAGTAAATAGAATCAGGTGATTCAACCTAACCTCGTAACTAGAGTCTAGTTACAAAGCAAATCACTAGTTGCTATGTTTAAACCCCTATTTAACCCATGTAACATACCTCGGTTATTTAGTCACATACACGACACTTTATAAATATCTTTCAAAAAACTAATAGGACCTGATGTTTATAATAGTGTCTCTTTTAATGAAGTTACGAGTAGATGTGTAGCATAAGAGTATATAAGATTAATGTTTTAAAAAAAACCATATTTTGGAGAAGGGACCGTGCTCTATTTATTTTTCTAAATAATATATAAAAGAACATTTCATTTCCTTAAATACAAGTTTTTATTTCTTCTTCAATCTACTTATACACACTCAAAGCATACTTAAATTAATATAAAAATATATGTAACGTCTTTTGCATAATACAAACGTAACATATACGAAGTGAAGACTAGATAATATAATGGTTTAATTATGATGTAACATCATCGTATGGTAAAACTAGATTTATGCATGATGCATGTTATCTACTGCTAAAAGTAAAACCATCAATATATCAAATTTCATCACTTTAACAAGTTAAAGTAAGATAGTGTTTGTTTTTCTTCAAAAGTTCTTCTCCACCTCTTTATCTGCACGCACGCAGACGCGGGAAGAGGTTTTGAGTGCGCAGATTGTTTGTTTTTCGAAAAACGTTTCATTAAAAAACATCTTCCTGACGTCTGCGTGGAGAAGACATGGACCTATCACTTCTGAGGTCTTCTAACCTCTTCTCAACTTTTCAATACATTCCCACCTCCCCCCACCGGCCGCCCCACCTCCCCGCACCTCCCCCCACCGGCCGCCCCACCTCCCTCCACCGGCCGGACCACCGCCGCCCCACCTCCCCCCAACGGCCGGCCCCCTCCACCCACCTGCGCTCGTCGCCTCCCTCCTCCCACCTGCGCCCGCTCCCACACTTGCGCCTGTCGCCCCCCCCCCAACCCCCACCCCGCTGCAACCACCCGTCCCTGTTGCGCCTTCCCTCTCACCATCGACCTCCATCGCCGCTGGAGCACCCATCCCTGCTGCGCCTTCCACCTCAACCACCGCCAACCCACCCCGCCACCACCGGCCCACCCGCCACCGGTGAATCCACCATCATCTATGTTGAAACCCTAAGCATAATTTGTGTTTTGATTTGTAATATTAGCAGTCTGCAGATGTTAAAAAAGAAACAATCTTTTTCTTGCAGACGGCAGACGTTTAGTCCACCTCTTCTGCTGCAGATGTCTGCTGATGTGGTCCGCAGACTGCAGACAGTTTCCTGCAGAAAAAAGAAACAACACCTAACAAAATACCACAATAAAGTTTCAATTGATAATGTTTTAGGAGTTCAATATCCCTATCAAGCCTTTTGACGCTCGTTTACCAAATTGCTAAATGCTAGTTATCTCATTACAAATTAAGTAAGTTTTCGTATTTGGTAATATCAAAAGGAGGAAGAGGTTTGAAGTTAAATTCACCATGCAGATGTTAACAATAGGTTGTAGTTGTTTCTAAAAGATATTAATATCACTATGGGTTTACATATGCCTTGTTTCCATACTAGATTTTTTGGTCAACGTCACAAAATTAAATAAGGCTAAGAAATTCATTATTGCTTATCTTTATTCAAAGATAGATATATTTAACCCATAGTAATGTATTATAAAGAGGTGGTCACAAAGTTAAAATTCAGAATTTTGGATTGGATAATTGATTAATGTTTCTAAAACAAACTAGACTTAGACGATATGTTCGGATGTCACCACAACTAAACGTTATAAGTTTCGTATTTGATTCGGAAACATAGTATTATTTTATGTTTCTTAACACGTTCGCTTGTTTACATGGTTCTAATGGTTAATCAATGCTTATTTATTTACGAAAAAGGTAGAGCTTACAAATTTATCAATACAAGAAAAAGAAATTATATAATTACGGTGCAAATAGGAAAAACAAGTGGGAATTGTGGACATATTATCCACACATAATGGATTTTTAGTAATTAAGTATGTAATTCTGATTTGGGAATTTCATATATATCCATCTTAAAAAATAATATTATATTTACACAACAAAAAGTTATAATTTCTAGTATACTCTTTTTACCAGCATGATATCAAGTATACATAGGGGTGAGGAAAATCGGTTCTTTTCAACCGGAACCGTTAGAACCGGTTGGACCGAACCGTCCAGAACCAGTTATATTAATATAGGTTCGGTTCACGGTTCCTATAATATACATATACGGTTCCCGGTTTGGTTACAGTTCCAAACCCCGATATGTTCTTAAACTCGATAGCCCATAAAAAGTTTAAATGCTAATAAAATACTAACTTATTTATGGAGCAAAATTCACTAATACTTAACCTAAAAGCCTTCTAACAGTATCTTCTACTTAAACTCCAATACACTATTCACTTTCAAATCTTCATAAATCAAAACATACATACTCAACCAAATACATTATTGGAAAACAACGTTCATTGACATCATATCATGTTGTTATTGTGATTTGTGTGTTCAAACTGTGGTTTAATTTGAATATTGATTTAATCTTTCTAATAGATCATCACATCATGTCATTGTTTTTGGTTCTTCAACATAAACCAGTTTGTTACCAGTTCTTCAACAAAACCGAAACCGGTTAACCCGGTTAGGAACCGGACCGATTAGGTTACCATAAGGTTCGGTTCCGGTTTTCATATTTAGACTATCCGGTTCTTGATTCCAACCGGTTTGGGTTCGGTTCTAGCCGGTTTGAACCGGTTGCACACCCCTAACTGTATACTTAATTTTGAATCTATCAAATTCCTTTCTTAATGCTTGTATATATCTAGCAATGAGAGTTTGAAGTAAAAAGAGGAAAACAATTCGAATGTCATATTATAATTTGTATTTGCATAAATGAGTAAATATAAAATTTTAGATATTTTGAGTAAGTATATCTGACATTTGTTTTTGACTTAAATAAATAAAATATTTAATTAAATGTTTAGAGGTGTCTATAAAATCAGAGTGAACTACTATTTTGGCCTCTGGGTTAGAGCCATTTAACCCTATCGGCCCAAAAAGAAATCTTTTGACATATCAACCCCTAACGCTTCGTTTATTAACTCTTTTGGCCCCTGCCATTAACTCTGTTAACTTTTTTCTGTTAAGTGTAATGGCATTTTGGTCATTTTCACTTTAAGGGTTGTTTATGTAAATTTTAAAACTTTAGGGTTATTTGTTCATATTTATAAAATGATCATTCTACCCCTGTAAATATTGATTAATAATTAATTCATTATCATCATCATCCTCTAACACCATCATCATCAATCATCGGCCATCACAACACCGCCGGCCACCGTCATACGCTGTCGGAACCACAACCTGACCCATCATCACATTTCACCATCACCAACCACCATAGGCAATGCCGACCGCCTGACCCGTCACCACTATTCACCACCCAACTACCATAGTCATCACTTAGATCTGCAAAACCAACACCATCAAACCCATATCCAATCACCACCACCATCATCATACCACCCTAACCACTGTCGGAACCACTGATCACCACCATCTCACCGGGAGGAGAGAATACAATGGCAGTGGCGGTGAAGAACGATGGTCGCGTTATGGAAACTCACGAGAGAGGTAGCGCCAGCGGTGGTGGTGGTGGTGTGTGTCGTCGATGCCGGTGACAGTAAAGAATGGTGGTGGCGGAGATGTGTTGGCTGATGGATGTGGAGATGGAGAAGGGTAACGATGATGGTGGGTTACCCAGATCTGGAGGACATGATGTATGTGTATAAAGAGAGGGGTGCGTCGACGTCGTTGGTTTGCCGGCGGCGGCGGCGTGCCGGCAATGCTTCCGTTTGCACGGAGAAGACGATGGGTAAGGGATGGGTGGGTTGGGTTTTGAAATATGTTATGGTGGTGGTTGTATTTGTAATTTTAAAAATATGCATAAATAACCCTAAAGCTTTAAACTTTCAATATACAACCCTTAAAGTGAAATGACCAAAATGTCTTTACATTTAACTGAAAAAAGTTAACAGAGTTAGTGCCAGGGGCCAAAAGAGTTAAAAAACGAAACATTAAGGTTGATATGTCAAAAGATTCCTTTTTGGGCCGATAGTGTTAAATGATCATAACCCTAGAGGCCAAAAGAATAATTTACTCTAAAATCAAACTTACCATAAATAAACAAAAATGACAAAAAAGTAGATTCATTGTTAACCAATAATGATGTATAGAATAGTATGTCTAGCATTGACTTTGAATTGTTTTATGAATACTATAATATGTTTGTAATGATCACTTATTTGGTTCACAATATTATATTCTTACAATAATGCTGACACATAGTTTCTCAAATTTGTAAAAGGGATGACTAAATATGTAATAGCTTATTTGGATAGCTGACTCATTTTAATAATAATATTTTTTAATTAATTTTAGTAAAATTTGGAGAAGGGCTGATCTAATAATAGTAACTTATTTGGACAGTTAACTCGTTTTAATAATTATATAATTTTACTAAGTTTGACATTCATACTTTAGTAGATGGACTAATTAAGTATTATATAGATTATATCGGATGCATAGTTATTTTTAATTTTTTATTGATAAGATTTTTGCCCTTCTAAAATGTTTGGCCATGGATGAATTTTATCTTTTTATGGTGAGTTTTTTAAATCTTAATTTCTCTAAATATATCAGAAATGAAAAATTAAAAAACAAACATTACCAAAGTTAAGAAGTAAGTTAAAATGGTTAATTAAATAAAATTAAAAAAAAAGAACAATTAACAACTTAGTATAATTCAATTAGCCGTTCAAGGAACATTAAGAAAAACAAAAAAAAAACAAAGCATAATAATGATAAAGAAAGTTCCTATTTAGTGAAACTAATAATTGTAAAAGAAATAACCTAAAGTATATTATTTTATTTTAGTTAAAATTACAATGGTTAATTTAGGTCCATAAAAAGCCTTCTAGTTTTCCTTTAAGGTTGGTTATACAAACATCCATTTATGTTATTGAGACCCTATTATCTCTATATCTCCCCTTGTATCTATATGTATGTATAGAAAGAGATAAAGAGGTGAAAATAAATTGGGTGTCATAATAACATACCCCCTTTCTTTATTCATTGAGAAAATTGCATAAATGGTCTCTTTAGTTTAATCAAATTGCATGTTTGATCTTCAAACTTCACAAATTACAAAATTAGTTTGAACTTTTGTGTACTTATTGTATTTTTTGTCACTGGCATTAAATTCATTTATTTTTTGTGTATTTTATAAAGTTTGGACTAATTTTTAAAGTTAACTTTAGGGATCAAAAGTGCAACGCTCACATAAAATTTGGACTAACTTTTTAATTTTTAAAATTTGGGGACTAAACTTGCAATGAGTACATAAAATTTTAGGCTAATTTTGTAATTTTAAAAGTTTGAGGACCAAACTTGCAATGAATGCACAAAAGTTTAGGCTAATTTTATAATTTTTAAAGTTTGAGGACCAAACATGTAATATGATCAAACCACAAGTACCATTTATGTATTCTCTTATTCATTTAGTAAGTTTTAAATTATATTAAAAAAAATTAATGTTGTGGTTTTTTAACGGCTTTTGAAGTTTAGATTTTTATGAGACATGAGAGTGACTTGTTAATAACAAGAAATAATATTAGTAATAGACGTAGCATTAGAAAAAGCTAATACAAACAAGACATCTATAATCTGGTTCATAAATTATTAAATTAACCCTTAAACTGAAAATATTATTAATACATACAATTTACAAAACACAATAGTTATAAAGAAAGCATCTATTAGTGAAATTAGTTATGGAGAAATTATCTACTTCAAATATGTAATTTTATTTTAAATAAATGCATGGTTAGTTTAGATTAATAAAGAAGTAATAAACATCTTGTTTCTTATTTGTTTTAGTAAGTCTCAAATACATTAAATTAAATGTTGTAATTTTCATGGTGTTTGAACTTTAAAGATTAGATATGTTAATCAATCTGTTAAGATATGAGAGCACTCGTCATAGTTGATAAATGATAAGGTAATATGATAAGATCGGTGTATGTATTCGTGTAATAAAAGTCAGCCCCTACTAAAGAAACCATTTTTAAATTTGATAATATAAGTCATTTGCTATATTAATAAAACCGAATTAGAGGATAACATACCTGGTTGCTAACTATTAACCGTACTTCATAAGCATTAAAGTACGGTTTTCTAAACGTAAGCAAAAGTATTATATATGTTTAATTTCTTAATTAACACGATGGTTTACTTGAAGACCAGATTCTATTGCTTTGTGCAACGATGGTGCAATAGATTTACGTTGTTTATCAAGAAATTGAGTTGTATTTTCTAAAAGGTGTATTATTTCAAAAATAGAAGAGGTAATTTTATAAAATAATAACTAAGTTTTAAATATATTCTAGTTATGTCATTAAATTTTAAAAAGTGTTCCAATTATATTATTCAGCTTTCATATTTTATCCAAATTAATGATTTTAGCTTTTTTTTTTTGTTTCAATTATGAATTTTTTTCTTTTCTTTCAAGCAAATGCGGAATTATGACATGGATTTTATGTATTTTTTCTTTTAAATATGATTAACATGTTTGTTTAGTTTTTAATATAAATAAATATATTAAAAATCCCGACCCTCATATTTTCTTCATAATTTCATTCTTGACACACAAAATATGCATAAAAGTGGTCTAATTATAACTGTATCTCCTTTTATATAAAACACTGAAATATTAGTATCTAAAGAATCAAAATATAAATAAAAAATCAAAGCGGAATTGCGGGAAATTATGTGTAGACATAATGGATAAGATGCCATTCCGTATGCGAAACTTTAACAATCTGTAGCATCTGTTTTAGATAAATAATATTGACCAAAATAATTATTATATTATCTCAATAATGTATGTATGGAATAGCTGGGCATATGCGTAAGCATTGACTTTAATTTGTTTTATCGGTAATATAATTTGTTTGTGTTTATATGGTCACTTGGTTCACAAATCACAATACTATATTCTTACAATAATGTTGGTATAAAGCTTCTCAAATTTATATAAAACGGCTGATATAATCAAATAGTAACTTATTTTAATAACTTGTACCTTCTAGTAATTGCATTTTTTTAAGTTTAATTGTAGCATTTAAAGTTTAGTCGGTGGATTGATGGATTTCTAACCTATGTGTTAATTTCTTTAATATAAGCTTATACCCTTATTACATTACTATTCTTAGTAAACCCGTATAATACACGGATTGAATTAATAAAGTATTAATATAATAAAAATTTATTAATATTAAATGATATTCTAAGATATGATATGACTGAAATTACATATGAGTAATGACTATAAGTAATAAAAAATAATATCAACTTTTTAATTTTTGTTTTTAAATTCTTTTCCAAAAAAATAAACATATTGTTCTAAGACAAACCATACAAAAAATATCATTTTTACAAAATTCCTTATTATAAATTCTAATTTTAATTACTTATGTTTCTACAAATAATTACTATTTAAAAACACCAACTTTTAAATATTTTGTATTTGAAAAAGTGAGATGTTTTAGTAAAAAAATTATAAATATATATTTCCTTAAAAATAACATTAATAAAAAGATCTATTTCTTAATTTATTAAAAAGATATTTTTAATCTAAAAATTATTAAATAATATTATTAATAATTAAGATAATTATTTAATATAAGAGATAAACGAGAAATTTTTTGTTGAGTAGGATTGTGATGTTGTCACTTGTCATCTCAATTTGTTTTGTTATTAGAGTAGGAAGATTTGAATAAAATTTTACCCGTTTTTATTGTAACTTTCTAAAATTTGTAATCTATTTTTCAATATATGGTAAAATTTAGATACCAAAGCCTTTGTAGCATAACGGTGTCAAATGTGTAATAAATATGTTGTTTTAATGATGATGAGTTTTAATCTTATAATGAAAATATATGTAGATTTATATGTAGGTAAATATGTCACACTTAATTCTGATGAGCATCTCTTCCTTTTGTAGAGTTCGTTGGTTTACGCAATAGCATTTATATGCACCATTGAAGGAACATTTTTTTTTTGTTTAAGTTAGTTTTACACAATGTAAATTAAATAAAACCTTGAATTTCCATGGGGTTTTGAAGTTTAGATATTTTTGTCGATTTATTTTGGGATATGATGGATAAGGTGGCATTCCATATGCGATCTTCAACTATCTGTAGTTTCCCTTTTAAACAAATGAAGTTGACCAAATTAAATCTATTTTTGTCCCAATATAGTATGTAGTGGGATAGTTGGGCATGTGTAGCTCTGACTTTGATCATTGGTTTTGTAAATAATATAGTATATTGATATATATGATATTGTGATCACTTCTTTCGTTCACAATATTATATTGTTACAATGATTCTTATACAAAGAATCATAAATTTGTAAAAATATATAATGAGATTATTAACTTAGTTTGATAACCTGGCCCGTTATAGTAATTATACATTACTCGTCATAGTAATTATATTTTTAGTTTGATTTTAGTATTCATATTCTAATCGGTGAATTAATACTACTGTAAAAACTATCATATGTGATTGTTTTACGATCGGTTTTGACATATGCCCTCTATATTGTAATGATCTTAGACACAAAATTACAGATTTGTAGGCAATCAACATTTTAATGGAAGATTATTCCAATAATCCAATTATATGAATAAGCGGCAATTGATCAAGGACCTTAGATATACCATAGAAATGGTTGCATGTGTAACATTATACTCAAAAGTGGTTTTTGTAATTACACTTGATAGGCATCATTAATATTAACGGAGTAACTTGCATTGCACCATGTAACCTGAGGTCACCTACAATAGAGCAGAATTTATGGTTACATTTGTATTCTTACTTGTTTCACATCTCTTGATTTGTCATACCAATAATGTTCAGCCCTTTTTAACACTAAAAACAAAATCGGTTCTTGTAATACACAGCCCCTCATACCAACAATATTGTCTGATTTCCCCACGAGTAGCTCACGGATTTGCTTTTGGTTGCTTGGGTGAAAACTTCCCAAGGAGGTGACCCATCTCTAGATTGCTCCCACCTAAGCACGTTTAATTGTGGAGTTCTCCTCTCATCTACAGCCAATACGCCCAAAGTGCGGTGTTGATATTAGAGGCATGACATTTCTTATGAACCAGGAATCTCTCCTGTCTACGGCCGATGTAGGATTTGCCTAGAGTGTTACAAACACCTCCCCCCCCCTTTTTGGACTCATCGTCCTCGATGAGGTTTGCCCCACCATCCCATCGATGGATGTGAGATTGGACTAAGGTGTCCCTCTGAACACCCCCGGGGACTCACCATCCTTGATGAGGTTTGTCCCACCATCACGAACGGCACAGGATTGGCTTTGATACCATTCTGTAACACCCGGCCCCTCACATCAACAATATTATCCGCTTTGCACACGAGGAGCTCACGGATTTGCTTTTGGTTGCCCGGGTGAAAACTTCCCAGGGAGGTCACCCATCCCTGGATTGCTCCCACTTGAGCACTCTTAACTGTGGAATTCTTCTCTCATCCACAACCAATACGCCCAAAACGCGTTGTTGATGTTAGATGCAGGACGTTCTTATGAACCAGGAATCTCTCATATCCACGGTCGATGTGGAATTTGCCTCGAGTGTTACAGTTCTATCAACATAATGTTTTCAATGAGGAGTATGACGTAAAAGATACATTTAGTCGATGCAAATTAATAAGTGGCATAGTTTTGCACATTACCTACACCATAATGTTACGAGTTGAGGCTACTCAATCGTTCTTTCAGTCACTTTGGATCATTCGTCTTTCATCTCAAGTGTTGTGGCTTTTCTAATTTCACCGCTAGGTGCTTAATTTCTTAGGTGTTTGAGACTTCGAGCACTGTTTAAAAGTTAGAATTGGATACGCACTTTTTGATGAAACAATACAAAAATCTTCCTAATTCCGTTATAGAAAGGAGTTTAAAGGAAACAAATGAAACTTGTAGTTGATTTCATACAAAAAGTAAAAGTTAAAATATATCTTATTAATTATCTTTATATGTTATGAGAGTAAGTTAGAAACTCGTGTATTACATATGTTAAATAAATATAATTTGTTGTACGTTAATAGTTTTTATACAGATTTGTATATTGGATATCATAAGCTATTAGTTAAATATACAATAATGAAGCTTTAAGAATTATAAATAACAAAATATGAAAACATTTTAATATTAAATTGAATTAATTCTTTACAAACTAAATCATGATTTAAAAATTAGGTTTATGATATTTAGTGCAGTTTATAAATTTCCTTTTAGTTATATTTTTTTTATATTTTTATAATTAACTTCTCAAATAAATATATAGATTGATCAATCATGGCCGTAATAGGTTAAACATAGAAATAATTGGTCATTGTAGTCATCAGATATATCTATAATTGATCAAACATGGTTATACTTTGTTAAATACTATAGAGAAATGGCATACCAATTTATACATATTTTATAAAGCCCCGTACCATATATAATTGCAAATACTATTAACATGACAAGAAATATTCTTCACATATGAATAACTCTTGTGTTTATATTTAAGAACTCAAACTATTTTAGGGAGAATGTCAATTTAAGGAGGAAAAAAATGTTTATTTCAACGGTGTACTTTGTTTAATAAAAATATTTTGTATGCTTAAACTATTTTAATTTTCAAAAATTAAATGTTTTGTTCATCTCTTCTATTCAATATCGCATCAATCAAATTTGATGTACATATAATCCTCTCTCTAAAATTTAAGGTTTTGACATCTATTGCATATCTTTATAATACTAAAGATAATTCAACTATTGCATATCTTAATTTAGCGCCGAAAGTTTCATGGTTGTTTTAACTTCCAAATTTTAATAAAATAAATTGATAACTTGTGTATGTTATTATGGTTAATATTAATATTAATGATAATATTTACATTATGAGTGTTATTATTATCATATAAAATCATTAATATCTTCGCCTTTTTTTTCTGGGCCAATGCTTCTTCTTAGTAATGGGTTCATAAAATTTGAAACCCACTCGGGTTTTAGTCCCAAGATTCGGCCCATTGAGATTTGCATGGGCTCGTTTTCAAAATAATATTCTTGAATATTGCATCTCATAAGTCATAACCAAAGTTGGCCCAATTAGTAGTAGCTGACTAGTTTGGGGCTTTTGGCCCCTAAGTTTTTCGGCCCAACTTAAGAAAACCCTAAGTTTTGCGGCCCAACTTAAGAAATGTTTATGTCTTATGACTATATGCTTAATTTGTTTTTTATTATAATTACGTGTTCAATTTGGTCCATCGTTGTTCAAAGCTTTCTCACCTTAAACTCTTATTGTATGAGTTCATACGTTTTCACTTTTTGAATCCACCCATTTGCATCACTCACTATTTAATTAAAAAATAATTTAGATTTCTTAAATTATTACAATTGAAAAGTTTGATACATAGAATAGTATTATGAACCTATGTGTTTTAACACTATAAACAGTGAAAAAAATAACATATTTATTATTTATATAAAAGAAGAAAATTTGTATGTATACTCATTTGTTGTGGCGCGTTAAATGGTGAACAATAAATGTTTTTTATGCAATATATTAAGAAAAAACCCTATGCATAAAGTCACAAGTGGTGCAAACCGTAAAAATAATATCAAAACACTGAATTGACTTGTGAACTTCGTTAGCATGTTGCGGCAGTAGCATTAACATAATTCAGTACATATAAGAAATATATGAATTTAAGGCGACATAGTTTTGGAGTCTAACACATAAACATAAAACAACATTACTCTCGCAAGTAAAAGGAAGGTAAAAAATAAAATAAAAAAACCTAAAAATATAAAAGATTTGTAGCACGTAAGGTTTGAACCTTAGTACTCCCCTTAATAGGGAAGCTTATAACCACCTACGCCATTACATGTTTGTTATGAGAGTTTGCAGGGCTGGTGTTGAGGATTAACAGACCCATGGTAAGCTAGAAAAATGGGTCGGGCCCTAGATTAAAAAAAAAGAAATTACAATGGGTTTTAAATTGTTTGTATGTGATAGGCTAATTAAATGATTTAACCAACATTATTTGGGTAAAATAGGTTAATATAAAGTGGGTAACGGGCTAATTTAATACATAGAGGATTTTTGAATATATACACACATAATATATATATATATATATGTGTGTGTGTGTGTGTGTAATTACATGTTAGAAAGTGTACAACTAAGAGTTACGTACATGTAACTCATACAAGTTACGTATGTGTAAGTCGTTTCGTTATCATCGTTGTTCCTTGGAGTTCAAATTAAAAAAATATATAATGACCACAAAAAATAAGGTTGAAATTTACACAAATATACTTTAAACAATTTAAAATTTAAATCAATTATAAATTATGTGATTGGTTATTGGTGGTTTTTACGGTTTTCAATTATAAACATAGTTTTCATTTGATCTATCTCCTATATAAATATAATATATATATATATACACACACACACTAAAAATTTTGGGCACCTCGGAAGATTGGGCCGTGCATGGTCGCCCATCTCGCCCCTCCCTTGGGCCGCCCCTGAGAATGTGAGAGAATTATATCTATGTAGTACCAAGGTTGGTGGCTTACCATTCGTCACCGACATTAGTAAAAGCCACCAACCTTGGTAAATGAGTTATATTGAATTGACGCAATTAAACTTCTTTAAACAAATATAAATTTGAATTACTTATGTTAGTATGGATAAGTTGTATACATATATTATTTAAAGAGAAAATTGTAAAAATAGTCCCTGTGGTTTGATCCTATTGCAAATTTGGTCCCCAGATTTTAAAAATTGCAAATTTAGTCCAAACATTTGGAAGTTTGTTGCAAATTTAGTCCCCACCGTTAGTGTTCGTTAGTTTTTAACGATCCGGGGACTAAATATGCATTATGGTCAAACCATAGGGACCAATTGTGTAATTTTCTCCAAAATTAAAAAAACTAAAAAAAATCAAAATAAAAATTTAAAAATTTAAATTTAAAAGATTTAAATAAACTTTAATAAATAAATTCAATAATCGTTAAAAATAGAATAAAGGTTAAAAAATCAAACCAAATTTAAAAAGTAAATAAAAGTAACAATAAAATGCATATAAAAAATAGAAAAGAAGAAAATGAAAAGTATGCTTAAAATTTTATTTTTTATAATTATTTTTGATGAAGTTCATATGTCATGTTCAAATCGAAGAATCCAAAAACCTTGTGAAAGTATAAACCCAAAATACGAAAAATGAAATCGAACCGTTTTTTTTAACTTCAATATGATTTTTTCAATATTTATTTTAAATTTTATAAATGTTTATTTGGTTGTATTTTTAATTTTTGTTTAGTTTTATTTAATTTTTTACATTAGTCGCATACTTCTTTTTCAATACTTCTCCCTTTCTCTTTTTACATTCGTTTTATTTTTACTTTTATTTAGTTTTGAATTTGATTTTATTTTTTAACCTTTATTTTAATTTTTTAAAAATTATTATATTTTATTATTGATTTTTATTTGAATTTCTTATGTTTGATTTTTATTTTGAAATAGTCCCTATGGTTTGATGATATTGCATATTTAGTCCCCAGATCGTTAAAAACTAACGAACACTAACGGTGGGGACTAAATTTGCAACAAACTTCCAAATGTTTGGACTAAATTTGCAATTTTTAAAATCTGGGGACCAAACTTGCAATTTGATCAAACCACAAGGACTATTTTTGCAATTTTCTCTTATTTAAATGAACTAATTCAAACAATAATTAAATAAATAATGTGAAAACAATTTGACAATTATTTTTGTTATAATAACTCTTAAAGATTGATAAAAATTAAAGGTGTTTTAAACTCCCTATACAATTCATAACAGAAAGATAAATAATCATTAGATATATACTTTTAATCTTGGATAACTTTTTATCATTTATAAGAAATTTCTTACATATTTTACGACTTATAAGCATGTACCATATATCTCGCCACTTTAAAGAAATGTACGTGTGTTTGAGGCTTGGTTAATCACCTTGTTACTTACCAATTAGTTCAAGTCATATTACGGTAAGATACCTCGAGATCTAATTAAAATAAATGAAGGTTTTTATTTCATGTCCATTTTATGACAAAAATAAAGGAAGCGTTTTAGGTGAGCCAAGGGGCTACTCACCTAAGGTGAGTTTTTTCTTGAGGGTTGTCTCAGGTTATGGACTGATGGAACGGACTGATCTACGAGTTTTCTTTCGGAGACGTGCCACCCTAGTGTCTCAAGGTTCCGTACTTAAGTAATGAAAATGATCAGATGGATCCGTGACCCGTTAGGTCACTGATCCAATTACTAATCCAATTAACGGTTAAAAAAGATTTACCTCATTACTTTATTAATTAATTGTATGTAGTTGATTACTTTACTAGTTGATAATCCTAAAGTTTAGTATTCGCTTTGGTTTTAAAAAAGATTGAGCCGCCCTTACTCATAACTTCTTTTTTGTGAAGACTAATTACACAAGTAGTATTGTGTTATGTAGTAGAATTATTACTTTTCAAGTTTTAAAGCTTTTAGCTAGTTTTATTTTAAACTTTGTATAGATTGGAAAGTAGTTTTGAGAGGGTGTGTGTGAGGTATTTAAAAAGCAAAAGTTTGTTTTTAAAAATGAAAAAAGAATATGAATACATGAAATTAGCACATCAAAGTGTACGGATAATGGAACCCACCTCTTAAAAGTGGGACTTGCGACCATCATCTGTCTCCCTACAACTTCTTGGAAAACAGAGAATCTTCTGCCCTAGATTTTCCTTTTTAGTTTTTCATTTTCAGATCAGATCAAACATGTAACAATAAATTGTATTTTAAAATGGTAAATTGGTGTAATTCCAAAAATAAAATAAAAAATATGAGTTTAAATTCTACAAAATAAAGGTGTGGTAATTTTAAAAAATAAAGTATATGTAAAGCAAATAATGTGTTTGTCAGTAAATTATATTCTTACTCCTTTTATCACGATAAAAATAACAATAATAATGTTAAATTGATATATTTCAAAGATATCAAGCATTCAAAACACAATGTATCAATAAAATCTTTACGCTTTGATCTTTGATATTTAATTCTCTACTTCCATTCTCTAGGGCTCTTGATCATAAACCGGAAAACACTTAAGTCTATCGTTCACCACTGTCACCACTGTCTATCTTTCGGCCGCAATGACACCGAACAAAACGTTAACACTTAAGTCTTGTATAAAGGTGTTCAATTCCTCAGGATTTTCGTATTCTTTATATTTTTTATTGGTTATGTGTAAAGATTAAATCTTTAAAATGTGTGTATACAATAAGAAGAACCCATATGGACCACCATGCATTGTTTAGAATGAAAAAGATGGGAAAGAAGGAACTGATGAGTGGATGAGAATGGTTACATTTTTGTGTGGGTTAGATTTACAAAGAAGGAATTTTTGGGTTTTGATGTTTTTGGGTTTTGAGTTTCAAAATTAAATTCTATATAATTATACCTTCTATTGACATTTTAGGTTAAATTAGAAAGAAGACTAAGATTTCTATGCCTTTTAGTTTTGCTTGATGTTAGGATTAAATTTTCATTTATCTAACACTTGAGTAAATATGATTTTGTGTTATTGCAAAATTTGTCAAAGCTTACACGTAATAAAATTTGTGAATTACATGAAAGGTCCATGTGATGTGTTATTTTTTTCTTTATTGAGTTTTTAAGTATAAAAAGCTACATGTTTGGTTTAATGATAATGCCAACAGGTAATAAAATAAGTCCCTGACGCTAACGTAAGTCAGTTATTTTTTAAATCTTTTTTATAAATGATCAAAAATCAAGCAAATTTCCCTAATTTTCTTTTTCTCTAATGTTTATCGGATCTTTTTCGTCACCATCACCACCACATTGAACTCCACCCACCGTCGCACGCCCATTGTCAACGACACGTATGAGCACCACCACACCTACCCATGACAAGATCAATATGCCCACCATCGCCACATCTGATCATCTGCAAACACCACCAACATCTCTAAACCCCGCTTCTCCGTCATCCTTTGCATCTTCCCATCCCCCATTGAAACTAACCTCCATACACACTTCCACTTTGCTTTCTCAACCCATACCATCCTCCTGGTCCAAAATATCATTGTTTTCACTTCTTTCGAATTGCATAATGGTTTATTGAGCAAATGTGATAAAGAACAAACCCCCAATTTGCTTCAAGGTCTTGAGAAATTTGTATTATATATTGGCTTACTGTTAAGTATTTTGTTTATCATTTAAATTGAATGAATTTATCATTCATTGTAAATCAATATAGGTATTGACCCTTGAATTGAAGATCGTGATTCATTAGCTAAAGTCCCCATCAAAATTTTGCAAGAACAAGGTGTTAGCTCAAACCCTTATAATCGATCCCAAGAACAAGAAAAACCAGATGAAGAAATTGGATTTTTTTGAACAAGATATTCAACCTAACGAAAACTTCTATTAATTTGTAAATTGCATACCATTACCCTACATGAACTCCTATTTAACCTAAACAAACCCAAACAAACTACGACTCAAACCCTAATTTAGATTAAACCTAAAATAAAATCAAATAAAACTTCAAAGGTAATCAAATAAGATCAATACACTAGTAAATAAAATACTTATTAAACTAATAATCCTTCTAAAAATCTTCCAAAAATCAAAGGCCCCTATTGACTTTCAAACATGTTCAGTTTAACCTTTTAACTTTCATATTAATCCGTTTAAGAACTAAATCCAACATTCCCCCGTCATGGATCTATCATCAACTTTCTCCTAAAAGACAACAAGGCCATAGTCGAAGTCATGGTTAAACCATGTATTAGCCATAGATAAAAACTTAAAGTTGAATGATATGGAGTATCATTCACGGCTTGTGTCATGTCTCCACATCGATATACCTTAACACTCTTGGACAACACTCTTAAATCAATTAAGTATTAACAACGATAAATCAACTACGTCATCATATCTTAAAACTAAAATGAACATGGTATAAAATATAATCACTCATTAATGCATTGCATTTTACCAATGAGGATAACCAATGGGTATATAAATAAACTTTATATGTCATTGTGGGGTTAGCCTACAAGCGACACATGCCTCATAAGAAGAATGTCCCGAGTTTGATAGCAAACGAGTAGGCAGAAGTAAAAGTAGTTAGGATCGCTTAATAAAATAGATGAATTTTATATGATTCCTTCTCTTAAAGAGTATACAAGTAACAAGCTAGTGTTGAAGCTTGTTATGTTATGAGGAAAATTTATATATCCATGGTGCTCTAGTAGGACAAAAAGCGACTTAGAGCTCTATTATAATGTAATAAAAATAGTGATTGCAACAAGTGGGAATTTCTTAAATTTCTTAGGAAAAAAACCGATAAACACTCATTCTGATCCTTACTGTATCTGAAAAATAGTGCAACATGTTTGTTAACTTTTCTTTGGTTAAAGCTCAGCTTCTATATCTTATCGTACGCCCTTTTTTTATCTGATACGGTGTAAGTGAAACTTTTATTTACCAAAAAGATGTATTTTTAAAAAATATTTATCAAAATGGGTGTTTTTAATATATTTATGTCTGCCTCTCCTATTCTTATTGGATATTTTACAAAAGATTTTACTTAATGTTTTCTTAATGATTTCATTAAGTTTTAGAAATGTTCTTTGAAAAGAACTTATATATAGTTTTCCATAAATATTTTTTTCCTTTGAATATATTTTATAAAAAACAATTAATTGTTTAATCATGCTATTTAAACATAAACTTTCTTGATTTCTGTAACTTCTTTTAAATGAAACTAACGAAATGAGTTGAACGATGTTCAATGAATCCCTAGTGGTCTTCAAACCTGCTCGGCTAAGGAAGAACTTCTGATTTCTAGTGGAAGAATTTTACAAAGCCTCCATCCTTATATTGGCATACAATGTATATAATCAGAATAGCTATAATTGATTGTATATAAATAAAAGAAAAAACTTCACAGAATACTAAACAAGTTTTAAAATGTCTCATATAAGTTATTTGTATTTTTATTTGTTTCAATTAGGTTACTAATATTATATTTATTCCAATCGGGTCACTAAAGTTTAAAAGTGTTTCAATTAGGTCACTTAGATATTTTTTTAATTTTAAAAAATAATATGTTAATTTATTTAAGTAATTTGTTTTTTTATAAATATTGGACCAAAAAATATTAGTGACCTGATTTAAACAAATAAAAATACGAGTGACTTTTTTGTCACATAATCTTATAATTTTAGTAATCTGATTGGGACAAAAGTAATTCGTTAATTTCGTTGATGAATGACCTGATTGGAAATTAACAAATTATTTTTAAAAAATACGAATGACTTTTTGCCCCGAATAAACTAGTTCAAACTCCGTCATTATTAGCTATTACAACCTCATTATACGACTGTCAAAAATCTTAATGAGACATATGTTTATTTAACATGCCAAGTTGTTAGTAACAGAAAACATGTCATTTATAATTGAAGTTGTTTTTAAAATAGTACTGTAGCTTGCATAGGCGGACCTACATTGAGCCGCGGTAGCCTCCGCTACCCCTCAACTTTTTACGAGTAGTCTAAAGGAAAAAATTACGGTTTATGTAAAATAAAAGATAAAAATTACAGTTTTACGTTACCCCTGAGAAAATATTACGTTACCCCTAAATTTTTATTTTAAACTCAACACTTCATAGAAAGTTTAAGTTTATAAAAAATAATCTTATATTTTATAAAAACAATACATTTTATAAAACATAAATAACTAATTAACCCAAAATACCCAATAGTCCAATACAATAAATAACTAAATTTAGTTTACCAATAGTCCTTACGTCAACTGGTTAAGGTAATGTAACCATTAAATATAAATATTAGGAGGTGATATGTTCAATTCTCACTCTGATCAAAATGCTCAAAGTTGATCCAAGTGGTTTTTTCAGCAATAAGTTTCCTCCTGATGGGATTGGGGGTGTGGTCCCGGCTGAGAAACGGATAGATGGACCCGATTAAGATAACACTTACCCTCCGAAGCAGGGTCACCCATTTTCTGTTCAAGAAAAATTAACAAACCCAAAATAAAAATAAGCACAAAAAACATTAAACAACTTAAAAGGGCTAACTAATTAGCCTAAATACTCATAAGTCAATCAAAAATAAAACTTAAAAATAAATAAATAAACCATCCATCGCCTCATGCCCCCATCACCCTACGTCCCCACCGCCGAACTGCCGCCTACTACGGCGCCTCTTGCCACCGCCCACATGTGATCTTTCACAAATTCACCGCTCAATTCAAGGTAACATTTCTAGTTATTTTTTCTCTATTACGCTATGAAAATAGGGATTTAGGGTTTAAGTTGTTCAATTTCTAATATTTAAGTTATTTGTTATAAAAATTAATGGTTATTTGGTTCAATTTTTAATATCTAGGGTTTATGCAATTAGGTATATAAAGTAGGGATTTGAAAGATGAATTAGAGATGTCACACACCAACCTTGACGGCGGAAACGTTGAGGAGTGAGAGTTAAGATCGTTCACAGCCACATAACGCTATTAATAATCCAAATATAATTTAAACATAAGTTTCAATTGTAACATTACAAACATAAGTCTCAAAGAAATTAAAAGCATAACATAGAATGTAACAAATCATTCTTATTTCATTTATTTATCTAGGTCCATTCCTAGATGTGCAAGCTTCAAAGAGTAGATATCAAACTTGGGCGTTTCTTGAAACATATTAAAAATAAAAGGTCAACAATAATATTGGTGAGCATTCCATAGTTTTTAATACATAGATTATATAAAAGATGGCAATTCAAGTCATAAGTTAGTGAATAAAGTGATTAGGGATGTTATGAACAATGCAACAATCAAACCTCGACAAAGTTTTATAAGTCTCAAACGTTTAAAAGTATATACGATCAGCTAAGTGTACTTGGATCAACCAAAGCAGGCTTGTCTTGCCCATAGATCTATGACTTCGCTGGGCTAGCAATAGTTAATGATTGTACATATAACGCCATAACATGGTAACCACAAAAGTTCAACTAACCACAACTTTACATGATGAATTGCCATAAAGATTACAAGTCTCAAATAAGTTTACAAGTGCAATGATAATAAGTTAACATGTTTCACCCCAAAGTGTGAAAATAAGCAAAAAGGGGTATGGAAATACTCACGAGATGTATATAAGATGATAATAAGAATAAATCGAGGCTCCAATGACTTCTCTTACAAGTTGCCTAAACGTATATGTTCCAAGATTAAGTTCGGTAATATGATTAATAATGAGACGTGAACTAGGGTTTCAATTGGAATTTGGGGGTTTAAATAGTTAAATAAAATAATGAATCGTTTATGTTTTGTTTCAATAATGCTGGAAACGATCAATTAAATATAGGAATTATAGCGAATGATTCAATAATCAAATTTATTGATTATCATGTTGTGTGAAAAGAAATAATTAATTTATTAATTATTTAAAAATTTGATATAGGTACTTAATTAAATATTTATTTAGATTAATTTAAATCGTTTTATATAGTTTGAACTTTTAAACGATTTATTGTACACAACTTTTAGTATAAGTACAATATATATATGTTTCACGGGTTTCAAGAATTTAAGTAATAGTTTAAGGAATAAATCTTTAAACTAATTATCATATAATATAGTTAAAAGAAAAGATAAATACTAATTATTTAAATGATTATTTAAATAACTATTTAAATAATTATTCATTTAACATATTGATTTATAAAATAAAATCATAATTAACCTATAATTAAAGGTAATGAAATAGCTAGATACAGCTTAGTGATCCTAACTATTTAAAGTATAAAAACAATCTAATTATAACATTTGTTATTAATATTTTATATATATATAAAAAAATTTGTTAAGGTGTTAAAGAAATAATTTACAGAAAAATAATTAGATAACTATTAAAATAATCAAAGTTTATAAACTGGTTTTTATAATTTTTTTGAAAATTTATATAATTTTTTTAAAGGCTGAAAAGCCCTAAAAAAATAAGTGAGGTTGCCCGGGTTCGAACCCGGGACCTCTGGGTTAGCATGTGTGTGTCTTGCCAGTGAACCAATGGCCTCAGCCGCGTTACAATTTGGAATTTATTTCTTAAAACCAATACTTCAAGAAAACCCCCAAAACCTAAGAACCCTAGTTTCATTTGAATCCAAATTGATCATCCATTCGTCGTTGTTAATCGAATAAACCATAGGGCTTTTACTCCCCATTCTTGAACGAATGTATACATGTATTTAATTACCTGGATTCGTGAGAAATCGATAGACAACGAGTACAAGAACGGTCGCGGCTACATTGCAGTTCGTTCAGGTTGCAATCAGTGATGAAAATGAAATTCGTTCTACAGAAAGTCTCGAATAACTCAAACGATGAAAAGCCTTTTGCCAATTATGGGTTAGAGGGTTCGAAAAGAGGTCTACGGGTGCAATGCAAGTCGCGACGAAGGGTTGATTGAATTGGTTTGTTTGTGTGCTTTCAGGTGGAATTAAGTGTTGCGAACGTTTAGACTTACTTAGATGATTGTTTAGGTTAGTTCAATTAGGTTATAATTGGGATTAAATGGTTGCACGGTTATGGCGTTCAATTTCATCGGTTACACGATGATTCACGTTAGTAACCGGTGATTTAAACACAATTAAATCACACATTTAAGTTCGAATCACACACACAAAACGTTTTGGACCGGTTTTGGGCTTCGAAATCGAGTATTTTGGGCGATTTGGACATTGCCGGAGCATTGCCGGAGCTTCGCCGGAATACCCGCCGGAAATACGGGCTGGGAGGGGTGGTTTGGGTGTTTTAAAAAAACTTACACTTTGGTCCCTGATGTTTAAATTGTTTGTTATTTTATGTAAAAACTTGTAAATTAAGTTTTGGAATTTACAAAGTAAACCCTAGACTTATATAAACTAATTTGAATAATAAAACAAATTAATTTGTTATTAATCTTTAAAACTTTATAAACTTGTATACTAATAAAAATTTATAAGTTTATTAAATGCCATTTTATAACTTAATAAATTTTAAGTAAACTTTTTCATTTAATTATTTATTATAAAATGATTATTAAACTTTATAACCTTATGAAAAAGAATCCATAAATTTTTATAAGTTGTCTAGATGTTTCATAAATAAATAATTTTAATATAAATTGCACATTTAATGCCTTTGATCCATTAATATTATTAAAATAATTTAATAATAGAAGTTCAAAATGGGTTCGGTTTAATAACTTGAAAAATCACGGATGTTACAAGAGATTTGATATTGCAATTAGACATTTGAATTGTGTTATTTTCAAGTGCAGTTTGTAATCTTATTGTGTTATTTGTTATAAATTTAGGGATTTGAAAGATGGAAACACAAGTTTTATTAGTAATTTTTTAAAAAGAAAATTTCAAAAGTATGATATTGGTTTTAATAATGATAATAATATTGTGTCAACAACTCCTTTGAATTCAATTTCTTCGATCCCAAATGGATTTGATTTGAATAATCTTCCTTCGGACCCTTTTATTAATATAAATGTACGGTAAAAAATTTACGTTACGCCTGAACTTTACTTATAGATTCGCACTGGTAACTTGTATAGACATAATATCAAAAATCTTTTTAAATAACATAGAAACTTGTTAGTTGAGGAAATAGAATTCTTTAATAAAGCTTTTTTCTTAAGAGAGACAATAGAACGTGGTTCTTTCATAAAAACTAGATTATATGTATTAAAAGTAACACAGAGTGTTCCTATTAAAAGTAACACAGAGTGTTCCTTTCGAAATATCAAGTTAGTTAATTATATAAGGAGCAATAATGTAATAGTTTCTGGTTCCATCGTAAAAATTCAAAACTTGAACACAATATAATACTTAATTACGGAACACATTTATCAAAAAGACATTTAGCTCAATTGATATCCTAATATGTTAAATGATAAGTCAAAAGTTAAGTCTCGTGATGGACTATTAAATAAAATTATGATTATATTACTTAACTAAGGAAGACACTTATCAAAAGGACATTTAGCTCAATGATATCCTAATATGTTAAATAGTCCCCCCTCTTTCAGAAGTCAAATGTTCAAGTCTCACGATAAACTATTAAGTAGAATTAGGATTATATTAAATGAGTGTGTGAGTTGTTGTTTCGAAAATAAAAAAATAATTAAGATTGGTTGAATTTCATTGTTATATCAGTCTGTTTTTACTAGATTATATTAATTTGTGTGCGCGCTATTGTCAAAGAAACAACAAATTTAACAATCATAGTGGTCGTTGGAATAAAAATCTACAAATAAAAACCCTATTTAAAGAACATAATCTAGGGTTTTTCAAAAAGTTCACGACTCATGGCTCGCTTGTGAACGAGTCGAGCCCGAGCAAGCCAAGGTCAGCTCGGCTCGTGGATCGCTAGTTAGCTCGTTTATATTAAAGCCTAAGTTATTATTCATATTAAATTATAAATCAAAATATGACATAATATATAAAATATATCATACACACATGTTATTTTGATATTTTCTAACAGGAAGTTAAAGACAATAGTATAATAAATTATTATAATCCTTGAAATAAAAATCTTATATAATTGTTTTAACGAGTTAAGATATACAAATGAAAAAAATATCATTTATTGTTTATATATATACACACACACAAATATATACAAAAATAATATAATTATTTATGAAAAAAAGTATAATAAGTTGGCTTGGAGCCGACTCGCATCGGCTCATTTATAAACAAACCAAACCTGAGCTTGGATTCCGAGCTCGTTAAGATATTAGAAAGAAAATGAAGCCAAATACTAAATTAACGAGATGCTTGCTAATGACATAACTCTTGAAAAGTTACGACATCCACTATAAACGACCACAATTCATCTTCAAGTTCTCGATAAGTTATCACAAAATTGAGTTCGTAGTAAAAAAAATACCAAGGAGCTACGGATTCAAGTGAATAGTATACTTTCGTAATTAATTTATTTGTACCGGTGGGCCATGGTTCATTCGAAGAAAGGAATATTCCCAAATGTGTATCAACCTCATGAGGTTAAAATAGATTCATGAAAAGGATTCACAATTATTATAATCATACCCATAAAAACTTAGCTAAGACGACATCACATTATAAAATCCTTAAGATTGATACATTTATGATTTTCATTTAAAAATAGTTAAATTACAAGCAACTTTATTATTTAAATCTTTAGAGATATACGTTAGATATAATATATTAGTTATAATTAAATAAAATATTAATAATTATGATATATTACACATATAAGATAAGACTTATTGTAATTTTTTAAATCGTAATTAAGAGTGTTATTATTGCATTAGGTTACATTTGTGAACATTAACTATTTATATTTATTTTATTTTCTTTGTAATTATTTTTGTGTGATGATATTTTTTTTTCTTAGCTGATCGCTCATCCAGTCTCAGGGGACACATTGTATATAAATATTGATTAGGTTTTATTTACTTTTATCTATACTATATATAAAGCATATGAGAATGATAGTTTAAGATACCATAAATTAAGAACACTTACCTCATTCAATGCATAAGGTACAATCATTTTTAAGGATAAAATAGTATTTTAATATTATTTACAAATTAACCCTTACAATTAGTTACATAATAACTTTATAATTACTAAAATTACATAAAATTTTACATTATCTACCCATAAACAACTTATTTTTGTTTTTAAGATTTCTGTTATATCAATCTATCATGTTTAAAAACTTTTTGGTACTATAATCGTAAATGTGTATTTTTAAACGTTTTGGTATAAATTTTTGCCGAACCGATAAGTATTTTGTAAGGTACAATAAATTAATGCATAAATGTACACGTCGTCATGCAAAATTCATTTATTTGGTGTTTTAAATTTTAGCAAAGAAAAATTATAATAAATTTTTATAAATTTCAATAAAAATAACAAAGAATTAAAACTCGTGTCGGATGTAAATTTTTGTCCCGCCGTATTACGCGGGCGCCCTTCTAGTCTTATAAATTAGACAATGATTTTGAATGATGAATACTGAAATATATTTTATTCAGACACTCTTGGATTTTGAAACTTAATTGAACAAATTTAATCAAACATCAATCATGAATTTAAAAACCATAGTAAATTTACAGCAAAGATAGATAGTTAAGATAAAGAAGCAGAACAAATATATCAAAGTACAACAAGAATCAATATATATCTAGGTCTTTAAGTTTTGATACTAAATTTGTTTTCAATAATATCTTTTAAACTAAACTTCTTATTAAAATCTACGCCTAGTTTGAGGGCCATATTAGATATGAAAAGGTAAATACATTACTTATAGTTTGTTACGTAGATAAGATTTATTATAATGAATCATATCCTAATTAAGAATTATTCTTGGATTGGGTTTCCTTTTATTTTGGTTATATTTTCTTTTTTAGTTATTTTTATTCTACCTCACTTTTTCACATATGAGTGATACCTCTTGGAATTAATTTATTTGGAAAGTGAGTCATGTTTAAGAATATATATATATGTTACTATTGTATGTCTCGAAGTCTCAACTCCACACTTCCCCTAATTTGTGTGACTGCCCTACTTCTAATCTCTCTCCTCTCATTCTTATTTGAAGATCTAGCTAGCTCATCTATCTAACTTCTAACCAATCTCAGATCTCCGGCCGCTCGGTTATTATCTGTCATCGGTCACCTTTCCGGCATCTTACCATGGATCGTTTTTATTTGGTCTGTCTATGTCTTGTTCTTTGATTGGTTTTCAGTTTCCTACTTTTCTCATATGGTTTTAATCAAACATCGTCTTTTAGTTTCATATCAATCGACCTACATGAATCTAAGGACGCGTCTGCTTGCTATAGATATAGAATTGGAATCTCTGATCAGTCACCGGAAATTAAGGCGAAATAGGGCTATTGTCATAATAGTTTTCCTATTTTTATGTAGTGAAAAGTTATTCAAAAAGAGTTACTACAGTAGATCTTTTGGTTCCATTGGGTACCCCTCACTTCATGACTTTAGGATCCACCAATCTTTATGAGCCACATCTCACCAACGCTCGTGGGCTTAATAATTGAGACTGAAACCCCATGAAAAACCCACTCAAAAAACTTGATATTTCAACCATTTTTTTCCATCTCAAATCAAACCCTATTCTTCTTCATCTTCAAGGGTTTCAATCATCCACCTGCAGTTTGCTTCGGCGATGCGTCACAGTCGTTGTTTTCCGGTGTGGCATCATCAAGATTCACGCACAAAATGCGAAAGCTTTTTGGAGATGAGAATCTTGATGATGCTGCATCGGCAATAAAATGGCTACATGTGGTAGATCAGAGGGATATAGGTGGTGTAAAGAGTTGTACTCTCAGCTTTGGTGATGGTATATTGGTAGCTGACTGACTCATCAAATGTGTCAGTTTTACAACTATACTAAACTGGTTATCAGGTGGGTATATTTGTTCTTGTTTTCTGTGTATGTTTCTCTTTAATTAGTAAAGATTGTAACTTTATCTGTGGTAGATCAAATCTGCTGGTGCATGTCTGGGCTTTCTTTGTTGACACTTATTTTACAGATCTATGGATGATTGCTATTCTTGTAGGTTAATTAGGACAAGAAGTTAACTTCTAATTAAGATTAAAAACTAATAATATATCAATGGATGAAGATGAGGCTTAGGAACAGGAATCGATCTAAACTGAGTTTTTTTCAGCGTTCTATTCAAGCTATTTGATTCTGGATAGAGGTAAAGTTTACACACATCTCATCGTCTTTTGACCTACTTGAATAAGATATTACTATATGCGTTTGTTTAATTCTCTAATATCTTAAAATTTGTTGTTTTGTTAGGTTCTAACTGTGTAGTTTAGTCGTTGATGATCTTTCTCTTTTCAGGGTTTTAATAGATTCAAGTCTTTTTTAGGTAGATCTTGCTTAACCTAGGGGTCTCATTTCAAGATTATACAACTTAATGACTTCATGTAATTAGTGTTAATGATTCTAATCATTATTATTTGGTTTTGAGCTATGGCTTCATCATCTAATAGATTTACTTCAATTATGCTAACTCAGTGAAAAGGTGATTAGTACTCTTTTAGTGGAGAAAATAATGTTCAATTACTTAGCATACACCAGAAAGATTACATTTTATGTGATAAGCAAATATGTTTTTAACTTGTTCATCTAACTTATTTAGAGAATCTTTTAACAATATGGGTTGACTGTGAAATCTTTCATGTTATCGTTAGGAAGTCTTTAAAAAGGATTTGATTAATCAAGCTAATAAGCCAATGCTTAAACTATATAGGTACTTGGAGTTCATGTAAACAAAATGTGCATAATTAGCAATCTATTTATCTTAAAATTGATCCGATTAGATTAACTGCATATGCACTAACAAGAGATGTCTTCTGTGAAATAGGTAAGGGGAAAATGAACATGAACTCATGTGATTTACCGAAATATCACCAAAGGATTGCTTAAAGGAAGATATATTTACGTGAGCCTATTGTTATAAGCAAATTTTCTTACACTATAAACAGTTTGAATCTGATACATACATGACATTGTGATCTATACAAACTTGATCTTTATCCTTTATTATATCTGTACCTTGCTGACAACTGTATTTAGATTCAAGTAGCCACTGATACGTACCATATTTTGTACAACTGTATTTAGGTATACCTTCTTGTTATTTATTTTGTGTTAATGAAATCATTTTATCTTTAGAAAATTGATACGTTTGCGCGTAAGTCCATATGCAGTCACGAATAAACTGACCAAGGCACGTATTAAAATGACGATGATATTAGAGATTATGTTCTAAATACCTTTGTTTGTACAAACTAAGCATTCTTGTGAGATGTACCTAGCATATACAGGTACTAGCTATCTTGTTCTCAAGGGCTTTTACTTTTTAGCTCTATGTTGCATATGATGTTTGGTGCATTTACGCTTATTACTCTTTAGTCTTAAACGTTCATTCATAATAAACTCTTAGCTAAAAATATTTTCGTTTATTGTATATTTGTGTAATCACTGTAATTACTTAAATGTTGTGTAACAGATTCTTGTTGATAATTACTTCACAGGTGGACTTCAGACATATATCAGTGTCAATGAAAGTCATTAGTTTTGTAGTCATGTACAGCCTAGAGACGTACGTCGTTTGTTCGAGACAATTGAAAATGATACCTTAAAGGGGCTGATGTAGCTTGATAAATAACCATAGAAATATTTCCCAGCTGCAAAGGGGTAGGTGTTGGTGACCTTTAAATCTAAATCAAAATCATGAACATGTCACATTGCTTGCTGCCATTGTTGGGGTTGCTTTTAACCTTTGGTTGTGGGGTGCATGGTCCTCTCTTGAGTGCTAGTACTACTGCTGGCTGACATCAATCTGAATCACTGGAAAATATATACACACATCATCAAATATATCATATCTTCAATAATACAACCCAAAAAAGAATATTTTTTCTATTTTCAAATATATATAAAAATTTTATTTTTCTACAATCCTCATCAATTATTTTGGATCTCCTTGTATAAATGCTTCATCAAAAGCTTCTCATAAGGTTAATAAGAGTAAGTTCATTTGAGAACATTCATGTTAATTTATGCATATTAGGTAAGATATCAATGTATCTATATTTACTCTATTTTCTTTTCAATCTAAGCACTTCATTTTTTATCTGTCTACAAATCAAGAAAAAATTTATTTTTAATTTTTTAGTCTTCCCGAATAAACTTTCGGCTATACACGAGATATAATTTCCCTTCAAAATAATAAATTTGACGCGTTTAATTATGCATCAAGTTTAACTCGAGTCAGTTCCTCTCGTTCAATCAAAAAGTGAAATGCCTTATTTGGAAAACATACAAGATTGTTTGATTGGATCTACTTAATTAAACAGTCAAATGAGATATGAATTGATTTGAACTAATAACTGATCTATTATTCAAACAAATGTGACTACTTGAGACATGTATCCAACGCTTGCATCAGCGATCGAAATGTACGTGTGGCACCAAGTTGGCTACCCTGCCATTTCTGTTCTCCGTCTTCGCGGGAATGCTCTCTCACAACACGCTTACTAACCCTTCCTCACGGATCGATGTTCCTCGTCCTCTCTCTTCTACATGTCAAACTCGTGTGCTTCTCTTCCTTTTACATCGGGCGGCCGTAAAGACTATTTAACTAGAAAAGCCATGTGTAGCTTTTAATGTTCCATTATCATGTTTTGAATTGAGATGATTCTAAATTCAATTCAAAGTAGGTCATTTTAAAGGTTTTGTAAGATTAGAAGTTTAGAACTATCTAAATTAGCATGACCTAATTTTATATTACTCATTTGTAACAATCATCTTGTAACAATGTGCATAAAAAAGTTGACTTTTTATTTTTGTTCACATTTGTGTATGAGCATATATAACTTTTTGCTCATTTATAAATATAAAAAAATATCACGGCATATTTTATATATGCCAAGAATTTATATATTTTTTTGTAGTGGTCTATGTGGGCTCTTTCTTTTGTAGACCTTTTTATTCTCTACGAAATTCCCATTATACAAGTGATATTGAAATTGACCTGAGAGGATTTTACTGATCATATTTTTAGGTTTACCTTTACCAAAAAACATTTGAACCCCTTTAATTTTGCAAGGCTCTTCAGGTGAGTTGATTAAGTATCAATGTCTAATTTATACGACATCTTGTATAAAACGCACGTAGCCAATAACACATATAGCAAAGCTACTAATAGGACATCGCAGGAGTGAAATTTAGGCAAATCTAGTTTATTTATCGGTCCCTCACTACACACGGTAAAAAGAGCTCGGTTATATTCAGAAGGACAACCGAGCTTAATTACTAACAAAGCGTGGTTGCTAAGCAAATCAATATTTAACATATGTTCAAATCCTTGTTAATTTATTCTGATAATGGAAGTGAAATCGTTACAAGAACCAAATGACATTATATTTTAAATTTTTAATCAAGATTATATAACTTGATTAGCTATGACACTCTTAATTAAAATGTTTTTAATATAATGTGTGTATGTGTTTTTAAGGGACTAGGTGAAGATTTGTTGCTAAATTATAATCTAGTGATTAAATTAAAATGGCTAAGCGTATCTCTTAAAATTGAACGTATCCCTCCTTGTGAGAGGGATGTTACTTTCTTAATAAGGGAAGAGCCCCATCCAAGTGAGTGAAGATTATACGTTTAGCAGCACCCATAAATTTATGGTGTTTGGAGAGACACCTAGCCTTTGATTATAAGTATCTTGAAACAATTGAAACGTTTAACAGCGCCCATAAATCAAACGATGCCTCTCTTCCAATTGAGTACGATCATGTACATAATTACTATTATGTTTTTATCTTACAATAATATTTTATGGCATAACCAAGTTCTATCTTTTCTATCCTATCAAAACTTGTTCTGTACGATGATGACACAATTGAACTAAGTACAACATGTTCAGCGTTTTTATTAATCGAACTGAATCTAATTGACTTGAATTGAATCGTTTGTCTACACATTTATGTGTTAACTATCACCTATGTGTGACGTACATATGTGTGGGATATATACATAAACGCATTTGTTCATACTTTTTCTTTAGTTTCAGGATGGATTATCAACCATTCATTTCCGTCAGATAATTTAAATGTATAAGTTTCTAATGGTGAAAAAATGTTGTGATATCTAGTGTGATGATTCAACTTCAAAAAAGCTTCTTGTTGCTAGTACGGGTGTGAAAAAACCAAAACAAAAACAGAAAACCAAACTGTATTCATAATTGAAATATTTCGAATTACCGAACCGATTGTGAATTCGGGTTGTTTTGACGTATACAAGATTCGACAAGGAATAAAAACACTGATTCTTTCTTTTGAATTTTGTCAAGTATGAGCTCGAAAATGATTATTAATGGTGGGATTATGGTTTTAAAATAAATAAAAAACAGGAATGAACAAGGTAGACATGTTCACGTGGCACCCTCCAACCAATGACTTTACTTAGTTGTCCCTTAATTTAATTAGATTCGAGACTAAACCTAATATTAAAAGTATTGAAGTGAGGGTGCCCACATGAAAATGACAATCTAGGATTGAACAAAAGATTCCTCTTCCTCCACAAATAGCACATAAATTAATATAACTAGTTTAAACCTTATCTTTTATAAACGGATATTAAAATTGAGAGTAGGGTTAAAGAAAAAAGGTATATAATCTTAAAAGATTATAAAGTATTCTAGGCTTAATATGTGTTCTTTTGTTGTTTTATAAAAAGTGCATTTTGGGTATTGTGTCAAATAAGTCAGGTCATCATGTTAAATATGTCAGGTTATTGTGTCAAATATATTTCTTTATTTGTTATATGTATTTACTATTGCGTTTTATGTTTTAGATCATTTGGTGTTATTTTTGTGATTAGTTTTATATATTATATAAATTTATTGTTATTTTATCATTGTGTTTTACAATTAGAAGTATACAATAATGTTATTTTATTAATGTGTTCTTCAATAAAATAAAAACAAAATGAGACATTTGATCATTGTGTTCAAAAAAACACAATTATAAGCAGTAAAAACACAATGAGACATTTGATCATTATGTTTCATATTTTATATCATTTTGTGTTATTTTGTTATTGTTTTTAATGTATTAGATAAATTATTGTAAATTTATCATTATATTTGTTATAATAGAAGTATAAACCAGTGTAATTTCAGTATTATGTTATTCAGAATTTGCAGTTTAAAAGAACACAAGATATTCAAAAATATATAATAGCAAACGAAAAGACACAATGAAGTATAGGAAATACATAATGGCGAGGGGAAATCATATGGGGTGATAAATTCATTTATTTTTTGTTTTGTATATAATGATATTGTACTCATTTTATAGATAAGAAACACACGTTTTTGTGCACAAAAATATAGAGGAACTAAAAAGGTTAACAAAAATAATCATGCCTAAAATATCCTTTTAGAAAAATTCTATAATTTTATCCCAACCATTGATAAAAAAATTAATTGTTAAGATATATTATTTCTTACACCTTTACGATTAAAAACCTTTTTTATTTGAACTGTTACCTAAAATTTGTATATGTAGAGAGGGAAAGAAGCCATTGGGAATGTAAAGTTATTTTTGATGCAAAGTGTAGGAAGTAACTTTGGACTATTGATCACGCTAAAATATACATAATAAAAATTAAAAATTACATTAATAAGTGTTTAACAACACTATCTTTCATCATTATTATATCATGTTAGATTTAGTAATTCAAAATATAACTTATTGAGTGAACCGTAAAAACAACAAAGAGATGACCAATCATGGACCCAACAACATACAAGCAAGCCATTTTGATTTAGAAATGGATTCAAGAATATGATAGTGATGAAAAATCGAGAATCTAATGTCATCTTAAATGATTGTTCAATAGTGCAAAATACATAGACCGAACTTACAATTCCAAGAAACAAAAACCATCACTAATGTTCTAAGCAATTTCAATAAACTATAATATTCACCAATGTTCAATCTTTTTTCTACGACGATAGACATAACCGTTAATTCTCTTTTATTATTACAGGTATCATCTTTATCTTTTCACTTACAAGAAACTGGTGATATTTTACGCTAAAAGTGTAATTACCTTGTCATTTATCATGAATTATAATTTGTTTTAGTTTCTTTTCACTTATAGTACAGACTAGGTTAGATAGTTGTGTGTTACAACGTTTGAAATAATAAATATAAAATTGTGTATATGAGATTGTGAGATAGTAAAACATGCCTAGATTTGAGAAGCTTAAAACGTGATCTATTGAAGCGGATATGTTTTATAGTGAATAATCATAATTATGACTGTGTTTGCATTCGTGAATTTTGATATCTTAAGAATGTTTCCTTAAAAAATATGATGTTTAAAGTATTTTAATTTTAACAATTATTAGCTAAAATTAATTTAAATTTTACCAAAATTAACTCTTATTAAAATATATTTTATGAAATACTTTATCTATTTTAGAAAAAAAATTAATTTGATTAACATAATAGTAAACGAAAATTTATTAAGGAAACTATATTTATATACTAATTTATAACTTCTATTGAAGTGAGTACATGTGTCTAAATCATAGGTACACCCTAAAAAAGAGCATGTGGCTTCTAGAGATTTTAGTTTATTATTATAGACTAGGTTAGATACGTGTATGTTACACGGGTTGAAATAGTGAACATAAAATTGTAAATATGAGATTGTGAAGTAGTAAAACATACTTAAATTTAAAAAGATTGAATTGTGATATACATTGAAGCGGAGATGTTGTTTTATAGTGAGTAATCGTTAATCGTAATTGTGTTTGACTTTGTAAATCTTGATATTTTAAATGTTTGCTTAAAAAATATGATGCTTAAAATATTTTAATTTTTACAATGATTTTAACTTTAACAATGATTAGCTAGATATTAAATTTAATTTTAACAAAATTTAATTTTATTAAAATATTTTTAATGAAACATTTTATTTATTTTTAGAAGAAAATTAATTGGATTAACATAATAGTAAACGCGCATTATTAAGAAAATTATATTTATATACTAATTTGTAACTTTTATTGTAGTGAAGACATGTGTTCAAATTTTAGATGAAGTTTAGATGGACAGCCTAAAAAAATACTATACGACTTTAAGATTTTGATTTATTAGTATATATTTTATTTCATTTGCATCATACTATAAATACATTATATTTTCAAATAAGAAATTCCTAAAGTTTTCAATGAAATTAAAATTTCTACAAGAACAAAGTACCTAGAGACTAGAGAGAGTTTTCAAGAAGTGGTCCATTGATCATTGATGTACCTGGTGGACCTTCTTCTTTTGAATTTTGATATTGCTTTCCTTCCTTTTCTCTTTCTATCTCTTGTTTAGTTTTATCATACTATACTTTAATATTTATGTGTTCTAATTAGTTTATAAATGGTTATTACGGGATCTACTTCCTTTGTTATCCTTACCTATTTATGTGTTCTAATTAGTTTATAACTTCTCACTGATTGTTTGGTAACAGGCCTAAGGATCTAAGGATGGGTCTGCTTTCTTATTTCCGGATTGTTAAAATTAAAATTTTTTGTTCTGCCTTCGGAACAAGTTAAGAAAAGAGGCATTGGGAATGAGTAGTTAAACTTTTTTTCTTTAAGGTAATTAAAATATTTGGAGTGTATTTTAGATCCAGAAAACGTAATAATAGACCCTAATTTTAGAGTGTATTTTAGATCTAGAAAGCATAATAACAGACCCTAATTAAAATTGTATTTTAGATACAGAAAGTGTAATAACTGAGATCCATGAGGAATGTGAGAGTGCACGCTTGATGTTCGATGAAATAATAAGAGACTATAGCTAATCAACTGGCATAAATGCATATAATGGTGGTTAATCTATTCAAACACTTGATAAAAAGATCAGCCAGATAACAATTAGACTAAACATCAGCAGACTACTTTTAATGACTTGAGAATAAATGTCTGTAAGTTCAACACGGATTAAAGATTAGAGAAAACTAACTCTGTGACCCGTTTGACACGGGCGGGCTCAAGACTCCACCATTTATGCAGCTTAAGGCTCTTGAAACCGGCGTGCTAACTTGTTCATCGCTTTTGGTTCTCAAGGAATGGTCCAGAGTTTGTTGTTTATACTTGTCAGTATGAGTGCTTGTTATTGTATCATGTTGGTTGCCAGAAATGTTAGTCTTGGTATCTAATTCTACATCGGTTAAGTGACTGTTTTCTTGAATATCCTGCATTGCAAGATCATCATACTCCTCATCTGATTTAGTTGACTCCTCATCAACCGACCCTTCCATCTGCGTATAATAAAGAAAACAATGTTATTACAATAATCACCTAAATCTTTGACGTGAATGATTTAAAAATGTTGAAAATGAACGGAATGATACCTCTTCATGCATATGTTCTTTGGCATCATCGCTGAGATCCTCATCACTATCAACCTCACGGGTATCATCCACCTCTTCATCACTACCATACACTGACATCTCCTCTTTCAACTAAAATGTAAAAGTTTTATGAAGTTAGAATGCAAGAAAAAACGACTTTCTCTTCCAAATAAGCAACAAAATGAATAATATACCTCTTTAGCATGTCCTTCAGAGGCCTTAGGTGAGCTACAGCATGAAGAATAATATTTGCTACCATTATCTGTAAGGTCACCTCTCGAGTCATCAATACTACTAGCATGACTAGTGCATCCAAGGTCAGTTGGCCAAGCACTAATTCCAAAATTACCAAATTGTAGGTTAACCGATTCAGACTTTCCAACTTGCAACGGTCCATGCATCGGAACACCTAAACCGTCATCAGCAGACCATGCTTTTGCAACCGAACCATCATTATTGCAAAGAGCCATTAAACGCCTTGAAGAACCTTGTCTTTGAATCAATTGAAACATTCCTTTTGAGCCAATTGAATTTGCCACACACTGATTTCTATATTCTTCATCAACTACAAAAACTGTGTTAGTGGTGGGGTCATAAAGCTGCTCTCCGGCTTCACGTCTTCTTAAGCAGCTGAAAACAGTCGCGTGTATTGCAGCAACACTTTTATCAACATTTGTGTTGTTTATTTTTGGGACTAGATGTTTGTCTGCCCGATTGCATAGGTATTCTTGGATTGTTCTGATGTTTCTAATGTACTTTACATATTTGTTCTTGGCAGGATCTAGAGTCATATACTTTGCACGAACCGCAAATCTTTCCATGTGTTTGTCCTCGTTTGTTATATATATCATGAATGGTATGATTGATGGATGTTTCTTCATTAACCCCATCTGCAGTTTTTTTGCATCAGCCCTTAAATTTAGATACATACACAAGATTGAAACTAGAAGTAGCAAATTGGTAATCCTTTGGTATGAGTTGGGTTGACCCAAAACCCCTTTTGTCCAATGTTTTGATTAATGGATTAGTGACAAAACAGATTTTTCTTTAATACGGTCGGGCCAGGTTCACCTGGAATTCCCAATGAACAAAATTTCATATTTTTACACAAGTAGTGTGTCAAATACTGTTTCAATAACAATCTAACATTTTAAATAATATAACTTAGAAGGGTTTTCACATTTTAGCATACAGTCAGCGTGACTTTTAACCCGTCTATCACGTTTGTCTCAGTTTAATTTTTTCCATTTATACTACTAATATTTATTTTATCCATTTGACTCGTTAAAGATAAAACAAAACGCAAATCAACCCATTCATAAGTAAATGGGTTAGACCTCCAACTCAAAAAAACATGCGCAAAGACTTTCTACTGCATACCACAAAGTTGAGGCTCAAATGGACACCCTCCACAATGACTGATTCTTTCCGTTCTTCCCATGCGGTTATAAGTCGATCAAGACTATCGATAACCATCTCACTCTGTGCCTTAAATCCTTCAATTGCCATTTGTTTAGGGCTAATCAAGCCAACTGTAGTCAAACTAGAACCTTCCTTTGATGCGGGTTGACTTGTAGAAGCGTCAAACACACCATTGACCTCTTTTTTAGCTTTTCTCTTGGCCTTTGCTTCTGAAACAGCCACTGGGTCTAGATGTTCACCTGCATGGTAAGTAGAAGACCATAGGAGTGGATTTTGATTTTCATCAACAAAACTTCTCATCATATGCCGTATGGAGTCTGTAGATATAACAGTGGTGATCCCTAGCCTGCTAGCCTGCAGATTATGAATTATAGTTACCAACACCAATTCCTTAATGAAACCGCATAAAGAGAAAGAAACATATATCAAATTGCAAAAAGGATTAAAATAGAAGCTAAAGCTTAAAAGTAATGAAAAAAGAGAATGTTTATGAAGCAAGATGGATATACCAGCAAAGCAGACAATGTAGATTTGCCACAACCACTAGTACCGCATAGTAACACAGTAACCGATTCCTTCCTTTCACGAATTCTAAAAAATGTAGGTAGAAAGTATTTAAGCTTTAATCAAGATAATCATCATATTCAACTATATATAATTAAACATATACATGAAGCTAAAAGTACCTGCAGGCTAAAACAAAATCAGATCTCTGATTGGGACCAACATACTTGTATTCAGACAGAGCATCACATACAACTTCTATGAACCTCCTCCTTTTGATGACAATTGCTGTGCGTTTCATGTATGATTCAAAAGGTTTACCCTCTTCCTCCGAAACTATATGATTGCTTACATTCATCTTATCAGACCCATTATCAATATCACAACTGTTCTCTTTCAAAGGATGAACTTTCAATGAATCCTTTCCCCATTGAATTACACCTATATCACCCACCCTGTCATCTGAGCATTTCTTTCTCATGGTTTCAAAAACCCTTTGGCTTATCTGTAACAACACAATATCATATTCAACGCGTGCCTAATAACACAAATTATAGCTAAATTATAAACAAGTAAACAACACATCACCATATGCAAGCAGATACCATTCGAATCTAAAAGTCATCATCAATCGAAAAACTATAAGCCCTAAAGCATCTATAAGAATCAGATAAAGAGATTAATTCCAGACAAGTTGCTTTCCAGTATAATTGAACAAAGAGAACCATCATTTTCAATCCCACAGTACTAATTCATAAAGATCCTAACTTATTTCATAAAAACAACACAGAATCATATCAAATCAAGAACTAATTTTCCAAACAGATCTACAATTCGCACAAAAACAACAACACGATCCGATTATTTGAGAAGAAATCAACTGATCAAACCTTGAAAGCATGACGTGCTTTACATCCCATCAACTGCAAAGTGCTCTGAAGAACAGGACGAGTGTATCTAAACAACGAATCTCCACTACCTTCCGATTCTTCATCCTCTTCAACTACTATATACAACAATTTCCCCACCTCCGTCATCTCCTCAATTCCTCTGTAAACCCTAACAAACAATCCATCACCATTACCATTATACACAACACAAAAGAAGACGAATCCAACACGCTTAAAACTCTACAAACGAGCGAAAATAGCATAGATACCTTACGTAGAAGCTTGGGTTATAGATCGGGTGAAATATAGTTAGGTATTAGGGTTCAGAAGGAGTTAGGTGTCGCCATTTTAGTAGGTTGTTGTTTGATGAAGAAGAAGAAAGCTGCCGTTGTGATGACGTCATTGCTCCGCCGTACGCCGCCGTGCATCACCGCCGTGAGCAACCACTAGTCTTCTCTCTCTCCGCCACTGGGGTTTATCTCTCAAGAGATGTTGACTTTTGTTGGAGATCTATTTTGACGGATTACCCCGTTCGTGAGTCTTTGACGTTAACGCTCAACCCTTTGAACCAACAAGATTTTATTTATCAGGGGTTTTTTTGTATTGTTATTTTGTTTTTTGTAATTATTCTATTTATATGTTTAATTATTTATAGAGGTTTTAGTATCTTTTACATGTTAATTCACATCTCCAATGGGGGAGGGCACCCGTAAAAAAGGAATATTTAAGGCATAAATTTCGTCTTTTAAAGGAAATCAATAAAATTGGAAGATAAGATGAGGGGTGGAGGTGATGAGGTGGATTGATGTAGTTTTTTTTTTAACGGCTAACGAATAATTTTTAAGATCGGTCATCCGGGTAAATCTATTGGCGAAGGCCACTCACGCCCGCGAACACAAACAGCGCTGGTGACCTGGCTCGCCCACCATTCCAAGAGAAACCCACCATCCAAAGGCCCACTGTGGTAAAACTCTTGGCCCACTTGAAACATATTGCTCCTATTGAAACTCCAACCCATGACCTCCACTTTGAAAAGTCATAGGATGTCTCCTCCCAAACCAGTTGATTTAAAACTCATTGGCATTGATGTAGTTAAATGCTTGAAACCGGTGAGTTCTCACTGGTTAGGGAGAGGAAAGAGGAGCAAATTGAAGTAAATCAATATCCTGGAAAAATAGAAAAATCACTCTTCGAAACGGTGAAAATATAAAATTCTGATGAAGTTGGTGAAAACAAGACAATTTTGTTTGCCCGAAGGATGGTCTCGAACGAGTTTTACGAAAGAGATAGATAGAAACCGTTAATGAAATAAATTTCCTTATGCACAAAATTGGTGTTATCGTAGTCCACTTTTCACTTAACCTTTTGAATTATTAGTTTCATGTTTATCATTATACATAGGAAAGATTATATAAAATGAAGTAAAATACATAGATCAAGGAATCACAACATATTTGAAATAGTTTGAAACTTTTGTAATCTATGGTAGGTAAATTTATTTTTCTATTCTCACTAGTGGTCCATATAATATGCTTGATCTTACTTTACTATCTTTTCTATTTTTAAATTTCTATTTATGTTTCTAAAGAAATATTCTCTCTTTCATGATGCATAGTGTAGATTTCACTTTTAGAGAATAACATAAGAAAACAAATAAAATTGAATACTATTTTTTATGATGCACAAGATGACCTTTTTATCAGCTTTAAAATATATAACTAAATTATAAACTGATTAGAAAATAGTGATGATAGTAAAGTCAAACATCATATGTTAGTTTTTGTATTGTTTTCGTTTTTGTGTTGTTTACGGTTCTTGTGTTGTTTTCACTTCTTGTGAAGTTCGAGTACTGTTTGTGTTGTTTTCTGTTTGTATAGGGGTTAAGGTGTAAAATGTTTGTTATAAGTTTGTTAGATCAATTTGAGTATAAATAGAATTGTACCGAGGGGGAACAAGTGGAATTCATTTATTATTGTAAATTCTCTTTGATTACTTTAAATGCAGAAGTTTTTCTTCTTTAATTTCAATTCTTCTTTGGTGTATTGCTTACGAATAGTAGTTTGGCTCGTATTCTTATTAATTAAATTATGAAGGGTGTAACTATTGTAAGATATGTGATTTTACTCATAAATACGTCCTATATATAATTTTCATTGTATATCACTAGTGAGACATAAGAATATACAATCATCTATAAAGTTTTTTTATAAATTTTACCGGGACCACTAATAAAAATGCACTCACGCTCGATCAGTTCAAATGCATCGTTTATAATTCTAGTTGTGAATTTATTCCATGTACGTGCTATTAGTTTGACTCAATTAAGAAAATGTTATTATACGCCGAATAAAAAAGTAATAAAATTCTCTCATATTTACCAAATAACCAAAAAGTGACGATTGTGACAACCCAAGTCGAAAAGTTGTCGTGTTGGGACCACTAGTAAAATTGAGTTATCATGTTTATCTTTTATTTGTTTATTCTTGTTATATTGTTGTTTAAATATAGAAGTTTGGCTCGTGTTCTTATCATTTAAATTATAATGGGTGTAATAACCCTAAGATATGCTATTTGACTCATAAATAGTTCCTATTTATTTTTCATTGTATATCACTAGTGAGACATAAGAATATACAATCATCTATAATATTATTTATAATTTTTACAAGGACCACTAATAAAAATGCATTCACACTCGATCAGTTCAAATGCATTCTTTATTATTCTAGCTGTGAGTTTATTCCATGTAAGTTTTATTAGTTTGACTCAATTACGAAAATGTTATTATACGCCAAATGAAAAAGTTATAAAATTCTCCTGTATTTACCAAATAACCAAAAAGTAACGATTGTGACAACCCAAGTCAAAAAGTTGTCGGGACCACTAGTAGAATTGAGTTATTAAGTTTATCTTTTATTTGTTTATTCCCGCTATATTGTTGTGATGACAATAATTCGGTAAAAATAATTAACAAGCAAATATTTATTCTCGACTATGGTTGCAATGTTAAACATGTATGATATAGATCATAAAGAAGTAAATCAATGATTAATAAGATATTAGATGACGATAGCAAAAGGTTATAACATCCAGGCCAACTACGAAAGCTATTTGCTTATCTAGATTGAAATGGTTAGTGTCATGGTAGGTTTGACCCAAACAAATGTGGTTTAATAGAACCAAATGGACCGTATAGACAGTTCCAACTCCGGTTCAAAATTTGAAACATATGATCATAGCAAAATATACCATCAATGGTTGGTATGATTGTCTTGTTGATTTACTTGTCAGGTTTTTTTATACAAGAAGATTTACACGGAAATTCTCAACATACAAAAGAGAAGTGTGGTAAACATGCATTAAGACGGTTTATGCATTTTGATTAGACTTTAAGCAATTTTTTTGCGTGTTTGAGACATTTTAGAATTAAAAATATCACATTCTAACAATTATTCTTGATAATAAGAAACACAAAATCGGAATAGGTAGTCATCAACATCTTGTATTTAGAATTTGTACTAAGAGCAATTCATGATACTCTTGTTGTCCTAAACCAAAACCGAAGGAGAAAAGGGAGTGAATTGTGAACGTTTTCGGTTTACATTTGGGCCTCATCTCGAATTGTTACAAAGACGAAACCTATTTAGGCCGATATACGAATATCACATCTAAGAGTATTCACAGATCACACAAAATGACCTCGTTATGCACTAACTACCGGTATCTTAGGCTATCCCTCAAATGTCAACATGTTATTGGAACAACATTACTTCAACGACTATGAATTCGGTTCGAGAAAACCATATTTTATCCATAATCGAAAAAAACGAATCAACTTGTGGATTCAGTTTTCAACAGTCACTAATCGTATCCGAAATGTGATTTTGATTTTTAGTTCGGTTAAGGGGCATGAGTGTTCTATCAAGTCCTAAGCGTGAGAGCTGAGATGTCACAATTAAGGAGCAGGTGGGCGTGATGACCTCAAAAGACGTGAACGGTTTTTTGACTATTCCAAACAGTCTAATGACCATTAATTAGAAAAAGTTTTTCTAGTTATTGTTTTCGATCACTCACCATTATAAATACTAGAGGTGGCAAAATGGACGGGTTGGATTGGGTTGGTTATTTGGCTAGGATGGATTTGGGTCTGGATGGATCATTTAGAAAAAAAGGTCAGAATGGGTTTGGGTTAGGATGGGTTCGGGTCAGGATGGGTTCAGGTCAAGATGAATCATTTTTAAAAAAAACCAATACTATTTTACTAGTTTTCTACAATCCAACAACACATATAGATAGATGCTTATACGAGCTAAAAAAGATACATATATGACTTAATCTATAAAAGGTGGTACCTTCAATAAAGCGACGATGATGGTGCAATGGTGAAGCGGAGGCCCGATTGTAGGTGTGGTGGTGGTGAGCGATGAAACTAAACGGAGGTGGAGACTAATGCGGAGCCCGACTGTAGGTGTGGTGATGGTGCGGTGGTGGTGCACGATGAAACTTGACGGAGGTGGGAGGCTGTAGATGCGGTGGTGCTACTATGGACCAGTGGTGATGTGGTGGACCGGTGGTGATGCGATGGACCGGTGGTGATGTTGTGGTGGTGGTTCGGTGGTGGTGCGCGATGAAACTCGACGGAGGTGATCAATTTGAGTGAATAAAACATTGACTTATTGTGATTTGAAAATCTAATTTTGAAAACCCATCTTAACCTATGTTTCTTGTTTCCCAAAAATACTTTTAACCCATCTTGACCCTCTTATGTTTTTTATTCAATCCATTCTAACCCATCTTTATTTTTAAAACACCCATTATAACCCAAAATCACATTCTTGGACTTCTTTTGCTACCTCTAATAAATACCAAACAAACTTTATAACCTTTTTTACACCAAAACTAAATACAATAATCCCAAAATCGATAACTCTATGATCTTGTTCAAAAAATATAAAAAATGTAAGTGGTCATTTTTAAGAAAAATGAAGTTTCAAGGGGTAAAAAGGTAGAAATATAAAAGGTAAACCTATAAGGGGTCATCTTCATAAATCAACAAAAAATAGTTTTTTCACATCGAAACTTCCTTCGTATAAATCGTCAAATCGGGGGTAGCATCGGAGCACACGTTTCCGGTGACAACATATTAATAATATTATTATTATCTCCGGTAGCGTATTATTGTCAGCAATCTCTTATCGTCATCTGTTTGACTGTTTCTTACACTCAATTGATCGATCTTATTATCCGTTGTATAAGATTGAGGCAGAAAGAGATCATAGGACGTACGTTGTACAATTGTATCTCATCGTATCGGAGTGTTTCTTCTTGTTTTGCAGTTTCTGTTGATTCACCATTGAAAACCGATTGGAAGAACAACCGCCTTTGAGAATCATGTTTAAGTTCTGGTAATCCTTTTTTTTTTTTTTTAAAGTTTTGTTCTAGCAAATTCAATTTAGGGTTTTTGGTTTACAACGGATGATTGATTTTAGGTAGTATATGTAGTAGTAGGATCTGAATTATGGTGTTTAAGTTTGTTTAGTAAGAAGTTTGATTGATTCTGCTCTGATTGCAATTTTCGAACCTTGTGATTGGAGTTTGGTAGCATATGCTTCTTATTTGCCATGAAGTTGCTTGTTATTGGGTCCCTAATAACATAACATTTGATGACTGTAGCTCTATTGTTAGATTTATCAGCAGCTTTTGATTAATAGGCCAATTGGTAACGTCAATTAGACTTTTGGGGATATATTTTGATCCAGTTATGTTGAATCTTTATTTTTGTCTATGGTAATGGCTTCATAAGTTGAATCTGATTGATATCATGTTATCAAACCATGCCTCATTGGCTCCATGCAATGTAACTGTCTTGAATCCAACTATAAACAACTACACATACAGGATCTTTGTTTACAGTTTAGTATTTCACCTGTTTATTATATTCAGTAACTTAATGGTACTTCCAGCCTTGCAACGTTAAAGTAATGCCGCTGGTAACTTTCAGGGGTTCTCAAGAACAAGGTGATCCAAGGTCACAGGGAAGTACTACAAACTCATGGTATTCTCCATTGAGCTCACCAAGTTCATCGCGCCCTGCTACTCCTAGTACCACCGAGTCTGACACTTACATACAAAGGGTTGGAGAACGACCTCATGTTTCTCCCACAGAGGCTGCAGGCATTATTGTATATCTAAAAGATAAAAGGTAGGACTTTCTTTCAATCAGGTCAATTTTGTTAAATATTTTGTTTTGTTGCTTTGATCTTTGATGTTTGCCGTGGCATGATTAGCTAGTTTGTCTAGGATCAAACAGAGTGGACATGCAAACTTCATGCTAAGGTGTCTCGTTTAGAAATTCTACTCGTTTTAGTTTACATATATGACCTCATAACCTCATTCAAGCGTGGGTAGATTTATCTTTTTTTCTAATTGTTTTAATTTAAAATTTTGCTATAAAACCTGTTAAAGATGTGCAGTTTGAGTTTCTGAATTGTTTATAGGGAACAGAACTTGATTTGTAGGAAATTTTAATAATTATGCATTACAGATGGCAATCTTGGTCTTTATCCTTTGTTTGTAACTTTTCTTCTTATAAGGAGACAATCATCCTTCTCAAGATGTACTACAAATTCACAACATATGTTAGAATCTTGGTGACATTTATGGATCATGGCAAATCGCTTAAGCACATCTTTTGTTTCCTGTGGCTTTATTGTGTGTGTACTATCAATTATAAGTTCAAACTTAAAGTTACGTATTTTATATTTAACCTTCTCTGTTAACTATAAAAGCATATCAATCAGCATCTCAGTCAAGGTTTACAAGTTTGTGAAAATCGGTTGGGTCAACCTTGATCCAAACATATATCTTTACTTGGATTCAGGTTTATTGTTGAACCATGTAACTACTTCATATTTAATTTTAGTTCCACTATTATTCTGTGCTTTTTATTACTGACCCAAATACTGCCTTATGTTGATTGTTAAATTTATTTTAAGTTTTTTGTTTTAGTTAATTTGTTTCCATTTGTGGTTTTATGACATAATCATTGTATCTTGCCCTATTTGGTTGATATAGTGTTGATGAGCTACGTAAGCTTTTATCAGACCAGGAGGCCTATCAACGGTTCTTGCTTTCTATTGATTCGGTGAAAACTCAAAACAATGTAAGTATCAAACCTACTGTTTAGATACAACCTTTTACAGTCGTCAACAATTTGATTTTTATCTTTTACTTGCTTTTTACCTTACGTTTCGTTTCTTATAAACCAGGTAAGAGATGAGCTTCGAAATGAAACTCTGAAGCTTGCTAGTAAGTTTCTTAGTTCATGTTTGAATTGTTCACAGGTGTACATGTATCCATTTTCTATTTCACCTGAAAAAGGGTGGAAATAAGGGGTAAAAAGGGAAAGTGAAATGTAAAGTTAGCTGTAATAAAATAATAAATACTAGAGGTGGCAATCTTGAGCCCTTTAATGTTTACTTATAAATGGGGTCAATTTGAATTATGTTTTATCTCCGAAGGGTCAAATATAAAATTAGCTAAAAGGGTACAAGGTCAAATGGGTTGAATGGGTAATATTGTTTTATTTAAAGTTTTCAATTATTGTTGTAACAATGTTTTTTAAGTACAACTATTTGATCAATTATCTATCCAAACAAAAATAGGAAACTTTCTGGATGGGGGGAGTAAAACATATGAGATCTAATGATATGCTTGTAATGCAGGAAAAAACTTGGAAAAAGAACCCCAGATAACCGAATTGAGGAACCAGGTGAGATTTTCATGTAGTGCAAACTTATACAACCACCAACTTTACCATCATTTATTTATGGAGAAAGATATGCGATTTAAAAAAAAGTATAAAAACTGCTAATGACTATAAAATTAGTTATTGCCATAGATTAGCTGTAAAAAGTTGTAGCCATAGCCCGAAAGGCTCAATCTTTTTACTAATTTCATGTGGTGCAGTGCATGATCATAAGAACGAGTGAGTTAGCATCTGCTCAAGAAAAGCTGAATGATCTCACAAAGCAAAAAGCCGAAATCCTTAAATCCTACTCCCCTGCTTCCTTGCTACACAAGCTACAAGGTAAATATGCTCTTTTTTATGTCCAAAAAGGCCACATTGTAACATACAGTTTTTGCTGTGCGTTTTTTAAAACCGCAGTCCTCATCTTAGGGTGACAAAATGGACGAGCAGGTTAAATGTTAAAATCTGGTCTAGAACTGGTTATATTCAGAATGGTTCTTGTCTTTTGCTGGCCACGAAAAGAATTATTTATTTTTTTTGGTCTTTTCTTTTCTTAAAGTTTTCAATTATTTGACTTTTAGATCACATTATGACATTAAAAACTATATTGTCACAATGATAATTTATAAATAAAATGTTTATGCATTTTATATTTACTTTCGACCCCTTCAACCCATTTTCCAAAGTAACCCGTATATACAAACTTAGCCAGTTTCCCATTCGAGGCTAAGTATAGCCCAATTTGACCCGTTTACCCATAACTCCATAAGTGCATCAACATCAGACCATAGGTTAGTATGTGAATTGTTGTTAATCATTAATCAAGCGTTTATTTTGTTCAGAGTCGATGAATAAAACAGACGAGGAATGTGAAACTCTCCACCAGCAGCTTCTTGAGAAGGAGATTGATCTTGCAATGTTTGTTCAGAAGTACAAAAAGCTACGTCTTGTTTACCACAAGCGGGCTCTCACCCACCTTGCAGCCAAGACTTCTTTAGCAGTTTGACCATTTTTTATTTCAATGTGTAATACTTGAACATGTTAAACTATTAATATTTCATTTTTATAGCGAAAATATAAAATCAATTTGATGTGTATTATGTATACAACCGTAAATGCCTCTAATGATGCCTTAAATGCAGTTCACATGTATTATGCTATTATTTGAAAGTTACATATATGTATATATTATTATTTTTAGTGTATTTTGTGAATGTTACATATTCTTTTTTACATGGGTGTAAACGAGCCGGGTTAAGTTTGAACTTTAACTCGTTTAATTTAGCTCGAGTTTGACTTGCTTTGAACTCCATGTCTAAATCTCGAGCTTGGCTTGTTAATAATTTTTCAAGATTAAGTTCGGATAGTGCTCATTTTGTATATTATTTATCAAAAAAGTTAATATTTATTTAAATATATTCACAATTGTAATTTTGTTTATAGTGAAATACATATGACTTAACTTTTTTTTTTTTTTTTATCTTCATTTTATATAGAGTAATATTTCTTATTTATATAATTATACACAACATACTAAAAATAGTTGAATGAAAATAATCCATTAGTTAAAATAAATGATCCAAATCACAATTCAAGTGGTTTGGATATTGATTTTAGCATCAACTTCAAGTTAGCCTGAAGAATCGAGATTGTTAATCGTTACCAAACCAAGGTATATATATGATACATTCCTCACAACTTCCGCAAACCAGCTAGGAAGAGCGCGATTAGATTCAATCTATGTCATATCCGACATGCTAGCTAGAAGCATGAAAGCTTCCTTTTACATGTTCTTCTAGCCAAGAAAGAAGCCATCCGCGTAAAACCTTCTCTTAGCAGCTACCAAACGTTGAAATACGATAGCGAGTTGGAGAAGATGAGCATGTGAATAGAAAAAAAACTACTTTTCTACGGCTAGTGACAACAAACAAGCTAAAATGAAGCATTATGATAATATGATCCTTTGAGAAAGTTTGTTGGGCCCAATCCTAAAATTATGGGCTTGATTCGAATGTGTGTATATGTATATGTTAAGCCCATGTCTAAAAGCATGAGCTTTATTGGAAGGGGTTTTACATTCATACGCATGTATAAACCTGACAAAAGGCAAACTGTCAGTTACAAAAATATAAAGCGTAGTTTACAGAGTAAACGTTCGTTTACAGAGTCTGTAAACGACTGTTTACTAATTTATAAACTGTAGTTTAAAGAAAGGTGGTGCATAGAATCCTATTTGAAAACAACACAATTTTTATTTTTATTGATAACTAGGTTACAATCCCGTGTAATACACGGGATAAATAAATTTACTGTTACATAGTTTATAATATAAAAAGTTATGTCTTAAATATTTTGTATTATACGGATTGAATAAACCCATGTATTGCACATTTGAAAATTTAAAGTTAACATATTTAAAATTTTAATTATGGATAGTTATTAATTAATAAATAGCTATTATAACATTTATAATTAATATGAGAGAGAAGAAAAACTAATTATTAGATGGTCTAAAATAATGACAAATGTTTGATTATTTTTATTTATTAGTATAGAGATAATATTTATTGGTTAAATTCAGCATGAACATAAGAATTAGGAAAATCAAACCGCCTATTCATCGGTCGTTAACCATCGTTGTGTCACAAAAAAATTGGAGATTAATGAAAATCATGATATCTTTTCAAGCTAAAACCAAAATATTTGCATGTAATTGGAAAATCTCTGCAAATTTTCTTCTAAATTCATACTCATATCTCAAGAAGACGACGTATATCTCTATCTCATCACGTAGACCTGTAAGCATTTTCTAACCTAAATTTTTGATCAAAATTCATGTGTTACGTTACGAATTTTTATGAATTTACATCGGAAATTTGCACTTTTTATATGATAATTGCTTTTTCATGGTGAGCATTTCATGTGATCGGTTTCTGTCACATCGGGATGTGTTTAGGGTTCCTACGTGATATGTGTACTGTGAAAGAAGTTATTATACCTTGAATTTTTGTTTACTGTGCTTCAATTTTGATGAGGATTCTGTTGAGGTTTTACTCAATGAGGATTGGAGGTTCATTTAAGTATTATGAAGTTAGTAATCTGTATCAGATAGGAGGAAATTCAGTTTTTGTTCCAAATGAAGAACTTCACTTTGGAGTCAGATTGTAAACTGTCAATGTTTCATCCCAATTTGTAAAAATGGGATTAATCTGTATATAGAAGCATGACAATCTTGTTGTGGTTTGTATACCTAGTTGTTTTGCTTATATGAGCAAATATTCTTGCACATGGGCCTAACTATGAGTCAATCTGATGTTATTTGTTTTCATTTTTCCTTGCTATACACATTCCTGACTTTTGAAAATTTCATATTGAAAGATGTTGTATACCTTAAGTGGAAATAGTCAGTTTATGTTATAGACTACTTTTATTAACAGTGGATTTTTTCCTAACCATGTTTTTATTCAGGTAATTCCACACGCTTTCAGACCCTTATATCCTGGCGGTTGCTGTGTGTTCATCAAAACTTGTTCATGCAATTGGTTATGCCTAGTTTTTGCCTTTAATATTGGGCCTTAGCGCAGTGAAGAACATGCATCGAAGGTATGTATCGGATGAAGTATTGTTCTGTTGTTTCTGTATGGTAGATCATACTTTGTTAACTAATTCAGAATTTTCATACAGTGGCAATGCAAAGAAGCAAAATGACAGTGCAAGACTTATTATAACTGCAACTGCAGGAATAATCGTTGGATACCTAATTGGGGTTAATTTTCCTTATGTGTCTCTTACCAAAGTAGGGTGACTTTCAGATCTTGGATATGCGTCTATTGCACAAAAGAAAGAACATCATCCATTTGATTTGACTTGATGTCTTGCAGATTGACTTACCTTCAAGCATTCAGTTATCATCAGAAAAACCAAATTATGAAGATCAATCAAAGGCTTTTCAACGTAACTTCCCTGAGAATCTTGGTTCGGTTAATACACCTGTAATACCTCAGGTATATTATTTACAAATTCAGTTTAATAAAGAACAAATGTTATGTTTTTTTTGGTGTTTTCTCAGTAAGATTATTATCAAGAAATATCTGGTTTTTGTTTGTGCCTCATTACTATATGGTTCCAGATTTATGTTCCAACAAATCCCCGTGGTGCTGAAACATTACCTCCAGGAATTGTAGTTTCAGAAACAGATTTATATTTGCGAAGGTTATGGGGAAAACCTAGTGAGGTATGTATTCAAGATGTTTACTTAGAAACAACATTTTCTTTGGGTTATTTATCCAAGGAAAATGCTAGGTGGTTGTAAAATGATGGTTAGAGTACAGTTATATTATTAGCATGAAACTTACCTCTTAAACGTAGCCCTAGTTAGGGTTACGGACTTACGGGCAATGTTTAGCAAAATCCTTTGTCTAAAGAAGCTTTTAATTGACCAGATCTCTGGTCATATGTTAGGAAAACTCTATTAGTTGTTTTGCTCACCAGAGCGTATGACATTAATCTTATCAATCTTTATTGGACGAAAACTATAGTTGTCTACCAACTTTTAAAGTTGGGATCATTTAATAGACTTTCATAATGCTGTTGACGTAGAGTTTTAGGTAAACGCTGTTGACTTATAATGTGTTTAAAATTTTAAGGATTTAAAGAAGAAGCCAAAGTACTTGGTAACTTTCACCGTTGGTTGGGATCAAAGAGACAACATTGATGCAGCAGTGAAAAAGGTTCCTTTTACAAGATAGTCACTTTTTTTAGTTTGTTAAATTTAAAGGCTTGATGTTAATTTGAGAATACTGAGGTGTGGTCATGATTCTCCTAGTTTTCTGAGGATTTCCAAATCTTGCTTTTTCACTATGATGGTCAAACAACAGAATGGGATCGATATGAATGGTCAAAGCAGTCAATTCATGTCAGTGTAAAGAGACAAACCAAATGGTATGCCTGTTGTAACATATTTTGCATGTTTACTACAGTTTACATCAAGTTTTCGTCTTCATTTTCTCTTTTCTTTTAACCTTTCTTATAGGTGGTATGCAAAGAGGTTTTTGCATCCAGATATTGTGGCAGCTTATGATTATATTTTCATTTGGGATGAAGATCTTGGTGTTAAACACTTCAATGCAGACAAGTAGTTTTATTTATTTATTTTTTTCATTTCTAGTTTATGATTCATGCATTGTAACAAGCTCTAAGTTGTTTATTGATGGTATTTCAGGTATATGCAGATAGTTAAGAAACATGGTTTGGAGATTTCTCAGCCTGGCCTTGAACCCGATAATGGATTAACATGGCAAATGACAAAAAGAAGAGGTGATAGAGAAGTCCACAAGTGGGTTATCAATCTTATTTGATTTTTCTTATTTCACTGGAAATACTATGAGATTGCCACAATGTGTCTTTAAAGAAGCCTTTTATATATACAGTCGGAAATTTGACCCTTTTACTTATGAGGATTTGATTTATGTTTTGTCTCTGAAGGGTCAAATGAATAGATTTATAACAATCACCTTAATAGAAAACAACTCAAGTGGGTCGAAAGTTGTCACAGGTGTAAGACCTCATAAGTCATTTTAGAAAGCTATATTAATATTGAGACATTACAACTTTTATAACCATATTTGACAATTGACACACTAATTATTTAAAATATTTTTAGGGAAAAAGATACCTGTACCAAAAGTTATCCATTTTGACCTTTGAGACCTCTAATTGCATATATGGTCCCAACTCCCAAATAGCCAAACTTAAGTTATATATGTCTTGATCTATCAACAGGGATACAGAAGAGAAACCAGGATGGTGCAGTGATCCCCATTTACCTCCATGCGCCGCGTATAATCTCTCTCTCCCTCTCATATTCTAATTTGCTAAAATCTTGGTTGCTATCAGGAACTATACATAAATGAAGTGACAAGATTAAATATATGTTTCATGTTATCAGATTACTTGTCCGATTGACCTTTATATACTATTAAATAACATGTATCTCACTTGGGTTAGTACCAAATTTGCTGTTTTTTTTCAGATTTGTTGAGATTATGGCTCCCGTGTTTTCACGGGAAGCTTGGCGGTGTGTGTGGTATATGATTCAGGTAAGGATTTATTGCTAGATCTTCATTGATACATGTGTAAGTTATCTATATTAGAACTCTTCAAATAATTTCCCGTGTCTTTAGTCAATTTTTGAGGTGGCAATTTCTACTCAATTACTTATTAATGGGTTGATTTGTGTTATTTTCAATCTCTAATGGATGTATTGGATACCATAAAAGAGTTAGCCAGAAAGGAAGAGGGGTCAGACGGATCGAACTGGTTGAAAGTTGCCCGATGGGTTTTTAATGCATTCAACCTCTTAAATCATGTTACTAATAAAATTAGATTACTATTGTAATTAAATAGCTTTTCTAATCATATCTAATATATTAATTAACATACAAAATGTATGTGGGTCAATCTAACCGACTTCAATACTAAAAAATACATGTTTTGACCCATTAACCAACTTGCCTGACCCGCCTATTTTACCGCCTCTAGTCTAGTGTGATTCATCCTAATTTTGGGTTTCTTTTGCTCATGGAGAATGATTTGGTGCATGGATGGGGTTTGGATTTTGCTCTTAGAAGATGCGTTGAGGTTTGTTCCTTTTTTCCACCTTTACTTCTCCATGTATAATTCTACCCTAATGAGCTATTCTTCTTAATAAGTATTGTAACAAGTCCTTTTAGTCGATTAAACATATATTGTTTCATTTGTTCATAAGAAATAACTAAGAGCACTCACAGTGGATTCCTTAAAAGTATGTGAGTGCGTTTGGTATATTATATGAAATGGTTTTGGGTGGTTGTGAGTGAAGAAGAGAGAAAATGTTATTGTGGATTGGTATATTTGAAGAATTACTGTTCAAATCCTTATAAATTTTTAATAGTTTTTAAGTGGTTGTGAGTGGAGGAGAGAGAAAAAGTAATGATAATGATATAAAAAGTTTATTTAATTGAAAAGGAGAGAGAAAATGTAGTGATTTTTAGTGTAATTATATGGATAAGGATAAAGAAGCTACTGTGAATGCTCTAAACCTTTTACGTATCGTACTTCTAGCCATATGACACTCATGTGTAACAAGCCTTAAAAGATATGTCCATTAATCATCAAACATGTCATATGATTTTCATAACATGCGTGTAACCAATCAGTAGACTTGCATCATAATGGCTCAAGTTACCGATTTCCACACACATGACACATATCATGAGGGTAGTTTATTACATCTAATCTGATAAATATTTGACATATAGCGCCTTTTTTTTCACAGCCTGCACATGAGAAAATCGGTGTAATAGATTCACAGTGGATTGTTCATCAAGTCATTCCTTCACTGGTGAGTCAAGTAACACATCATAACTTGTATCATGTTGACATGTTCATTATTCTTGTTCATGCCTAATGATGGGTCAATTCAAGTTATGTTATATCTCTGGCAGGTCAAACAAATCAATTAAATAAATTAGCGTAACTTGGAAATGTGCCCAAACTCTCCGAACTGTATACTTAATGCATCCAACCTCTTACATCAATTTAATAAAAGAGAATACATATTAATATTAAACTAATAAAATTTTGTAATCATACTTAACAGTTAACACTAATTATATTTATAAAAATAAAAGAATCTAGACAAAAGTTATTTCAAGTCAACCCAACCTGGTCAATTTCAACCTTCAATCCATAACAAAATAGTTACCCATTGTCACATGTTACTCAACCCAACCATTTTTCTACCTCTAAGGATAGCCTGCAGTTCCTGAGTTCAGATTCCATGCTTATATTACCACTCGAAAATAATGGCTTGTTTGCGTATTTGATTTAGGGTCAAGTAACAAATGCAGAATATGGATGGCAAGAGGTATGTATGTAAAATTTACATCTTCAGCCAGCAAGGGATACACTCAAGGTGGTAAGATTATACTAAAGAGTTATGTTCATTTCGTAGGTAAAAGATAGATGCAAAGGTGAGTGGGCCCTATTTCAAGATCGGCTTGCCAATGCGGACATAGCTTATCTCAGAGAGACTAGAAAGGGCTAAACGGTAACTCGTTTTTGTTGCATTGTTTTTGTTTACTTAACCCTTCATTTGGCAAAAAAGAAAAGGTGGTTCAAAGCTCAAATCCTCTCCATATGATGTGTTTTGCAATATATATATATATATAGATGTCTTATCGTGTACATTCGTCACAAAAGGTGACGTCGATACTCTAACACTTACCCGCACTATTTTGTTAGGCGGGCTTTGTTCGGTTATCTAAAAAGAGTGCCTGAAGTTTGTTATATGTAATACAAGAATTGAAATGTGATTTTGGGGTAGGTGAAGAAAGCTGCCTTTGTTCAAGTCAAAGAGACAAGTTTGAGACTTCATATTGTTTTGTTTCCTTTTCTACATGCATTTATTTTCTCATTACATACCTTTATATGAGATCTAAGGATAAAATTTAGAGGTTGATTTTGTTTTTTCTTACTTTTCATTTGCTAAATTATATTTATCGTAAGCTTTTTTGATTGATTTGACATCAGATAAACCATATGTGAAGGAAGTGAGCCTTTGATCCTTCACCATTTTTTTGTTTAAATTGTTTCATTTTTAGGGATGGTATGAGAATTGTGCTAGATTTTACCTTTTAACTTGGGTAAAAGTTAGTTTATTATTATTAGTGTAATAATATAAAATTTTATTTTGTATCTAACAGCAGTATACTTACTTGTAGATCAGAAGATATTTTGGATATAGTAGAAACTGATGATTATCTCATAAATTCTAGACATATACTTTGATTATTATGAAGTCAATTTTAGATTCCAAAAATTGACTAGATTTGCTAATTATACTCACCCTGTTAAATTTGTTGTAATAGCTCAGGTATCAATTTTATCTTTCTCCTCTTTTTACAAGTTACAAGCTACGTGTACGGTATGCATACAATGATGCTAGGATCATAATATTTAATATATACTAATCATCACGTTAGCTATTCATTATAGGTTGTATATTATGCTTAGTTGAGTTATACTCAACTTTTGTTTTTTTTTAATCTTTAAGTTTTTTATTTTAACCAAATACTTTTACATATTTTATAATTTAATGTAAACATTTTTTTACTTTCAACTTTGTTGTCCTATACTTTTTTATATTTGTACAATTTTTCCCTTTACGTGTCAGTATAAAATTTGTAAGTTAGCACATCGCAGCGTGCGTTTGTGGTTCAACGTTTATAAGCTCATTTTTTCTCCGTTCAACGGCACCATCACAATGCACTGGTTCTAGATAGACTTATTGTTTTTTTTTGTTTCACGTTTAGCATACGTGACTCAATGTTTTTATGTCTACTTTTTGTTCGGTTATACATTTTTTTTTATTTTTTTTTAATAAGAGCTTTTTTGGTGTAGGTGGTCACCGACGGTAGTGTGTCATTGATGCTACTTGATACGGTTTTACGTCCCCCGATACAACGCGGGAGGCTTAATACAAGTTCATAACTTAATCTAATCTCTTTTATCGTACAAGTGAAAAAGTACGTTTTAATTTTTTTTATATATCTAATCATTTCAGTAAATGACTACCTTTTCACTTTCAAAACACAATTTATTTAAGTAATTAGTCTAATTATATTATTTAATTATAATTTTACTTTCAATCAACAATTAACAACCATTATATCCAATTTTTTCAATTAAATTTTACTGTCTATTAGATTTCAAAATATTTTAAGAAAATTAGAGTTTAATAATCCAAACTATTACTATTGATCAATATTAATCCCAACTAACAGTTTGACTAATCTCGACTTTCGATTTGTTACTAATAACAACAGTATACACTCATGACGTGATATATAACATAGAAATAATTAGAATATAAATATATTAATTAATTTTTTTTATATAAAAGATCATTTTTTGAAGTTATTTAATGTAACATTTTTATCGTTGATGGAGTAGTTTGGGGACAAAGAGACACAAAACTGAATGATAATATTTATATTTTTTCATTTTAGTTGTATAATACCACATGTCACATGTCATCTCACGATTATCGTAACGTGCCACAACATAAAAAACTAACCGAGTAAACGAACGGTTAAACTGATACTACTATTGGTAACAAAATCAAAATTTAAAATTAATACCAGTCAAGCTCTTTTGAAATTAATATTGATCAATAAATAGTTTGTATTATTGAAATCGTATTTTGCAATATTTTATGATAACAAGTTAATTACGTTACTTTCATACTTATCGTCTAACTTTTACTCAATTTCATTTTCAATTGAATTAAATAAGTCAGAAAAAACAATACATAAAATATGAAGGACACGCGAAATCGAATAGAGTTACAGAAATAGTCTACCGTCAACTATATGAACCTGAACCGGTCAACGGTCAACACGTTAGGTTTTGAAAGTTTCTTCGCAATGTTTTCGTACAATCATACAATCATACAAATCTCAAAAGCAAAAACCTGGAAGAAATGATTATATGAAGAATCAAAACATGAACTAAAACAACAAAAATTCATCAAAATTCAAAACAAAACTCCTCATTTTCGTCTCAAAATCTGCAAATCGCAACTCGTTGTTACTTGTTACATATTAATCCGTCTAAACTCTAAACTATCAAACCGATGAACAATCGTCCACAAAAGCAAACGAAATCAGATCAAAACAACAAAACAATATAAAATCTCATTGTATTAAGAAGCAAAAGAGCATTTACCACTGTTAATCGATCACGTATCCTTCAAAATTGTGGATCAATCAATCATCATCATCATCATCTACGATCCTCTGTTTCAGTCTTCAAATCCAATTATCTTCCACACAGCATTACGAACTCTACTCAGATCTCTTCCTTTCAACGTCCTCCCAACTCCTTCATGAACCGAAAACGACGCGATCCTCACCTTCGCCAAATACTCGTGCGGCGGAATCACGTCATCGTCACCGTCAAATTCACCGTCGTCGTTACGACTCTCCGTCAGCTCCTTCTTCAGTATCACCGACCAATCAGGAACATCAATCGGTAGCGACAACGCCGTTGTTCCAACAGCTTTTCGATTCTCCGGTGACGGTATCGATTTCTTCGAGCACGTTCTATGAAACTCCGGTGACGATGCGACGTTGTTCCATATGTCGAATTCGTTGAACTCGAACATCAAGTTCGCCGGAATAGTCGCCGGAATCGTCGCCGGAGGGAGGTCGGTGCCGCCGGAGAAGTAGCGGTGGTGTGATCCGCCGGAGTAAGTTGTTGATGCTGCCATTGAGATTAATCTGAAGTGAAAATTAGGTCAAATTCAAATGTGAATGTGTGAGTTGTATTGTTTGATTGATGAATGAATTGAATAGATGATGACTTTTGTTTGCTTTTATAGAGGTGTTTGTTTCTTACTCTAAACTGTGTGTTTGTACACTGAAACCGATTTGTTAGAAAATAATATTGTTTTGTTTGCATGTGTGTTAATAATTCAGGATGCCGTTGTTGAACATTTGATGGTATTTTCATTTACTTTTGAGTTACAAATTTTAATATTATTTTGTCGTATACAGACATTGTATAATGAGATTATTATTTTGTAGAAATTAAAAGTGTGTTGTTCATACTTATCCTTTATGGATAAACTCTTCCATGGAGATTCTTGGAGATATGTGACAGAATCATAATAATTTTTTACCAGAATTAATATTTCAAGGTAAGAATATTTAAACACCTCAAAATTATAAATTAACATATTAAATTTCTATATGTGTCGTATAGCCACATACGCTTTGTATAGGGTGGTCGTATAGCCTTATACGACGCGGATAACCCCTCTGACAGCCCACTCAATTTTTTCTTGTAGTCAGCGTCGAAATTTGTTAACGCGTCGTATAACTCTATATGTGTCGTATAAGGGGGTCGTATAGGACTATATGGGACGTATAGTCCTCTGACAGCCCCCCTGAATTTTTCTCGTTTTTAGTATTTTTGACCCTATACGTGACGTATATGGGGGTGCTGATTTATCCAATTGGATGTCTCTATGTTATGTGTGATAAATCATGGTCGCTATTCATGAGTTACACATAAGGTTATAAGTGGAGTGAAGTGATTATAGGTATGGGAAGAGGAGGGTGAGGTGAATAGTGAAGAGATATGCATTGCATTCGGGTGTTAAAGGCCGAAGAATCCGAAATTGTAAAATGAAAGAAGCAGTTTAGCGGGACAACTCTGTCCCTTCAAAAAAGTATCAAACACTAGATAACGACTAAAAAGATTTCACTTGATCTTGTTACACAATAATTAATCCCCATCATCTTGTAAACAATGTCATTCTTATCTATGAGAAAGTGGCAAATCTTTTTTTCTCTCCTTTTTTTGAACAGCCAGAAGAAAGTATCAAATCTATTACTAATGCCGCTCTGAGTTGTCATAATCATACATGTTGTTCTCCTACGCTCATGTGTTATGCTCTCGTGAGAAAGTAGGCGTGAAGTTGAAAGGACGTGAAACATCTTTTCATTTGTCATGAGTGGGTGTTACCCCTTGTTATGTGAGTGTGATCATGAGCTATGTGAGTGTGATCATGAGCATCGCACCCAAGTTGAACTTAAAGCCATCAAAAATTTATCAGTAGGACTAATCTACACTTGGAACGTGAAGTATAACACAACCTAATCTTTAACGTTTAATAACTATGACAAAAAAGTATACGAAACATATTATGATAGTATGATGTTTTGAGCTAAAATCATACCTTTAAAGTTTAAACTAATAAGAAAATTAGACATTTCTCTTGAGCAACAATTGCTAGAACTGAACGTCCGAGTTTATGGCTATGAAAAACAACTTTATCATCAAAATGTCACTTAACGTAATTCAAAAATCAAATAAAGAAGTGGGAAGAGCTGTAACTAAAGTAATGACACTAGATATAAGAAAGTTAAAGCAAACTTATTTGTTTAGTTTGGTAATCTAATTTTAAAACCAATTTAAATATACAAAAAATCACATCCTAGTACTAAAATTATTCATTTAGCAAAATCCAAATTTACAATGAAACTTTGTCTCATTCTTAACTTCTGACAATAAAGAAAGTAGTTTGTCGGGATCTAGGGGATTAGTGTTGGTTGGTGATGGTGTTCATGCTTAGGGCACGTGTCCACTCCTTTATAGAAGTGGTTGTTGAGGCGATGAGGTAAGAGCCACGTGAAGTGGAGCCCTTGAATGTATATAACAACGTTTAGTCCGTTACAGTGTTTTGTCTCGTACATTAGTTTGTTTGATTTCGCCAACCCGGTCCACGTGGCCTTGACGCGCGGGGTCTGGGGATGTCGGGCCACTTTAGACATAGTGCAATATTGTACGTATCGAGTTCTGAAATCGGTCTTTTATATTAATGAGGTGTAAGGATGTGTATATCAGAGTTTAAAGTGACTCAGATATTACTGGACTTGTACATGCAAGAGTGTTATACTGTTATACAATATACATCAAAGTAGTCCCAGCTGAATTTGTTTGATTTATTTTGTGAAAAGAGGTTGATTCTATAATACGTGTGAAACTATAATAAGAAATTTTTATAAAAGTATATAGGAAGATTAACATGTTAATGAGGTAGATTCATTTAACATGTTACTATAGTTTCTAATTAATAACCCATCAACCTCCATTTAAAGCTTATTTTAACACATTTATCTGTTTATAACCTATGAACCTATCTGATTTGTTTACAGATATGGTCACACATGTTGTATACAAGTTACATAATTTTAATGTTTCTATGTTATGCTTAATGAGTCTAACACAAATATGCGGGTCAATGGGTTATTTTGGGTTCAACAATCAACACATATTCAGAGCCGGCTCAACCGAATTGAAGGCCTCAAGCAAACTAAATTTTTGGGGCCCTTTTTGTGTATTTTTTTAGTTTTTTACATACACCAAACATTCACACTTTTGATTTTGATTTAACATTTATATTACTATTTATAAGTTTTATCACACAAGGTAAGTCTAAAACAAACGTGGGTAATTAATTTGTAATAAATAAACAAGTATGAAATAGTATACTAGTAAATAAAAAAATTAAATCTAAAGAGTATACTAAAAAAAAATGAGCTCATGCTCAAGAAGTTCTAAAACATTTGAATTCTATATTATAACTAGATAACTTATTTAGCATTTTGTCATATAGAAGATTCAATTAAACCGTTGAACAATTATAGTTGAAAATTAAATTAGTCAAATATTAAGAACTTAACTATTTAAATATGGCCCTAAATCAATTTTGCAAAAACTATAGAAAGCTTAAAGGGAGAGAAAATCAATATTGCAACATAATTCTTAAATCAATAACTTAAAACTATAAAAACTAAAATAAAAACAAGATGACAAAAATAAGAATTACAAAACTCAAACACAAACTAACCTTAATGTATTTTTAGGCTTAAAATCTTATAACCCATGTTCTCACAAGAAGCCCATGTAATGTCTAAGAAAAAGTCTAAATATATACATACATATTTATCTATAAATTATTAAAATGGGGGCTTTAATTTTTTAGGAGCCCCAAACCCGTTGCTTCACTTGGACTTGAGTTGGGCCGGCCCTGCACATATTATGAGCACCCCTAAATGAAAGTTAACATTATAAGCTAAAAAAAATCACCAAAATGATCATTTTATCAGGATGTGTTAGGTCGGTTGAGTCCGAAAACAATAACACATAAGATGCGTGTATCAATGTTCGTATATATGATTGATCGTGTATCATACTTTAATCCTATGAAATCAAAAGATACACAAATCAACTGTAGTACATATCAACTTTCGCTCTGGTTTACTAATTTTCAACGTGCTAAAATGCATGTATTCTACGTAATCTGTAGTCGTTAAGATTTACTGCTATTTTTGTTCTAATAGTTATTTGGTGTTTATAATTAGCATAACTTATTTAAGTTACACTTTTATGTAACTTTTATGATAACTAGCTTAACAATAATTTATGTTAAACAAGTGTTATTGTTAGCATTGTAATGAGTACTATTATCTGTATGAAAATACAAAAATATTTTAATTTCTAAACAACTTCAATTTTTAATAAAAACTTTAGTTATCACACAATGCTTGTTAAACTTAACAAATGGTATTTTTAATTTAATTTTATTGTAAGGTATAGAGTAAATCAATTATATATAACACATTTACAAGTGTTATTGTATTTTTTTTCCTCTGTTTTTTCAGTATATATACCTCTGTTTCTGCAACTAGCTTCTAATGGTTTGTGGTAGAAGTGGTTAGAGTTAAGTGCGAGGGATCATGAGTCCCAAACTTGCTGTGTATATTTTTTCCTTTGTTTTTTTCTTTTCACTTTTATTATACTTTTTGGTTTAAATTATTCTTTTTAAATTACTAAGCCGCAAAGTGCGAGTATTATTTTCTATATACGTTTCGATCTTCAATACGTTAATGTCACCGTCGGACGCATGTAGCGGCATTTGCAAACGCTGCTACGTGTTGTCATGCTACAACGCTTTCTTTGTTATTTTTTTACTTTTACTTATAGTTTTACGTTTACATTACTTTTTTTTATTATCAAACCACAACGCGTGTGACATAATATTGTTTTCTTTCTACGTATGCTCCAATACGAGATGTCATCGCCGTAACGCGTGTAAATAGGTTTGCAAACGTGTGGTAACGTCGTGATGTGTGGACTATGTTTCACTTTAAATCTTAGTTAGGAAGTAACAGTCCGCCGCATTGCGCGGTTAATAAAACTCGTTATTATAATTTATAACTAAAGTTCATATACCGTATAAAAATGCATATAGATGATCTCACACATATTCAAACACGTAGAGCACGTAGAAAAGAAACGTGTGACAAGGATGAGAAAGGGTGATGACTCCTAACAAGGGACACATGGATATTTTAAAGATGGACAAAATCTAGAAGGTAATCCTTGTCGTAGGCGTGTTATACATTAATATTATGTCTCAGGAATTTTTCTTTATGATCATGTGATACTCGACTTCATAATCATCTTATACGCGACTTAATAGTTGTGTTATTGTGTATCTATTTTCATATATGAAAATTATGCAAATGTATTGTTATTGTTAATAAAAGTAAAAGTTAAGAAATTTCATTAGTTAAACTGTTAGTGATATTATTTACGAGATATAAGTGTGACTTACACTATTGTAAATTTTTTTACGCTTACGAATATACAAATAACATATTTTTTTTATATGTAATAATGTTATTCTAACAAATAAATAATGATTTTGATTTATCTTGAAAAGTTAACATGGTTCTCGCAATAATAAATGGCTAACATTTGAACCCTCCCCTATATATGTACATATATAGTTTATATAAATATATTTAATTACATTATACAAATGGTCCCTTTAATTTACATAAATAGTCTTATAATATGAAAACATTAAAATACCTTTAAACTTAACATAAAATATAACGTTTGTTAATGTTAATACTCAAACTTGTTGCAAAATTAAAATACAATACTCCAACATATTACTTAAAATGTTAATATCTAAGCTTAATATTTTAATTAAAACATAGAGACCATTTGTGTAATTAACTCAATAACATCTTTATTAAAACAATATTCAAATTTAACTATTACGTGATGATTTTATCGCTAGAAGATTAAAGTGACACCCTTTCCTATAGCAGTACATTATTGGCAGAAATCTCACTGTCATAAATTTGTAGCCCTTGAAAACCTATATTTTTTATAAATTAACACAATATTAATAAACTTTTCTATATGTACCGTTTATTTGTATTCCTCCAACTTTCCAAAGCTTCAAAGACACTTTGAACTCTTAAGCCCTTGAATCCCATCCAATAATATTTTTAGATCTTATTTTTACCCCTCAAGTGCACACGAAAGGTATTTATTGGTTGGTTAAAGTAATGAAATGTTTTTTTTGTGCAAGTTTACTCACGTTTACCTAATCGTCTCCCAACCCTCCACTCCTACCCTCTTCACTAGAAATGTACCCCTTACACCCTCTTAACACGTTGGCCCACCACGCAGGTGCTCCAGATGCTCTGAGTCATTCTCGATACATCTTTATTTAATTAAGCCTTATGATACACATTCAAAAATGAAGAACATTATTAAACCATTGTGTGCATATTCGACTAAGGTCTTTAAGTTATCGCCTCAATATAGTCGTTAGGATCATCTAAAAGGTTTATCCGTCTCAAGTATATCATATTAAAAACATTATTTTCCTTCATTTTTTATTGCATCTTGTGTACGCTTCTCATTCAAATAACCAATTTCATTGTCAAATTTAACCTTAAGGAGATCACAGAAATCAGTATTAACTGCTTGGTTTCAAACTATTACCACAACAATGACTAAGCCATACTCGTCTTCGTCAGATCAAACGCTTAACATGTTTCGAACTAGATAATTTGTTTGATTGTCGTAGACGATAAAAACTAAGTTGAGTATAAAATTTGGTTGTTATTTAGTTCTATTTATAATGCAAAAACCCATAACGGTCGAATCTATACTCCATACCCGCTTTCTTCTTGATTATGTAACTGAACCAAACCCGCCCCTACACTAATCAGATACCCGGGTCCAAACCCTACCCTGTCTACCTATACCCGGTTTCAATAATCCCCGATGGGCCTTAGTGCCTTACCTCGTTCCTATCCGGTTCCGGGTACGACACAAGAACCGTTTTGTGCACCTCTAGCCGACTAGCCCTATCAAACCATATACATAGTTCGATCATTGCTCAAACCCTCAATTCTCAAATCCAACTCTTAACTCTAGCCCAAGCCCACATACAACAAAGAAAGGGTAAAAACGACATTTCCATCCCCACATCCCAAACCCTAATCTCATTTCCCCTTTTAATTTTCATTCACACACCTGCAACAACTCATTCACTCACCGAAACCCTAGCCGCCGTCGCTCTTCATCCTCCAACAATGCCACCGAAGTTCGATCCCTCACAAGTCGTCGACGTTTACGTCCGAGTCACCGGCGGCGAGGTCGGTGCGGCGAGTTCACTCGCCCCAAAAATCGGTCCACTCGGTCTCTCACCGAAGAAGATCGGAGAAGACATTGCAAAGGAGACGGCAAAGGACTGGAAGGGCCTCAGAGTGACCGTGAAGCTCACGGTGCAGAACCGTCAGGCGAAGGTCTCCGTCGTCCCCTCCGCCGCGGCTCTGGTCATCAAGGCGCTGAAGGAGCCGGAGCGTGATCGGAAGAAGGTGAAGAACATCAAGCACAGTGGCAACATCTCGCTCGATGATGTGATTGAGATTGCGAAGATCATGAGGTCGAGATCGATGGCGAAGGAGTTGCAGGGGACTGTGAAGGAGATTCTCGGAACTTGTGTTTCGGTTGGGTGTACGGTTGATGGTAAGGATCCTAAGGATTTGCAGCAGGAGATTGCTGATGGAGATGTTGAGATTCCTCAGGATTGATTGAAGATCGATTTGAGATCAAGTAAGAACGTTTGTTAGTTTTCTGCTTTATGTTATTGTCATATCAACATTTTGATGAGTGATTTTGGGGATATGTTGCCGAATTGTTCGATTTTGAGCTCCAATTACATACTGTTGTCTCTTTTGTTATTTAATCTTATTGTTTAGGTGAATAATTTGTTAAATTGTCTGCTGCATCATGTTCTTTAGGTTTTAGTTTTGTTCATTGAGTTGCATTGGCAACATTGTGTTGCGTTTAAGGCTTTTGAGCAGTAGATGGTTGTTAATTGAAGTGTTAATGATAGACTGATAGTTAATTTGTGGTTATTAGGGTTTATGCGAGCTATAAATGGGGTTCATTTGGGTCTGTGCCATTTATGGAATTGTGGCTACTTAGCCCAAAATGAGCCAACTTTATAAAATTTGCTATTGTAAACGGGGTCTAGTGAGGCCGCATTACTCCTAACCATTGTTTGTCGCCAGTCGCCACCAACTAGTTGTCGTTGCTGCCACCACCGCATCCACTGCTACTGCTGTCAAGGCATCAATGTGATTTAGTCTGTAGCCACGACCATTGTTGCAGTGAGGGCTGCACTTACATTGCGGATGCTGCGATGCGACCATCATATCTTTGTCGGCCCCCTTGCGACTATAAAAAAGTACAGTGTGTTAGTCTGGTTTGGTGTTTTTGTTTTTTAAAATTGACTAATTTCAACCCGAGTCTATTCTACCCATTCTCGCCCTATGGGTCAAGTCCAGTTCTTCACCCTTTCCAGCTCAACATGATTTGCATAGCCTGATTTTTCTAAGCACTATCACATCTTAAGAGGTGAACATGTTAAATGGATTATGGTTGTAAAAATCGCTAGGTGCTAATCGGGCGGTGAGGTACCGACCAACGATTGATCGGGATTACTAGGGATTAATTGAATTGCAACTTTTATAAGTAATTTTCAGTTTTATATAGATACACACTCAGTTGTGATTTTTATAAAACTATTTAGATTTATATACATACGAACACATTAGACCAAAATTTACACGTATTTGGCCAAAAATTTCAAGGTTTGACCGTAATTTCAAACATTTGGCAAGCCTCAAAATTTGGCCGGAACCTAGCCGCCGATTAGTGGCCGATTAGGACGATTAGGTCCGATGTTGTCCGACTAGGTCCGATTACCGATTTTATCCACCAATTACATGAAATCGCCAAGGTAACCGACTGACCAGCGATTAATTACCGATTAATAGGCCGACTACGACGATTTTTACAACACTGGAATGGATTTGGCCGGGGTCAACGAATCTAAATGGTTCATTGGTTACACGAGTCGTCATAAGGAAATCGGTTGACATGCGGGTATGCCACCATCCATCAAGTGACCCAACCCAAAAACATAGAGTTCTCAGCCCATGTGTTGCCCAAACTTAGAGGTGCACATTTTGGTGTTTCTCCCACCGGTTTGGGTCAATAAAAGGCTATAACTGGTTCTTGGGTTGAATTGGTTTGGGTTTAATCCGGTTTTTCGGTGTAAAATAGTCGGTTCAATTTGAAACCAGGTTTTATTAAGTTTAGTTTGGTTTTAGCACTATAAACTACTCTTATAATAATGGTTTGGTTTCAAACTAAATCACTAAAAACCGATTTCAATTCGGTTCAATATAGTTGCCTGTTTTTATCTCGACTCTACCCAAATTCACTAAACACTAATAGACATGATAAGACACGAACATGACGTGATAACTAATCGTGTTATTTTTTCCAAACACGAACATTAACCTATCTAGAATTCGGTTGTACGATAAGACTTGTTAAGTGACACGATAAAAGAAAATACTGAAACAAAGGTTGCCAAAAGTCGAAATCTTAAATAATCATAATTCTAACATGAAAAATCACATATTTAAAACAAAAGTCAATAAAAATCTTAATTAACACATCACATAGTTTAAAACAAGTATGTTTAAAGGTGGAGTCTAGAGAGAGCGTCAGACAAAGGCTGGAGATTTGGCTAGTGATACTAAGTATTCAATTGAATAGGCTGAGCAAAGAGTAGAGTTTATAAAGTGAACATGAACATCAATGGAATATATCTATGATGTATATATTTAATTATTTTATATAAGCTAAAATCTAAACAAGATTAAATTAATACGTTATCAAGTGTTTAACCTATTAAGGCATGTTTTTTATCGTGTCTTAAAAATATTGACTTGTTAATAACACAAAACCTGTTAAGCTCAAACATAAAATTTGTCAACTTCTTGAGGATGTTAACATAAATGTCAACCCTATGATGAAGAAAATAAATTAACATCAAGCAACAAAAGCTGAGCTCTAACCCTTTTAACTTAAACTAGTATGGTCCGAGCTTAAAAGCAAAGCTTCCGTTTAGAAAACAACTCACGTGTCTAGTTTAAGCTTTAGAAATAAAAATATAAAAGCTAAAAATGACATGAGCTGTAACTCTTTTAACTTAAAGTACTCAGGTTTAAACTTAAAAATTTACTCATGAGTAAAGCTTGAGTTTGAAACACAACTTATTAGCCTAGCTTGAGTTTTAAAAATAAAGTTAGAAATGATCTAAACTCTTCCCCTATTAACTTAAACTAATTGAGTCTGAGCTTAAAATTTTACTCACGTGTGTAACTCGAGTTCGAAAAAATACTCGTAAGTCGTTCTTTAATTTACAAAATAGAGCATGATATGAGCTAGGCTCTAACCCTCTTAATGTGAACCAGCCAATCTAACTAGTTTACATCATTGGCAAGAGCTTCTGTTGAAATTGGAGAGGGGAGTGGGCGAAGGAATGATTAAAAATTTAGGGGTATGAGTGACGATTTTAGTGAAGTACTTGGGATCCCTCAACATGAATAGGAAAAAAAAATATATTAGAAAACAACAACCACATTTCCTAAATAAGTCAGAGTAAATTTGAAGAAAAATTAGATTTATATTTGAAATTTATCAAAATTTAAAATACGAAGAAATTAGAATGTTTTAAAGGTATTATAACTTAAAATTAATTTTTTATAAAAAAAAATCTAGTTTATGATCTATTGGTCTTGATTAAGAAGTTGAAATATAGTCACCACTCACTACACTTCGCAGTGAGGGTGGGGGTGATGATAGTGATAGGGGTGGGAGTGGCGTTTTTTTCTGTGGCGAGCGAGAATGGTAAAGTCTGTATCATCAGCGATAGGGATGAGAGTGGCGGTAGCTATATAATTCAGGATTACAATTCCTCTTGTTGAAACCGAATTAGTAATCAGTTTTCGTTTAGGCTATGTAACCCATTATAAAAGTGAGAAACCCAAGTAAACTCAAGTTTCAAAGTTTGAGCTCATGAACACTATCCTTTCAAGTTTCTGGTTTTTTAGTTAAAACTGCACGGGTTAACACCCTTACTTAAAAAAACTAAAGTAGTTACATTTTTTTATTATAAATTATTTACAAAATTAAAATTCAAAAATCATTAAAATGTGGCCCAACGTTGCTGGGCGGTTTCATTCGATTTCGTGGTCATTGGTCGGTGTCATTGCGCTGGCAAGCTTATAATGACGACACTAAAAACATATTATTATTATTATTTAGTTTAAAGATAAGCCTCTACTAATTAATAAAGATCTTGTCACTATATAAAATTTATCATAAGTTATAGTATGTATAATTGAACTGATTATTAAATTCTGTTGAATAATTAGAAGGCCAACTGGCCAAGTAAGAAGTACATAAAACCAAATCAAAATTTGTAATTTAAACATTATATTTTAAATATTCTTTTTTAGGATAACTTAGTTTAAAATCATATTTTTCAGGAAAATTGGATTCTATAAATATGAAAAAGTATGTAACAATGATCTATGATTGTTTTTTTTTTTCAGATAAATCTTCCTAAAGAAATCATGATTATAGTTTCCTAGAAAAAATATCACATAACGACCAAATTTAATAAATTTTATGAAAAAATGTAACAATTGTACGTAACTAAAAGCAAGAAACAATTCAAATTAATAACTAACTGTTCATAAAGATGTAAATACTTCTTTGTGTAATGGTTTTGAAGGTTATAAATATCAATGAAAAATTCTTAAAAAATAAATATTATTGAAAATATGAATAATGTCATAAATTTTGAAACTAATTAAAAGAAAAATGTTATTTGGAAAGAAAATATGACAAAAAAATTTATTTTAATATAACAAAAAAGTGTTAATGGTAATATTAAAATTAATAACTTAATCATTATTTGTTAACATAATTAATAATTTTTTATAACTTTTGAAATGTCAAATAATTTAAAAGTAATAAGTGATCTTAAATATAATATTTATTGTAATTAATACGAGTTAATAGTCTTCCAAATCATTGAAACTAAAGAATGAAGAATGTAACAACACGTGACAATGCAGACGTGTCGCTTTGGTAGACGGGCTAGAAAGGAAACATGTATAATCATAGTTAGTGTTTTATTAAAAGTTATAGATAAATACCTGAAAACTTAAATCACAACTCATTATCTTTTAACCTAAATAAAACTAAAAGAAAATTAATAACAATACTTGTTTCAGTACAAAGGCATATACGAACATCCTCTAATTAAACACATCCTATAAATGCCTTAACAATCATAATTTAGTTTAGATGACTTTAAAATCATATTTATTTTGTAGAAATTATTTTTGAGCTGAGTTGGGTGTGTCTTTCTAGCTAATTCCATCTGTCAAAACTCATTAATCAAACTGCTTCATTAGTGGGGCATTAGTGATATAAGACTATGATTATACACTTCATATTATAAATTTTCTCTATAAATTATGAATTAATTAATATTTGCCCATTTTTATTTTTTCTAGAAAACTAATTCCTTTTTCTTTAATGACGTATATTTTCATTTCTCAACTCATAAAATTCCGGGTTTTAACACGTTCTAATAATAACAATTGCAATTAATTGTCTACAATTCCTTTAACTGGTTGGTGCACGTGGTCAATTTTTGCTATTTCTTTTTTGACGCCTCTTATAATATGCTCGTGCAGACATTTACTCGTGTTTGGCTCGTTTTCAAATCAAACCGAGCTAATTGGCTCGTTTACAACTGAGCGAAAAATTGAACGAGCATTTTTCGAATGTTAATATTTCAATTGAGCGTTGAGCGAGCGCAAACGAGCTGCAAACAATTTATACAACTCAACTATATAGTGTGTGATCCGATTTATATTGCAATGAGAGATTATGACATGTTGGATTTTAGGTTTTTAATGACTTAAAAACCAGCCACATTTTATAACATAACATTTTCATGAATGACAATATGTTGTGGCTGGTGATGAGGCTACGGCTATAGCCGATTAGACGGTAAGCATATTGCAGAGAACGATACATGAGAGTGGAAGATGATTGATCTAATATGTATAAATATAATTGTATATTTGTATATGGTAGACCAAATCTACTATAGTGATATGCATAAAATATATATATATATATATATATATATATATATATATATATATATATATATATATATATAAACATAAAAAATAATTCGAGCGAACCAAGCGGACCTTTGCTCGTGCTTGGCTCGTTTACAACCAAACAGAAGTTCGAATGAGCATTTTCTGAGCAAATTCTAAACGAATGTTGAGCGAGTGTCAAGTGGTGAATGCTTTGAACAGCCCTAGTCTACAAAATGAAGACTGTTTGATTTTTAACTTCTGCAGACTGCTAAAATAAACTGAAATTTAAATAATAGACTTAAAAGAGTCTTTCATCATTGAAATTCAAATAATAGTTATACAAGACTAGGCAGGGGGAGGTGGTCGGTGCGACGGTGATGACAGGAGGCGGTGGGTGCGACGACGACTAAGAGGTAGGTTGATGGAGGGAAGGAGGTGGAGGTTGGGAGGTGGAGGTGAGTTGTGTTAAAGTTTGAGAAGAAGATATATGAAAAGCTAGGTTAAGGTCTTCATAAAAAAAGGTCAGAAAGACCTTTTATTGATGAAAGGTCTTTCAAAAAAACAAACACTCTATAGACCTAAATATCTGCACATGGTCTGCACTATGCAGACAAAATAGGTCAGGAAGATCTTTTCTGACAAACACCACCAAAATAAAAATACTTTTTTTTCTCTTCATTTCAACTATATAATATTTTTTATAACTTTATCATTATTTTTTTTTCTACTCACTCACAGGCACTAACAAAAATATTAAATAATTTATAAGGGTTTAATAACATGTCCTTAAATATAAAAATGGACAGTAACAATTTATCTCTCATCCACTCTTATTATATAGGACACACATTCAAATTAAAATAAAAAACTTACTATAAATGCTCTAATATACCATAAAATAATGGACAAATTAAATTATCATTTGAAAGGTATTTAAATAAAGTTATCATTCAAAACTTCAACTCTCACAACCTTAACCCATATGACACAAGAGACTTCACTTCATTGTTTTATTCTTAAATTTTATGTATCATCAACGCTCCTGTTGTAACATGTGAGGAATTAACGTACTTACTTTTATCAACACTTCAAAGTTTTTACGAATTAACACCGCACCACATCGCAGGGTCATAATAACCAGTTTCATAACACGTTTCACCCATCTAGAAATTTACTCTATCCTAATAATAATCAGGAATCCAATTATAAACAGTAACTTATGGGTTGTTTGACAGTATCTGAATCAGTATTTTAATAGTTCAGATGTCTGAATGGTTGAACATTTAATAGTTCAGACTATTTGTTTCACGAGTAAATGTCTGAATGGTTCAGACGTTTGCCTCTGAATGGTTAAACATTATACTAATGTTGAATGGTTAAAAAGTTTAATGCTGAATGGTTAAGACCTTTTATCTGAATTGGTTAGACATTTGTCTTTGAATAGTTAGACGATATACTATCTTTTAATGATTTAAACATTTTAATTGTTCATCACTTAATGATTCAGATTATTGATAATCACTTAAAAAATATTGATTCAACTCAAAAATTTCCAAACAATGGCTGCTCTATGCTAATCAAAAAGAAAAAAAAAGGTAATAATAACAAACATATCAGTGATAGTCAACAACTGTGGCCCCTCAGGTTGTTAGCAGAAAACGCGTTTTGGCTACCAAATTTCTTTAGGAAACTTCACTCTCATCACACCAGCAACTTGTCTGTTGGTTTCACATGAATTAGTGACCCCCATTTCCATCAATTATAGCTGTAATCCTCTAATCTTATCCAAATTTGTGCTTTTGATTTTCAATCATTGACACTTTTCTGAATACTTAAACAAGTAAAACATCACCCCCCCTTCTTAATTCTTGTTTTCAAAACACAAATAACAAACAACTCTTTGGGGATCTTGTTCTTCTTCTTGTTCTTGTTCTTGCTTCTTCTACTATACAAAAGTTTGAATTTTGTGTTCATGATCAGGTTGGTTTGTTCTTGATTCTTTTGTTGGGTGTTGTTTATTCACCATTAATGGAACTTTACAGATATGGATTTGTTGTATGGTTTATGTCCACCATGTGTTTGATAAAATGCTCCTTAGAGTTTGAGCCTAAAGATAACTATCTGATAGATTGTGGGTCAGCTAGAAATACCTCTGTAGGTGATAGGATCTTCTTCTCAGACACTAACAATAATCATTTTCTTTCAAACCCTCAACAAGAATCTTTAACTGCAGCAAATTCTGAACAAATTCCATCCACATATGGATCTTCATTGCTTACAACTGCAAGTGTTTTCAATACAACATCCAACTTCACCTTTTCGATCAATCGCCATGGGCGTCACTTCATACGCCTGTATTTCTTCCCTTTCGATTCGAATACTCGAACCTACAACCTCAGTAGTTGTAAATTCTCTGTATCTGCTCAAGGTTTTACTCTACTTAGGGATTTTGAGCCAGATAATACTCCTACTGTTAAGGAGTACTCTTTAAACATCACCTCAGATGAATTGGTGATCACTTTTGTTCCTTTTGACAATTCGTTCGCCTTCGTGAATGCGTTAGAAGTTGTTTCTCACCCGGATGAACTCATCCCCGTTTCTGCCCAAACCGTCGAGTTTTCAAGAAACTCTCAGAGTTTGATCACACATGCACTAGAAACAGTGGCTAGGATTAATATGGGTAACCAAACTGTTTCTCCTGATAACGATACTCTATGGCGACTTTGGAGTTCAGATGGCCCCTTTATAAAGCAGAACGCTTTCGTTCAGTTTGTTTCGAATTTGAGTGCTGTAAACTATACAGAAAATGGTACATCTGTTGATATTGCTCCATTATCCGTTTATGGTACTGCTACTAAACTAGATACCGAGCTTAGACCTGATGCACATCTTAATAACACTTGGTCTTTCAATGTGGACCCGGGGTTTTCCTACTTTGTGCGGTTTCATTTCTGTGATATTATCGAACACCCAACTTCAGAACTGGTCCTCAATGTTTACTTAAACTCAATGTCGGTCGCTAAGGATCTTAATCTTGGTCAAATTACGTCAAACATCCGGGGTGCTCCTTACTTCTTGGATGCTGTCACTCGGGTAAGCGAGAATGGCATGATAAATGTAAGCATTGGAACTAGTCATGCGAACGGGGCTCTTCCTCAAAGCATTCTTAACGGGCTTGAGATTATGAAAATAAGCAATTCTAAAGGGAATCTTGATGAAGTCGATACTAGGAAAAAGCAGAAAGTTTGGGTCATAGTCGCAGCGGCTGCTGGTGCATTGTTATTTGTGGCTGCTTTGGGTTGTTTGATCTTCATCTTGTGCAGAAGAAATAAAAGAAATGCATCATATCCGAGCCACTTTACGCAAGAAAACTCGAGCCCAAATGAAAGTACCATTTTTTCAAAATCAAAGATTGGATACAGGTTTCCCCTAGTAGCAATTCAAGAAGCTACAGATAAATTCAGTGAGAGTTTGATAATTGGAATTGGTGGTTTTGGGAAAGTTTATAAAGGAACATTGTTTGATGGTACAAAAGTGGCTGTGAAAAGAGGTGCCCCACAATCTCATCAAGGTTTAGCCGAATTTCGAACTGAAATCGAAATGTTATCCCAGTTTCGTCATCGTCATTTAGTATCTTTAATAGGATATTGTGACGAACGGGATGAAATGATAATTATATACGAGTATATGGAAAACGGGACTTTGAAAAACCATCTGTATGGTTCGGATCTCCCTAAACTGAATTGGAGGCAAAGGCTCGAGATCTGCATAGGTGCAGCAAGAGGACTTCATTATCTACACACGAGTTCTTCAAAAGCAATTATTCATCGCGATGTTAAATCCGCTAACATACTGTTAGATGAAAACTTCATGGCTAAAGTTGCTGACTTTGGGCTGTCAAAGAACGGGCCAGAGTTTGACCAGAGTCATGTTAGCACCGCGGTCAAAGGAAGTTTTGGTTATCTTGATCCTGAATACATGACTAGACAACAACTGACGGAGAAATCCGATGTTTACTCTTTTGGGGTGGTTATGTTTGAGATTTTAAGTGGGAGGCCCGTCATTGACCCCTCTCGCCCACGGGGAATGGTCAGTTTGGTCGAATGGGTCAAAGAGTCGCAGAAAAAAGATGAATTAGAGAAAGTTATTGACCCGTATCTCGTTGGAAAGATGAAAATGGAGTCTTTGAAGAAGTTTGTGGACATTGCTGATAAATGCTTAGCCGACGAAGGTATTGATAGGCCTACAATGGGAACTGTTCTATGGAACCTTGAGTATGCACTTCAACTTGAAGGAATCGAAATAACAACGGGTCAGACGGGTCAAACAGTCAATGATTCGACAAAAATACACGCGGAGAATAGTGTTAGTGGCGCGGTGTTCAGTGAAGGAAGTTTGGGTGATCTTGATGGTGTCTCAATGAGCAGAGTTTTTTCAAAGATGGTTAAAGGTGAGGACCAAGATATGAGGTAGAAACAGTCAACACATTTGTTGATTAGGAAGATATGTATAATTTTTCATTAAAAGATATGAATAGTAGTTTGTTATTATGGTTTTTACTTCTTTTTTGCATGATATACTAAGGAGCTTTGCAACATGTAAGTTCTTGTTTTACTCACTGATATGAATTGCTATTTTGAAATGTTTTCATAATTGTACAATCAATCCACTGACATATCAATTAACATACTCTTATTATTAATCAGCATATCAAGTATGATTACAACAAACGTATAAATTTCTATTCTTAATACTTGCTAATTTAGATAAAACAAAATTCCACCCATTCATAACATCAAATACAAAGAAAAGATTGAGCGACACCATAGGCAATTGTAACTCCAATACTTGACCATTTGAATAAAACTCAAGTATGCATCATGATCAAGATTTCAACATTTTTTTCTTCTTATTATTAAAGCTTATAATTCGAATAGGGATGACAGTCAAACCCGAACCCAATAGAAATACTCGAAACCGAGACATTTGGGATGTGTATGGGTCGGGTAAGTGGGTATAGTACCGGTATAAGATTATTTAATTTTTTTTTACGGGTTTGAAACAAGTGTGGGATTACATGATATATTCGTTTACCCGATTAAAATATCCGTTTACCCTAGTATAAATGCGAAATACTTTTTGCTTTTTTGGTATAAATGACTAAATTTGTCAGCTAATGATATATTTTTTATCTTTCATAAAATAATAAATATAATTATATTAATAATAATGATATATTCCCTCAACAACACCACTTTATTAGTTTAGTGTATTTTTATAATATTATTGTATCAGTAACAATTAAATGATAATGTATTATTAATCATAATATATAGTTCTACATCTGATAAAAGTTTTTATTTGAACACTTAAAACGTAGTCGTAATAATTAATATTCATAACCTATCAAATACCATATGTTCGATAATAGTATCATGTCGGTATAAATAGCTAAACATGCGTAGATATTCACGAGAATTCGAGTGCTTATATAATTGAATTGATCATCAAAACCATTATAATCTCAAAAGCTATCATTACGACATTTTGTATACGTTCAAACAACCGCAATGAAACGCTGGTTTAATTCACTAGTCTTATAAAAACCTTAACAATCATATTTTATTTTAGATGACTTTAACATTACTATAAACTTAACTTTAAAGGTTGGTGGCAAATGCCACAGGCTAAAAACCTCCCCTCAACTTTCTTGAATTGACATATTGACCCCTAAACTGTTTTAAAACTTTAAAAAATGTCACTCTAACCCGTCGAGTTTCTAAAGATTTGAAAAAACTAATTTTTTATATCCTTATTTTTATATATATGTTAGTGCAAGTTCGAGTTCATCTATGTTTTGACGAAAGTTTAATTCGGACACAAGATGAGTCAAATGCAAAATGTTTTCGTGTTAAATTTTATGTATGTTTTTAGTTGTTTATGTTTCGATTTAGATTTTATATGAAAACAAGTGAAGTCATATATAACATGTTTTCGTTCGATGATATAAATTCGACTAACTCTACGTTTTGACGTAAATTTAGTTCGTAAATGAGTGAAGACAATTGTAGCATATACTCTTTATCGTGTCTTGTATGGCACCGCCACGACGCGCGAGTATATTTACTAATTATATTTATTTTGTGGAAATTATTCTTGAGCTGAGCTGGGTGTGTCTTTCCAGATGATTCCATCTGTCAAAACTCATTAATCAAACTGCTCCAATCATTAGTGGGGCATTAGTGATATAAGACTATGGTTATACATTTCATATAATAAATTATCTCTATAAATTATGAATTAAATATTTGCCCAATTTTTAATTTTTCTAGAAAACTATTTCCTTTTAGTTAATTTCCTTTTACTTTATTGATGTATATTTTCATTTCTCAACTTTCATAACAAGTTTCACCCATCTAGAAATTCAAAAGCATAAATGTAACCACTATACGTTATATTTCCATTATTTTAGAACCATTGAAGTAAAAACTTATTAAGTATCATATAAATATAAAAATTATAATCTTTTATGATATCTAATGTCAAAAATTAGAGAATTCAAAGCCGAGAGAACATAGATGAACATTATTCATACGTAACTTTTTCTGGAAATTGATTTTGTCACTTATTTCATCCATGTGCTAATCGACACAAACAGGTGTTTTATTTCTGGTTCTTATTTATATATTTGTGGTCCAAGTTCTTTTAACCTAACCAAGATGTAAAGAAACCAAAAGAATTAGCCGTTTGTATTTTTCTGTTAACAGCCATTTGAACTCACACTGGCTAAAACTTAAGATTCCCATTCTTTAAAATATGCTATTGTGTCTACTTAAATGCAAACTCTTTAATTAAATGTAAACTCTTAAATCAAATTACGACCAAAAAATGTCGTTTGTATTATATTAAAATTGATAATAAAATTAAAGCGGTTGTTTGGTAATTTCTGATTGATTAAATGCTGAACCAATAATAGGTCTGAACCATTAAATGTTAAACCATTAAAAGGTCTAAACAATTAAAAGCTAGTATATCGCTTAACTATTCAAAGACAAATGCATGACCAATTCAGATAAAAGTCTTAACCATTCAACATTATACCTCTTAACCATTCAACATTAGTATAATGCTTAACAATTCAGAGGCAAATGTCTGAACCATTCAGACATTTGCTCGCGAAACAAACAGTCTGAATTATTAAGTGCTGACCAATTCAAACATATGAATCATTAAGAGACTAATTCAGATGCTGTCAAACAGCCCTTAAGCCATTAATATTAGGTTATAACACATGTTGCTCAAAGGTTTAGTTTAACCAAATTCTTAAAAATGACATTTTTTAATATGGTTTGCTTTAAAACGAAATATTAAGAAAAAGTTTAAAAAACAAAGTTCACAAAATTAATATAATTGTTATATTATTTATAGTTATTATACGTACATAATTTCAATCATATTTGTTTTAGAATATCATTTTATAAATAATAAAATTTTATTATATGTAATATTTTATTTATTCAACCCGTATAATATACGTTTTAGTAAGACTAGTTTTGCGCATATAGTATTTGAAAAACTTTGTTATCTTTTTGAAAGGTACCCCTATTTTTAAATAGTAAAATAAGTAAACGGTATAATTTAATTTTAATATAATTTTAATAATCACAAATATATGTTAATTAAGCTTGCAATACTAGAACCTTAATCATTGTATTATCTTCAATTCTTCCATAAATACCCACCATAACCCCCCACAAACACCACACTCAACTCACAAAACCATTTCATCACTTCTCACTTCCACCACAAAACCATGACAAAAGACATAGAAGTGGCGGAGCACCACGGCGGCAGCAGCGACTACGCCACCAAGGACTACCACGAACCGCCCCCGGCCGCCTTATTCGACCCCGAAGAACTCACCAAATGGTCGTTCTACCGCGCCTTAATCGCGGAGTTTGTCGCCACTCTCCTCTTCCTCTACGTCACCGTCTTGACCGTCATCGGATACAAAAGCCAAACCGATCCTAACCTTAACACCGATCAGTGCGGTGGCGTCGGTATCCTCGGTATCGCGTGGGCCTTCGGGGGCATGATCTTCATCCTTGTGTACTGCACTGCTGGTATCTCTGGTAAAAACTTCAGTCTCTTCAACTGTAACTAACTTTTGATCAAAAAAATAAAAAAACTAACTAACTAACTAACTAACTGGTGTTTGCTAAAATGAGCCAGGGGGACACATTAACCCCGCGGTGACGTTCGGGTTGTTTGTGGCGAGAAAGGTGTCGTTGATACGCGCGTTGGGGTACATGATAGCGCAGTGTTTGGGTGCCATTTGTGGTGTTGGGTTGGTGAAGGCTTTCCAGAGCTCATACTACAACCGCTATGGCGGTGGTGCGAACGAGTTGGCTGATGGTTACAACAAGGGGACCGGGCTCGGGGCGGAGATCATTGGGACGTTTGTTCTTGTTTACACTGTCTTTTCGGCTACTGATCCTAAGAGAAATGCTCGAGACTCCCATGTTCCCGTAAGCACTTCTTATCGTTACAAATAACATAAAAACCTTAATTTAATTAAGAAAAACGAAAACCTGAGACATTTAAGACGAGACTGGTATTTAGTATGAGATTAGTTATAAAACTTTTTACGGATTTGTATGTTATTAGGTTATATACTTATTATTATCTGAAAATGATTTAAAATTAACATGTCTACTCACACTTAAACCAACTATATATATTGATATATTGTAATTAACATTATCTTAAAAGAATATAATAAGTTTGTTTATGAGGTAATTAGAAACTTACAACTATTATATATTATAATAAAATGAATCCAACCTGTAACGTTCAACTGGATAAGATCATAAACAATATATCTGATGGTTTTAAAAAAATCATCAAACGCGACAGATATAAGACTGAAGTTATAAAGTTGTCTTATATCGGACGTGTTTCGTTAAAATTTAAAATACATATGCTAATTAATATTCTAATTTACAAAATTGAATATGTGAAGGTATTGGCACCACTGCCTATCGGATTTGCCGTATTCATGGTGCACTTAGCCACCATCCCGATCACCGGCACCGGTATCAACCCCGCCAGAAGCTTTGGCGCCGCGGTGATTTACAACAACGAAAAGGCCTGGGATGATCAAGTATGCAAATTTCTTTTTGCTAATTGTTATCTATTTACATATTTTTAGCTCAATAGTTTGTTTATTTGAGTGATTTGATTTCAATGTTGCAGTGGATATTCTGGGTCGGACCATTCATTGGAGCCTTTGCCGCCGCGGTCTACCACCAGTTTGTACTTCGAGCCGCCGCGATCAAAGCACTTGGTTCTTTTAGAAGCAATGCTTAAGGTTGAAAGATGTTCATTCATGGTTGTTAAGTTATTGCATTGTATATGTTTGAAAACATTGGGGTTTCAATTCATGTAATTGTAATTTTATGTTCTTTCAAGTCATGTAATTTAATTTGTAAAATTCAAGTGTTATCATTTTCTTTTATCTATCTCAAATCTGGTTTGCTGATCAAATAATTTCGAGATCAAAATGTGTGAGATAAGAAATTTATAAGAGCTTATATGTTTGTTAAATCTTCTTTTAGTCATAAGAATCAATTAGAAACTCATGGGGCGCTAATACTTTTAACCAACAAGATCATATAAATTACAGTTTGTTTTGGACAGATACGCTTCAAGGGATTATGGTATTTAAAAATGGAAATAAGATTTAAATATGACAACTCTGCTAGAGTGGAATCGCCTTGAAAGTTTATATGTTTGTAATATTCATTAGTAACATTTGGTCTGTTCATTCTTGGTCTAGAATATAATGTTTTATCACGGTTTTGGAAATAAATCGACATTTAAACTAACCATTTACCGGTTTAACAAGCCCTAAAAACCAATTAGTCGAAAAACAACTAAATTAGTTTTTCATTGGTTTTATTTGGTTTGGTTAAGATTATTGAGTTCCATTAAACGCTTGGTAGGAACTCTTTTTCGTTTAATAAAGAAAAATGGATAATGTCATAATCATTTCAAAAGAAATAAGTTCCTTATTTAGTTAGGTATTAATACACGTTACCCTTTAGGCATATTCTTTTGTTATTCGATTACAAAAGATAATGTCAAATAATAGTATAATACTATTGACAAGTCAACGCAAACATGTTTGCTTGTAAAACGTGAACAATCTTTCATAAGCACTTTGAAGATACGAAACAGATTGATTCGAAATATTAAATGTATAAATTTATATATCATCATAAGAGTCAATGCAATTACACAAATAACTCTTCAATTACAAATCAATAATAATAGGGCTTTTAGGCAAATCATTGATAGCTACTTTGTAAAATTAAAAAGATTTGATTATCTGAAATTAAGACCGAAAGGTTCTATTAATCAAAACAGTTTTTCATGTTGTTAATAGGATAGCTTGGTGGCAAACGGTATACTCCTCAACTAAATAATTGTATGTTTAAATCTTGTAGTATACAAGTTTGATGATTAGTTTTTGCATTTCTGCTAAAAGAAATTGTTGTTAAAAACTTTTTAAACATGCTTACAAGAAAGTTCATCCTAAAGCATATCTTCGTGTGTGTTACGAAAATGTCTATAGATAATTAAATGCGTATCTCTATCAAAGAGATAATTTGAGGTTTTTGATAGGTGGTTTTACTTTCAAAAATAATACATTTGTTGCTCAGATTTCATAACCTCATGTGTTAAACAAGATGAGGGTATCATTTCATTATTAGTCTAATTAATTGAAGCTGACATGTCTATTACCTAACCGATATGCTAAACATACTTCATCTTTATTTAGTTTAATTTACGTTACTAATTTATCTTTTTAATTTTACTCAAATAAGGTATATTTAGGGTAAGGCGGTATGTATAGCCTACTCTCATATAACTGGTTGTTTGACTATGCAAACTTTTAGTTTTAACTTTTTAAGGTAAGAACCACGTGCCTACTCTCATATAACTGGTTGTTTGACTATGCAAACTTTTAGTTTTAACTTTTTAAGGTAAGAACCACGTAAATATCATCTTAAAGGTCGCACAAATTTCATTTTTAGTCTAATACCATCGTCTTTTTTTGAGTCACACATTCATATATTCTTTTGTAATGGTAGCATATTTTAAAGAAGCATTGATCGAATAAACAATTTAGTTGAAAGACTACATTTACATCCATTACTACATAATAATAAATTAAAATGAAAATTGTAACAACAATATTAGAATATATTACAATGAAATCTACAAAAGCATTTTGGTCTAGTAATAACCAAGTGCATTGTATATAATTTTATTTTTAAAGGATCGTGTGTTCAAGTCTGGGCAAATAATGTATTTTCTAGTAGATTCAAAAATACGTATAAAATATTATTATACCTTAAAAACCAAGGTAGGTGGTTAATGAGATTGTGTATCCGATCTTGGTTTTAATATATAAATTTTGTTTTGTCCTGAGTAACAACAATTGACCTAGCACACCTGTTGCACCTTTAAACCCGTCAATCTGCACCACTTATTCTGAACCACTTGGCTCGTTAGAGTTAGATTTCAGGTGACAGTGAAGGCTTTAGTAAGTACAAAAGCTTTTAAATGAATAGTCCTTGAGTGAGCCTTCATGTGCCAACACACGTGAATTGTACCAAGATATTGTATGCTTTGCTACCGATGGGTTGCCCATCCAGTAGCTCAATGTTTTGTTTCCATCCGACAAGTTACTCGTCCAGGTAAAACAAGTCTTGTTAGTGTAGGTTTCCACCCACTTATAAGGAAGGTTTCGTGCTGTTTCTCAAACGATGTAAGACTTGCATCTACACCCATTCTAATGGAGTCCAACGTCCTTGCTAGCACATCGGTCCGGTCTTTGGCTTTGATACCATCTGTAACAGACCATGTAAACCGTATTAAGATATTGTTCATTTTGCCCCCGATGAGTTGCCCATTCAGAAGCTCACGATTTTGTTTTCATCCGACGAGTTGCTCGTCCAGACAAAACACGTCATGGTAGAAGAGATTTCCACCTAGTTATAAGGAAGGTTTCGAATTACTATTAGTTCAATGTAAATACTGTACGAAAATGAGTCAGGTCAATTGTGTTCTATATTTTATCATGTCTCGTTGTCTCCGCCACCGACGGATAAAAAAATCTAGTTACCATTAAAATAAAAAATAAAACAAATAAAGGTAAATAGTCAACGCCGGAGATTCTGTCATCTTTACGCTGCTTCCCAAACCGACGGCGATTCAATCTCTTAATATCCCACATTTCCACCATCTCTTCACTTCAATCACAGATCTACAATATCTTCACCCATTGATCTTCAACAATCACTACACCTTCACAACAATGGAGATCAACACACTACTTCACATTTTCACCTTCACACTCCTCCTCACTCTCACCATCTCTTCTTCAGATCCACCGGAACTCTCACCGGCACCATCTCCTCCACCACAATCAGCTTCAAACGACTCAATTTCAGTTTCTTCCTCATCTCCTTCACCTTCAACATCTTCTCCACCGGCTCCTCCGCCTTCAGATCTGTCAGATCCACCACCGTACGACGGATCTCCGCCTCCGTCACCGTCACCGTCACCGGTACCGTCGCCGGCACCGGCGGAGGCTAGCGATGTATCCGCCGGAGTGAAGAGCGAAGAACCGACGGAATCTCCGTCCGGCGGGATGAGCGGAGGGAAGAAGGTCGGTGTGGCGTTTGGATTGATCGCCGCCGCGTGTGTCGTCGGAGTCGGAGGCGTTTTGTACCGGAAACGGCAGCGGAATCTCCGGCGAGCACGGTACAGTCAGGCGGCACGATTGGAGTTTTGACAGATAAGTATTTTGATCTTGAATTTTATTGAATTTGATTGAAATTCGGTTTCTACATTTAGATCTAGATCTGTGGATTCGGAGTATCGTATCATATAGTTAAGGATTCATCATTCATAGCATCGATTTTGCATCCAAATTGCGGTTTTCTGATGTTCGGAGTTGTTAGTTACAGATGAGATTGTTATCATACATCATTGATTGTTTGTTGATGGTGAGAATCTGATCAGTTGATCATCTCATGCACAAATTGTATGTGGAAATAATAATTTAATATTGTTTTTTTACCAGCTCGTAATTACTCGTATTAACTAACACCAACAAACTTACAAGCATTCTGGTAGGATTCGAACTTTTAACAGTGCGTAAGAGAAATGATCGAGTTTCCTATTAGGTTTGTGTCGTATCATAAATTCACATCCTATCACGAACTTTTATCGGTGCGTAAGATAAATGCTCGAGTTTTCCATAAGGTTTGTGTCGTATCATAAATTCACACCCTATCACGAACTTTTATCAGTGCGTAAGAGAAGTGCTTGAGTTTTCCATTAGATTTGTGTCGTATCATAAATTCACACCATATCACGAACTTTTAACACTGCGTAAGAGAAATGCTCGAGTTTTCCATTAGGTTTGTGTCGTATCATAAATTCACACCCTATCAGAAATATTATAACATTTAAATTTTTTTGGAGCATGTTTGTTGTATATATTTGTTAGAATATTATCAGAATTCTGTCGCAAACTTGTTACACAATTGGTTGTCGGAACTGTCGCAAGTTGTTATCTTGTCGCAAAATTCTTTTTGCAAACTTGTCGCAATTTCTGTTAGAAATTTGTCACAAATATTAGCAAGGGTTTTTGCGACAAAACAAGTTCCGTTGTACATTTGTTGCAAAACATGTTTTGTGACAAATTTACAACAACCTTGTATGTTTGTATTTTTTTTTTCTAGTAGTGATATTAATAGTATACATGGAGCTCATTTTGCTTAAATTGGGATAGATTTGTTTCAATATATATAATTAGTTTAAAATCTGAGTCAAATATATATGTACCTTCTATTAAAGTTACTTGTGTAATCTTCTTTAATACTTACCAATTATTTAGCTGACAATATTTTCTTATCGAGAATACAGCATAAAAAAATTATTTTACAAAGTATAGATTGTAGAGCAAAATGTTCCAGAATCTCAACACAAATTAAGCAAAAAATTAGCTCTTTTTTCTAAGTTTCAAGCTTTCTCCTTAATTTAATTGGCCTGAGAGATATGATGGTGGCGGTGGTGACGACTAGAGCTTAGTTTCGTGATGATTCTAGATTGAAAACATCAGAAGATCCCATACAAGATGGCTAGGATGGCGGTGGTGGTGCATAATTGAACGCTAGTGATAGTGATAGTGAGATGGTGCAATTTCAACAACTTAAGAATCTTATTGTTGATATTGTGTGCTACACTATCTTCTTCACTTCAATACTTTTACAACAATCACCTTCACTTCAATACTTTTACAACAATCACCGTACCACATATTGCAATCCCACAACCCGCTAGCATTGCAAGAAAAATCGATAAAATAGGCTGAACATTAACCTACACGACATTAGAACGATTGTCACTTGATGAAACATCTATAATGTTACGTCATATGATTAAATTCGTTTTCTACAAGTAGTTTCATTAAGTACCACCGTAAATATAATGATTCGCCTTACCATAGAGTGAAACAAATGCGCGAACATGACGACCAAGGAGAACTGGATTATTGCATATAGCCAAGCATATTGTCTTTTTACTGTAAATAGAAACTCTTTAGGTGAGTTAATTCTACATGATAAGATAATTTGAAACGTAGCTAAAGTTTCATTTCAATGTCACATGACAAAAATATAAATGGATATCAAAGAATTTACTTTTGCAAAGACGACAATCATTCACCAATGAATTGAGTTCATTTTGTGATTCATTAACCAAGATATAGTCATGAGGCATACTTCATGGTTGTTTGTTAGCATATGAGATGGTTCAGTTCAAAAGTTAATAATCTTTTTATAGAAGCCCAAACTGTTAAACCATACTGAATCAAATTCGGCTATGTTTTACACTTAATGGTTCAGACTGTTTATTTCACGAGCAAATGTCTAAATGGTTTAGACATTTGCATCCGAATGGTTAAACATTATACTAATATTGAATGGTTAAGACATCTTATCTGAATTGGTCAGACATTTGCCTTTGATAGTTAAGCGATATATTATTGGTTCAACACTTAATCATTCAGAAATTGTTAAACAACCCTTACTCTTTATTTATTTATTTTGTGAGGTAGAAAGCTTACCCATGGCAGAAGAAGTCATGGATGAAAGAACCCCTAATACACAAGAAAATGGAAGAGATAAAGCAATAGAACCTAAACCCATCTTCCCAACCTTCAAAAAACACAATTTATTAAAACAAACTCACCATAAATCTAATGAAAATCCATACAAATCTTTACCAGAAGCTGCTCAAGAAAGCAAAAGTATGCAAGCGCGCTAACAATAACAAGAATCGGCATTTCTTGCCACACCCTATAGATATCACTGCCAAAATCACAACAAAAAACCGATATTAGATGCTAAATTCAACTCTAGATTTGAAAAAGTTTGAAACTTGCCTATACGCATTGACTTCAATAGGGTGGTCATTCGCAGCATTAGCATCATTATCTTGATTTGTCAAACTATTTTGGATTCTTAGAAGTGTAACGGGTAGATTTTCAACATCTTGATGACACACATCACACGTTTTGTTACCTTTTATGCTAAACCATTTTATGGCACATTCTTTATGGGCTAATGCAAGTTCACCTCTGCAACTGCATTTCATCTTCAAGGTTTCTCCACCTTCACATAATTCAACATAACATATCCTGCAAACGGCCTCTTCTTCGGCTATATCGTCAGCATTAGCTTCATAGACATCAAACCATTTGTCACAGGTCATCAAAGTACTTTCACAATTATGTATTGAAGGATAAGTGACATAAAAATAATATCTTTGTGAGACTGTAGAGAGAATTTTCAGAATGAAAATACAATTAAGCAGTGAATAAGTAATTATGTTTCACAAAGTAATCTATTTGTTAATTGCTGCTATAAAACTAACAATTTAAATAATCAACAGTTAAAAACTATAGATAATCACTTTCAAAAATGCAAATCCAAACACCCCTTTTTGTATAGATTATTAGAAATAAGCAAACTTACCATCATCATCAGTAGGAATATGGGTTAATGTCATGCCATCAAAATCTTTCACCTGTGAAGCTTTCGTGATCAAACGGAAAAAGGAATTTGATCTCCTCATACGCGTGTTTTCATTGAGGATGGGGACAGATTGAGATCGAGGGATATGCTCGTGGAATTTAGTCTATGAAATCAAGCATATAACATTTTCATTACATGAGAAATTAATGTCTAAAACGAGTTGAAATTCATCGAAAGTCTAATTTTAATAATTTTAACCACCTAATCTTTTTTATCTAGACAGTTACTTCATTCATAACTAACTCAATATTATTTATGAAAAAATGAACAAACAAGTGTTTGTGGGTCAACCCACTGGACCACACCAGCCCATTTCAACCCGTATCAGAAAATGACTTGTTTCAACCCAAACTCGTTTCACCCATTAACCAACCAACCACACCGATGGCGAAATGAGCTATTTTCTTAAAATTTTATAGCAAACATGGGACTGAAGGGTCAAAAATCCAATCAACTCACCTGCAAATCAAGTGAACCACCTGATCTTTTCAACCCGGACTCCACGTCTGACTGTCCAATCGGGGTAAAAGATCGAGATGGTGTTGTCATCTTCGTAAACATTTTTGTAAGTGACCATGATCTTGTAATAGACGCTTTCTGTCGTGGTAAGAAACAAGAGGCTGCTGGAATTATCACATCTGTAACAGTATTTCTATTCTTAAAACTCAGTTTTGGTAAAAGTTTTTTCTTTAAAGATATATTTTTGGATGAACAAGTTTCGGGTGATGCTGCCACGTTCACTTTCTTGTGAAACCGAGGCGGTGGAGGAGGCGCTGGAGGCATTTTTATCTGAACAAATTCATTAGAGGAAGAAGACTGTAATGTTCTTGATGGTATCTCCATAATCAGATTTTGTTCTCTCAGATAGTTTTCACCCTAAAAAACAAACAAGAAAACAAAGATATTTAAAGATTTTGATTGAAGAATTGATGCAATTTCAAATGAACAATTGGTCTCATGAATCTTTAAAAGATATAAGCTATGAAAGAATAAAGTTGTCGCCTTTTTCTTTAAATGTTTTCACCATCCGTTTTCATTCGATGGGTCCTTTTTGTATGGGACCCATGAAAACGGAGGAAAATGGTATAAACGAATGAAACCTAAGCTTTTTCACATCATTGACAACTTATAAAAGAAACATAAGCACAATTAGAGATTTTGACAAAAGGAAATGCAGTCAAAATTATTCTGCACTAACAAAAGCATTGGAGGTTTATGTGATGCTTACAATTGCCAAAAAGTGTCGAATCGAAAGCGCCTTTCTTTATAATTTCTAGTCCTATAGCATATGCCCTTAATAGTTGTAATCATATGGCTTTGATTAAACAGGATTATATATAATCTGAAAGTAAGATAACTTTATTCGTGTGAACATATGCTTTCAAAGGAAGTCAACAAAGTGGTCAAGAATCTTGAAACACAAGCTATATGCTTAAAAGTTCAAAATTCTAAAAAAGAATCCATTTCTGCAGGCTGCACCTAGAGGGCGTGATGGTTCGACCCTCATTTTCGCTCGTGTGGTTTCTAATAGCCATCTGGTGTCCAGATAGTTCAATATCAAGATAGCATATAGTATGAAGTAATTTCGGTGGTGTGAAACGATCAAAGGTTACTTTTGTGAATTTACATAAAGTTATTCAAAACTCAAAATCAAAACAATGGAAACATTTACAATTCATATTCCAGCACTATTTGACTATGTTTGACAGTAACCCTTATCTATCCTTGAAGGCAGAAATATCATGAAAACAAATAAAATAAACAAGATCAGCTGCAAAACAGGTTCATGTGATAATTTCTCAACTTCCCAATTGAGTCAACCACAACCTGTATTATGATTAAAAGCAAGATCACCTATACTTTTGTAACATTGAAAATGGGTAAATCAGTAATTTGATCAAAACATATTGCTGTAACATAAAACTGTTTAGAGGGTTAGAATTTAGTGTTTAAAGATCAAAACAATTCAAAAAATGATTTGCAGCTGATCATCAACATACCCGAATACCTACATATCAAGAATATTATAACTTTAGTAATAAAACTTGAACTTAAGAACGACCCGTTTACAATTATCAACCAAAGTTAGAGCATATTAAAATCGAAGACGAAAAATGAAGAAAAAAGGGGTAGAAATGAACACTAACCATTTGAATTTGGAATGTAACTTCTTTAGTTTGGGAAGAACTTGAATCATGCCCTTGATCACCTGCAGATTCAATGGAATTACTTTCTTTAAAAATCATGATTTCATGCAGCAACTTGATATGGGTTTTGATCTTTTTGGGGCACCCAGAGAATTTAGTTAGTGAGGGGAAGAGAGGGAATGTTCTGAAAGAGAAGCATGCATTAATATGTACATAAAGGGCGTTGATTTTAGAATAATATATGTTTAACGGGAAGAACCGCCTTATATATACACAAGTATATTATTATTAGTATTATTATTATCATCGTAACTCTTAGCGTGTTCATAAATGAATCACTCCTATATATATTATATATATATTTTAAACGGTTAGATGTTACTTTAGTTTCGTACTTAAAATCTTAATAGACGGTGCTCAAAATCTTACCTTATAATAGGAGCTTCACCACGACAATGACAAACAAACTTTAAATGTCTTTCTCATTAGACCCAACGTGCCAACCCCTCACCCTCTAGAAACGTTATATGTATCATTTGTTTTTCATGCTTCTTTTTGTTATAGTTGATAATAATAATAAGGTTATTATATAAAAGGAAATCATAAAAACAATCATATTTTGTTAATTTTTCTTAGTTACGTTAGTCTTCATTTATATAGTAAATAATACATAATCTATTTTATATTTATGTATCATTAAAAAGATATTATATTTTTTTACTTTCATATACATGAGTGCACTTTTTTACCATGCATATACTTTTACATTTTCTATTTACTCTGTTAAAAAATGGGTTGGGTATATGTATTTATGACGGTACATCAAGATTAAGAAGATATATGTATAACTTGGTGGGCACTGTTACCTCATGTATATACCATAGAAAAAATTTGTTTTAGGATTTTATGTTATGTTTAGTGTGTGTGTTCAACTAAGTTTATGAAATTCAGGGTGTACCTGTATGCACAAATGGATCAGTTTAATTTTCATTCATTTATTTGGTAAGTAACATAATTTGTTGTTTTTCAAAAAAAAGAAAATGTATTTGCTGGTTATAATTCATTTGTGTATATATATATATTATTTTTATTAGGTTCAATAATCATGAAAGCGTATAAGTTATTTATGATATTCGCCGATTTATTAGGTCGGGTGTAGACAAGACCAAACAACACTCTCTTTCTCATTTCTCTAGATTAATAAATTTATTTATTTTCTATCTTTTCAAATTTAAGTGAAAAGGGTATATGTAAATATTATTAATCATATTCCAAAATTACTAATAAAAACTTACATATATATTAGATGTTTTAACTAGCAAATGTTCATATTATTTCATGAATGGTGATATATATAGTTTATATATCAAGGGGAATTAAACTTTAGAATAAATTATGTATTTTATATTAATTTGAAAGAATAAAAATGATATGATATCAACATGATTACACTTGTTAATAAATGTTTAAAACAGTTTATATGTTTTTTTTTCAGGCCACTAAAATAAATTTAGTTATTCACCGGTTAAATATTAAATTGAGATTACCAAAATAAAAGTAGCTAGTACAGGCAAGGTCCACAAATTTGAGCAGTATATTCGTGTATAAGCTATATCTATCTTTGGTTTAACTAAACATGTTTTAAATCATCTTATTGCTAACATGATTCATTAAACCTTATAAATAGGTCAAATATATTAACATTTTATAACAGCCTTAACAAAATATAAATTGGTTGTAGTCTCAAGTTGTAAACGAGTTGACGGCTTTTGACAAAGTTGCAAAATAACCATTATATATATTTTTAGTTTGTTTTTGTTTGATCTTAAGCGGTATGCCAGGTTGACTTGTGTAACTTTAATACAACCTAAATGTAACTTATTTATTAAAGAAGTTAGACATGTGAACCGAACACGACTTTCTTTTTACCAAGGACTTATCAAACGACATCGTTGCATATCCTCGTTTCACATTTTAATATTTCACAGAGAGGACATGTAGCACGTCGTCACGTCTTAAAAACGATAAAAACATTGGTTGGGTCATTAAAGACAATAATGGGTATTGGGCTTGTACTTATAATTATTAAATAACCAAATTTTCTTCTCAACAAAGAATAAACGGGCCTTGTCGTAGAGATTTTAGCTGCAAATGTCATTATCTAATATTATTATAGAAGTTAATGGCAATGTATTTCAAGAAAAAGATGAATGGTGTCGAGTAATTTAAGGAACATTGGATTCCTAGTGAATGGCCATGTATTTCAAGAAACATGTCTTATGTGCAGCATATCGAGCCACTCGTGGGTCACAAGTTAGGATTCTTTTTACCCAAATTCGTGAATATTTCATCAACAAGTCGGGTAATATCAACATGGGAGTGGGTGAATAGGGACCCGATTATATAAATCCAACCAAACTCGACGTTTGTGTGGCCGATCACAATATTCTGCTCTATCATATAATGTGAAAAAGCCCGGTGTCACGTTTGTCTATCACTGGACTTCTTGAAAACAATACCTTTGCTCCTAGTGTCAACCATGGTGATTATCTAGAGGTCCCATTGCATGAAGAACAGTTTAAATTTATCAAGTGGTTAAAAAAGAAACCGCAAAAGATGGAGACTGTGGTGCTTGTGATGAATGCATGAGTGACACGGTTGAAAATTCTGTTTGACTTGAAAAGTGATGCAATTTGTCATGTTGATGAGATGTTTATCAGTTGCAGTGAAGGCGTTGGTTGTAGGAGTTGTTGATGTAACGACTGTTTGAGCATTTTTAGAGATTTTAAAAAAGACTAATATTTTGTCCACGATGATTGGGGGTCTAAAAACGTTTGCTTTTTATTTTTATTTGTTAATAATTTGAATTCAACAAGTCATAGATTAGACATCTAGAGACCTTGTGGTTGTTTCTTGTGTAATCATGCATCACTCTTAATAACCTATATTGGGGAGGTCTTATCTTATCAAACCCTAGCCAAGTAACTAGTGTATGTGATAATAGAAGTTTTGTGCGATTGCGCCTCGTATACAAAAAAATGTGCATTTTGTGGTTTGTGCCTCGCAACCTGATTGTCTAGGTGTGACTCGTGCTTATTAAAACGAAGCCATAAATAGTCTCTTTCAGAAGTTCTTACAAGAGGATCGTCAGATTATCACTATATTATCATTCATATGGTATTCAAGTATTAAAACTTAGAACTGAATTATTATCATCATATGCTTTGTGAACAGAAAAGAAACAGTTAAACAAAATTAATGAATGGAAATAAAATGAAAATGGAAACGCAATGTCAACATCTACAAAGACAGAAAGACTAGTGTCACATGTCCACTATAGAAACAAGATTTACATCACATCTCACATGTTGGGCCAATAAAGCCCATGTGGTTTGCGAAATGCCAAAAATACCCCCTAAAAGTTTGATTCTTTTACATGAAAAAGTCGTTAGTGCCCTCTACCTTTTGTCTTGTCCTTAATAGTAACCACTCATTGATAGGTGGTCCTCACCCCTTTGCCCAAAATTAATGAAAAATGAGTTATAAAATGAGTTCATATTCGTGATTTTTGTACTTTGACATATAACGAAATGATAACAAGTTTTCTTTCAGGGACATGTTCATATGTGTAACGACTTGTATTGCGGATTGTATTTTCATCCACCCTCGTAGTAGATCACTACATAGTCATATGTACACCCTTACATCGTTCACATGCATCTGTTATCATTTTCGCATTACACTTTATTACATGTTCTAACTTATATATCAAGTCTTATTCAGGCCTACACACTTCACATGTTCACATAATGATCACTCTTGTAGTTTTTCATCAACTAGGGCCACTTCTATGGTTTATCAGAATCATATCCTAACATATCATCATGTGCATATGTTCAAATAATTTAAGAATTGTTTGTATTTGTATATGTCTAGAACAAGTATTATTTACAAGAAAGAAAAACACAGGGGTCAAGAATGGGCCTACAATATTCTATAAAAGGAAGAGACTTTCATTCATCTGAGTAAAGATGAACTGTCAAAACAGAGCTAATATTTGCCAAATCTAGGGCATTGTGGTTTTTTTGTTTTTGTTTTGTGTGTGTGTGTGTGAATAATACCACTTCACTTAAAACCCCATCCACATGTTCCTCATAAAACTACAAAAAAACTTTTGTTACTATCATGTCCCACCCTTATATTCATTTCCCTCTTTGCTTCAACACTAATTTATCATCACTGTTACAAATTTCCAATAATTTTTATGGATCTTAAAGTCATATATAGTTGCTAATTCAAATATGTAAACTCATTCTTTTGCAGTTTATTAGCACAAATTAAAGTAAAACCAAGAAAGATGAAAAAAAAAACAAATAAAAAAAGCAAACAGGTTAATGGGATAGTTTCTAAGGGGAAAAAAAAACCTGTGAATAGGGCTTCAAGAACCCATGACAGCACAATTGTAAACAAAGACACCAGCATGCTCCTTGACACCAAGAACCTTCCAATCCAAAACTCCATCTTTAACCCCGTGTTTCGGGTTCCATGAGTTGAGAACAATGGCTTCACCCTCTGGTCCTCTTTGTCCACCCACAAGCAGAAGTTCATCGCCACAGGCCCTAAACGCTAACCCCCAGCCGTTAGATGAATCAGCCCTGACTGGAAGTCTTCCCAAAACATCCCATAAATTCTTTTGTTTATCATACTTTTTAACCATGTTGGTTAAATATTCAACTGCATATAATTGATTAGCAACGACTGCTACAAGAGGTGGTGCCATGACGGCCCTGTTTACATTCGGGTACATCCCATTAATTTTCCTCCATTTCTTTGTCTTAAGATCAAATTCTTCCCCACATGTTAATGAATCGTTTGGATTTGACATTCCTCCTATCACATAAAACTTTTCATCCATGAAAAAACCAGAACATAATCTACGTGGGGTATGCATATTGGGTAACATTTCCCATTTACCAGTAGTTGAATCGTATAATTCTGCTGACTTTAGAACGTTACCATTTTGGTCACTACCTCCTGCTACAATAGCAATTGACCCAAAACTCCCTGATGCAAATAAGCAACGGGGATGACTCATTCCCTCGCATTTAACCCAATTCCGGTCAATCAAACTGTACTTCCATATAGCAAATTCAAACAGTTCGCGCCCAAAAACCAATAATTCAGTACCAACAGCTAAAGATTCTTTATCTGCATGATTAAAACATTCATCACAAGGGATTTTAGGCAACCGCATCCACTTTTGGCTCACTGGATCAAACGCCTCCCATCCCCTAGGATCACAAAGCATATACACCCAATGCTCAATGATCCCCAATTGTTTCCTTAACTCATACAGGTACCCACTGTTTACAAGCATATTAAACCTAGAATTCAAGGTGGATAGTGAAGCATAATCGAGTCTACACGCCCACGCAAGACAAATTAAAGCTACATCATCGTATAATCCCGGAATAAGAGAATCATTCGACGTGTAATTTAGCCTACCATCATAATCTCCTCTCTTGCTGTTCATCTCTTCCACCTCACTTCCTTTTTCTACTTCTTACTCTTTGCATAAATTTTCAAACAAAAAGCTGTTTAATCTTACAACAATTACTTTGCAACTTCTGTCAGAATCTTAACCATTGTTCTAGCATTCCTTCTGTTGTACCCTAATAACAGTTCATCAATCAAGTGATCTATACCTATATATATATATATATCCCCAAATCAAAACCTGCAGTTTGAAAAGCTTCTATATGTCATCACTCATCATCTCAACAAATTAAAATCAAACATGATGTTTCCATCTATTCGTCATCCTATCCATCAATCTCTCATCACACATGAATAATTGAGGCACCACACATCAATCCTGATGTGCCTCTTCAATCAATCAAAAGCTCAAAACCACCAAATGCTCAATATGATTCACTCAAATTCTTCCTAAATACTGAATCAAATTGACGAATAGAAGCAAAATTTGAAACAACCTATGAGAAACACTAGAATCTCACCGTACAACCATGGCGGATCCCGGCGATTACAGAGTCACCGGAGGTGGTGGAAAATCCGATCTCCGGCGTTACGTAGGCGGAAGTATCGCCGGAGGTAACTGTTCATACGACGACGTTTCGCCGGAAAATGAACGGAATCCTGCAAGTGTGTGTGATTCTGTGTGTGACAGAGAGATTAGAGAAGGATAAAATGGTACGTTTTGTAACGAATAATAATAAACTGAAACTAAATGGACTGAAAGTGAAAAGATGTTTTGTCGTTAACTAAACTTACCTTTATACCCGTCAAGTTTTGTTTATTGCAGGTTTGTACCCTTTACTTTTATAGTTTCTAGTTAGTGTCGTATGCATTTTACAATAGATTTATAATTCTCATTCTTTTTTATTTTCTCTGTATAAAATAAAGAAAAGTTATTTAATTTAAACCTCTTTCATACTCAAAAAGCTGTATTTATGATCGAGTCTAAAATGACTTTTTTGTTACTTTATAAAAAAAATGAAGCTAAAACATATTACAAATGTCGTCACTATTCAAATATTATAGCGTTCACATTTCATTTTTAAAATTTTGAGTGAAATTCTTATATTATATAAATGTTTTGAGTGGATAAAAAATAAAATATTACTTTCATCTCTTAAAATCTTTACAAAAATTTTAATATTTTTGAAAGTGGTTGTGAGTGGAGGAAAGAAAAATGATAATGATAAATGTATAAAAATATTATTTAATTAAAAGAAAAGAGAAAAAAAAGTAATTTATGATGTAATTATAAAGATATAAATAAGAAATTGAATGCAAATGCTCTTATAACACATTATTCAAAAATCGAAGCGTTAAACATGGTCGTATGATTGGACAAAAATTATTCTACGAGTTGTATGATATGACGAAAATGATAAGTCATGTTATATAAATTCAAAATAATACTATCCATATGATATGACAAACACAATGATATACACTATAGTATTTTAATACAAATTGAACATGTAAAAACACACTTTTTTGAGTTTTGTTAATTTTATGATTACATATCGAATTGCCGTTCAAGAAATAGAAATATATGTGGAATAGAAGCCAAGTTGACAATATTTTAATTTTAAAAGACTATTAAATAGGTCTAAACATTCATTATTAGACACGTGTTTGAGGCGTTCTATCCTCTAATTTTAAAATGATTTTATATGATCATATTTTTTTTAATATGTTTATTAGACTCGTGTATTGCTTTTCCTTTAGTAAATGGAGCTAGTGAAAGTTTATATGAATAAAAATTATTATTGCCGCATGGGTATTTAGAAACACAACCTCTTCGATTCAATATATGAGAAGATTTGATAACCATAAACATATGAATATTATTTTATATAATAAAGCAAAAGATTTTAATATCGGAGAGTACATTAGGAACATGAGCTTGTCAGATCATAAAAATAAAACGTCGGGACTGATCATAGAATATTTTACTAATTTAGAGCAAATTTTCTTATTCTAATAAAAGGGTAACTAGGGATGCCACATGTCATAAAATGATAACTAGAGATGCCACATGGCAACACTACATTCACTCTTAACAAAATTTTCCCCCTTCTCTCTCCTATTAAATAACTCAATTAATTACTAATTATTATTTAATTATATTTTTTGATTATAAGCTATTTTTAAAAAGATTAAGAAATAAAACTTTTTATTAATGTTTATTTCTAGAGAAACAAATTTTTATAAAAAGAAAATTTTCTACAACGCACACATACTTTTTTTAAAACATGAAATATTTTAAAAATGACATTTTTTTAAATATGTTTTGTTTTGAAACGAAATGTTTGATTTATCTTTTAGTAAAAACAAAGAAAATATAAAAATAAATTTTAAAAAGTTGATATCATTGTTTTATTACTTATAGTACTTACTCATACATAATTTAAATCACATATTATTTAATAATTAATAAATTTTATTATATTTAATATTTTATTTATTCAACCCGTGTAATACACGGGTTCACTAAAGCTAGTGTTATAATAATTTAGTAAAAATTCACCATTAAAATACAAATTAAAAATAACTAAATTGCAACTTATATATGAATTTATATAAATAGTTCACATATGAATAGTTGCAGATGATATAAATATATCTTAACTTAAAAGTATAAAAAAATAAAAACTAAAAAGCCATGAGTTGCATTCGATAATTTGTTAGATGGGAAATTAAATTACACTATATGACGTGAGTCAGTGGGTGTGCATAGATAGGTCTAGACTTTAAGAAATCAATCAATTTTTGGTTTTCTAGTATTAAAAAAACCAATTGTTTTTGGTTTCTTGGTTGTTGGATTTTATTATACATAGATAGTTGTTGATTATGCATTCGGTCTTTAAAAGTTTAAATGTTTTGGGCCTGAAAATTTGTCCCGAAATACTGAATTTCCGACGTAAACTTTAAGCATATATAGGGTTGTTCAAAATAACTGAAAATCAAATCGTATCCGTAACAAAAAATAAAAACAAAAATTGTAAATTTGATTTTCACTTGAATTGTCAATACAAAATATTGATTATTCGGTTCATTGATCAGTCCTACAAAAACATACTTATCCGGTTAGGTTACTTAAATTCAACCGAATTCGAGTTGTGAATTCAATTTGTTTGGCTAAATCAGTTGAATTTGGTTTGATTAGACAAATTTCTCATCCAGTCTGGTTCAGTAAACGCATGCTAAATATTTTAATAACCGAATATATTAAACAGTTTATTAATAAACATTATAAAAAGTATGGGCTTGAATGTTTTGGGTTTACGACTTATTATACATCATGTAATAGGCCCAATCTAATGGGCCTTATTATATAACTGTCAATCTGCCCATAGTGCTAACATCTGTTAAGTGTCGATTCAGTAGCTACTCAGAAGACGAATGATGACGACGGAGCTAAAACCTGAAAAAGGAAGAAGCAAAATGGGGGAATCATCTCCGGCGACGGCGAAACCCACCGGCAAACGGAAAATCAAGAACGACGACGTACCGGAGAAACTTCCGATCACCCACAACCACGACAACAATGAACCAAAACCAAAACCAAAATCAAAATCAAAATCAAAATCAAAGACAAAGTCTTTGAAACATGAACAACAAGTGGAAGCTTCTGGAAAAGATGAGGTTGTAGATCTTCATGTACAGGTACCGCTGGTTGCGAATGGCAATGACGATTCGAAGAAGAAAAAGGAGAAATTGAAGAAAGAGGTGAAAGAGGGTGAAGATCAGAAGAAGAAGAAGAAGAAGGTGAAAGGGGATGATGAGGAGAAAGACGATGGTTTGTTGTATCAGATTCCGATGAATCGAGTGAGTCGGATAATAAAGAGTGAAGATCCCAACATTCGTATCACTCAAGAAGCAGTTTACATCATTAACAAAGCTTCGGTATCACTAATTTCTCTTGTCTTTTTCATTTCTGTGAATTAGGGTTCTATATTTTGTTTAATATCATGAGAATTAAACAAAATATAGTGAGCTTGTATGCTTAAACAGAAAAATCAAGACATGTGAGGATTGGGTGGATGTTGTGTTAGGTTTTCCATCATTGGGTTATTAGATAATTCCTTTGATACTGGTGCTAAACTTAAATTCTAAACTTTGTTGGTAGGATGATTGATGCAGCATTGCATTATATCTAATTATGAAACATATTGTATCTGAACTCACCATTTCTTTTCTATTATAAATGTTCTTGAATATAAAGGCATCTTAAGCAGTTATTTCTGACTGATTCAAGAAAAGACCATGAGAAGAATGAAAAGCTCTCTTAAGTTATGTAGAATTGGTGACTTATAAGTTATAAAACATTCTTTGTACTAGAAAATTGGAGAAATGCTTGGATTTGGTAAAACCTCAACTTATGAAAAGTATCTTTCCTATTTAAACAATTGAACTTAATATCTTTATTGGACATTAAAGTATATAACTTTTAATTAAATCATGGTAACCAAAACTGATTTTAACCATTTTTTAATAGTCTGAGATGTTTATCAGCTTGATTTGCAACGTTAGCTGAAATCTGAATCTGTTTGATGTCTCAATGATAGCAAAAGATTATTTACAAGGTATAAACAAACAAAAATATATATAACTAATGTGTATGGACTATATGTATCCTGATGATAAAGTTGTTTTTATAAAGCTTGAATCATCAATTCATCATTCATTTCTACTACTATCTAAATTTTTGTGAATTCCATGTGAGTGCAGGAAAAATTTCTGCAGTTGTTTACTACCGAAGCTTATGCTAGTGCTTTTCTGGATCGCAAGAAATATATTGATTACAAATACCTTTGTAAGTGCTCTGCCTTTGGTAGAACTATTGTGGTACTTGGATTGTTTTCTTTTATATAGTTACATTAGTTATATCCAAATTTTTCTAAATAATAAATTCAAGCTTACCTTATTCATCATTTCATGTGGGCGTCATAGTTAGGAATTTTTGTTGAGGTTTTAGATAATCTAGCAAACTCAACCCTGTTTATAGCAAGGCTTGTTTGAACAGAGTTAGATTTGGGCTATGATTTATCTCTAGGAGGTCAAACGAGTAAATTAAGTTACAATAGAATAGATTAGAATGAAAGTTGTCAAAAACTTGCCCAATGTGTATTTTCAATGCACAAAACCTTCTAAATCATATAATTTTTATAGGCTAGATTAATTTTGGAGGTGATTATGACACACTAAGTACTTAAATTTGGGTCCTGAATCATCTCTAACTTGTCAAACAGGTAAATTAAGTAACAATACAATAGATTAGTATGAAAGAGGTCAACAATTCACCCAATGTATATCTTCAAAGCGTAAAACCTCCTAAATCAATTTATTTTGAGATGTTAGATTATTTTTAGACTCCCAACCATATACTTACCCATTTTGACCCACCCACCCGCCCGTTTTACCACCTCTAGTGTTGGGACCTTAGATTGTTTAAAACTAATGTAATTCGAGTTTAATAGCTGCTGTGCGTTTAAATATTGATTCAGCCCTTTGGAAAAATATATTTTTTATTTATATTTCTAGGATGCGTATTTTATATGCATAATCTTAATTATACATGTTAATGTCTAATAAAATTTTGTAATTTGTATCATTGAACCAGCATCGATCGTTAGTAAGCGGAAAAGATTCGACTTTCTTTCAGGTATCTTATAAACCAGACCACACATCTTTTTTAGCTTTTCGGTTTGGTAATTTGTTTATGTGGCCCTGCATGTAGATTTTGTTCCAGAGAAAGTTAAAGCAGAGGACGCATTAGCAGAATCACAAACAGTGGAGAACTGAAGCGGGCCTCTGGATCAATAGATGTCACATGGCTCGTGTTTGTAATGTTAGATTACATTCTTGGTTTTGTAAAATTAATGTGCAATTTTGATGTTATCTGTAATGAAAGAATGTTGTATGAAACTTTGCTTGATTTTGTCAAGAATGGAATCACTTAGGATGGGCGGTGTTCTTGCTGGTACCACATTTAACATATCAGATCTCTATCCTGATGTTTTAATGAAAAGCTTTCGTTTTAGACCCATATGCTCCGATAAATTTTTTTCGAGATTAGCTTTTTTAACCACGAGTGGCAATGAGAGTATAATCTTTGATCGATTAAGTATTGTTCAACTTGAAGATGGTTATCTAGTAGAGACATTGATGAAGAGAGCTAGGGGCTGTGACGTATTCATGTCGATTCTTCTCTTTAATCCGTTATTAAGTCATTATTGTGATTATAAGCAAGTTGGTTATTTTCATTGTGAGAAGACCCTTATATTAAGATTCGTGTTAGGCTACAGAAAAGGTTGAGTCGAGTCGAGACTAGCATGATGAACTTTTGAAGACAAAATAAGACACGTTCTAAATAAAAAAATGGTAGGTTTTTTGTTTGATCATACCAAAACCTTATGTCCGACATCCTTGTTGCAGTTGTGTATTTCAATAGTCATAATAACAAAGACACCATCGTCACCACTCAGACGGTGGGTATCCCTACAATCGCACTATCCACACTGGTTTCATGTTTCAGCATGGTGGAAAGATTGAAAAGTTGTAGTTGCATTAAGAAATCAAATGGTTTCTTTTATTATTGTGCGTTGATGTGATATGCATGTTACCACCTCAAGGTGGACTAGGTAGGCGACTTGGGCTCTCCAATGGAGTAAACCTGCGAGTCGGATTGCCTCTTGTGGGTTTCAGGGGCGGAGGTGCCACAAGCTAGTTGATAAATCTGGTAATACACATTTTTTAGTATTGTTTATTTTGCACATTGGAATCTCTTGAATTTGTCATGTAACTTTCTTTGCTTCAACTCGTTCATGCTATAATTCTACAATACATGATGTGAACAAAATTGAAACAAAGAAAGTATGACATCATATCCCAACTCCAACTAAAGTTGTTTAAAAAGCATGTGACTAATATTCTACATGTACCTTATTGTCTTGCATAAACTTGCTCATTATAAACTCAAGAGTTGGTTTGGCTTGAGTTCATTGCCACTTATAAGTATATGAACTGATTTTAAATTGCTCGTATAAAAACACAAGTTAATTTAGCTTGGCTTGTATACTACTAATTTGGTACGGTATTATTTAATACTTGTATAACTATAGATCGCTGTTAATTGTTATTTTAAAGTTTTATAGAGAGAAATGTATAAGGTCATCAAAATTAAAAAAAATACATACATAAATAAAAAGCCTAACTTTTTAAGTCATAAGCAAACACAAGTCAAGACAGACTTGATAGAAGTTTAACTTTGAAATATCAACTCGTATTATTATTGGCTCCAGCCCGCACCAATTGCAGATTGAGTTGCCCTAATCCCAACTGTTATGACATTAATACTATTTCTATAAGCTTTTACAGGCTCATAAATTTATTATTAGCAACTGATTATAATGTGTATTTCATTAATATTGGGTGACTGCTGCTTTACCATCAAAGAAAACTAAATATACGAAAAAACTATTTGAAACAAAATCTCACCACAATATTACATTCTTTAATTATTAAAAAATTAAAAAAGAAAAAAAAGAAAAAATACAAGAAAACAAAACTGCTACATATAGTTGGATCATGGATGGTCTTCAAACTTCAAAGGCCCATAAGCCCAAACCAATTATTCTTACAATAAGTAATAACGTCAAAATCAGCCCAAAACAGAGAAGAAAATACAGGTTACTAAACCAATACTATAACAATTAACAAGTGGAAAACTCGATCATCAAACGGTTTATCTGAAACCGGAGCTGCCAGGTTTCAAAGGTGCACAAGTGTCGGAACTGCTGACCTGGCCATCGGAACTTCCGGGCCTCATCCAAACCTTTACGTGTCCATCCCGGCTAGCCGTAATGATGGACTCGCGAGAGAATATTAGACCAGACAAAGGTTCAGTATGAACACGGTGAGCCACCAATGGTGCGAGCTTAGGGACGTCTTTTGTGCTGGGAGCTGGTTGGAGGGTGCCTACAGGGACTACACTGTCCCAATGGGATGACGGGGTCCTACTGTATGTTGGGGAACCGCCAGGCGGACGACGAAGTGGCACTACAAGTTCATCCATTGCAAGATCCCAAAGTAATAGTTGTGTATCCTGCAGAATTTACATTGGTTACCGAAGAAAATATTACAATTGAATTAAAGTTGCCTGTGAATATAAGCAGGATAAGAGATGGCAAGATTGGTGGGTTGAGAGCGCTGGGTAATGGGTCAAAACAAATTATAATTGGTACGGGTCAAAACGAACAGGGTCAAATTGACCCGTAAACCCCTTCTGTCTTTTTCTACAGATAATTATGATACGAAAAACTGAAAACTCTATAATACTTGAAATTTTTGAATGAAACAACTTAGGAGGTTGCATGCATTAAGAGCGTACCTGACCAACAGAACCAAATCTATACACTGCATTTTCAGATTCGTCTTCTGAAGTTTGTGGTGACCAATATGGATCAAAAGCAACTCCGCTAACCTGCAGGTCATCTAGTCCAAAACAGTAAGAGAAATCCTTCATTTTTTTTATTCTTTTTTATCTATATTTTAACCAAAACAAAATGAGCCTTTGCAATGTAGAAACTAGAAGGAGAAGACTCATTTACAAAAATGAAAAGAAACCCTTTTTGGTATGGGTTGGGTTGGGTTGGCCCGAATCACTTTATGGCAATAAATCACCTTTGTTTAATAATTGGCGTATAATATATTAGTATAAACAAAAAATAGACTCACTTTTTAAACATAATGATTTAGGAGGTTTAATGCATTAAAAATATACTTTTGAGACACTACACATTTGACCCGTTCCCTTGTAAGTTCTTATTTTTACCCATTCAACCTGTTGGAAATAAAAAATAATGCAACATAAGTAAATGGATCCAAATAAATTACCCATGAGTTGTGACCCTCTCCCCAGGCTACCACTTTTCTGTCTTCCATACTCCAAACCTGAACTAGATCATCTTCCCCACCAGTCAAAATGTACTTTCCATCAGAACTGAGTAAAAATAATTAAGAATTTATTTTCCACTTCATGTAGAAGAAACATGATTTAAGGAAATTCTGTACATATCATACAGGATGCTTTTACCTCCAGGCACAACATAGAAGTGCACTATAGTAACTTTTGCCACCGCATATCAGTTGTTCATTTAAGAAATCAAATACCCGTAAATAACCTATATGAAAAGAAATAATATATAAGAATTGAAAGAATCGACTTAATTACATATTAATATAGCACCTAAAGAACTTTACCATCTCTGCCAACAGTTGCTAAATGTCTTCCATCCGCTGAAAATGCAATTGCATTAATAGGACCTTGGCAGATATGCCATCTGGCAATGGGGTTACTCTGTTTGACCATATATAGTAGTTAAATAATGTTAATTGTGATTTGTGATATATTTGTTAACTTCCATCAAAAAGGCAAAAATAAAAGAAAAGGACAGGAGTTAAAGTGATAGATTTCCAAAAATGAACAAATTTATTCATCCTAAAAAAACACCAGTGTGATGTTATTTCTTATCAGTGAGACCTAATATGAACCGGTTAACAGTACAGAAACCTTATAGTTTATATGCTCTTTTTATCAAGAAAAGCTGGCCATGTACCTTACTAGAACGTGCATGTGCAACAGAGAACTGGGTTTGATCCTTGATTACAGGGAATGTAGAATCACCAGGACCATCTTTGCTCTAAATATTTTGAGGAAATAGAAGTTATTAAATGAAATTCAACAAACGATCAAGCGGTTCCGAGAATGATATAGAAAAGCATTTATGATTTAATTGACGCTTGCCTTCTCATAAACATACAAGTTACCATCAGCATGAGCAGCAACAAAAGCACCATCACGTTCAGGTATCCATGCAACGCTAGTGCATCGACTGTTGGAAAAAAGCCACTTCATAATTATTGGGACAATTATTCATGAATGTGGTCAGCTACAGTTACATGATGGCCAATTGATCAACTATTGAGGTTTGTCATAGTAGTGAGGTACATATACGAGTGAAATTTACAAGCATACTTGAATGATGTTTACTTTGCATAATAGAACTGTAAGGTATATTTACAGCATCAAGTGATTGGATAAACATTACGGTCAAAAACTCAACATCAAATGCCCTTATATCATAAAAGAAGAATTACCAAAAAGGAAGATTGAGTTTCTCTTGATATCTTACCTGTTGTTAAGGGCTCCATCTTTGTTATAATGATGAGCACCAACTAGCTTCTTTCCAATATCTTGCAACTGCAATCTCAAAGATCCCGAGTATACTACAAACAATAAATGCCACAAAATAAGTGAGGAAGCTGATATGAAGATTCCACATGGATTATGGAATTAGGGGAACTGTGTTACCATCTCCTGTGTTCAGCCCAATTAGCAAATCATGCCCATCTTTGGCTTTGGAATCAAATGCATGACAAATAGGGTTCGAGCTACCAAAACTAATTGATTTTACTGGGTCCTGGAAAAAATAGACATTCTATCAGTTAAAATTCAATCCAAATAAACAAATAATCAACCATCAAGTTGCATTCAAAACTTTAGAGAATCATATTCACCTTTTCTTCCGAATTTAGCTCGGTAATATATAAAGAATCTCCCACATTGAATATCAAATAAGTCCCTTTACCCTCAGAAGTACTTGAACCAATTGTAGAACTTACACCATTATTCAAACCACCCAAATGCCCACTCTTACTCGCTCCACCATTTGCTTTACTCCCAGTCCCGTTTCCTCCCACAAATCCAAGCATTCGACTCCCATTTCCACTGCTTCCTAAGAACTTTGATGTCACATATTTCACCCCACTACTTGCAACACTATACGTCGAGCTAGGCTGCAAGGCAGGCAAATTCGCCGCAGCCTGCACCGGTTGATCCTTGAGCTGTGCTAAAGTTATCTAAACACTCACAAAATAAGATCTCATCACTAAATTTGCAACAACAATACTCACATCAAGCAAGGTAATAGAATCAACACTAGAAATGACCATCACAGCTTATTTCCAGAACAAATATTGCTGATCCTCGAGGTGTGCTAAAGTTATCTAAACACTCACAAAACAAGATCTCATCACTGAATTTGCAACAACAATACTCACATCAAGCAAGGTACTGAAATCAACACTAAAAACGAAATTACATCAATCACTAACCTAGGGTTTGTCTAATCATTTTAGCAGCATCATTCACTAAAACCTAATTCCAACCTCAATCACAATCTAACAACATCTACACATACGAATGACAGATTGATAGTAGTTATAGACTTATAACTAATCTACCAACACATATACGAATTCCGAACACTGTATCAACGATACGATTACCTGAGTGATGGATTTCGCAAGGGCGTAAGGAAGGAGAGACGACGGATGAGTTTTATCGTGCTGGAGCTTGTATCGTCCTTCGGGAGTTTTGAAGAAGTTTTTGAGGCCGGTGGATTGGGCGGCGGCGGTGGAGGAGGAGGAGGCGGAGGGTGCGGCGGCGGAGGCGGTGGTGGTGGCGGCGGCGGAGCCGTTACTGATCATGGTGGCGGTGAGTTAGGGTGATCGGAAGGAGGAGGTTCATGACAATCGTGAAGGTTGTTCGGCCATTGGTGAAGGTTTTGGACTTTGGAGTTGCAGGTCAATCTGCTGTTTAGAGACGATGTGGACGACCCCCTTTTTGAGTTTTTTTTTTTCCTTTCCCCTTTGGCTTTTTCTATTTGTTGTATTTTATTATTATACCACGTTTTCACATCTTTGTAGTTCTTGTTTTTTTTTTAATGACGGGTTGAACCTGACACGAACTGAAGATGATATGAACATTGGTATGACACGGTTTGAAGAAAATTATAGCAGAGATGTGAACTTGAACATGGCATGAGTTTTCACGGGGTTGGGAAGAACACGTGTTTGGCTTGAAGTTTTATATACTTCTATTGTTTTTATGTATTAGTACTGTAATATTGAGAGCGAGTTTTGAAGCAATTGGTAAGATTATTGTTTTATGTCCTTGAGGTCATGAGTTCAAGTCATAAGAATCATTTTCTTGTATAAGGTGTAGCATGTATCGGATCACGACGCGATTCGACTCCTTGATGCGCCCTACGCAAATTGAAAGATAGGTCAAATACAGGATATGTCCTTTTAATACTATAATATTATAGATAGCAAATACGAATGCATATGAAAGAATTACGTTAAAATTACCCTATGTTGATTCTTATTTTTTAATCTTTTTTTATTGTAACATAAAGTAGTTATTGTGTTTACATTATTACATAAAACTTATCTTTTAGAAAAACATAATAATAAATGGGTTAAACGTGTCAAATCATAAACTCATGGTAGAATTTAATCACCGTGTTCGATTCAATCAACGTACGTCATGCTCACCGGTAGAATTTACACCTTCAGAGTAGATACCTATTGAATTTTATGTTTTTTTTCCTAATGATTAAATACCTCTTATACTTTAGATAGCAACGCAGTCAATATTTAAGGATATAAGTTACGTCCTAACATCTTCTTATATTATAGTATTATTGTTCACAACTTATTTGATGGAAGTAATCTTGTAAATTAGTTTAGTCAATATAATAATATATTTAATTTCCAATGTATACACACTTGACTAAAGTTTTCAAAGTATTTCTACATTCATAATAGGATGATCACATCATTGGAATATCAAGCTCATTGATTTATACCAAGAAAATTATAAATTATAAAGTTCTAACAAAAACATGTGCGTAATTATTAAGATGTACTTGTGTTTCATCAGTACCAATCTTTTAAGAAACATGCTTGTCAATATTATACAAAATAATTTCATGACAAGCTTCATCATCCTCATCTTTCATACTACATCTTATCTTTATATTTGTCCTAAAATGATTCTTCATTTATTGCAAATATTACTTTTACGATAGAAAACACACTATGTAAATACATAGTTATAATCTAAACGTCAAAGAATATCGAATATGAAAAACTTTTATGTTAAAAACATTCACAACAGAGTTTTTTCTTTATCTATATCTTTATCATATAGAAATATCATCTACTTTACACTCTATTTTCATCTCTAATTTTTAAAGTTTTATGAATGTTAATTCTGTAAATAATTAAACTCACTATTCATCAGTTTTTATATTGTATGTGAAAGAGAAAAAAAAATGTGTGTAAGTAGATAAAGACAAAATTGGATAATAAGATATAAGAGGTTAAACAAAAGTTAAGGATATATGTAACTATGAGCCTTAATTTCTTTTTCAGAAACTAACACTTCGGGACAATTGTACTTGAATGCATGAATAAGATCTTTCGTTTCTCTTTGGGCCAAAAGCATGACCCTTGCATCACCAATTCACACTTAATTTTATTTGAGCTACAAAACTTGGTCCCCGCTCTTTGCCTCTAGATTTCTATAGTGGTCCAAACGGCCATATTGCTAAAATTAAAAAGAGCGTACCCGATACTTCTTATCTTTCGTTTTGTGCATTGTTGTCTGATTGAGGGAGAGGTCTGATCGTTTTGTGATCTGAGGTACGCAATTTTATCCTAAAGTTTGTGTAAAATGTTGTTTCCCATGACTTGAACGTATTACTTTAAGGTTACTGACAATAAAACAACCTTAACAGTTGTTTCAAAGTCTGCCCCTCAAACGAGCCATATTACTCTTAGATTAAATTACATTTTACTGTTATTTTGTGTAATGGTATCGAGGTCTTTTACTAGGCTTTTTAACCTATTTGTCTTGAAATTTTTTGTAAAAGAAGGTCCTAAAGTTAACCATAAATTTATTCCATTTTTACTAGGGTTTTATAACTCTCCACGAATTAAGATTTGCTAGTTTCACAATTTAGTAAACGAAATCGAATCATTGATGGTGCTCTTCCGTATCTTCTTCTAGTTCTAAAGTCGTGTCGTCATCCTTGATGTTTCCATTAAACTTTTTTTAAGAAGCACTATTGTTTATTTATGGTTTAACTTCTTACCTATAGCGATACCATCTAAAGGTGCAATTGTCAAGCAGCCCATTTGCCAAGCCCATAATTAAATAAGCAGCCCACTTAAACTCAATTAACCCATTTGATATTAGCAGCAAGTCAGCAACCACAGTTGAAGATTCACACTTTTTTAATTCTCATAAAGAAACATTAAGTTTGACCCATTCATTAGCATATCTTTTAGTCTCACACCTTGCCCTGAGTCCTCTTGTAAGGCATTCTTGTCATGGGTTGAAGCGTCTCACCTCATGCGACGACACTTTTGCGATAACATGGATGTCTGATTCTCATCTTCTATCCTACGAGGTCGTGTGGAAGGTTTGGGTGTTTCACCCCTTGTCATGAGAGTGTTTGTTACGGCCGAAAGCCTTCTCTCCAACCACAACGCTTTTCCAAGCGTTTGAAAGCCTCTCAAGGCGTTAAACATTTTTACATGGAGTTTGAGATCTTTTTCCAATCACAAAGTATATCTTGTGATAATTTATGATTTAACATGTAGATAAAGAACACATCAAATCAAATAGTACTCATCCTTTCATCTTAATTTATCCGTAAATCTCTACTTAGGATAAAAAATGTGTTTTGATAAAACTATGTTATAGTCTAGTAGTCTACAATTGTTTCTTACAAACATACAAAGTTATCACATATCGTTTTCTATTTACAATTGACACAATTAAAATATTACCAAGTAAAACTATAGATCAAAGATATGTTTAAAAAAACCCATTACCTTAGCTATTAAGATAAGTAATTGATACATAGAAGTATGTTCGATGTTAAATTCCAACAACCACGTATAAACACGTCACACCACCTAAGGCCGACTCCTGAGGATGCTTGGTGACGAACATACAAGACCCATCATTGAAAGGGCCCAAATATTATTTTCTTTATTTATGTATCATAGGTCGATTTGTTCGACAATCACGTTTCGTCTCTTCTAGCCAAGGGTGGACTAAAAAAATTAAACTAAAATCTTTAAATTCTGCTAATAACCTTATTAATTTATTATACACGGATTAACTAACATGTATATAAAGAAATTATTAATTTATTAGCAATATTTAACTGGATTAGATGTCTCATTAATTTTTATAAACCCATAAGTCACCATTTTAAATCACAATATCCAATTTTAAGCAAATTAGCTCATCTACCATTAACCCGGTATTGATCATTTAACCCAATACCTTTTTAAACACTTAAAAAGTTAACAAAATTAACAAAATTCTCTAGAGTGCCAATTCTAAATTTGAAGAACCGAAGGCACGATCAGTCGATCACCCACTGCATCTTCAACGCCATCATTGACTCTTTATCGATAATTATACATTTTAATATTATTTGTTGTGTGATTTAGTTATATTTATCAAATTTAATTACAAGTTCATTGTAAATAAAATAGATATACAATTTTTATACAATAGCATTACCTATTTTTATTTATTATAAATGGTGAAAAATATTATGACTTTGGTTTTAAGTTTGTGGGCATCTTTGAGCAGGGCCTTCTCATAACAATTTCTGCAATTTTAGACCATATGCAATCATGCAGACCAACCTTTATCAGAGAACCCTCCAACATCCCTTGTGTTTTTCCTGTCTTTACAAGCAAAAATGAGTCGTCTGGACTCGAACTCGATTACCACATTTGAGTACGATTTGTTTTATATAAAATTGTTTGAGTTTGAGCTTGACTCGTTTCTAGCTTTATGAGTAAAGCTTGATCTTGACTCGTAAAGCTTTTCTTGGACTCGTATAAACTCTCCACTACTAGGAAAAAAAGCAAATTCCTACGCATATTTTCGTCACAAGTGCATAGGAAAACCACATTTGCTACACACTTGTAACACAAAAAATTTTGTCAGAAAATTCTTGTTGGAAATTGTGTTTTCTACACAACCGTTAACAGTTTCACTATTTAACCTGAGTCGCAATTGTGTCACTACTTCCTACGCATGTGCGACAAAACCTTGAGATTTTAAAGTTTTGTCGCTTTGTTGTAGGAGGTTTGTAGGACATGTAGGGTTTCAGTTTTTGTGTCGGAAGTTACGACACAAAATTTTTCATCACAAATTTCCATAGCAAACTAGACAGTTCTTTAGTAGTAGTGCTCCTCAATTCGAGTTTTAACAATCTGATATCGAGTAGCTACGAAATGCCACTATCTTCAATTTACAAATAGATAAACCCAATTAAAATAAAATTATTCTTTAAAAGAAGATTGTAGAATAATGGTTTAAATACAAATCTACATGTGTATATGTATATATAGGCGTAGTGTGATTAAAAAGTTTCCTCTCTCCATAAATTCCCTCCATCCACCATAGCCTCTCAACCATTTCCCAACAAAATTCTTAAAAAAAACAAGTTTAAAAAAATGACATCATCACTTCAATACATTCCTACACTCCCACTATGCCTGTTACAGTTACTCATCCTCCACACCACCACCACCACCGTCGCCACCGCATCTCCGCCACCACCACCACCACCACCCACCAACATCACCAACATCCTACAAAAACCCAACCAATTCACCATCCTCCTCCACCTCCTCCACATGACCCAACTCGACCACCAACTCACCACCCAACTCACCAACTCCGACCAAGGCCTCACCCTCTTCGCACCCACCGACAACGCCTTCTCCGCCATGAACTCCGGCGTCCTCAACTCCCTCTCCGACCAACAAAAGCTCCAATTGATCCAGTTTCATATCATCCCCATCTTCCTCTCGATCTCACAGTTTCAAACTGTTAGCAACCCTTTGAGAACACAAGCTGGTGACACTACTCCTTACATGTTTCCGTTGAACGTCACCACCGTTGGAAACCAGGTGAATGTGTCCACCGGAGTTGTGGATACCACTGTGGGAAATGATGTTTTCAGTGATGGTGATCTTGCGGTGTATCAAGTGGAGAAGGTGTTGTTGCCCATGAGGTTGTTTGGTCCTCCGGCGCCGGCGCCGGCGAATCAACCGGAGAAGAAAGATAAAAAATCAGATGCCGGTGACGGTGACGGTGGTGGTGATGATTCTCCTGCCACCGGAGACGGTGGTGCTAGTGCCGATGACTCCGGTGGGGTTAGTTTCGATCAGAATTTATGTGGATTTATTATGGTCTTCATCGTGATGTTTTATTTGTGATATCGGACGGTCAAGATTGTGCCAGCTTGGATTATTGAGTGGGTCCCAGAGTTTTATTTGATTTTATTTATAGAGTAAATTACTGTTTTCGTCCATGAGGTTTGACGAAAATCACGGGTTCAGTCCAATAGTTCATTTATTACACTGACGGTCCAATAGTTTTAAGGTTTGTTTCAATCCGACCCACACCACTAACACTGTTAAAATTTTCTGTTACTTTAATCTGAAATGATAAATTTACCCTTGTAATTAAAAATACAAAATAACAAATAAAACCCCATCCTTTCCCACCCACAATCTGATATTCCTCTTCTCTTCATCTCTCTCTCTCCACAAAAAACTCACCACCACCCAACACCACCACCACCACCGCCATCGCCACCACCACCACCACCGCCGTTGCTGCCACCACCGCTAGCACCAAAGAATAACTTTGATTACGCCACCATATTCTATCCATCTCTTCCTCTCTATTAAAAAATCCTACTGTGACCCTATCTACCATCACTTCCACCGCGTCGCCACCTTCACCACCACCACCACCACCGTCATCTTCTGCCTTGCAACCATGTTCTAACCCTTTTTTGAACTACAGTTACCAATCACACCTAATAACTCCTCCTTTCCACCTCATCGACTTCACCGTCGATTATAACCACCACCCCCACCTAAAACCCATCGGCCACCACCATTTAGATCTGTCGTTCTCTGATCTCTCTCTTGTCTATTGATGATGAATGAAGACAAGTGAGAAGGCGATGGTTTGGGGAAGAAGGCCACTGTTGGTTTAGGGTTTTGATTTTGAGTTCAATAGAGAGAAAAAAGTCTTGGGCTAGTGTCCGGCGGGTTTCCGGCGGTGGTGGCGGTGAGCGATGGCGGTGGTCGTGACCGTGAAGGTGGTGGAATGTTGAAATTCGGAGAGAGAAGAGTAGTGTGTGTGTGTGAGAGAGAGAGAGATAGAGAGAGAGAGTGAATGAGAAAAGAGATAGATATATGGGTGGAGGGATAAGGATGGGGTATTCCATCCAGGGGTATATATGTCTTTTTGCGTTATTTAACGAAACAAACACTAACGTTGTTAGTGGTATGGGTCGGATTGAAACAAACTTTAAAACTATTGGACCGTCACTGTAATAAATGAACTATTGGACTGAACCCGTGATTTTCGTCAAACCTCAGGGACGAAAACCGTAATTTACTCTTATTTATATATGTACGCTTATTGAAATTTATAAGTTTATATCAAATCAATGTTTTCAGAACCGGATCGGACGTCGAATCGGACGCTTTACTGGTTTGGTGGTCGGACCGGTCGGACAGCGGTCCACCGGTTGGACCGGATTTAACTATATTTTAATTATATTTATATATGTAATTAAATATTTGTTGGAAATAAGGGTGTGAAAGGAAGTCTCTCTAAGACTCTAACACCCTTGTCCCACATTGGTGTGACAAATGAAATATTATGTGTTAATATGTGATAACAAGGTGAAAGGTATTGAATGTCTTTATGATACCTTTTACACCATGACCTACCTCCGCGCAAGTGGGGGGGTGCAAAAACGGATTTCTGGCTGGAAAATTTGGGTCGCCCACGCACGACATGCGGACACGAATGCCGTTCGAAATAAACCGGGCCCGAGTGAAGCCGGTTTTTTGTTTTTTTGCTCTTAATTTATGGTTTAACACCCCGTTTTTACCGATTAAAACAAAAAAAATCATATCCGGTCCGAACCGATCCGGTTTTCCCGGTCCGACCACCGGCTCGGGACGAACCGGCCGGTTCAACCTAACAAAAACGAATCACCCTTGACCAGACCAGGCACCGAATCCCGACCGAACCGGTCCGACCGGCCTGTCCGATCCGGTCTTAACAACACTGGTCAAAATATAAAATGTACTTTTAACTTAAAATATGCAAACTTATAGTTCTTCATAGGCTTTGTTGTTTATAAAGTTGTTAAATGAAAAAGAAAAGTTGATTGATTATTATTAAAACATCTTCAATATACGTTTTTCATACTTCAAAAACAACCACATGAATATCTATTGAATTTATCATCATTGGATGAGGATATTTTTTATGCAATTGTTTTTCCACAAAAACACAAAAAATGAATAGATATGAACCCCATGTACTATATATATATACATATATATATATATATATATATATATATATATATATATATATACTACTTTTATTAAACCAGTGTATTACACGCGTTGAAAAACTAAAATATTAAATAAAATAAAATTTTATTAATTATAAAACTTTATTTTAAAATATACGATTAAAATGACGTATGAATAAAAATATAAGTACTAAACAATGATATTAAATTTTTATCAAAGTTTTGTATGAGAAAACCACTGATATGTACATGAGTTGAAAATTTTAATTAAATAACCTAACGTGACAATTAAAAAAAAGTAAAATATTGACTAATCTCGTCTCGAGCAACTGTAAATGATAAAAAACGTAAAATATGATGGTGTAAGTAAAATTGTATGGAAATTTACTAAAGAAAGAACCTCATAAAAAGAAGGTTCCTTAATGTCTTTTCGTACTAATTATAACATATAATCATGCAATATTTAGTTGAGTTTACTATTAAACTTACGCTCACATGATAATACAACTAAGCATGGACAATGCAAAAATAATCAAAAGAACTTTTTAAATTTCACATTACTAAATGACTACTCTATATCTTAATAGACTTGATTAAAGAGTTCTACATTAATAAAAAAAATTTATTATAAACTTGGATAAAAGGAAAACAGAAAAAAAAACATTATCTAATAAATTGAAGAAACCACTTATAAAATAAATTAAAATATTTTTAACGAAATAAAAACACGTTTCAAAAGTTAGTTAAAAATATCTAAAATTTTGGAAAATAATGATTTTGTTGATGGTAACAAATAAAAAAAGAAAAAAAAGATACAGTAATGAAATAAAAGACACCTGAAAATATTGATGTCTAACTTAAATACTTTTTTAATAGTATTTTATTTTAATTTCTAAAACCAATTCTTTGTTTTTACTAATCTTAGTTTCTATAGAAAAACATATAAAACATTATAATTGGTGTGCCTTTAAGTGGTACTATATAATCTTAAACTAAACATTTATTTTAGATTAGGACTTAATTTTGTCTTATAAAAAATAAATACTTGATAAGAAGATAATTTTAAAAATTAACAAATAGAGTTTGCTAGAAGTAAAAGTAAGAGATATATGTTATTCAGTTTAAAATGGAAGGTTTTTAATTTATATACCGTTAATTTGGAAACAAATATGTGTTGACAAAATTTAATACAAAACTAGTAGATTTAATTCTTTTGAGCGGAAAAAAATATTTATTATTAAATGTTAAGATGACATGTGGCATTAGATGTGTCTAAAAAGTGACATGTGGTAAACCTAGTTACCTTTTTATTAGAGTAGTATGATATGATGAATATATTAAAGAGAGAGAAAAGATTAAGTGGTTAAAAATAAAAAGAAAGTAATAATATAACAATCTTTTTTAGTTTTCTGATTTGAGTGATTTTTGAAGATTTTAAAAAACCTATGTTTTTCTGACATGTTAGTTTACTAGACATGTTTTTAATTGTTTTTAAGACTTACTATTGGTGATGCTCTTAAATAGAGTGTCTTACGATATAAATATAATAAGAAAACCTAATTAACCTAATGGGCATGTGGGCTCTATGCTAAAAACCCAAATCTAATACATTCCAATAAAAGTGTTGTGAATATATTTTAGAGTAAATTACTATTTCATCTTTGGGGTTTGACAAAATCACAGTTTCAGTCCAATAATTCATTTATTACACTGATGGTCCAATAATTTCAAGTTTTGTTTTAATTTCACCCGAACCATTAACTATATTAATATAATTCTGTTAAGTTAATATGAATTGACTATATTAAAAATAAAACTCTTATCATCATCTACCATTATCATTTAACCCTAACCTAAATCACCACCACCCCCACCCCCACCCCCTCCCCCTCACTGCCACTACCACCCACCACCACCATCGTGATTCCAACTGTGGTGGCTGAAGGTGGTTGGGGATGGTATTTGAGTAAAAGTGTAAAACCCTCCCTCTCCCTCTCCCCCACACCTCACTCTCTCTATTTCTCTCTCTCTCTCTCTCTCTCTCTCTCTCTCTCTCTTTGTGTGTGTGTGTGTATGTGTATTACATCATCACCACTCACCGCCACCACCACATCCTATGACCACAACCACCAACGTCACTCACCATCGTAACCACCCACGTCATTCACCATCGTAACCACCCTGGTCAGAACCTGGGTCCTATAAAATTTGGGTTTTCGTAACCAAACCAGGGTGCCATTGTTAGATCGAGCAGCGTCATTCAACGCCGACTTCAACTACCACCATCAAGCAGCGTCTTCCCTCCGCTTTAAATAAAAAAAGACTTCGTCTTCACCATCGATTTTCATATCTATTCAAGCCATCAAGGTGTTGGTGGCCAACGATGTAGATCTAGTGGTGTTTGGTGACCGCCGTTAAAGATTGGGGTGTTTGGTGGTATGCGATGAAGCTATCATGGTGTTTGGTGGCCAGCGATGACCCGTGGTAGTATTTGGTGGCCGACGATGTCGTTGTGGTGGTGTTCGGTCGCCGGCGATGACGTTATGGTGGTGTTTTGGTCGCCAGCAATTGTGGCAATGAAGATGCAGTGGTGGTGTTCAAGAAAAGAGAGTTGTAGGGTGGTGGCAGGTTTGATGGCAGTGGTTTGGGTTGGGGGTGAGTCTAGGTTAGAGAGAGAGAGAGAGATAAAGATCATAGAGAGAGAGAGAGAGAGAAGAGAGAGAGCATATGATGATGGGGGGGTAATGGATATTGTAATTTATTTGTATTTTTAAATCACATGGGTACATTTGTCATTTCATATTAACTAACGAAAAATTTAACGAAGTTAATAATGTAGGTTGAAATTGAAACAATCTTAAAACTATTGGACTGTCAGTGTAATAAATAAACTATTGTACTAAAACCGTGATTTTCGTCAAACCTCAGGGACGAAAATAGTAATTTACTCTATATTTTATAAAAGTGTACAATAAATGAATATAATTTAGATATTGGCCGCAGGTGAAAATAACTCTCTAAGGCCACACGGAGGAATAACCGGAAACATGTGGAAGAACTCTCAGCCCCGGCCTAGGTGGAAATGTGAAAACACCATCCTCCGTTGCGGTTTCAACTGTTAATTCTCAACACAATGAATATTTATCCGGCTCCACCTATTTTATGGATTGAAAGTTATTATGTAACCACCCTCTACCTTAAGTGGTAAAAAGAAAAGAGGTGAATAGGGTTAGATAATGTTCACAGGCGAAACAATAGGAAGAATAGTAACAGTTGTACATGCAGAACCATGATATGCTTTCTATAAAAGACATGTTCCTTTGTTTCATTCTCTTTTGTCTTCTCCCCCATCTGACAATTCACAAGATCCTCTTATCTTTCTAAAGAATATTAATTTCCTGTTGTTATCTTTCAAACATACAAAACTAAAAACAATAACTTTCAAAACTGCAAAATTGGGGTTCTTACAGGGTCTAAAATAAAAAATATGACTTCACTTATCTCTCGTTTTACACAAAGCCTTCTCTCCAACCACAACGCTTTTCCAAGCGTTTGAAATCCTCTCAAGGCGTTAAACACTTTTACATGGAGTTGAAGATCTTTTCCCAATCACAAAGTATATCTTGTGATAATTTATGATTTAACATGTAGATAAAGAACACATCAAATCAAATAGTACTCATCCTTTCATCTTAATTTATCCGTAAATCTCTACTTAGGATAAAAAATGTGTTTTGATAAAACTATGTTATAGTCTAGTAGTCTACAATTGTTTCTTACATGACTTTATAATCTGTTTTACTCGTGTGAAAAAACATACAAAGTTATCACATATCGTTTTCTATTTACAATTGCCACAATTAAAATATTACCAAGTAAAACTATAGATCAAAGATATGTTTTAAAAAACCCATCACCTTAGCTATTAAGATAAGTAATTGATACATAGAAGTATGTTCGATGATAAATTCCAACAACCACTTATAAACACGTCACACCACCTAAGGCCGACTCTTGAGGATGCTTGGTGACGAACATACAAGACCCATCATTGAAAGGGCCCAAATATTATTTTCTTTACTTATGTACCATAGGTCGATTTGTTCGACAATCACATTTCGTCTCTTCTAGCCATGGGTGGACTAAAATTTTTTTAACTAAAATCTTTAAAATTCTGCTAATAAACTTATTATACACTGATTAATAAACATATATATAAAGAAATTATTAATAATGTATTAGCAATTATTTAACCGGATTAGATGTCTCATTAATTTTTATAAACCCATAAGTCACCATTTTTAAAACACAATATCCAATTTTAAACAAATTAGCTCATCTACCATCGGTATTTATTTAACCCAATACCTTTTTAAACACTTAAAAAGTTAACAAAATTCTCTAGAGTGCCAATTCTAAAAATTGAAGAACCGAAGGCACGATCAGTCGATCACCCACTGCACATCTTTAACGCCATCATCGACTCTTTATCGATAATTATACATTTTAATATTACTTGTTGTGTGATTTAGTTATATTTATCAAATTTAATTACAAGTTCATTGTAGATAAAATAGATATACAATTTTTATACAATAGCATTACCTATTTTTATTTATTATAAATGGTGAAATATATTATGACTTTGGTTTTAAGTTTGTGGGCATCTTTGAGCAGGGCATTCTCATAACAATTTCTGCAATTTTAGACCATATGCAATCATGCAGAAACAACCTTTATCAGAGAACCCCCCAACATCCCTTGTGGTTTTCCTGCCTTTACAAGCAAAAATGAGTCGTCTGGACTCGAACTCGATTACCACATTTGAGTACGATTTGTTTTATATAAAATTGTTTGAGTTTGAGCTCGACTCGTTTCTAGCTTTATGTGTAAAGCTTGATCTTGACTCGTAAAGCTTTTCTTGGACTCGTATAAACTCTCCACTACTAGGAAAAAAAGCAAATTCCTACGCATATTTCCGTCACAAGTGTGTAGGAAAACCACATTTGCTACAAAGTTGTAACACAAAATTTTTGTCGGAAAAAGAGTTGTTGGAAATTTGTTTGCTATGCAACTGTTAACGGTTTCAATTTTTATTTAACCTGAGTCGCAATTATGTCACAACTTGCTACGCATGTGTGACAAAACCTTGAGTTTTTAAAGTTTTGTCGTTTTGTTGTAGGAAGTTCGTAGGACACGTAGGGATTCAGTTTTTGTATCGGAAGTTGTGACACAAAATTTTCCTATCACAAATTTCCATAGCAGACTGATTTTAGTAGCAACGCTCCTCGATTCGAGTTTTAACAATCTACTATCGAGTAGCTACGAAATGCTCTATCTTCAATTTACAAATGTAATTATCAAACTTGATAGACATAAGGAGTTGGTAGAAAGCAAACTAAATCTCAAAACATTAATATAACATAATTAGACCATCCTTAATTTGAATTAACTTGTTATAACTAATGATATGATTTGGTCCAATTGTCGCGTTTAGATAGTTGAAATTGGCTTTCTAACTATAATCACAAGATTTACCAACTTTCACTTGTTGACGCTTCTGACTAAAAAAGCCTTACCGTAACAAAGATTTAGATGCACGCTTTTATTTCCATAAAAGAGAATGTTTTTGTACATCAAACAACTTTATGATTACCCTTGTGAAAAGTCGAATCGTGAGTTAAATGTTAGATTGAGTTGAACTCAAATACAAGGTAAGTTTATTTAATAAAGGAACCTGACATAGTGCTCATACAAATAGTATAATGATGTTATATATAATTATAGTTAGAGTAAATGTTATTTTTTCAATCCAAATTTGTTTTTTTGTCATTTTAGTCACTGTAATTTACCAAATGTTGTCATTTTCATTCACTCCACTAACTCTCTTAAGATCTCCGTTAAATATGAGGTATTATAATCTTTTTCAACACCCTAATTATCCAATTAAAACAAATTAATCAATTAATACTTAATTAAAACTGAAAATATGAAGCGACTAGTGAGACCGGACGCTTCGATTTAAAAGTTTCGATTAACTATAACTCATGTTATTCGATTGATGTCTGCTGTGAGATTTCAATTAACATTCACATTTTGTTTTGACGTGTACTTTTATCCGATTGAGGTCTGATGTGGTATTGAGGCCTGCTGTTGTCATGCTTTGTTTGATTGAAGTCTGCTATTGTAGCGTTTTTCGAACATAACAACAACTTATCTCAATGAAACAAAATGTGACAATAGTATATCTCAATCGAACAACAGTGCATGTTCAAACAAAACATGAAGATCCATTAATATCCCACAGCAGACCTCAAACGAACAACATGAATTAGCAATCAAAGTTTTTTAAATCGAAACGTCCGGTCTCACTAGTCGCTTCATATTTTTCTTTTAGTTTTAGTTGAATATTAATTGATTAATTTATTTTAACTGGATAATTAGGGTGTTGGAAAAGACTAACATACCATCATATTTAATGGAGATCTTAACGGAGTTGATGGAGTGGATGAAAATGACAATATTTGATAAACTACAGTGACTGAAATAGTCGAAAAAAAGTTTTTGGATTGAAATGACAAATTCAACAAAACGTCAGGGATGAAAATGATATTTTACTCTTATAGTTACATATATATAATTCTATATGAAACACGACAAATATGTATATCCTTGTATCTACATGTGCATATACCAATGGTCATTTGATGCAGTTGTTTTCTTTAAAAAAGATCGCCAATTCGAGTCTCGCTCATAACAAAAACAATTTTGGTTTAGCTAAGTAATTTTTACAGTTGTGAGTTTTCTTTTAAAATGGTTGAAGGTGATCCTTACAAAGAAACAAATCAATGAATCAGATTAAATTAACACTTATCATTTGAAGCAGAAATCGTACAATTGTCGTTACAATAATCTATATGTGCATAAGTGATTTAAAAGTTTCCTCTCTCCATAAATTCCCTCCATCCACCATAGCCTCTCAACCATTTCCCAACAAAATTCTTTAAAAAAACAAGTTTAAAAAAATGACATCATCACTTCAATACATTCCTACACTCCCACTATGCCTGTTACAGTTACTCATCCTCCACACCACCACCACCACCGTCGCCACCGCATCTCCGCCACCACCACCACCCACCAACATCACCAACATCCTACAAAAACCCAACCAATTCACCATCCTCCTCCACCTCCTCCACATGACCCAACTCGACCACCAACTCACCACCCAACTCACCAACTCCGACCAAGGCCTCACCCTCTTCGCACCCACCGACAACGCCTTCTCCGCCATGAACTCCGGCGTCCTCAACTCCCTCTCCGACCAACAAAAGCTCCAATTGATCCAGTTTCATATCATCCCCATCTTCCTCTCGATCTCACAGTTTCAAACTGTTAGCAACCCTTTGAGAACACAAGCTGGTGACACTACTCCTTACATGTTTCCGTTGAACGTCACCACCGTTGGAAACCAGGTGAATGTGTCCACCGGAGTTGTGGATACCACTGTGGGAAATGATGTTTTCAGTGATGGTGATCTTGCGGTGTATCAAGTGGAGAAGGTGTTGTTGCCCATGAGGTTGTTTGGTCCTCCGGCGCCGGCGACGGCGAATCAACCGGAGAAAAAAGATAAGAAATCCGATGCCGGTGACGGTGACGGTGGTGGTGATGATTCTCCGGCGGCCGGCGACGGTGGTGCTAGTGCTGATGACTCCGGTGTGGTGAGTTTCGATCAGAATTTGTGTGGATTTATTATGGTCTTCATCGTGATGTTTTATTTGTGATATCGGACGGTCAAGATTGTGCCAGCTTGGATTATTGAGTGGGTCCCAGAGTTTTTAATTTGGTTTTATTTATATATGTACGCTTTTTGAAATTTATAAGTTTATGTCAAAATCAATGTTTTCAGAACCGGATCGGACGTCGAACCGGATGCCTTACTGGTTTGGTGATCGGACCGGTTGGACCGGATTTAACTATATTTTAATTATATTTATATATGTAATTAAATATTTGTTGGAAATAAGGGTGTGAAAGGGAGTCTCTCTAAGACTTTAACACCCTTGTCCCACGTTGGTGTGACAAATGAAATATTATGTGTTTATATGTGATAACAATGTGAAAGGTATTGAATGTCTTTATGATACCTTTTACACCATGACCTACCTGCGCGCAGGTGGGGGGTGCAAAAACGGGTTTCTGGCTGGAAAATTTGGGTCGCCCATGCGGACACATAATATTAAAACTAAAAAACCGGGTCCGCGTGAAGCCGGTTTTTTGTTTTTTTTGCTCTTAATTTATGGTTTAACACCCCGTTTTTACCCATTAAAACTAAAAAAAACCATATCTAGTCCGAACCGGTCCGGTTTTCCCGGTCCGACCACCGGCTCGGGACGAACCGGCCGGTTCAACCTAACAAAAATGAATCAACCTTGACCGGACCAGGCATCGAATCCCGGCCGAACCGGTCCGACCGGCCGGTTCGATCCGGTCTTAACAACACTGGTCAAAATATAAAATGTACTTTGAACTTAAAATATGCAAACTTATAGTTCTTCATAGGCTTTGTTGTTTATAAAGTTGTTAAATGGAAAAAAAAGTTGATTGATTATTATTAAAACATCTTCAATAGACGTTTTTCATACTTCAAAAACAACCACATGAATATCTATTGAGTTTATCATCATTGGATGAGGATATTTTTGATGCAATTGTTCTTCCACAAAAACACCAAAAAATGAATAGATATGAACCAAATGTACTAACTATATATATATATATACATATATATATATATATACATATATATATATACATATATATATATATATACTAGCTTTAGTAATCTTGTGTATTACACGCGTTAAAAAAATAAAATATTAAATAAAGTAAAATTTTATTAATTATAAAACTTTATTTTAAAATATACGATTAAAATTACGTATGAATAAAAATATAAGTACTAAACAATGATATTAAATTTTAATCAAAGTTTTGTATGAGAAAACCATTGATATGTACATAAGTTTAAAATTTTAATTAAATAACCTAACGTGACAATTAAAAAAAATAAAATATTGACTAATCTCGTCTCGAGCAATTGTGAATGATAAAAAACGTAAAATATGATGGTGTAAGTAAAATTGTATGGAAATTTACTAAAGAAAGAACCTCATAAAAAGAAGGTTCCTTAATGTCTTTTCGTACTAATTATAACATATAATCATGCAATATTTAGTTGAGTTTACTATTAAACTTACGCTCACATGATAATACAACTAAGCATGGACAATGCAAAAATAATCAAAAGAACTTTTTAAATTTCACATTACTAAATGACTACTCTATATCTTAATAGACTTGATTAAAGAGTTCTACATTAATAAAAAAATTTATTATAAACTTGGATAAAAGGAAAACAGAAAAAAACGTTATCTAATAAATTGAAGAAACCACTTATAAAATAAATTAAAATATTTTTAACGAAATAAAAACACGTTTCAAAAGTTAGTTAAAAATATCTAAAATTTTGGAAAATAATGATTTTGTTGATGGTAACAAATAAAAAAAAGATACAGTAATGAAATAAAAGACACCTGAAAATATTGATGTCTAACTTAAATACTTTTTTAATAGTATTTTATTTTAATTTCTAAAACCAATTTTTTGTTTTTACTAATCGTAGTTTCTATAGAAAAACATATAAAACATTATAATTGGTGTGCCTTTAAGTGGTACTATACAATCTTAAAGTAAACATTTATTTTAAAATTATGACTTAATTTTGTCTTATAAAAAATAAATATTTGATAAGAAGATAATTTTAAAAATTAACAAATAGAGTTTGCTAGAAGTAAAAGTAAGAGATATATGTTATTCAGTTTAAAATGAAAGGTTTTTAATTTATATACCGTTAATTTTGGAAACAAAATGTGTATTGACAAAATTTAATACAAAACTAGTAGATTTAATTATTTTGGGCGGGAAAAATATTTATTATTAAATGTTAAGATGACATGTGGCATTAGATGTGTCTAAAAAGTGACATGTGGTAAACCTAGTTACCTTTTTATTAGAGTAGTATGATATGATGAATATATTAAAGAGAGAGAAAAGATTAAGTGGTTAAAAATAAAAAAGAAAGTAATAATATAACAATCTTTTTTAGTTTTCTGATTTGAGTGATTTTTGAAGATTTTAAAAAACCTGTGTTTTTCTGACATGTCAGTTTACTAGATATATTTTTAATTGTTTTTAAGACTTACTATTGGTGATGCACTTAAATAGAGTGTCTTACGATATATAAAGATAATAAGAAAACCTAATTAACCTAATGGGCACGTGGGCTCTATGCTAGAAACCCAAATCTAATCATTCCAATAAAAGTGTTGTGAATATATTTTAGAGTAAATTACTATTTCATCTTTGGGGTTTGACAAAATCACAGTTTCAGTCCAATAGTTCATTTATTACACTGATGGTCTAATAATTTCAAGTTTTGTTTCAATTTCACCCGAACCATTAACTATATTAATATAATTCTGTTAAGTTAATGTGAATTTATTATATTAAAAATAAAACTCTTATCATCATCTACCATTATCATTTAACCCTAACCCAAATCACCACCACCCCCTCCCCCTCCCCCTCACTACCACTACCACCCACCACCACCATCGTGATTCCAACTGTGGTTGCCGAAGGTGGTTGGGGATGGCGGTATTTGAGTAAAAGTGTAAACCCCTCCCTCTTCCTCTCCCCCACACCTCACTCTCTCTATCTCTCTCTCTCTCTCTATGTGTGTGTGTGTGTATTGCATCATCACCACTCACTACCACCACCACATCCTATGACCACAACCACCAACGTCACTCACCATCGTAACCACCCACGTCATTCACCATCGTAACCACCCTGGTCAGAACCTGGGTCCTATAAAATTTGGGGTTTTCGTAACCAAACCAGGGTGCCATTATTAGATCGAGCAGCGTCATTCAACACCGACTTCAACTACCACCATCAAGCAGCGTCTTCCCTCCGCTTTAAATCAAAAATACTTTGCCTTCACCATCGATTTTCATATATATTCAAGCCATCAAGGTGTTGGTGGCCGACGATGTAGATCTAGTGGTGTTTGGTGACCGCCGATAAAGATTGGGGTGTTTGGTGGTCTGCGATGAAGCTATCATGGTGTTTGGTGGCCAGCGATGACCCGTGGTAGTATTTGGTGGCCGGCGATGTCGTTGTGGTGGTGTTCGGTCGCCGGCGATGACGTTGTGGTGGTGTTTGGTCGCCAGCAATTGTGGCAATGAAGATGCAGTGGTGGTGTTCAAGAAAAGAGAGTTGTAGGGTGGTGGAGGTCCGATGGCAGTGGGTTTGGGTTGGGGGTGAGTCTAGGTTAGAGAGAGAGAGAGAGATAAAGATCATAGAGAGAGAGAGAGAGAGAGAGAGAGAGCATATGATGGTGGGTGGGTAAATGGATATTGTAATTTATTTTGTATTTTTAAATCACAGGGGTACATTTGTCATTTCATATTAACTTAACGAAAAATTTTAACGAAGTTAATAATGTGGGTTGAAATTGAAACAAATCCTAAAACTATTGGACTGTCAGTGTAATAAATAAACTATTGTACTAAAACCGTGATTTTCGTCAAACCTCAGGGACGAAAATAGTAATTTACTCTATATTTTATAAAAGTGTACAATAAATGAATATAATTTAGATATTGCCGCAGGTGAAACATAACTCTCTAAGGTCACACGGAGTAATAACCGGAAACATGTGGAAGAACTCTCAGCCCCGGCCTAGGTGGAAAGTGAAAACACCATCCTCCATTGCGGTTTCAACTGTTAATTCTCAACACAATGAATATTTATCCGGCTCCACCTATTTTATGGATTGAAAGTTATTATGTAACCACCCTCTACCTTTAAGTGGTAAAAAGAAAAGAGGTGAATAGGGTTAGATAATGTTCACAGGCGAAACAATAGGAAGAATAGTAACAGTTGTACATGCAGAACCATGATATGCTTTCTATAAAAGACATGTTCCTTTGTTTCACTCTCTTTTGTCTTCTCCCCCCTCTGACAATTCACAAGATCCTCTTATCTTTCTAAAGAATATTAATTTCCTGTTGTTATCTTTCAAACAATACAAAACTAAAAACAATAACTTTCCAAAACTGCAAAATTGGGGTTCTTACAGGGTCTAAAATAAAAATATGGCTTCACTTATCTCCCGTTTTACACAAAGTTTGGAAAGAGACCGGATCGCTTTGTGAATGTCAGAATTTTTAAAATTATGAAGTCGTTTGTAACAAGACAATATTGATACTAATGTAGATATTATCTATGATTGTTGTGTGATATTGATATTGTTCGACGGATTTTAATATTAAAGTTATTAATGTGTATCACGATGTATAATACGATCATTCAACCTTTAGAAACAAACTTTTGTTCGAAGTAACGTCTTTCAATAGAGATTTTTGTCAATCACGTACACCAAGTGACTTATAGACGACATGCCCTTGAATTAGCCAAACCAACCAATTTGATGATGGAAAACTAATTGAATCACAAACTTTGGTTTGATAATATACCGAACTCATTAAATCAATCTCACTGGCTAGCTAGCTAATTATCACGCAACACTGCTTTGGTTTGACTGATGTACAAGTTTCTATTCAAGGACATTGTCAGTCTAGTGTCCAATGGTTTCATGCTTGAGTAATAAAGATGATCTGGTAAACCAGTGACCCTTTAGTGATCCAACTAGCCGTTCAAAAAGATACATAAGGGATATCATAATTCTTTAAGTTATTTTTAATATTTATTTAGTAGACGAGTTTGTTAAGTTATTTGTACCAACTCACATACAATCAAAACATGACTAGAACATCACAATACATTCACGTTGCCTCATAATAATGTGTTCTTGTTATAATAAGAACACGCCCTTTAATATACAACTAGTTTTGAGTCTAATTACCAAGTTTATATACGAAAGTCTATCTACTGTTTATTATCTTACAAGTACGATACAAACTAAAGTTTACAAAAAAAAAAATTAGGATTCAATTGATCTCTAACTGACCAACTTTACTCAAATGTAGCATTTTAGCATGTGAAATATACAAGTAACTAAACTGTTAAAACTTAAGAACTATCGCAAATAGTGACAGAAATCCATCATATCCTACCAAGCATCACATACAATTTTCCCGACGCCAAAACCGTCACTAAATAGGCTTTTCATGACTCCTATTAAATTGGTTAAAACCCATAGTAGAAGAAGCAAACTTACTCAACTCTTGTAAGTTAAACGATACACTCCTCTCATCTCTTGCAACACCCAAAAAGTCCCTAGTGAAATCACCATCCCCAAATCCACCACCAGAATTTGTGCTTCTTGTTGACCCCATTTGAGCTGCCTTCTGTAAAAGAGCGGTGGCTGACATGTTAGCCACCGCTGGCACCGGTGGCGGTGGCGGTGGCGCCGGTGGTAGACTTGAACACATGAGGTTGTGTTGAGGTGTTGAACTAGAGCCACCATCAAAGGTATACATTGTATTCACTTGCATTTCCTTTTGGGCATGTTGTTCTTCTTCATTTAAAGATAACCCTTGTGGTGATATTCCGTTGTATCTATTCATCCAATTCGCCATTAATTCCGGTGGTAGCATTCCGCCATTGTTGTAGTTTGAGCTTGATGACCCTAAAAACGTTGAGTTGTTATTGTTATCTAACCATATCGGAAGTCTTGATTTGCCACCATTGTTGTCGATATTACTCTCTAAACCACCTCCAAAACCACCGTGCATCTGCCTATCGCCGCCGCCGCCGTCGTTCATCATCATCATCATGTCATTACGAAAGCCCATGCTCCCCATGTTTGGAACCATTGGACGTGATGCAATTCTTGAATTTTCCTCCATTAAAGCGTCACAAAATGCTCTATGTGTTATGAAGCTATCCTTCCTGTTTTTGCATACACAAAGAGTCAAAGATTCGAATATGTACATAAAATGTATCATCACTTAGCTCCAGCTTTACACAGAGTCTGGATCATTTCACGATCTGATATACGCACACTACTAGAAATATGATCATAATGCAACTTTTAAGAAGTTAACTTTTTGAAAAAAGTTGCATTTTATAACAAAAATGTTTCATTATCTAGCAAAAAAATTGCTTTAGATTAGTACAACTTCAACTAATGCAGCTTTTGATAAAATATTGTAAAAAAGTTGTTTTAGGCCAATACAACATTTTTAAGATTTAATGTAATTTTTTTAAAACTTAATGCAACATATTACAAGAGTTGTATTATTAGCGTACACGTTTTGTGTATAGAAGGTTGTTTCCAACAGCTTAAACCCATGGACTCAAATCGAAATCGAACGAATAGGATGATTAATTAACCATAAACGTACCGTGAAAATATTGTCCCACAATCGCATTTGTACTCTCTAGTACCACAAATCTTGCTATGAGCTTTCCAGTCCGATTGAACCGCATATTTCTTTGAACACTTTTCGCACTTCCACTTCTTTTCTCCATGTTTCCGGCTATAATGCTTCTTAACTCCGGTGAGATCTCCGAGAGCTCGAGAAGGGTCATGATGAACACACGTTTTCTCCGGGCAGATGTAAACTTTCTTCTTCACCACTTCATTTTTATTTCTTTGCTTAAGTTTCCATGGTAAGTTGTGTCCTCTTCTATGAAGCTGTAAGTTCTGATCTCTTTGAAAACCCTTGTTGCATATCTCGCATACGAATCGATTTGTAGCCATTAGAGATGTTGGTGATAAAGCTATCACCTCAGCTTCTGGATCTGTAAATATTGGATATTGTTAGGTATCAAATGCAACTACTAATTAATCACACAAACACAACCAAAAATCAATGAACATGGAGATTTAAAGTGGTTCAACTAAGGTATATAGGACTAATCTTGGGTTAACTTCATGATTAACACAAGTTAACTACAATTGGGCCAAATGACAAATATTACTAATAAAATTCATTAAAATGGTTAAAGGAAGAAGATGAGCGTTTGTTTTACCTGGATTACCGGCTTGATTACGCTTTCGTTTACCTGAAACTGAAGAATTATAGTTAGGGTTAGGGTTTGAGATGGGGTCATGGATGAAGGAGGTGAGTGAAGAAGGTGGTGATGAAAACCCATCACCAGACATCATCTTTATCGAATCTTTAACGAGTAAAACAACAAATCGAAGGTAATTAGCGATGAAAAACACAATCTTTTGATTACTAATCAGATAAGAACATGAACAGATGAAGAAGAAGAAGGAGGATGATGATGATAATATGATTGCTGTAACTCAATTAAGTGTTCTTTAGATATGAAGAAAACTTAGAGAAAGAAAGAAATTAGCACCCATGGATTTTTGTTTGTTTTGTGCTGAATGAAGGTGTGAGACAGCAGATTGTTGTGTCTTTTTGCCTTTGTTTGGATTGTATATATCGTAGAGGAAAAAAACACACACATGATAGCTGCATGAAAAGATAATATTTTTGTTTCTCTTTCACATACAACACACAGAAGGTGAGAGAGAGGTGTAATGGAGTGAGCCTTATCCTCCATGCAGAGTGGGCCAATCATGGGCTCAATTTCCACCACGTCTTTCTACATCTAAATATCTATCGTTTTTATTATTATTTGATAACCCGTTATTAGAAAACTCGAGATGTTTTAACAGAAAATTCGATAATAAATTGGTGTACTTTCAATTAAATGGTTATGTTTCAAATCTTACTATAAAGAACGGAGAATGTACGTTCACTAGTTGAGAAGAAGTTAGAAAACTCATGATAAGTGTCAGTATCATGTTTAATTAATGAGATTTAAAGATATACTTCTATTCAATATGTTTACTTATTGTAAAATTTCTTAAGATCTAACATAGAATTTTGTTCAAGGGTTTCGAGTTTTTGTTGTAATCTATGATGATCGATCTTCATCAGGTATATTATTAATTTTTTTTTAGTGTTACGTATTCTAAAGTTAGGTCATTTGTAGTTAATTCGAGAAAAGAACGATCTCAAACTGGTGAAAGAAGTCCCGACTGGGAACCAACGGGGGACCGATTTCTAGGGAAAATTTTGAGGCAAAATAGGTAAACAATTACCAATTCATGAGAAAATGAGATGTTTATCTCTATTTGTACAATATGTATACATAGTTGTTCATATGGTTATGTTTGGAAAATGAAGAAAATAAGGAAAAGTTACCAGTAAAATTAGAAGAATGAGAAAATAGAAAAACTCTAATATTAATATGATAATGATGTAACATTTTGGGATAAGAAAACGAGACGACTACAAATCACTTTATAACTAGTGTTTTTATGTTTATTATGTTAGTTTGCAATTCCTAACTTGATTGTATAATATAATGGATTTCACTCGTTTTTAAATTGGAAAAATGATACAGCCTAGTATATTTTGTACGTAATTAATATCTTGCTAATAATGTGATTATGACGTATTATAAAAATAAAGAGATGTGATTAGACGAAAGATGTGATATATGTCGTTGTCTTTTAATTAAGATGATGAATTAAGCACAAAAAGTAGAAAAAAGATAACATGTAATAACAAATTACCTTGTATTAAAAGAACAACGTAATGAATGGTTTTGTAATGATCAAATATGTAGTGTTAAATTTTAGTTCGGTAGTGTAAATTTTTTATAATTATCAAATAAAAAAATAGTTTTGTAATGATCTTACTCATCCTTGTTATATTTATAATAATTAGTTAACCATTAATTCACATTTTTTACTATAGATTTTATTAATCTATGTATTTATGTTCAATAATTGTTATTGGGTTCATATCACTTTTTTCATGTTAGGTTAGTACTCCGTCAAGAATTGATAGCTTGACGTTTGAGACTGCGAGAGGAACCAAACGGAAACATGACCGGATTAGTTCTAGAAATACCTTTGAGTTTACACTTTTTCAAAAAGTTAGATCATATTTGAATAATACAATCTAATGATATTACTACATTAATTTAAATTTTGCTATTTACTTTACTGGGATTAAAGGTACTACGCACTAATCCAATTATAAACATAGTATGAATATATATACCATTTAATATGTAGATTAGTTTGAGAAAAGAATGATGGTTAGTTTAGACATCATAATCAATCAATTTATCATTATTTGTTTAATGTCAATTATGTGCATAGAATTATTTAAGTACTTGATCTCCAAAAAGTAGAGGTGACCGTGTTGGATTAAACCAATAAATTTTAATATCTTATTGATCAAGTTCTTTAGTTTTATGGTTTTTCAGTCTTATTTAGACTTAATTATAGGAAATATACGATTTTTAGTTTGATTTTTTTATTAAGTCATTAAAGTGCAATTATCTTATCAAAAAGTTCAACGATGTTATATATGTTTGCAGAATACAATAAAACAAATTAGAGAACTAACCGGCTGAAAAAACAATGTTTAAAGTAACTTTATCATCAAAATGGTGAATTAGTTGGCTTACGACAACATCATCCCTTTAATTGGAAAGTCTAAAAATTCATAGATTTCAGTGGTTTGTGATTGTTTTAAACAGAATTTAAGATCAATGCTACTTTTAATTTATATGCTTATCATGATTAAAAAATATATTTTTGAAATAGTCTAATTTATTTTAAATATTTATATCTAGAATGTTATATTTAAACCTTTTAATTTCATAATGATAAATTCAGCAGTTTTATCATATGATGTATAGAAACACAAGCTAGAAACACAATATTGCGAAACTAAAATAATTAAGTTTTAGGTTAGTAAATGTAACTCATTAAAATATTTATCTTTATTTATAACCTATAATAAAAGATTAATTATGGATACACAATTTCTAGCACATCCACCTTAGCGTTACGTATGCATTGTTATATATCGTTATATCCTTTAATCTTGAGTTACAATTAATTTAAAAACTATTAACTAATATCAATTACTATAAATATTATATCCATGATCAATTATTACTTTTAGATTATTTGACATCTTCTCAAAAGTTATAAGAAATTGCTAATTATGTTAAAAAATAATTATTAAGTTATTAATTTTATTATTATAGTTAACAAATTTTTTATTTTATTATAATAAAAGTTTCTATCATATTTTCTTTCGAATTAATATTTTTCTTTTAATTAATTTTAAAATTAATGACATTATTCATTATTTCGATAATATTTATTTTTTAACAATGATATGAGTTTTACCCGTCTTTTATAACCTTTAACACCTTCTTATTATGATAACCTTCTTATTCTAATTTATATCTTTAAATCATTATATATATATATATATATATATATATATATATATATATATATATATATATTAATATGAATTTGTTTACCCATGAGTCATCTTAAGGTATCTATCAACGCGTCTAAAACACGAGTCACTAATATATTTCATAATAAAAGAGTAACTAAAAGAACACGTGAAAGCACCATATTCCTTATCACCAAATTATCAGGCTTCTTTCTCCTAATTAATAGTTACTATAACTGCTAATAATATTATTTAATTTTTCTATAAACTACTAATATATTAATAAATTAAGAAAATATTTTTATTAATGTTATTTATAAAGAAATAAAATTTTATAAAATAATAAATTTTACTAAAACACCAAACTTTTTTAAAAGTACAAAATATTTTAAAATTAGTGATTTATAACAAAATATTTATAGATAAAAAATAATTAAAATTGAGTTATAATAACAAGTTCTTTTAATCGATTTGTATTGAAGCAACATGTTTGGATATTTTTAGTCAAAAAAGTTTAAAAGTTGATATCATTATTTTATTTACTTATAGTACTTAATTACATATTATTTCAATGATATCTTATATTAGAATATTGATTTATAATTAATAAAATTATATTCTATATAATATTTTTATTTATTCAAACCATATAATAAACCATTGTATATTTATATTTTTTATTATGATTAATCTTAAAATTATTATGATAAATAAATATTTATATATAATTATATCTTTATTAAACAAATATTTAAACTTACTAACTTAATTAGTAACTCTAAGAATTTATATATTATGAAAGTTATATAAGAGAAACTCATTGTAAATATTTTAATAAGGTTTAGAAATTCACACAATTTATAATATATCAACTTATTCAACTTTTAAAACATTTGTTAATTATCATACATTTTAATAATTTGTAAAGATAAAAATAATTTTATAATAAATATATCAACTTGGGGCCATTTGATTGGTAAATTTTAATGAAACTAAAAAACATTCCATCTGAAATCATATTGATTTACTAAAGGAATTGAAATTTATTTCAATGAATTCATTTAATCCTAAGAAGCATGAAATCATTCCCCTTCCTTAATTATAGAATTATAAACATTTCAATTGGATGTGTAAAGATTACAATACTAGCCATCTTTATTTTTCATCAGCCATCTTGAAATCTTTCCCCTCTAAAATGGTTTGATAGAACACAAAATCGATCATTAACATATCTTTACTAAATCATAATCATCTTATAGTGAACAACATTATGAAAACCCATTATTGGCTAAAGTCAAAACGTAACATCTAACCTTCAAAATCAAAATTATAAATCTAGCCTCTGAATTTTGTGAACCTAGTCATGGTCTTAAAACAACACTAAATGGGAGGTTTTACACAGACATGTGAATATAACTCGTGTTGAATTCAAACATCAGCATTGGAGATGGATGTTTGCTTCTTATAAGTTTGCTTTCATTTATACGCACACACAACGGTGTGTGTTTTTTTCACATATATAGTGTTTGAAAAGAATATAGTGTTAGAGGAGATATAGATGTTTTTAAAGATGATTACAGAACTAATGTGGCAACTAACATGGCGTGTTTGTAGATGTTTGTTGGTTTAGTATTGGAGACATTCTTAGGAAAGGTTTAAGGATAAAATATGAAAAGAGAAATAAAAACTGACGTGGCACTAATATAAAAAATAGAGATTTTAAAAGATAGAAGCGAGATGAAAAGTGACACCCTCCACTCTAACCATACTAAAATATATCCTAGCTACTTTATACATATAAATATTTTATGCTAATTTAGAAACTCATGTGACAAACGATTGAATAAAAAAAATTACATATATAGTAAGATTTATTAGTATAGATTTTGTTTTATTGATATAGATGGGTGGCAAAAGTTATAATTTTAAATTAATGTATCCAAACGCTATACACTAGTTCTCACCATAGATTAAAAAATTGGATGACCATTATCTGAAAATCAGTATTCATTCTATTACGTTTTTAATAGTATATTTTTCAGTTGTATTAACTTACTAAAAATTAGGAACAAAAACGGTCAAAATTTATATAAATATATTATACATGTGAGTTTAACCAAAGATAATTTTAGATTAATGTATCCAACGCTATACACCGGTTCCCACCATAAATTAAAATGTTGGACGGCCGTGATTTTGAAAATCACTATCTATTTTGTTGTGTGTTTAATAATATAATAAATATAATGTAATGTAATACTCACAAGTTATATTTATTTCTTTAATGTTTCTATGGATAGAATAAAATAGGTCGACGTCCATGACAGCAGTGACAGATGTTTATCACGTTGGTTTTGGGCCCCTCAATAGGAATTTATCTCAAAACTATACACTTATAGTCTTATACAAACACGAATCAAAGTGGTTGTGAGTGAAAGAGAGAAAAAAAAGTAATGATAAAGGTATAAAAATATTATTTAATTGAAAAGAAGAGAGAAAATATAGTGAACTTTAGTGTAATTATATGGATATAGATAAGGAATCCACTGTGAATGCTTTAAGGTTTATCATCTATTTATAGTTACTGTTTTTTAAACTCGTTTTATTACATATTTAGGTAGATATGTTTTGTTTAAAAATTTTCATAATTCTAACGTCACATATCCTTTGTTAGAGCTTTCCTGTTACGGTAACTATATTACTTTAACTTTTTTCTAAACTATTTTTGTAATAAAGCTCCGTTGTTAGGGCTGCAAACGAACTGAACGTTCAGCGAACACTTCGTGAACCGTTCGGCGGGAAGTTCGTTTATGTTCGTTCGTTTAGTAAATGAATGAACACGAACAAGAAAATTCCGTTCGTTTAGTTAAACGAACGAACATGAACACAAGTCGTGTTCGTTCATTTATGTTCGTGAACGTTCGATAAAGTGTTCGTTTATGTTAGTTAAGGTGTTCGTTTATATTCTTAATTAATGTGTCAGTTATTTTTATAACTATTATATCACGTATTTTTTGATATTTATGTTAACTACTTATTTATTTTTGATTAATTTTGTGTAATCCTTGTAATAAAAAATGTAAATTTTATTCTAAAATAAATCTATAATAATTTGTATTGTTTGTGTTTATGAATTTTTTTGTGTTTCTCATGTTCATGAACAGTTGTTTGTGTTCGATTGCTTTTGTTTGTGTTCATTTGCGTTCGGTAAGTGTTCGCGAACAGTTCATGAACATGTTCATTTTCTTAATGAACGAACACGAACAAGAAATCTTGTTCGGTAAGTGTTCGTGAACAGTTCATGAACAAGTTTATTTCTTAACGAACGAACACGAACAAAGCCTTATTCATGTTCGTTCGGTTTGTTTGCAGCCCTATCCGTTGTACCTAACTTCGTTTAAAGCAGTCTTTCAGGTAGCCTTGATGATTTTTCAGGTTATTTATTCGCGTGTAATAGTCCACGTATTTAACAGAAAAAAATTGAAGTAATTATTTTTCACAATATCTCAAAATCGACAAAGAAGAAAAGAAATGAATCAATGGTAAACATATTTTCATGTGCTTACAAGACAACTATATACTTGTTCTTTTATCGAATGAAAATTCTTTAGGAACTCGTATTGTGACCTGAGGTTCTGGAACCACCACCATTTGTGACGAACTAGGATCGATGGGCTCGTTACTCTGGTCCATGGATCCTAGTTCTATCCGCTGGTCATCACTAGCGGGCATCTCAATGTCCTGACGTTGGTGATACGTTGGTGACGGTGAACCATCCGTATCCCAATTATCAGCATCGAAGTTTGACGTCCTAGGAGACATTTGGTAGCTATCATTTTCATTCTTGTAGTTGCGTAAAAGGTGAACCGGTGACATGCCATGAGTCGGGGTCCCTGGTCTACTCGACATTGGGCTCACTTGACCCGACTTCTTGTTTCGTTTGATTTGTTTTCGAGCCGTGTCGTGCCACGATCTTAAGGCCGTTGCAACTGTATCGTTGAATACCGTCGGCTTCATAGTCGATCCCATCTACATTTTTATGCAAATAGTTTAGATAACTTGATTTATATTAACATTTATAAATTGTAAGTTTAAAACTATAATTTTGTAGCTTTTAAAAACAAATTATTTATTACCTGTGTGACGAGAGCATAAAGAGGAAGTGTGACATAACTGCATAGGATCTGAACAATCACCCTAGAGAATGAAATAACAACAATTAGTTTATATTATTATATTAATTATTACTTTTTTTTTCAAAAAATGTATATATTAAATAAAAGTTAGTAAAATTTTATAATAACTCACCCTGTTGTGATGCTGATGACGACGTCTTCCGTTTGGTCATGAAAACAAGAATTCAACCCAAATTCATACTGTTTTTACACGAAAATAATATATTAGAGAGACGTAAAATAGTAAAATAGTATGTATATATATATACGAGTAAGACGAGTAAAATCGAGCTTGATTTTACTCGAGAGTCAAATCAATATCAACGTGTGATTTTAAAGCTCGATTTTAGTTATCAGATGGATTTCAATTTAATTAGGCTCGAGTTAGTTGAAACTTATTTAATATCAGATCAATTAAAGATTTTCGTGAGTCGATCTCGACTAATTGCTAACTAGCGACTTGACTTGTTTACAATTGCTAAATAAGTTTTTTTATTTAAATGATAGAATTTTCGAATCTTACCCAAGTCCATGCAAAGAAGGCAACTTGAAAAGCATTCTGTAACATACAAAATAAAGAAAAATTCATCAGATGTTACATTTTTATAAATTAACAATTTATAAATAAAATAAGAATGTTAGAAACGAAACTAGGAGATCATATCTTCTAATATGATAAACACCTATAGAAGAAAGTGTACAACATTTTACTCCTTAGGTACAACTTTTAGTGCATGTTATACAAGCTTACCTGAAAGAGGACAAAGTTAAGAAGATAGAGGATGAGACGAGGGCGGTTGAACCAGAAGAGGTCGTCACCAGGCTTAACCACGGGTACACCTTGTACGACTTCTCCTCTCTCTTGAATAGTCAAACCCATTTTCGTAATGATCACTTGTAGTTTGGTCCCAATAAGCAAAACAAGCTGCAAAAATATTATTTTATAAATTTTAATATAGCACACAAAAATATTTCAATAAATTTAATAAATAATTAAAAATTGAGCTAATAACAATGAAAAATAAGAATATACTTACAACTAATGGTATGAATGGGAGCCACAAATGAGAATACCACCCTGTTCACAGAAAAAAAAGTCAATACTTTTGACCAGAAGACAAACACTATATGAAAGAATTTATTCAATTCCAGACGCCGAATTATGACATCATTAATAGTTTTAAGAAATAAGTTTAGAATTATTAATCTTTTTGATAAAACTTGATTAGATATTTATATATCACCGGAAATTAGTGAGAGCTAATATTTTAACTTTACTTAAACGTAATATGTTATCGTTATTTTACTTATATTTAGCAGAGTAATATGATTATTTTGTGATAAATTTGAAGATATGATTGCTTGAAGATATATAATGTAAAAGAACAAGTAAATATCAATTGTAACCAACGTACCGTGGGTATTAAAGAGTATGAAGGCAACGGCGAATAACCAAATTGGTGGACTGTTAAAAAAATTATTTCAATAAATTAATATTGTTAAAAAAATGGAACTCAAACTATATATAGTTTTAAATATATTGACAAACATGTTACCTTATACCAACAACGGTCTTGAAGTCTTCTTCAAGTGATCTCTTTATGTATTTTTGAAAGTCGAATCTTGATTGATTTTGCGGGCCTAGATGTGCCTAAACACGATGCCAAAACAAGTTAGATCGGAAGAAAATTACGATAGCATACAATATGTAGTTAGTAGAGACTGGTCGCGTTATATAAACTTATATAAAAATTTACCATGATGAATCCGTGTCTAAGAGTGAGATAATCAACTTTAGGGACTGATCGGACAAATTGTCTAAAAAAACAAACCTGAAAATATAAATACAAAACAATTACGCATGTCAACAAGGGAATAAGAGAGATTACGTATTCAAAAACACATTTCATTATTAATTGTCACATCAGTTCTCATGTAGATAATATTTTAGAAATTAATACACAATAAATTATTAAACATATGTGATTTTGATTTAAGGTATGAATAATTAATATATATTTAAAGTTTCAAAGTAAGTAATATGATTAGGTGTCTACTAAAATAGTTAAGAAAAATCCTTATTTTGATTAGATTTATACATTAATAAGGAAAAGTACTACCTCAAATTGAAATAGTATTAAAAAAAGTGAATATCCATTGATACATTTTGTCTTTTGAAGGATATCGTTACTTATACCATATAACTTGCTAAACTAATTAATGACAAAGAAATTGACATTTCTTCTTGTTATATATAAAAGTCTTTTCTAGATAGAAGTTCATCACCGAAGTTGACTTTAGTTTATTGTCTATATTGTAGCAAGTATATATTGTCATGGATTCGCAAAGATAGAGTGGGTAAACATAAAACCAATTTTAATTTCAAAACTAATAGTCGTTCAAAAAAATAATATAAAATAGTTATTTAACCATATATTCTCCCACCATTCTCTCTCTCATTATATATGTAGAAGTGTTTATTCGGTTATCATGTCTATCTACTTAAAATTAGTTTTATATATATTGAGAAGCAGACATATCAATAACTGAAAATAAACAACCGTTTTGTAAGAGGGACTTACGATCCACAATAGAATGGGAGATTTGCTCCAAAAGTTCATATGCCTTCTTCCAAATGATGTGTCTCTTGCAAATCTAAACCTCTCTGGATCTATACGTGTACATGAATATATACGTTAATAATCAAATATAGTATAATGTTGTTGTTCAAGAACATGAATTGAATACAATTACAAATGAACATAAAGTCATCATTTGAATATGGTTTTCCAATAGTTTAAATATATTATGCATACATACTCGTATATATACTTTTGAATAATACATTGACAAATGAATAAACCACTTTTTGATATGGTTTTTACAATAATAGATAGCATTTTAGGGTATACATACCATGAGAGAATTGATACTCTATAGTTTTCGTCTCGTCCTCCCACATCTTCCATTTTCTCATCTATACATACATATACATATAATGTCATAAAATACCATCAATTTTCAAATTTCCACACAAGTAGTTATACCACTATAAAAATTTTATTTACGACATTTTGTTTGTCGTAAATAGCTAGTCATTTCTATAGTAATATGATGCAAACATATAACGTTGAAATCGCATAAAACAAATTTACCTTAGCTTGTCCTAAGACCATAGTAATAATACTATAGATAACATGAAATAGAGCGAGAGCGAAGATGAGTATATGAAGTTGATGAACCCCGTCATACGACATGAATGATACTTTTCCCTGTAAAATTTGAATTCAAATTATAAAAGACATATTAAGTAAATAAACATATAAATCGTTGATTTTTAATATAAACCGTCGTGTTTGACTACAATATATAGTACTATAAAATAAAACTTAAAAAGACTTTTAGTAATAGCAAACGACCGTAAACCCATTGAGGAAACCCGAAATATCATTTTAATTTAACAAAAGTAGATAAATTTAATTGTTTAGGCAGACAATCTTCTTGCAATAGAAGCAAACTCTAATATCCGAGAAATGACATGAAATATTTTAATGAATAAAAAAATTATATTGGCGTACAAAAGGCGAAACAAAGATGAGATTTTTAATACGGTTCATTATTTATATAAAAAATTAAATGTTAATTATTCAAGCTATAACACATTAATTAACAGATAATAACTTATAGTAATAATTTGATTAATAACACCACATAACTTTCATTTTGTTTACAAGCCTAGCTGTAAGGGCAATCCAATATGCATAAGCTTCACATGTGTACACTTGATTTCATTCACAATTATCATTGTGAACGAAATAAAAACACGAACAAACGAAATCAGATAACATCAAGTATATATCGGGTGCAAGTTTACAATGATTTATTGATTTACTACTCTAACTATTTAGTAATAATATAAAAACGAAAGTCATAAGTGTTATTGATTAAAGTACGTGTAAGAATAAATTATTATCAGTTATATGTCATGAATTACTGAGATCCAATTAAATTAAATACCTCTTTTGCACATGTGTCTTCGTCGCTACTAGTGGCGGCCAAAATCCGTCGTGCCCCGTCGGCCATCTCCGACCAACCAAGCAATCTCCGGCGACTCTCACCGCCATCTTCCGCCACCGCTTCCTCCTTTTTTTTGCACGGGTGCCAACCCGCGGCGGCACCCTCCGATATACAAATCTTCGTAATCGGCGTCGTCCCCGCAGTTAACAGCAACGATATGAACCCCAACAACATAAGCTCTAATAAGTAACAAACATCACACAACCCCATAAGTCATCAAAACTCAAAACAATAATAATAATAATAATCAAATCATCAACAACTCTTATATACACCACAGCTCATCGATCAATACCTGCTTTGATCTTCTCTAAAGATTCATATAAAGCCTTCTTTCGTTTCTTCTTCAGCCACTGCAAACGATCATTCACATCAATTAAACACTAAACCCTAAAACACCCATAAAGATTTGTTTTAAAGATTGATTATTTGATGATCATATGGTAACACATACATGTCCGATCATATGTATGATTTGTTCGATGAAAATCGAGATGACGATGAAGACGAAAGCAACAGTCGCCACCGCCCACGTCGGCGTTTCCTCCAACGTCGGACCACTTTTTCCGGCCATCGGAATATTCTGATTTCAACTTTATCTGTATGCAATTGTTGCAAGAAGTTTATGGTGAAATTGGGGGACTTGAAATAATAATAATAATAGTAGTTTGTAAATGTTTGTAATGTGAATGTTTGCATTTTTGTGTTGGATTTATAGGAGTTTTGAGTTCGTAAATGTGATGAAAATATAGAGAGAGTCAAAGAGTTGACTTTTCTAATAGACGCGTGCATGAAAGGGGAACGAATAACCCTAGTGGATACTTTGTTTGACTCAACTTTCCAGGGGTAGTATTGGAATTTCACTTTGTTCTCAAGGTTTTTTGATTTAATTTATTAATACTTTTACCGTTTATGAAAGTAATCAAGTATATATATATAAAACATTGTTGACTACTTCTTAAAATAGGAAAATGATAATGTAATCGAGTTATCAACGTTCACTTGTAGTTAATAATTACGTACTCAAACGGCATGATACTTATCATACTTTTAATTAAGGATAATTTCATGCTTTCTTAAATTTATATGATATATTTTAAATAATTTCATTTCACTTATTAAAACTTAAAACATCAAATATGGTCACGTTAGAGATGATAAGATAACAAATGACTATTGTTAAAGTAACTAGTGTTGTTTGTTGATACTCGTGCGTTGGGGTGACAATGTTGAACCATAAAACGTTAATGAAAATAAGATTGTTGATTCCACACGTGTTACGAGTTACGACTTGCTTCACGCGTTACGGCATAAACAAGACTGGGTTCTCCCGTATTTCTACGTAAACATGACTTGGTTTTGAATAAAATTTTAGATAAAAAGTAAATATAATAGTGTTCAAGTCCTAACAAAGAAAATAAAATAACTAAAATATGTATATAAAAATATGAAAGAAAACAAAAACAGAAAAAGCACACGTGACACTTGTACAAGTACATGCATTTTGTATGATTAATAGAATATAAATAATACAAATGTTGTACAAGTTGCATTCGAAAATCCTAAAAGATAACGAGTGTCAAACTTTTATAATAATCTACGATACTAAAAATATAATATAAATCATCAACCATCCTAGTTGATATTTTTAACCATCAACATGGCTATGCTCTATGCTCTAATATTAATAAATAACTATATAGAAATGATATTTTAATTGCAAATTACCAATCCCATTAGTTGTTTAAGACCCACTCATGATTAGCTAGCAATTCTAATAACAAATTAAATTTTAATATAGTAAATTATACTTTTAACGTTTATTTTTATTGTCAAACAATCTTACTCGAATAATTATTATAAATTTGTATTTGATCTACTCTTGACTTCTACTCGATTTCTTGCAAGAATATATGTTTTTCCATTTCGCTTATCATCATTAATGTAAGTATAAAACACAACAAAAAAATTATTAACCTAGTAAATCATACTTATAGCAACAAAATTTTGGTACGATCCGGAAGAGGGTGTGGTCAGGACAAGATATTTTCTTTGTCCTAGAGGTTAGAGAGACTACTTCTATTAAAACTCTGGACTCGATAAATCTTTTTCCATGTACATTAGAAAGACTTTGTTATCTTTTGGTTGGAGAGTATTTCGTTGAACACCATGACAACTCCTTTAATAACATATTCTTTTTTCTTTACGTGAAAATTTTATCAAGTGTGTGCATTGTTCTTTTCACTTCAATACATAGTAATTCGTTAGCACCCGTTGGCTTTTGGTTGAGTTCGATATTATTTCTTTAATTATGTTAGGTGTGATTTTGGACCTTTGGTGTAAAGGTTTTAAATATTATTATAAACCAGCCAAACCAACCAAACAATTTGTTCAGTCCGAAAGGTTTAATTAGACAGTTTATGAACACCCTTAGTCTTAATAGAAACTTTTGAAAAATTATTAAGAGCATCAGTTAGTCTTTAAAACCAATGATGTTATGTTTGAAAAACAATTTCGGCCGGTGCAATAACATTTGATCCCTCATATGCTGAAAACAATAAAAAACTTAGCATATATCATTGTCAAAATATTTATCTCGCTATATACTAAGTACTTGATTATTTGAATGCTAAATACTAAAAATATACTCGGTTACAGACCCTTGTTAGTAAGAAATTATTGTTAGTAAGACCTATTTTAGTTGCACTAAAATTATCTGGGTTTAAATTTCATATTTGTTGGTTAAAAAAGTATGAGATGATCGTTTGATTTGGTTTTCACAAAGCATGGGACTGTTTCATCAATAATTGACAATTCGCTGCAAATCATGACCCAATCATTGACCCTGCTTTGAGGAAATTTTCTACAGTTTAATTAATATGAAACTTGTTCTTTTTCAAATTTGATTCGTGTACGCCGTTGAAGAAAGCTCGTTAACAATTTCAAACCTTCACTATTTCTTTTAATCAACAAAAAGAATATAAACAATTATTGACTTGTATTAAAGCATATGAAAAAATATATAATTACTGCGGCTCAATAGAACTAAAATCAAGCTAATGTTTTAGACCTCCACAAATTTAGGACGTTTATTTCATAATTCTTTTAATTTATTCGTTTAAATAAAACCAATTGACGTGTGTTAGTGTATTGGGAGAATAACGCTCGTTGGGCACTCACACGTGAATCACTCTCACCCTTTTAACGAAGGGAGTGTTGTTCCGTGAGGGTGAGCCAACCACATCACTTCTCACGCCTCCGTCGTGAGAGGACACCACAAACGCTAAGCATCTAATCTAATCTAAATATCTAATATTAGAATGTTTTAGGTAAGAAGCTTCGGGTTTGATTTTGTTAATGCTAATCTATTATTCATTACATCAATTCTTTCTTAAAATAGTGAATGAAAAGTACAAAAGGCCAAAGACTAGTTTTGTTATATATGGGAACAAACCATTTTCTTACATAACCATTTGTAGTTACTAACTAAATATGGTGTAGGAGGGTGGAAAAAAGATAGTTATATAAATGTCTTATTTGTTAAGACTGAAACAGTATGTATATGTTTACATGGTTTTTGTAGTTATTTTAGCTGAAATTGATTTTTTGTTGAATAACCATATATCTAAATATGAAGTATTTTAATGATTTTAAATATAATCATTTAAAAATTAAAAATTCCTCACCCTAAACCCCAAATTAAGTGAGATTTATAGTTGAAATCGTAAACTATATATATGGGTGTTATTTTATTATTTATTTTAATTTTATATAATTAACAATCAAAAAAATCTAAATTATTTTTTGATAACTTCAATCATGTTAATTGTTCATTTCATGTTAGTATCTTGTTAAGAATAGTTTAGTAAAACTATATACTTATTAAGCATCTAAATTTATTTTTCAGTAATTTCATGAATAATTTACAATATCTTATCAAGGACGAAATTACAAATACTTAATAATCAAAAAACAAAGCCGAGTCGAATTAATAGAACCAACTAAGAAACTGATCAACGTATGGTGGTTTGGATTATGACCTAATCAAAAACCGATTTAATCGTATAGAAACGGACTTAACCAACCAAAGTATGATCAGAGCTTTAAAATTTTGGTCGACCGATTTCACTTGAAACATCTAAAAGCAATATTCATTAACCAAAGTTTATAATGTAAATAAAACGTTAGAGTAACAAATTTTTAGAATAACTAAAACATTCGTAATTAATTTTATGAATGAACAAAAGTTTGTAGAAGGGTGAAAATATAATTGATGAATAGTAAAAAAAAATATTACGAGGTCTCAATTTATTGAGAAATGTGAATAATTAAGTTGAGAAAATGAAAAAAAATACTATAACAAATAAATATATATAAAAGGTTATATTTTTTATAAAAGAACTAGTTGATCAATTAATTGATATAACTATGATAAATTTGTAATATTAAATTGATGAACAGAATAAAATAAAAAGAAAATAATGATAAAAGTTACATCCGTTGATAGCAATGATGAGTAACCTAACTAAAAGTTTAACGTTAGTGAAAAAAGCGAAACTTATGATGGACATAAAAATATTTTGTGTAATTGTTCAAAATAAAAGATAATTAGTATATTTTCTTTTTATTGTAATAATACTAACAATTAAGAATGATGTGAAAGCTATGCGATACAAATATGATGATGTCGTAGGTTTAGAAAAATAATTATATATCACACCCTTTGAATTTTCATAATTGCTGTTTTGAAGAAATCAGATCAAAGCAATTGTTTCCAATATTTAGAGGAGGGCGTTTGTCTATTTTGTTCTTATTTTTTCATATGACATATCAGTGTTATACTAATATATTTTTAAATTTTTTTTTTAATTTGAGGGTATCGTCTCATCTCCCTCCATCTTTCTCAAAGTGCATATACGTGTGTGGCATAGTACAACTATCATGCCTACGATTTAATTAGTGAAGTCCGATGAATATTCATGGCCCATTCGAGGTTTTTTTTTTTAAAGTTGGGTTCGAGGGAGGGTGTGTTTCCAACCGGGATCAAGATTTACCCACCGTCCCGTGGTTCCACTGTGTGATCTTAGTATGAAAAGGAAGTAACATTAGTTATTTCAAAAACTGAAAGTGAGATTCAAAAAGTAAACACAATTTTTAGAAAAATAAAAAATAATAATAATTTAAGCTTTCTATTTATCTCGAGATTGTAAAAGGTAGAATTTTGTGTACACTGGCGGAGCATAATAAGGAGGGAAGGGGGGGGGGGGGGTCACCCCCCTATATTTTCGTCCGTAGTGTTAAACTTTAGCCGATAGTTAATTTTTTTGCCCGGTAGTGTATATTTTTATATAAATATCGACTTCGCCCCCAAGAAAAAAATTAATTTCACACCCGCCCCCCTTACGAAATAGTTAAAGCTCCGCCACAGTTGTGTATATAAAATAATTTTTATTGAAAGTAAGACAAAAAAGAAGGATGGAAAAAACAATAGAAGACAAACCACATTAAAATTATATAAAAAATAACACAATAAGTTAAAAAAAATGGGACTATAATCCCCTCCCCCATAATCAAACTCGGGTGGATTGAAGAGACAACACACGTCTTATCAGTACTACTCGACCAACAAGCTTTTGGTGTTCACTCTTCCTACGAAAGCCTTTTAATACTTGTAGAAAATCGGCCCAGAAGGAAAAAAAAACAAAAACAAAAGGACAAATAATCATATATGAGACGTGACACCATCATCAAATACCACCAATGAGCCAATGAGGATTTAATAATATTCGCCTAAGTTTGAATTCATATATTAGAAGTAACTTAACTAAAGAAAAGATCAAGGCGTCTTAGAAGTCTTTCGTTAGTGGAAATGAATTAAAGAAAATTTTGAGCGTTTAGAGGAAGTGAATTTAATTTACTATCAAAGAAACTTTTTTCTATTATTAAAGAAATATGATATTCAAATATTTAAGAGAGTTAAGTACATTGTTGGTCCATGTGATATACCCATATTACGGATTAGTTTCAACTTTTAAAAATTACATCCTTGGCCCAACTGTTTTCAAAATGTTGGTTTCTTGAGTGGATGTCTGTTACTTTTTGATGTTAAGTTTGAAACCAATCACTTCATCACTTTAATTGTTATCATTATCACTATCACTATCATTAATATCATTATCACTATCAGTTCTTGTTGTCGTTGTTGGTTGTTGTCGTTTTTTGTTGTTGTCGTTGTGGTTTTTGTTGTTGTTGGGTGTTGTCGTTGTTTGTGTTGTCATTGTTGGTGTTGTTGTTGTTGGTGTTGTTGTGTTTGTTGTCGTCGTATTGTGTTCGTTGTCGTCATCGTCATCGTGTCATTGTTGTTTTTGTTGTGTAACACCATCATGGCCAGCCAGCATCACCATACCACCATAACCACCGCCACTGACCACCATCACTATTGTAAAACCACCACAACACCATCATTAATTCCACCTCCAACCAACCAATTTACAAGTTGTAGGTTGTAAATCAAGAAGAATGGAAGAAGAACAAATGAAGGGACGAGTGTGGTTGTCGGAGGGTGGGCCGTTGAACCACCGCCATCAAAGCTTGTGACCATCGTGCTTACCAACCCACCACCATACCACTACCATCATCATCATCATCAAAGCTTGATGATGATCGACAGTGGTTATGGTCATGGTGTTAGGGTTATCAAGTGAGGGTGATGGTTATGGTGATGGTGGTAGAGTGATAAAGCGGTGGGGGTGGTTATGGTGTTGGTGGTCAATGGTCGGCGGTGGTAACGTTGATGGTGGTGGGGCCTACATTGAGGGGAAGATGGCGGGAATGGGAAGGCTGGTGGGTCTCATTCAAATTTTAAAAATTAATTGTGTAATATCTTTATTTATAATTTATTTTTACTTAGAAAACTAACAGCCATTCACGTCCTAAACCATTCGTATTATAAGTTGGCAAACAATTAAATCAGTGATGTAGTTTTTTAAAAGTTAAAACCAATAATACAATATGATAATATCATATAAACAAACCATGTAATTAACTCTATTAAATATGACAATAATACTAAGGGTGTTGTTAATTACACCTAAGTCTATAACATCCTACTATATTAAAAATATTAAATACTCTCATTAAATGCAATATTACTTTATAAAATGGTTGATTTGATATTTTGCAAACCAATACGACCCGTAAAGATCTTCACAGGCCGTGAAAAAATTCAAATGGTGTTTGAATAATACCTGACAAGGTGTTTCTTTATCGGAACCAAAAACCCTAATACTAATCAAGAAGTGACAGCTTTGAAACCATATTACTTATTTTCTAACTTTGTTGCAATAAAGTTAAAGGAAGTTATGTATGATTTTGATGATGTAGAAAAGTGATATTTTTTTTGGAAGGCGGAAATGTGATTCTTAGTTTCTTACTCATCAATTTTACTTGTGTACCATGATAGTGTGATATAAACAAAAGATCCGTTAACTTGAATGAAATTGACGATATTGTTAGAGTAATACTGGACATAAATAAAACATTTCTTTATTATTATTCGTTTATTAATAATATATTAAATCATATTTTTTTATCATTTCGTTTATTAACTATATATAAAATCATATTTTTTTATCATATGGTTTATCGACTAGACATAAAAGTTGGTATGAGTTTTGTGTGAGGTTTATTTTCTACAATGAAGCTTCTTAATACAAATTTTACGAATACCATGCTTGTGTTTTATATCATATAAAAAGAAGCACCTGTAAGCAATGTTTTCAGAACCGGATCGGACGTCGAACCGGACGCCTTACTGGTTTGGTGGTCGGACCGGATTTAAGAACCGGATGACGTCATAATTATATATATATAGTATAATATATATAATTAAATATAAGTAATTTATATATGTATTTTATAGTTATATATAAAACTTAACTATATTTTTATATCCAACACACTAATTTATGGTTCAACATCCCGTTTTTACCCATTAAAAAAAACCAAAATCCGGTTCGAACCAGTCCGGTTTCCCGGTCCGACCACCGATTTGGGACGAACCGGCCCAAAACGATCTGATGTGAACCGGACCGGCTAGGTAGCCGATCCCCGGTTGGACCGGTTGGACCTGCCGGTCCGGTCCTAACAACAATGCCTGTAACCACTACACTTAAACCTAGATTGGCTATTCCAAAATAAAACAAATAAAGGAAAAATGTAGGATGCATCTTATTTGATGATATTTGATTAAGTTAACATGTTTAATGATCGATGTTCGCATTGATCTTTTCTTTATTGACACCATTAATAAAAAGTTCTGGATCCACCACCGCTTATTATATTGTCTCTATTTTGTTCATATCTTTCTATCATAGTCGGAGCCTACACAAGTTCACGGCTCAGATCATTGCACCTGTCATTTGGCACTTTCGGTTCATATCGTTGCTCACTTGCTCTTGCCAATTTCACACTCCATGATCATTTTAGAAAAATTTTAACGAGTACTTTATATAGTTCATATAATTTCTTGCATCGTAGCAGCACAATTAAAAAAAAAGAACTTATTTTTATTTTAATATAAAAATCAACAAAGCAGATACGTACGTAGCTTTTGAAAGTTAGTTGATTATTGTCAACATTTTAGTTCAAACTTATGAAACATCAAATCATGGAGGTGTTGTATACATTTGACGAGAACTCAACCTTTTGTGGTTAAACGTTGGTCTCTTTCACTTTCTTGGGTCTACACCATGAAATGTTGATACTAGTTGCATATGTACCTTTGATATGATTATGACACCCTTTATTTTTCTTTGGCTAATTCGTATGAATAATATTGTTTCATCCGGCACTAGAAGATGGTTGCTTTCTGTGACGAAACAATTTCATTTCGTAGGGAGTTTCTGACAAACTTCTAAGGGAAAACAACATAGTTTAACGAGAAAATTCTGAGAGGTTTTTCTTTTTTTGACAAATTTTCGGACGGATTTTTCATCCCTTGGTGAAGTTTTTAAAATTTGTTTGCTTTCGTATATGGTTTTGTCATACATAAAATAAAATTTTCAAACAGTTTCTGACGAACATATTTTTCTCAATAACAGATTGAACTGGATAAAAAAATCAATATTGATATTTGATAAAATGAAAATCCAGAAAAATTAAATATCAAGTGATATAGCTCAAGATTAACCAACGCTGTATGAAAAAAGATCGTTTAAGAGTCTTATTACTTTTAGAACAAAAATTTATATATAAAACAAAGTAAGCTCGAATGAAGATGTGTAAAACAAAGTGTTGGGTCTATATGTCTAGACATAAGATATGAAAATAATGTCATAGATATATGATTCTAAAGAGTCCCACATTGTTGTTATATATATATATATATATATATATATATATATATATATATATATATATATATATATATATATATATATATATATATATAGGGTAGGGTTATCTTGAGAACTACCCTTTTTAGTGAGAACTCTAGGAACCAATATCAACCACACATTTTAGTCACATGCAAGTCACATGTCACTTCCACCTTTTTTTTTAAAACGTTCATAACTTTTTTTCATGACATTATTTTTTCATAAAAATTTCACCATTAATTTCATTATTTTTTTATCTTTCCAACGCCTACCATATTGATATATTTTTTTAAAAAAATTCGTCCACCCGTTATTTACACATGTGTAAATTAGTCATTACATATGTGTAAATTCTGTTTTACACATGTGTACTTTCAAGAATTACATATGTGTAAAATGACGTTTGTAAAAAAACGAGATTTTTTTTTATTTTTATAATTTTTTTTATTTTTTTAATGGTAGAGGGAAACGAGAGAAACACTTCTGTGTTTTTACTTTTTTTATTTTTTTTTTTTTTTATTTTATGATTTTTTTGATTATGTTGTTGTTAATTACAATTTTGCCATTGAAAACTAGTGGTTCACATTGGTTCCTAGAGTTCTCATTTGATCCCTCCCCTATATATATATATATATATATATATATATATATATATATATATATATATATATATATATATATATATATATATATATATATATATATATATATATATATATATATATATATATATATATATATATATATATATATATATATATATTATGGAGTGACATCTTTATCTTTATACATTATAAAAGAAAAGGGTTCTGTCACATGGCGCGATTTTATACAAGTAGTTTCCACGTGGCACATTCTGAGTAATCCTTTGGCACGTGTCGGTTTATCATCAATACAACTCAATTTGGTTTAAAAAGAACACGCGGATCCTCTTATTGGTCCGAATTGTTATTCGGGTTTTTATATAACTTTTTAAAGTTCAAACACAGCCGCTTTAAACCCTAATCCATCTCCTTACCCTCTCTTTGCAATCGACGACAGCTTTAACCATCGCCGTTCCCATCTATTGTTGCAATCGTACAAACAGGTAAGCGTACCTCTTCATCTTCCCCCTATTGCGTTATATGTGTGGATTTCTCAACCTTAAGGAAACCCGATTACTAATCGGGTTTTAAACACACCCACCCGAACCCCTATTGATATTTTTGCAAGAGGTTAGTATCTCACCACTGTCTTCTTGATTCCATATATGTTTTTCATTTGATTTTACTTTTCGTCGTCCATCTCAAACCCTAATAGTGATATCCATGTGTTTTGATTTTATTTGTATTCTTCTCCATCGTGCATCATGAGTAAGGTAAAGAAATTAATATGTTTTAATTTTTATTATATTTGTCTTTTCATCTCTCTAATCAATTTGAGCCTTTTGAACTTTGATGTCGTGTTTAAAATTACATTGATATACTTCAAATTACATTGGTGCACTATTGTCCTCATAGTAATTAATGTATGGTTGGGATTGAACTTTATGAACTATTAAGATCAAAATGTTTAAAATGTGTTCAAGATACATAACTTGCCTTGTACAACTTTTCATATGTTGTCCTGGGTTTTAAAATTTTAATCGGGGGACGTAAAATAGTGTCAAGTAGCACCGATAACACACTACTATCAGTGACCACTAAGATCGAAAAAACTCGTACTAAAAAAATAAAAATGAACGAAAAATAGGTGTAAAAATGTTGAACTGTGTAGGCGGAACGTAAAACATATAAAACAATAAGATCTACAACCAACTTGTTACGATGACGTCTTTAAACAATAAAAAAATAAGAGTAAAAACGTTGAACCAAACACGTAAGTTGTGGTGAGTTAACTCGCAAACTTTAAACCGAACCATAAGACAAATAAGTGAAATATGAAAAATATAGGAGATAAAAGTTGAAAGTAAAAAACATATTGGGGTCAAATTGTGAAAATATAAAAGTATTGGATTAAGATAAGAAAAAGTTAAGGATTAAAAAGAGACAAAAATGGATACAACATATTAAGCATATTGTACAAATCATCAAGCATAGGAAAGTTGGTAATTAGTAATATACTAGTATTAAGCCCCATGCGTTGCGACAGAGGTGTAAAACCATGCTTAGTAGCACTAATGGCACACTATCGTCAATGACCATCAATACCGAAAAACTCGTATCCCGAAAAATAAATAAAAGACATAAAAATGAACTAAACGAAAAGTAGACGTAAAAATTTGAACCATGCAAGCGAAACGTAAAACATATAAAACAATAAGTAAGTCAACCTAGGACCAGCGCGCTATGACAGGGTCGTTAAACGGGGAAAAAATAAGCGTACAAATGTCGAATTACACATATACGCTGCTGCGTGTTAACTCGCAACATTTAGACTGAAACATAAAACATAAAATTTATAAATATGAAAATTATAGGTGACCAAATTTAAAAGTAAAAACTGTTGGGACTAAATTGTTAAATACGTAAAAGTATTGGATTAAAACGGAAAAGTTAAAGATTAAAAAAAATGGATACAACCCACTTAAGCATGTTGTACCACTAATAAATGATACACACAAAACTTGCAAATTCGTATTATATAAATAATACTAAAATGATTTTAACCTATAAAATTGTTATAATAAATAAAACACCTTTTTTTTCATAGACAGAGATCTAACAATTACAATGCATACTGCAAGTTTTGGTTATCGTATATACAGATTATTAATTCAACCGATCCCATCCTATTAAGTTTTTTCTTTCACTATTTTTTCTCATAAACCTTTTCACACTTAAAAAATGTAAAACGTAAGCTCACCATTTTGAACTATTTAGATTTTAATCTTACCACTCCATGAAACTTAGGGGTTGTTTGTTTTTGGACTGACCCGGCTGATCGGGCTGACCTGGTTGACCGGCTGACTCGGTCAACGGGTCAGCCCGTTTGATTTCAGCTTTGAGCCCGGCTATCCGGGTCTCCAGTGTTGACCCAGACCTTGAAAAAAATGTGCTGACCGGCTGACCCGCAGGCCGCCGCTCCCTCGCGACCTGCAGGCCGCCACCCCCTCCGACCCGCAGGCCGCCGCCCTCTCGCGGTGGTGGTGGTGGTGTGGTGGTTCCGACTGGTGGTGTGACTCCGGTGAGTTTTGTTACTTAATTATTGAATCGTTTTGGTTCCAGTCAGATACTGAATCAAACAGCCAAGTTTCAATCAGATGCATACTTAATCAGAACTTTTAACTGGATCAGCTTCTGACTCAGTCAGATCTTACCCAGTCAGTGTAATCAAACAACCCCTTAATCTTACTATTACTAATGATAATAATATTATTATAACTACTACAAATTTAATTTTAAAAATAGATTTTCTTGTTTGATTTGTAAAATTTGTTTGGAATTTGAGTTCTAATAGTAACATATTTGAATAACATATAAATGAAATTTGGAATTACAAATATTATTTAAAGAAATTCAACTTTTCTTTTTATTTAAGAAAGAAATTCGTTAGAATTTACAACTCTCGTCGTCATAGCTCCACCCTTACCACGCCACCGCTCAACGGTAGGTGGTAATGATGCTTGGCGACAATGATGATTGTTTCATTTTCTTAATAATTGTTTTTCGAGTAAATTACAATTTTCATACCTGTGTTTTGGGGGTGTTAACAGGATCAGCCCCAGCTTAACAGTTTGCATACCTGAGTTTACGAATGCTAACATTTTACGTACCTCCGTCCAATTTCCATTAAACAACCGTTAAATCTCCCCCCACGTGAGGGGCAAAACTGTCAATTCACCCAATTTATTAATCTTTTAAGAGTAAATTACAAATTTCATACATGTGTTTTAGGGGTGTTAACAGGATCAGACACAGCTTAACAGTTTGCATACCTGAGTTTACGAATGCCAACACTTTACGTACCTTCGTCCAATTTTCGTTAAACAACCGTTAAATCTCCCCCACGTGCTCCTCACGTGAGGGGCAAAACTATCAATTCACCGTGAGCAGCCTCTACAACAACCTCTCTCTCCAAACCCTACCTTCCATCCCCTCCCTCCAAAATCTCTCGTCGAAGACTCTCAAACTCACTGTCTCCCACCGCTGCCTCACCGCCCTCAAACCCTACCCCGCTGCCCACATCAGCCACCTCGTCGTCAACAACCACCACCTCTACGCCGCCTCCGGCGACCGCGTCCATGTATTCGACACGACGTCGTTCTCCCTAATCGACACTTTCACCGTCAACGATTCCTCATCAGGTTTCGTCAAATCACTCACGTTTCATAACGGAAAAGTGTTCACATCTCATCAGGACAGTAAGATCAGAATATGAAAACTAACGGAACTCAAACGGCATAAACACGGCAGAACCCTACCGACGATGGAAGATTAATAAATTGGGTGAATTGACAGTTTTGCCCCTCATGTGAGGAGCACGTGGGGGAGATTTAACGGTTGTTTAACGAAAATTGGACAGAGGTACGTAAAGTGTTAGCATTCGTAAACTCAGGTATGCAAACTGTTAAACTGTGGCTGATCCTGTTAACCCACCTAAAACACAGGTATGAAATTTGCAATTTACTCTTAAAAGATTAATAAATTGGGTGAATTGACAGTTTTGCCCCTCACGTGAGGAGCACGTGGGGGAGATTTAACAGTTGTTTAACGGAAATTGGACGGAGGTACGTAAAGTGTTAGCATTCATAAACTCGGGTATGCAAACTGTTAAGCTGGGGCTGATCCTGTTAACACCCCCAAAACACATGTATGAAAATTGCAATTTACTCTTGTTTTTCCATCCAAATGTATCACAAAATCTAATTCTAATGACATATCAATTCCTTCTAATCTTAAATCCCTTAACAAAATTAATCTCAAATCCGATTAATTAATTCCAATCCATTTAAAAAAGCTAAGTGAACCAAACAAACCCTTATGCGAAAATTTGCATTCTTTAAACTCGATATGCTTCCCTTTTATCATATCTAGTCACACACATGTTACATTTTAGCTACTAGATATTTAACCTTATAGTTTGTAAAATCGTTTGGACCAGTTAACCGTCTAACCAATTGGCAGTTGGTTTGTTTTCCAAAAATCACATTTATTAATAAAATTCAACCTGTTTACCAATTTCACAACTTCATTACCTGATATGTTCAATAAATGTATCTTGAGTGGTCTGACTTTTAGTATTATTAACGAACCAAACGTCCGGTGGAGAATTTTTGAATCTTTCGATTAAAATTCACTTATCTTCATTCTATTTAGTAAATTAACGAATACCACATCTTTTCATTTATATAATTCAAATATGAACATAGAACTCATGTCCCGTCCACTCATTTACTCTTGTGAGATTTGTTTAAGATCGTTTACATATTTATTAAAATAAATTAAATAATACTAATATTGAAGTGAGAAGGGACGAAAATTAAAGGGTTGTGTTATACAAACACCATTTTTTGTTATTTAGACACCCTATTGTCTCTATCTCTCTCCATGTATTTATATGTATGTATAGAGAGAGATAGAGATGATGAAAATAAATAAGGTGTATTTATAACATACCTCAAATTAAAACCATCGGCCCATCCATCAATTTCAACCTACAATCATTGACAATTTGGATTAAAGGATTTTTACATATTTCTTTTTTATAAGACTATTATTTACATATTTATTCAATCAAAAAAATTAATTATATATTTTTCCTTACTAAACTTGAATTTATATATTTATCCATTTCATTAAGATTTACTTAGTAAATGACTATTATACACTTATTTTTACTACGAGAAAACAAATCGACTTTTTGGTATCGGAATTGTTTAAAACTTCAGCTATTTTGTTTGCATTGGAGATGTAACGTTGATTATCGATGATTGTTGTTATGTAATAGAAGTTTTAAACTTCTGTAATTGAAGTCGTAATTTTGTGTTTATATTTATACAAAAGGTTGAACTTGAGAAAATATGTACTTGATGATATTAGAAAGGGTAGTATGTAAAATCCCTTAGTTAAAGTTTTGGTAAAATAATCATTCAATAAGTTAATTTAATGAAATAGATTAATATGTAATATATATGTTTTAACAAAAGAAAATTTGTAATTAATTTTTTAATTTGAAAAAATATGTAATTGATGATTTTAGTAAAAGAAAATATGTAAATGCCCCATAGATTAAAGAAAGCGCTCAATTGATAGATAGACATGTAGATCCATTATGTATTCAACTAATTAATCATCATTATACGGTAGGATAAAGCTTATATTAATGGAGTTTGTAAAAGAACTAAAGTATTTGAGATGGAAATTAGAGTGTTCGAGATAGGGATGAACTATGAAGAGACGTCAAAAAGAAAGGAATTATGTAGCAACATGATCGTGTATCCGTTACAATTGGCATATCTTTTTTTCTTTTCCAATAAAATGATATCATACGCGCGTGTGGCGCATGTTGACTCAGATAGACAAATAGGCTCAGATATTGATGTCGTTCGACGTGGTTGCAAACATTTCAGTTTACCATGTCATAACAGTAAACTAATCATCTTTTGGCATCATCATCTCCAACCAAATGAAACCCAACTATATCAGATGACACATCAAAATAACCGACATGACGGGGCTCAAAACAGAAGTCCGGCTGCGGCTGCTAGCCATAAATGGCAGTCGCGCCTATGCAACCGACAAGATTTCAGTTGTATCATCACAACCCACAATGTTTCCTGCAAGTAAACATCAAAACTAACAGATCAACCCTCGTCTCAAATGAGCGACAACTCACCATCATCGACATCTTTAACACTGAAGCATCAACGATGCAACAAACCACAAATAGTCTCAAATGAGTTAACATTCATTGTCATCAACATCACACCTCAAAAAATAACTACTCATTTAAACATAGGTTAACATAAAAATTAAAATGTAACAGGCACAACCGCCACCGACACCAACGACACTGCACTGCATGTGATGCACCAGGCAGAGAATCACCATCATCAACGTCGAGGACCCAACAAAAACCATCAACAAACCCATATCTGGAAACCTAGAATGGGTTGCACCGACATCGCTGCCACCTACGACGACACCAACACCATGACAAACCAATATAGGGAGCCAAACCCTAGCCAATATAACCGCCTTCACCACCATCGCTAGCAGCACCATCCATGTCGGACGCATGGCACCATCCACTACACCAGAGGCGGGAGGCCGAGGGAGGCCACCATCCGAGCACCCGCCGGACCACCTTTGATGTAGCTTATGGTGTTTTGAGTTAAAGCCAAAAGAGAGGGTATTCGTACGTGAACTTATTCAAGTTAACTCTCATTTGTGATCATGACAGATCATCTCAAAAAAAATATAATATCACATTGGCTCGTGTAGTACTACTAATATAATAGTTTTGGAGTAATTTAAAAGCAAGAGCATAACCTATTTGTGATTAACAAAAACTGGTACGCCATATTCTTTTAATAGACACCTAGGTACGTGTTTGGACTGGTTAGAGCATTCACAACTCATTCCTTATCTTTATTCATATAATTACACTAAAAATACAACTTTTTCTCTCATCTTTCAAATTAAATAATATTTTTTATACATTCATCATTACTTTTTCTCTCTTCTACACTCACAACAACTTTTAAAAATATTAAGAAATTATAAGGGTTGAACAGTAATTCCTTAAATTTACAGATTGAACACTAACATTTCTCTCTTCTCCACTCACAACTACTCATAACCATTCCATATAATTTAAGGATTACACTCACATACATATACCAAACGGGTTGTGAATGCTCTTAAATGCCACAGAGCGAGTAGTAATTTAGTGGTGACTAAACTGGGGTGATCTCTGTGAGTAATGACGATTTACTTACGAAATAAATTATGATCTTTATTACAAAATTAAAATACCAACTTAGTCTTGGACGATCTCTATGAAGAACACCATATTTTGTACTTTGTTGGTTCGTGTTTGATATTAGTTTGATCTATCAGACCCTCCTGTTTTTTTTTTTTATGGCAAGTATATATCTACTTCCCTTTGTGTTTTTCATTGTTTTCAACCTAAGTGAATATCTAAACCTACACTTCCAGTGTGTTATACTTTTATTTTCAATAGTTATTATAGATCATGAAGGTGTTTAGATGTCTATTGTATGAAACATGAACCCAAACAAAGAACTCAATTACTTGTCATACCAGTTGTTTTCATGGTATCAAGCCCATTTTGACCACGTCCTTTGTCGGTAGCATTGAAGATAGAATATGTGATAAATCCCGGTAGAACCATACGGGTTGATATCCACCAGGTAAAACAGTCACCCGATAACTGGCTACACGTCCTGTTGCTGCCTTGCTGGCAAAATAAAGTTAGAACCGGATCCCATATAGCATTACCAATTACAATCGTCTCATCAAATCTGTAACATGATTAAATCTAATCGAACTAATCAATTTCATACATGATCCCATATATTAAGTCATTCCTGGTCCAGCTCAAACGTGCCCACCTAGGCGTTCGGTCAGGGCGCCTGGAAGTGACACAAGCTGACCAGCTTAAAGAGGCGAGGGTAAGCCGCGCGCAACTGGTTCGACCCAGGGCACATTATTCTTTTTACCCAACTCTATCATATCCAAATAACTTAAACATTAGAAATGTTCAAATCTGTGCAAGAGGCACGCACAGTCAGCAGTCCATTTTACTTCAGAAAATATACAGCAAAGCTAGCATCTAGTACCATATGAAACCAAAAAAAAACGAAATTTTCCAGAGTTTAACTGCTAAAAGAAGCAATAAAACATAGGTTCGATAACGTAGCATACAACCTATTACTATAGTCCACAATTCACCAATGTCATCAGTTAACCTCACACAATAAGCACAAAAAACACGAATTGACATCGAATATCTCAAACAATATACACAAAATTAAAACAAATAAACAATACCTTGCAACTCGCCACCAAATCCATCTCTAACTCCATACATAAATTGTCCTCTACGCCATAACAGCTAAATCCTCCACTATCAACCAAACCAATAGAAAACGGTCATCTGCTTCAAATTTCCAATAAAAAACGTTCAAACGCAAATCACAAATTCACAATCAATATATTATATATTACTTGAATGCAATATCACACGGAGATAGTGACTTACAATGACCGCAATTTGGGCGAAATTTACACCGATGATGACGAAATCGGAGGTTTGTGAAGTGTGTCCATGAAGTCATGAGTCTTAAGCAGCAGACGTATAATTTATTTATTTATTTATTTTAAACGAAGGCGATGTTTCCCTCGTTCAGTTACGTGTTTAAACGGACGTGAAGGATGGTTTGCAATTTGGTTTAATTCATGCAAATACATCCGGGGTTGGATTCTGTGTGGTTTCGTGCACTTTGGGATCCCTGTGTCCTCTTCCAGATCTTCGTTTTGACCGTATTATGTGGGCTAGGGGTTATTTGCATTTTAGTACCTGTTGTGTTAGAAGTTTTAAATGAGCCCCTTAAAATCGGGTTTAGTGCTTATTAGCCCTGGCAATTTTAAAGCCCAGATGGTGCAAAAATAGTTCATTTTTGTTTCTGTTACGATTAGGACTAGATTTTGTGTGTATAAAACAAAATATTAGAAATTTGTTGATATAATTTTGTTAGGTTAATTAAACTAGGTCTTGATATGTGAGGTCAACTGGGATGGTGAATGGAACAACATTTGCTACCTAACAATTTGTAAATTTGTGTGGTATTAGACATTCACAGTATGTTTCGTATTTTGATGTGAGTGTGTGTTTTATATTATAAAGAATGATTGTGAGTGAATAAAAGAAAATTTTTATGGGGATTGTACCGTGATTTCTTATATTTGGGAAACACGGTACAAGTCCCACAAATTTTTTAATATTTTTAAAAATGATTGTGAGTGGAGAAAAGAGAACATATAATTAAAAAAATATAAAAAAATATTATTTAATTGAAAAAGAGAGTAAAATGGTAGTGTTTTTAGTGTAAATATGAGGATGGGGATAGAGAAGTTAGTCTGATAGGATTGATAATGTTTGCAAACTCCATGCTGATTTAACTTTAAAGTTTAGTATTGAAGATCTAGTTGGTTTATTTCATATAAAGTTTAGTGTTCATGAAACAAAACTTAAGGTTTGATTTCATGTTAAGTAAATTGATTTCTTATAAACATATAAAAATAATTAAACTATAAATTTATAAAACTTTGTTTGTTGTAAAAATAAGGGGTTTCTGAATATCTATAAAGATTATTGTAGTCAAATTTACTATGTTATCACTTATCAATTACAAAAGTCCATCATTCATAATTTTTTTACAAGCTTTCATTGTTTACATACAAATATTTAAATCGCAGTTGAACGTAATGGATCCAATAGGTCCATGGTGTGGCCCAAGTATGTAAAAGTAAAGGCAATCATACAAACCACATAACATGCAACACTTGTTGTTTCCATACAAATATTCAAGTCACCACTTAAACATACGGATTCATATCACACTTTTGCTTTGCCCACACATTTTGGAACTTACAAAAAAGAAAATGTGTCATCATAGTTGTCACCGTCATCATCGTTCTTCAAGGACTAAGTAAGAGAAAGGACAAAGAAAACACACAAAAGATGTTGTGTCTATCCGATTATCTAAAATTGATCTCATATATGTGTACCCGTAGCAAAACCGTTATATTAACATATTATAAAATATTCAAAATAAAATAAATGGCGTGTCAACCTCGTTTGATATAGTTGCTAGAATCTTAGGTTCATGTTTGACGCTCTCCTCTACCTCTTAACACAAGTGGTTTGTTAGACTGTTTAAGCTTTTAGCGATTTTTAGTGTCTTCCAACACTATATTTATACTAATTAATGTAAAATAATATGTACGTAGAATAGAATATACATATACTTATATATACATATACACATATATATACATATATATATATATACATATATATATATACATATATATATATATATATATATATATATATATATAGTGTTAGGATCTTTTCAGGCTCCTAAATATCACGAGAACTTATCCTATCCGTTGATATTTTTAATTTAATTTTGTTAGAATTAATTCTTCAGGGGTAATTTAGTACTTTTATGTGTGTATTAATTGTGTTTCATTTATAAACTACGTTTATTAAGGTAAGTTACAAAATATTCAACTATTCTAAAAGCATACATTTTAGAATTATTTTATTGAATATATTTTAATTCTTTATTCAAGATTTTATTCTTTAGACATCCATCATCAAGATTGTTTCAATATATTTAATAAGCATTACATGCAGTGATTATCTTGACTTCCCAATATCAAAATCTTTTTTTAATTGCTTCATAATTTTAGTTAAGATTGCACATAGTATATTTTTATTGGTTTTCAAAATTCTTTATATTCTTCCAATTTTGCAAAACCCGTATTCATCACTACCAACACTTTATTTTTTGAATTCATATTGATTCAAGCATGCACTAAGAATTTAATTTGGATGGTGATGCAGTTTGATTTTGCTAGTAAAAAAAATTAGCGTTTGACTTTGCATTTGATAAATATACAATACAACAAGTTTGTCAAATATTGACATATTGCATTGTTAGAGATAAATATATTTAAAATTTGGATTTGAAACATGTATGAACTGACTTATGGAAGTTAAAAGTTTATCTTTTTTAGAAGTGATAAGACTTAACAGTATGTACATCAAATTTTGGTTAATAATCATAGTTATTTACTTTGTAACAATCTTTAAACTTATATGATTTAAATAATAAGTAACATATACATAATACTTGTAACCAATATAACCTATGGTTCATGTTATATGTTCTATTAATTCGAGTTTTTTTATAACTTTCACTCTTAACACAAACATGAAAATAAGAAATTCATAATTTCATTGAACATGGGTAGTTCTATTAATATAAATACTTAACTTACATATATGTTTAACTATGTTAGACGTATGTAAAAAATTCATTTACATATACGTAAATAATTGATTTACACATATGTAAAACAAGTTAAACATATGTAATAGTTAGTTTACATATATGTAAGTAATTAACTTAAACATATATAAAACAAAGATAAACATATGTATTCATTAATTTACACATACTTAAATTGTTAATTTATGCATACGTAAATAGTTAATTTAAATTAAATGTTATTTTGTTATCTTTTGATTTATTTATTTTTCATCTAGTGTTTATTTATGCAATTAATACAACTTTTGTGAATGCATTTTCAGGATTTTAATCTATTTGAGGCATTCATCTTACACTAAAAATACTATAACTTTCAAAGGAAAATAAGGAAGTGAATCACAAGGTATGTGTGTGCACTGAAAATCTATTTAATAATTACATAGTTCGAATGTACACATGAAAACATTTTTTTTTCTATGCATGAAATGTTGATTTGAATCATGGTTTGAAGTTGATAATTTCATACATATATGTGACTTTTGAATTAGTGTTTTCATATATGACTACGTATATGTAAATCATTTATATATAAGTACTTTTTGAATTTGTTATATTTTATACATGATTGCATATATTTAACTCCAGAGCTGGTGTTGGATGTAATATATTCGATGACTACATATATATAAAATCATTAAAAAGTTTGAATTAATATGTAAATTCATAAAATTTGTTGAATGAAAGAAGAGAGAGAAAATATAATTAATTAATTAGCTAACTATTTCGAAAGAGAAATAATTGGTAGATAATTAATATACCCTTTTATTAATATCAAACTTATTAAATGAAATATTAGTTTACATATTTAACCTTGTTTAATCACAATGATCAAAACAATCAATGGTGATTATTGGTTCTGTGAGTTCTCATTTAAAAATAAGTTTTGAAAAAAAACCTAACCATATATATATATATATATATATATATATATATATATATATATATATATATATATATATATATATATATATATATATATATATATATATATATATATATATATATAAAAGTATATATACATAGTGTGTGGTAACGAGAGAATATCATGAAGTGGAAAACTATTAAAGTAAAAAATTAGGAAAATTAATAAGGCATTTGTTTTTTTATTACATTTTTAATCTAACTTGCTTTTTTTTTATTTTAATCTTTATTTATATAAACATATTATATACTTAAGTCTATAATATAATAAAGTAACATAATAACATAGAGTTTTTAGTCAATGATGATACAAGAAAGAAGAAATAATAAATGGAAAAATAAAAAAAATAGAAATTGAATTTTACTTTTACACAATAAAGGCTCTCTATTAACGGTCGTCTTCCAACGTTAGCATTTCCGACCGTTGCAACCCCCCAATATCAATAAATAATAATCACATTACAGACCCCTCATCAACTCACACCACAACACATATTCTCCACCATCTTCATCTTCTCAATACATCCCCTTTAATTTCACCCTCTGTTATTGTTATTCAATACCTTAATTCCGGCAGCTGCTTAAAAATGGCTTTCGGTGGTGCAGTGATCAGAACTACAATCGCTCTATTTGTTATTCTCATCTCCACCACCACCGTCGTTGGTGGTAGAGAATTCAATGAGTTTTCACTAGCACCGGCCCCGGCCCCGATGGAGGCCGGTGCTGCGGTTCCGTCGAACCTTTCGACGGTTTTCGTGGCGGTTTCGGTGCTGATTTCCGTCGCCGGAGTTATCTTTGGTTAGAGAATAGAGATGGTGAAGTGTTAATTCTTTTGGTTGAATTCTTTTGGTTTTGTATTTTTGTTCTTTTTATTGAAGTGAGTGTGTATTGGTTTTATTATTTATTCATTTATTATAATCTATATTATTTTTGGTGTTATTGTTAGTCTTCATCTTATAAGATCATTGTTTTTTACTTGTTTCCTTCGAGTGATAAATTGGTAGGCATATTACAATGGTTTTTTTATTTAATTTAAAAATATACAATGACAGGTTCTTTTTATGGATTTGTGTCAATTGCGCTTCTCAGAATTAAAGGAAACATTTAGATTTTAAATAATGTTTAATAGTTAATACAATCTAAAATGAACTTAAGAGAAGTTTAAAAAACAGGAGTAAATATTTAGTACTTAAATGGGGTGTTTGTTAGCAATTTTAATGGCCGAGCAAGACATGAATCTAAAAATATGATGATAAGATGTTTTGATCAATCTAAAAATCATGCCAGACAAATAAACCTGGTAACAATATAATTTTTTACAGATTAAAATTAAACCAGGAATTTTATCTAATTTTATTTTATGTTTACATATTAATACTAAAATTATTAATTTATAACAAAAAATTCAAATGCAAATAAAACAATTGGGCTTTGAACAGTAAATTTGATGAGCATTTCTTTTTTACATTGTTAAATTTTAATATAAAATACTCAGTTTAAGTTAAAACATAAAATACATTTATAAAGATTAAAGAATTAATTAAATGGGCCGACTCATGAACTTTTTAGGTTGAAATTAATAAGACCTATTTTTCTAAACTTGTATTTGGTAAAAACCCAAATAGATCTGAAATCGTTTAGGCTAAACCCAAACCTATAAATTTCATATTAAATACAAGTTATAGCGTACATTACGACTGAATATAATATACATAACCAACTAGGCAACTATATATTTGAATAATAGTTTTTATTGATACAATAATCACTCTATAGCGGATAATAAATACTCACTTATTTTTTTAACGGCAAACTATCTTACTTCTACTCCTTAACTCCTCCAAGTTAATTTTAGTTCATGTTTGAGTTTGAACTCAATACTTTCATTCTAAAAAGCAAAACCTCTACAAAATGAGATAACCCAAATTAACACATCTTCACTTATCTTAACTTATATTATCTTATACTATCTTAAATTATCTTACTACCCTATTAAAAAGTATATCAAAAAAACACTTGACATAATACTAAATTAAATTTTCATTTTCCCCCAAACTATTTTCATTCGTTTTATGGTAATTAATAATTAACACAATAATTTATTCACACTTTTATGACTATCGTTTCATTTTTTTTATTCAAATAAACTATATAAATGCTATTTCATTCCTTATTTGTAAATGAGAAAATACCATATATATCATACCATATATTGTAGATCATTTCAGTAATCAAAAGAATATATAAGTTTATGATATATATTTTTATTATTTTTTAATATGTGTAACACACAAGTATTTTAATACTGGTATAGTTATATATTTCCCGTCATATTATCTCACTACGTGGGTTGGACAAATAAAATATTAAATAGAATAAAAATTATAAAACGATATACTAAGACATGATATCATTGGAATTACGTATGAGTAATAACTATAAGTAATAAAACAATAATATTAACTTTTTAATTTTTTGTTGTTTTTTCAAAGATAAATTAAACATTTTGTTTCATAATAACGTTTTAAAAAATTTTCATTTTTAAAATGTCCTTACTATAATTCTCTATTTTAATTATTTTTGTTTTATAAAAAAATTACTTTAGAAAAACCAATTTTAAAAATTGAAAAATACATAAAAATAGTTTATTTTTTAGAAAAAAATATTTTTATAAAACATTATTTCTATAGAAATAACATTAATAAAAAATTATCTTTCTTAATTTATTAAAAAACTAATTATAATATAAATATAAATAATATTATTAATAATTCATATAGTTATTCAAAAAAAAAGAGAAGCAGAAAAAAATTAATAAAAATAAATATGATACTGACACGTGGCACACATATTTATCGTTTTATTAGAGTAGGAGATGAATTCTCATCTTTTAACTCCTACCATCCTTAACGGTGAAATATAGTCGTTGCTCGTTACCACTTAAATTACAACTTACCGATTACCAATTTAACTTGGGGCCATGGCGTGGGCCCTATGAAGATCTATGAGAATGACAGTGAATCTAGGCTTTTAGGCCCAGAAATATTTAAGGGCCCGAGATTGTTAGTTTTCTACTTGAAAATAATAATTTTTTGAGATTTGATTATTTAAGATATTAATTAATATTTCGTATTTTGGTTTTTCATTTACCATATAAATATAACTAGTGTTATTAGCCAACCAAAATTCAGATAAACGCATATTTTAAGAAAACTACAAAGAATCTATATATAGCATTACAACTTTTTGATAGAGTAATAAGTTCAACAATACAATACAATAAACAAACACATTTAAATTAAAGATAACCCGATCTATTCAAATTTACCTCCTACATAAAGGAACTTGCAGAATATTTTCAACAAAGAACAATAGTTCAATACCAAAACCAATTTCAACACCCCCCAATCAAGCTTAACTCGTATTAGGCCAAAACCAAATTTCAACACTAACCAAACCAAAGTTAAGTCATATAAACGATTAGTTAAAAAAAATTACAGGCCAAAACTTATCTGTTTGTTGAGCTCCATCCACTTAAAGGTAAAAACAAAGCAGGTTGCATCCAAAGAGGAACTATTAAGCTTACATCTGACTTTTGAGTCATCATTGCTGCAACACAGGTTGCACGTGAAAAATATCCCAAATGTCGTCCCTGATTATGCTATGCTAGGCAACCATCGCCTAAGCATCGTAGCAAAATTTACAAGAAATGGGTCCCGCAATAATAATAAGTCATTGACGTACCATAACCATCATCATCAACCAAAATAGAAATAGGCCATTATAGGACCCTGACAAGTTCAAATAATCCAACCAAAACCAATAGGGACGGGGTCTCAAATGACCGGTCATCATCATCATCGAACTACAAACACCGATAGGGGTGTTCAAAAAATCCGATATCCGAAACTATCCGAAATCCGATCCGTATCCGAATCCGAATAAATCGATCCGAATCCTTATTCGGATATTCGGATCGGATCTCATCCGAATACGAATTCCTTATTCGGATTTCGGATCGGATTTCGGATATCATAATTTTTTTATTCGGATTATTCGGATATCCGAATAATCCGAATAAGGATTCAACTATGTTTCTAGCCCAATACTCATTGCTCAACTATCTATTATGTTTTCAACTCAATACACAAGAATATTTACACATTATAGTCATGATCTTAAATAATTATGCAATAATCGATCGTCGTTCTAAATTAGAAATTCTAATCTTCGGGTTCCATACAATTACCTATTATGTTTTAATTATGAATTTGTGTACAAGTAAAAAAATTAGTTTTATATATTTTATTGTGATTTTCAACTTATAAAATATTAAAATAAAAAATTATCAAAAAAAACAAAAAACAAAGAAATAGAAAAAAATTGTTATTTGGTTTATTCGGATTATTCGGATAAATTCGGATTATTCGGATATATTCGAATCCGATCCGAATTGAAATTGCATAGATTCGGATCGGATAGAAAAATCCTTATTCGGATCGGATCGGATTTCGGATAGGGCCCTGAAATTTTCAAATCCGAATAATCCGATCCGAATAATCCGTTATCAAATCCGATGAACACCCCTAAACACCGACACATGCACCATCGTCGTAGACCAAAAACAAAAGATAAGGGTTTAGGGTCACCTTGCCCAGCATCACAGACCAACAGAAAATAACAAATCATCGTCACCAGAAATTCGCCATCACACAGACACCACCAAGGTGGCAGGCAGAGACCACCGACGATGTTAAAATCAACAAATCCAAGGAAATGCTGAAATGGTCGACCCGAGATAGACGCCGGTTGAAACAGGCACCATCATCCATGGACGACAACAATACATGAAGCGATCGGAATAACCACTGACAGAGTGGCGGGCGGGACCATTGGGTGCCATTCGTACAACCATCAAGCCAAAAGTAGATCGCGGCGTCCAAGATTGCAACCCTAGTTGAAATCGCTGACGACTGGCTCCCCCGGCAGTGGCGGACCCAGAATATAAAAAACATGGGGGCAGAAATGTTTTAGGGTCGAACGGACACTATATATTAAACATGTTTGCTCTAATTCAGGTCAAATCGCGAAGGGTCATAATCGAAGTTCAATGTTTTTATTCTAAAGTTCATAAATCATAAGTTATAATTGAATATTTGAGTTGAGTTTTTAAATCTTACTCCAAATTTCGAGTTTTTAAATCTTACTCCAAATTTCCCAATCACTAATCAAATAACCATCGAAACAACAAAAACAACTATATAAACATTAAAACTAAAATACTCAATAATTTTTTCTCGGTGCGGTAGCCGAAAGTGATGATTGGAAAGCGGCGGCCAGAAGTTGTGGTGTGGTGATTGGAATTGGGTTTAAATTTTAATTGGTTATATGTTAAAAATTATGTTTAAAACTTAATTGGACCTATGTTTAATATTAGTTTTAAACTTAAATGATTAAGATTTAGAAATCAAGGGGCAGTGGGGAACGATTGCAAAATTTTAAGAGGGGCGGTTAGGATTTTTACACATATAACACTTATATTTTTTTAGGGTGGCCGACTGCCCCCTTTGCTTTACACTTGGGTATGCCCATGTCCGCCGACCATCCTCATCTAACCCACAACCTCTAGACAGGTAACAGTCGGAGCTTCAGCCCACCGCCATGCAACAACGAAGACGGCAAGGGCTTGGTAGCACCACCGCACTCAAAAACCACAAATTAAGGAGAGCCCCATTTGTCTATCTATAAACACCGTTTGGAGGGGGGGGGGGGGGGGTTGCAAAATCAATAAATTAAGGTGGCCAAACACTTTTAAACTATAATCCAGTCTAATTAAAAGTGAAACTAATTAATCATTTCGAAACCACTTTTAGTTTCCAACACCTTTAATACTTCTAATTACCTTCTCTTCAATCATTTCTTTGTTTTTTCTTTTAACAACTTCAGTCCTTTCTATCTGCATTTTAAGCTAAAGCTAAATATATAAAGCTAAAGTTATTGATTGGATATAAAAGACAAGAATAAAAAAAAGTAAATAGAAAACAATTATCAAACATATCATTTGAGTTAGAGTAATTGATTATTTAAATTGTTAATAAGTCACAAAGCATTACTCATATATGTAAATGAATATAAAACAATTGATCTAAAACATGATTAGAACATGGAAACCACTTAAAAGACAGTACAGTAAATTAAGGATGGTGGTCATATGAAAAAGTTGCAGAGATGAGAAGTGATGGATGGAACATAACATCTGAACATTTTGGAATGCTTTGACATGACCTCTCACTGCAATATCCCTTTTGTTCCTCTGCCCCAACCCACCCAAATAAATGCTACACAAATAATTGTTTTAGTACTATAATACTATATATATTTCATTTTTATCTTTTAAGATGTAATAGTTTTATATTTACAAGTACTGAATAAATTCTAAATGCAACAAACCTATGTTATAAGATCAAAACTTAGTTTTTTTTATTATATAAAAGTAACATAACTAGAGAAAGAAAAAAATAATTTTACAATTATCGTTAGAGCATGAGGAGAGCTTGTGGGGCCATCTAGAAAATTTAGCCTTTCTTGTGATAGTTAAAGTTAGTGACACATTTAAGAAATTTTTTAAGTATGTAATAGGTTATAATAAATCTTTATATTCATCTCAACAACTTTACAAACATATATTTGGGTGTTAAACTGTTAAAAAACTATAAAGTTAGATATCAATTTAAAAACAATTTTTTATTGGTCAACACACACCCATCTAGCATTGCTCCTGTGTGGGCGTAATTCATTGGTACTTTCTTTTAAATTAAAAACATTTTTTTAAGCAAGTTATAAACTTTTAAACATTTTTTTCTTCTAAATACTAATAATCCAATTTTACTTAGCTAGCAACTAAGAGTTAAACTTCTTTATTTCGCTTTTTATATACTTCTGACAATTTTTTTTATAAACTTTTATTCCTTTGACAATTTAGCTTTGCATTAACTTTTATAGATATTAACAATATTTATTTAATTTATTAAATTTATGAAAATAAATTAGCTATTTAAAAACAATTTTTACTCTTAAATATGATCTAATTGTACACTTGTAAGTATTTGAAAGTTAAAGTCACACTATATTTGTAAAGGGGGTGATAATCAATATGTGAGAATTGAGGAAATTGAATAATTAATTTATATTTATTAGAAGTATTGAAAAAAATAAATGAGATTCGATAACTTGGTTATATGGCTACAAATGATAATATATACCATAATCATAACCATATCCAATACTTCTTATCTATAGTAAAATGACTGATAGGGTATAAAAAAATGAAATGTAGGCAAACATCACTCATATCGTAGAGGATAGAAATGTTTCTTTCAACAAGACTCTCGACTCTAATGCACATACTAGTATCAAAACACCTAGTAGTTCTAATAATGTATCTATATATGTTAAATTATGTGGGCTCCTAAGTCCTAGCGCTCTTAAGGATATATACCAAGTTATATATACACCTTGTTAATTTATGTAATAATTATCTAACTTTATTTTAGAGTAAGAGATCCAGATTGTATAGCTTTAATGTGTCTTTTCTGAACACTTATATACCTTATTATATTATTTATAACTTAAAAATATAAAATACTTAAGATTATAATTTAAATTGATATGTAAGTATTTGTTTTTATACAAAAGATCAATTACTACAACAAAAAAATTAAATTAATCACAATAATAAGAAACAACGTTAAAATTATAAACTTATATACACCAATTATGATATCAACAAATTCAATCTAACATTATTCGAACCCATAACGTATTACAATTTTACAATATAAGTGAAACAGAGATTAGACATACAAAGTAAGATGTTGTCTTAATCTCCAATAACATACATACACTTTGCACACGTTAAAACTTATTAAAAACAGTCGTACTAGAAAAACAACATAAGAAACCAACACCCAAACCATCAAAAGTGTCTTTGAAATTATGTTGCAATAGATAGTGACTTACATATTCTCTATCAAATTATGACTCAAAAGTCACATGGTCCAAATGTACTACACTAGTGCAATAAAGTTAAGATAGATTCATTGCTCAATCTCAGAAGCAGCTTCATCTTCTTCAACTTCAAAACAACAATCAACAAACTCAAAAGCTCCATGACCATTTCCAAAGGCCTTCACATGATCTTTCAAAGACCTTTTATGCTTAAAATCTGATCCACAGTTGCAGTACCAAAGCTTCCCACAGTTCTTCTCATGGGTTCGCCAATCCCCACGAACCGCAAATGTTTTATCGCATTTGTGGCATGTAAATGGCTTGTCCCCATGTTTCCTCTTGTAATGTGTTTGAAGGGTTCTGAAATCTTTGAGTGGTTTAGCCCTTGGGTGGTCAATGTTGTTGAAGCACCCTGGTGCACAACAGTAGCATGGTAGTCTAAGCATGGCTGTTGGTTGTCTTCCTCTTAGTGATTCTGGACCTCTTCTGTATTGAGATCCATGCCCCCACATATGCATCTTTTTGTATAATATTAAGCCCCAATTGGCAAAATAAGATGATCAATCACAAGATTTACTTGAAGAATATATAAATTTTCTAACTTGAAATAGATATAAATCAATGTTATATATAAGGTATAATATGGTTTAACAATCTTAAGGAGTAAGGTCATGTCTGCTAGTTAGATGATGAATAACTACAACATAGTATGTTAAATGATGAGAGAAATTATGAAATGATTTGACATTATACAAGAAGAGATTGATGCTGGACAACAATATTTAGTTGACCAGAGTCCAGGGATTTTTTTTAGTAATATGAAAGCCAACATGATTATATTAAGGCCTATTTAATTTGTCGTTTTTAAAATTCACAAAAATTTTGAGTTTATTACACAAATAACAGGAGGCATTTAACCAAATAATATCAGTCTGTATTGTCTATCTCAATTAGTCATAAAGGTTCAAATCCTATAGACAAATAGTCATTGCTTAAGATAGTTTTCATTATATAACAAGTTGAGTTCTGACATTAACTTTCTTTAAAAGATCTATCATCATGGTAAAATAGTAATTTTCACAAAATTAACGCATATACATTTGTTTAAAACTAAAGTTAGAGTTATTTAAGAAAACTTGTTGTAAAATAAAAATCTATATACCTTATTTATCTAACTTTTTAAACTAAACTTCATAGGATGAAAACCTGTAATTAACTCTCTTTCTATTTTCAATACATGAATGATGAGCCAGTACTACAGATGCAAAATAAGTTTATATCATTAAAGAAATCTAGGGCTTTCCATTTCTTTTTCTTCACTAGAAAGAACACAAATTCCAAGAAATAAAGAAGAGACATGATCATGTCTTGTCAAATCACAGATATACTCATAACCCCTTTTATTTTCTGACCATAAAGAGCATGATCTCCAGTTGGATCAAAGTCTAGTCAAATCCCCTCAATTAATCATTGCAAGAGCTGAATGAACAAGGGTGCATGTTAATCTTAACCTAAAGACACATGCATTCAAAATTTAAAGATTTGTATCCTATAGAGAGAATGAATTAGGGTTAAAAACCTGCATATTATTGTATCTGTTGAAAGTCTTGCAACAAAGATGGCAAGAAAACTGATTTGGACCAATGAGAATCTGAGATGGTGTAGGGATCCAATACTGACCCTTGTTGATTGTGCTTGCAATACACCCATTGATCAAGTTTGCACCTTTATTATCATCTTCTTTATGATCATCTTCTTTGTAATCATCACTACTTACATGAGCATAATTGGTGGATGATCTTGAAATTAGATCAGCTTCAGAAAGTGTGATGCTTGGGAGTCCAAGATGTAAAGATACAGTCACGCTACTACTTTCAGGGCAATTGTGAGCAGCTGCTGTGGTGGTTGTACTACATGCATCAGTGATGGTACTAGGGTTTTGTTGATAGAAATTAGGTCTTTTTGTTGGGCTTGATCTGAGGAGAGGGAGAGCTTCTTTTACAGGTGGAGATGGAGGATGAACAGATGAAGAAGATGAAGAAGAATAGATGTATTGAGAGTGAGTATTGAGCAACCATGAAGAATTGAGATATGTGGGGTGAGAGTTATCATTGCTCATGTTTATAGAAACCAAAAGCAAACTTCTGATTAAGAGGCAGATGGTTTATATAACAAAAGATGTGTGTGTATATATTTTAGAGAGGGAGAGAGAGGGGACCTGAAAGATGAGAGGTAAAAACACTGCAGAAAATAGGTTTACAAGCATTTGAAGCTCTTCTTGAGACAACACAAATGGAGACAGATCATAAATTCATTAAAACACACTCTCTTTCTCTCTCTCCACACAAAGGGCAATCATATAAAAATTGTTGTAGTCTATTATCTGAGTTGTACACTTTACATTGCGACGCTCTTTTTATGAGGTTGAGAGTTGAGTCCCAAGATAACAAAAGTGTACATAAATTAAGAGTTGGATTAGATGAGTGTGTGTGCTTATTATTCTAAAATTTTAGCTTAATTGATGGTATCAAAGTGTTGTCTCTCAAGTGATGAGGGTTTAATACAGTCGTAAACAATATTAAGATTTAGGAATAGATTTAGTTGTTGTGTGAGTTCAATACAAACCACAAAAAACTAACCTTATATTAATTAGCAATTGTTAGCTACAGTAATGATTTTAGGTTTTTGAATTTTGACCGTTAGAGTATTTGTTTTGACATAATGGCCAAGGTACATTATGTAAAGCAAATAATACACACTTTCATTTAAAGGCTTATACATGTATCCAAACCCTTGTCACTTGCTATCCTAGCACCATGATTTACCTTTATCAAATTACTAATTGTATCTCTTTTGTTATTCTCCTCTTTCTCTGACAAGATGAAGACGGTGAAGAAAACAAGAAAGACAACAACTATGAAGATGAACATTCTTTGTCACTCAGTTGACTGGATCGATTGTCACCCACGTTGAGTTTGAATTCCTTTTGCCTATTATGCCTACGGATGAGAGATTTGATCCTTTTTTTTACCATGTTAGTGTAAATAAACCAATGTGAGGAAGCTCACATGAATGAATCAATATAACTATATATGTATAGTTGAGCTTACATAATCACATTTATGTAAACTAATTGTCAAGAGAGAATGGGTTGTATGTGAAGTTAATTTTGAGTTGATTAATGAGATATTCTAAAACATATGTGATGTGTAGCTAAGGTTGTAAACAATTATGGCATGATAGTGGGATACGTATTGGCAAAAGGGTTCATGTGAACGTATTGGTAAAATATCAAAAAGGTTATTCATATTCAAGCAAGTTTAAATAATACCATAGTAACTGTTATAGATGTATGAGGAAGGGTGGTTTCTTGGTCCTCTGCCGGTACTTGTGGCTTCTGAGATACAAGAAAATGGACGTTATTTGCTGCTCAAACCGTAACGAAAGACGGTATTTATGCAGTAGTAGATCAAGGTATGCAGCAAACAGAACTCATGATTAAGGTCTCAGCCTCAGAAGAGACACAACATTATGAGCTAATTGCATAAGAGGTATGTTATATATTAACTTTCGTAAGGATGTAACCCCTATGCTAAATAATGGCTATAGACCACAAAAAAAGACTTGTGTAACAATAAAACTGAAGATATTTCAATAGCAAGAGAGTGCGTGTACTAAGTGTGTGAGTAAACAGTAGGAAGTTCATGTAATATGACAAAGTGTATGTGTGTGAAGTACATTTGATGGCATGGGTGGGTGAAGTCTTAATTAGTGGTAAACAATATGGGTCATACGTGAATGATTGTCCGAGCGTTATAAACTGCAGTTCCTAGATGCAGTTAACACTTTCGTGTGGAAAGGGTGTGTGGTTTTTAATTACTTAGTGTGTTTTTAATATAAGCGTGAGTGTTAAAAAAGTGAGACATGATAAGTGGATGAAGAATAGATGTGTGGTGTGTAGTGTGTGTGTGAACAGTGAGGTGTGTGAGTACGATGGGTGCGTGAACAACGTGGTGTGTGAAATACCTATGGGTAAATCTTAAGTAAACATTTAATAAGCGGTTATGCTTATTTTTTTTCTTATTTTAATATATTTAAAAAAACAAACTGTTTTAAAATACGATATAAAAAACTTATTAAAGTTTTATAGTGGATGCAGTTCAGCTTTCTCATTAAATTTATATCAAAACACATATTATAGTAAACACTTTCTTCTCTCTGAGAAGTAAGTAAAATAATAATAATAATAATAATAATAATAATAATAATAATAATAATAATAATAATAATAATAATAATAATAATAATAATAATAATAATAATAATAATAATAATAATAGTAATAATAATATCAATAACTTTATAATAGTAACAAATTTCAGATAATAGGATAAAATATAAGAGGACTACCACAACTAAAATGTCATGTTTTCTAACCTCTCCAAAGAAAAAATAAACGTACTAAAAAGATACTTAGGACTTAATTTATCATGTTCACATCAAATCTCTCCTTCCATGTTATACTATATAATTTCTAAAGAGGAAGTACGTACATTGAAAAGGGTGTGGTTAAAAACATTCCCTCTACTTAACATACATGCAAGTAAATTTAATTAATTATCAAGATGGACCCACAAAGTTTGTGAGGGAATTAGAGGTAGTAACACCCTATTGAAAAAAATAGATTGGTTAAACGTACCACTCATATGCTAAACGCACCTTCTAGTAATTAAATTAGTATAAAAAAGATGTGACTATAAATCAGTAGAAAGATGACCCATTTAGTAAGCAAAAGTAGCAAACTAATCTGAATTTAACACGAAAGACGTGCATTTAACACAACATAAATTAGGCATATAGCTAGAGTCTTCTCATTTAGTAAAGAGGATGAAATAATAATAAAACTATATGTTGGCCCAGCTTAGAGTGGGGCAAAAGAAGACAAACTGGTGAAATAATAAGAATTTATTATAGTGTGGTCATATGCAAAGCTCCAAAAGACATGAATGAGAGTACTGTTTGATCACTTCACTGTTCATGAGGAACGAAACAATTGACAACCCACACATGTTTTAGTCGTTCTCTTGTACTTCTGCATGCGATGTTACTCGAAGTCGAATTTACCGGTTGCGATCTACAGTGATTCAAAGATAAGATTAGTGAGGATAATATATACTTTTTTGGGCATAGTTATACAATAATCGATATATATATTTTAAATATTTTGGCATTCTTATAGTCATCCTTCATGTTGGGTTAGTCTTGGCAGGTTAAATCGGGTCACGACACGGATCAACATTTTAATGGGTCAAGTTTAGTATTTAGTCACATATTTTTATGTTTTAGCAGGTAATGGATAGTTAGCAAGCAATGAGCCTAGATTAAGGGGTTGTTTGGCAAATTTTAAATAATTAAGTGCTAAACCAATAAGAGGTCTGAACCATTAAGAGGTCTGAACCATTAAAAGCTAGTATATCGCTTAATTATTTAAAGACAAATGTCTGATCAATTCAGATAAGAGGTCTTAACCATTCAGCATTAGACCTCTTAACCATTCAGCATTAGTATAATACTTAACCATTCAGAGGCAAATGTCTGAACCATTCAGACATTTGCTCGCGAAACAAACAATCTGAACCATTCAGACATTTGCTCGCGAAACAAACAATCTGAACCATTAAGTGCTGAACCATTCAAACATCTGAACCATTAAAAAGCCGGCTGATTTAGATGCTGTCAAACAGCCCCTAAGAGTAGTGGAGTCGTGTTACTTGTTTAGTTTATGGTTTTTTCCTATATACGTAATTACGGCGACATTTATGGGTAATTGTGGCGACTTCTGTCGCCGCTAATGATAAAAAATTTTGTAGTGTAAGCTTTGAAGCATGAATAAAGCAAGAGTTAGAAAACAGTAAAATTTCGTGTGTTAGTGTGTATTTTTTAAGTTTGATTGGAGCCTGAAAGAACACATCATAAAAAATGCAATGGAATGTAAAATTTTGATATGCATTTTTAAAAATAAGAAATGAAAATAAAATTGATACACAATAAACTGATAGGCGAGAAGGGTATAAAGTAGACACTTGATAAAAGAGAAAAGTAAAAGTTGATATGGTTTGTATAGTGTAAGATCACCATACACAAATAGTAAACACGTGAAAATATCTTAGGAAATTTATGGTTATAAAGATAAAACTTTGTTTCACATATATACTATGGTGTATAGATATACTAAAAATATGAGTTTTTTTCAGAGTGCAATGTAATAAATTAATATGACGAGATATATCAATACATAAAGTTGTACCGTGTCACTATCGATTTATAATTTACAAAGCAAACAGTAGGAAGGATAAATATTCATCACTATGAAAGTACGTGAATGAGAGTACGTTATAGGCTTTTGATTCAGGTTGTAGCTTGTGTTGGAGATGAAGATGGTATCCTTATCATGGTTCAAGTTTTTAAATCACCCATTCTGGTCAAAGGAGAATACAACTCATAGTTCTCATGAAATTGAAGATAATGATGAAAGTGATGATGATGATCATGAGAATTATGATGCCAATGGTGAGATAAACGAGTTTCTTGAAGATCCTACAAGTTAAAAGGTGCAAAAAGAAAGGGTGAGTTAAGAAGCGTATGTTGCAGTTACATGAACAAAGAATCGCGATTGAAAGTTTGAAAGTGAAGCTTTAAAAGGGGGAACGAACGGTTAGAATGACAAAGATTTTCGATAGTAAAGACCGAGAGCTTGAGATTAAAAGATGGAGAATGAGTGGTTGATGTTGGACAACACGCATGGGTAAAGCATACAAATCAAGTCATCGACTTTGAGTAGCTTTCAAATCTTCGGTTTAGATTTAGGTATCATACTAACAACCCTTTGAATATCTTGTCGTTGAGACATTATGGGCCAGTTTAGTAAAACGTTTTAAGATGCTTTATGCATTTTGAATTTTTATGAACAACATTTAAGCCGTTATCAATCCTATTTTTCTTCGGTTTTGACCCGTTGGACCAATCAGATAACCAAATCAACCCGTTTAGCTATAACTTGATATGAAATTGCGGACTCGATTTAATCCATTTTATATGATATTTTAGGGTGCAACATAACCATATTTGTAAAAACCAAAATGGATTCTTGCAATAAAAGTGATAATTGGGCATAATTGATGTTTTGAAAATCAAGAATTAAGACGGTTTTTGGTGGGGACTTTTCATATGTCTTGATTGATGTAGCTTTTTTGACTAGTCTTAATCAACCTTCTAGATCTCCGTATCATTCAAATTGCGAATTCTTTGATTTGTATGCATTCAAGTTTGGCTTAATTGGGTTTAACGCATTATCTGATTAATATTTCTAAATTTGGTTTTCGATTTCAAATTGTTTTGAACCCAATACTTTTTAAGAGTGTCTACCTATGGACAGTTACCTCTCTCACTCCTAAGTCCGTAGATCCTTGCTGCCATGTTGGCTACGGATGGACCGTTCGTGATGGTTTGTATGCAGTATCCGGGTTAGAATGCAAAAAGAAAAAAGAAAAAAAAAAGAGCGATGCCATGTAGGCGCCATGTAAATTTGTGAGTCTGAGTACAAGAAAGGTGTAATGGATAGTGAATGTGAGAAAAAATAGGAGAGAACATATCATATATAATTGGGTAATTAATAGGTAAAATAAATTAAAAATCAATTTATACTCATCACCTCGTGACCACACTCACGCCAAGCAACATCACACCCCCGGTCCGGGGGGAAGGGGGTGTGGTGTGGTGTTCTCAGGATGTGGAGGTGCCACGAAGGTGGTCACACCCTCCATCAAATAATACTACACATGGTATTAGTAACATAGGATTGAAGAAATAAACATCATATCTAGTAACACATTATAATTAAAATTTAAAAATATATTTAACTCCGTCGATCAATCATTGAGGATGATCTTAACACTTGTATTCGCGGGTGATAAGTACATGGGCGGGCACGGGCGCGTCAGTTTTTATTTTGTTTTTGAAGTTCTCTTAAGATTCATTCGTATGGAATGATTAACACAATGATAAATGTGTGGGCATACAATATTTTCAGAACTGGATCAAATGATTAACCAAGCTTCTTACCAGTTAATTGTTTGGACCGATTGAACTAAATGATGTAAAAAATCAGATAACTATTTATATATATCTAGTTCAAAATTAACATATTAAAATACTATATGTTTCTACGTGAATTAAAACTTTTAAAAAATAAAAAAAATTAATATAGATAAAATATGGATTATGGAATGTTAAATTAGTTTAAAGAAAATAGATTCTGAGGAAAAAAAATTACATAAAAGTTTAATTCGGTCCAACCAGATCCAGTCTTGATCACTGATTCAACTGGCTGGTCCGATATGATTCCGAAAATATTTTCAGTATATAATCTCATCATTCATGTGTTTCCCCAAGGCAAAAGTCTTAAACTTAAATAACCTATACTACTTTTTAAAGTTTATTAATCGATCCATATATGTATAATTTTTTTGATAATCTACGTGATAATTTCGTTATCATCAGTTTCGAGTTCCCACGTGACTAAATTCTAGTGTATTTTAACATTTTATCACTACCTTAATCCATCGAATTAAATCTCAAATGACGTGACACGTGAAATATAATAATATGTTTATTAATTCACCAAGTAAGAAATTTACAGATGGCGTTGGTGGTCAAACGTCAAAAGTCAAAAAACATTTGGATACAACTTCGTTAGTAGTAAATTTTGGACCGCAGACAAGAATATTTCATCGTTCATAGACTCTTCACATGAAATCTCCACCGTCCATTCTTACAGAATCTCGAATGTTAAATGACACTATATATAAATCCCATATACTCGAATTAGTTGCTTCATATTTCTCTTCTGCTTACACTATATATTTCTTCCAACTGCTCCTACAACAGTACTGAACGCCAAGGTATTTTCTGTAATCTGACTAACCGAACGTTTGATAAACTGTTCAACGGGAAGTTTGTTATGAGAAAATATAAAACATGTTTTTTATGTTATTTATTTTACTAAATAAACTGACGTGTGTGTACTGTTTGTTTAATTAGATCTTTTTATGTTTGTTTGTATTTGTATGCGTGTGTATTCAAACAAGTTGAGTGTCACTCATTTAAAACCATATCCAACTCTTAGTGTTGTTTATTTTTATAATGTTACCCATGATAAGACTTTGATTTGAATATTGTTTACTTTCAACATGTTATTTGTGTTTGTTTATGTTCGTTTGTGTTTTTTATGTTTGTTTATATTCGGTTACATGTCCATTTTCTTAACAACGAACATGACAAATAAATTCATTTGTTTAAGTGTCCGTATTTGTTCATCTGTTCGGTTAAAGTGTTATCAACTAACACGAACAAGGCTTCTTTCATGTGAATGAACTTTTCGTGTTAGTTTGGTTCCTTAACAGGCCTATTGAGATCTTTGAAATGTTAGATGCTCCGGTTTTGCTAAGTTTCAATATTTACAGTAGAATTGTTTGCTAGAGTTCGTATGCAGGGGCGAAGCTTAGTGTTAATATCGGCCCGATAGAGTGAACTTTTAATATATATAGAGTTCGCCCCCTTAAAATAGTTTACTTTCGCCTCCGTCCCCTAAGTGTGGTTCAAGCTCCACCAGTGTTCGTATGAACATTGTTATTTTTACATTGGTATGAATTATGACTTCACGATGACGATTTTCATGTAACGAATTCATCATTTGTTGCAATTCTTATGATTATTAATATGTGTATGCTCTGTTTTGATCATCAAATGTTATGTTTCCTGAATAATAATACATGCTTCACCTATAGGAATTTGATATCAAACACATGGCCGATCAGAACCAACACACAGGCCCCATGAGCAAATCCACATACGCGTATTATTATTCGAACCCAGTGTTGCAGTATCCAGTTGCAACACAATCATCATTAGCCGCAAACGAGTCACCAGTTTTCGTTCAAGCTCCAGCAGAGAAAGGGTTGGGTGGATTCGCCATTGACTTCCTTATGGGTGGAGTTTCGGGTGCAGTTTCTAAATCTGCAGCTGCTCCGATCGAACGCGTGAAGCTTTTGATTCAAAACCAAGATGAAATGATCAAAATGGGCCGTCTTTCGGAACCTTACAAGGGTATTGGAGAATGTTTCACTAGAACAGTTAAGGATGAAGGAGTTTTGTCTTTGTGGAGAGGAAATAGCACTAATGTCATCCGTTATTTCCCTACTCAGGTATGTTATACTGATAAACAGGTTGATTCAGGTTACGTTTTATCAGTATTTAACAGGTCAAAAGGTGAAATAAGATATTAAACGACTCAAACAGGTTAAAAGTCACTTTATGTACCGAAAAGATTTTCAAAAGATCATACCCCTATCAAAATATTATAATTTTCTTGAAAAACATTCAAAATGCTGATTTGAAAACTGACACTCTTAATGTCTTTACGACGTTGATATGACATTTGAGAAAAAAAAAGGTTTCAATTAACCTGACACGTTTAACCTATTTCTGACCTGTAAAAAAAATACGAACTTTTCATTTTGCTACTTTTTCTCATTAATCTAGCTACATTAACCGTTTTCTTGTTGTGCAGGCCCTTAACTTTGCATTCAAGGACTACTTTAAGAGTTTGTTCAACTATAAAAAAGATCGCGATGGCTACTGGAAGTGGTTTGCCGGTAACCTTGGATCCGGTGGCGCTGCTGGTGCTACCTCCTCACTATTCACCTACTCGTTGGATTATGCTCGAACTCGTTTGGCAAATGACGCAAAGGCTGCAAAGGTCGGAGGGGAGAGACAATTTAACGGTTTGATAGATGTATACAGGAAGACTATAGCATCAGATGGTGTTGTTGGGCTATACCGCGGATTCAACATTTCGTGTGTTGGTATTATTGTGTACCGTGGTTTGTACTTCGGGTTGTATGATTCTTTGAAGCCCGTTCTTCTCACCGGATCGTTACAGGTTAGTAAATGATCTTTTTTATTATTAGTTCTGTTTACAGATTATGACACATTATTCCTTCATTATGTGCAAACATTCAGGATAGTTTTTTGGCTAGCTTTGGGCTTGGTTGGGCGATCACAAACGGTGCTGGTCTTGCCTCATACCCAATCGACACAGTGCGTAGAAGAATGATGATGACGTCTGGTGAAGCGGTCAAGTACAAGAGCTCCCTTGACGCGTTCAATCAAATCATAAAGAACGAGGGCGCGAAATCATTGTTCAAGGGCGCAGGGGCGAACATACTGCGCGCTGTAGCGGGTGCGGGTGTGCTTGCGGGTTATGACAAGCTTCAGGTCATTGTTTTTGGCAAGAAGTATTAAGTTATGAAACAAAAGGTCTAATAATATTGTTTTATAAGGTATATTTGTAAGGTAATATGAATATATGATGGTGATGAAATCTTTCCTGAGTTTTGATGTGTACAATGTTTAGTCTTCTGAGCATTTGGGCTCAGTAGAATAATTTTTTGGTTTAGAATCAGAGATTCTGAATTATATTCAAAAGTGTTATGTATTATTTATTAATATTTATGAGTGTAATAAAAAGAATAATTTATTTTTATGATAGATATTATTACAATGAATTTTCATTAATATGATTTCTCTAATATTCCGTTATTTACAGTTAATATTTAGAATAGCCTTACTTTTTTGAATTGCCGCGTTGATTTGTTTAAAGGTGTCTAAATTATAAAAGAGTTGTTATTGTGATCGACGAAAATATGTTGTTATGGTTGATAAAAGGAAAATGTATGCTATTATTTCAATATTATTTTAAAAAGAATTAATATTTTTAGTAAAATGATTGCGAAAGTAGTTTCTATATTACTTTTAGTGACAAAATATGTTCTATGATCAGCTTTTGATAAAAACTAAAAGGAGCAACGGGATGCTAAAATGATAGTAACACCTACACCATTCATGTGTTATTTTAATTAGGGAATGTTGCTTATATGTTTAGCAAGGTAATGTAAAACTTTTAAACTGCATTAAAACCGCTCTTGAAAGAGAGTTAGGAACCGGTTCTAGTCTTATATTGTTTCTAATCCTACGCGGGCATGCTTGTTTTGAATAAGTCCTACCCTTGATAGGATTAGATAACAAAACAAATCAATATCAATTCATCGGTTACAATTTAAACTAGTTGAAAACTTAAACTTGCTAGTTCATTATGATCCTAGTTCTTTGTAGGATCTATATTTTGCACAATCATTAGGCTTTCGTCAAGCTAAAATAGTGTCAAAAAGAATTAAATTACCGAAAAAACTAATTTGTTTTACAGTGTCGATCAACAATCTTTATTTTCTATTTACACCTTATTATTATTTGATGGTCCGGTAACATGGGACCCAAATATAGGACAAAGGATTAATATGACAAAGAAACACAAGTTAGTTAATGTGGTTATATCTCCTAACCAAGAAATCTCCATCGAAGTAGAATTAAGGCTTGAAAACAACAATAGTGAAAGAGATTTGAAAGGCATGTACTCCTAATAATTGGGGTTGTGGGCCTTGTTTTCATGATACACAAAGATGCATTTCTTATGTTGGTTTCAAATTCAATGATTGTTCTCCCTTTAGATACATGCATTTATTTTCAGAATTTACATATTAGTGGTTATGCGTGACATGCGTCTCCCTAATATTAAAAAAGTTATGGTTAAAATTCAACAAAATACAAGTATATGTTTTTAATAGTAGTAAATTATGAGTTAGTTGTTTTAAAAAATTAAAAAAAATGCCATCTATTGGAAACATTTTAGAAAGTATAGTTATGATTCATGAAAGTAGCTAATACATTAGTTGCTTCTGAGATTGCTTAAATCAATAAACTGTTTTAAATAAACGATTTCAATTTTAAATCTTTTAATGAATTATTTTAATATTATAAATTAAGAAGAGTTAATAACCATTTCAAAAATCCTTTAATACTTAGTTTAACTTAATGACAATATCATATGTATGTTTTTTTGCGGATATGAAGAAACTATTTCAATAAAAAGAATAAAAGATCATACGCTACTTCAGACTCACAAAAAAAAATTGAAACCGAAAATTTCATTACGTTTTGTTCTGAGTTAAGATTTACATTTAAACATGATTACACTTCATTTCAACAATACAACAATTTCCAAAAGCTTTATTTAAAAAACATACATGAATCATTGAATTACAAGAAAAATATATAATAACTATCAGACCCGATACTATTATGAATTAAAAACATGATTACAAGAAAAAATATATAATAACTATCAGATCTGATATTGTTATAAGTTAAAAACATGAAACAAAATGACACAATAACACAGCTTAAGTTGTTTTATCACTAAAAAAATTACGAGAGTGATGTTATATAAATAAAAATATTAAGACTTTGATTATTATTTGTAAGTTTATTTGAACTTATATAACTTATCGAATTCAAAATAAATTACCTCCCCTAACATGAAGGAGACAACGTCACCGGAAAACCGATATTCGTTCCGATCAGATCCACGTTCATGGCTGATCAACCTAAAATGGTGGAAACAACAACAACACGACATAATATTATCAGGAAAACCTAACTGATGTTCATCTTTCAGATCACAAATTCCCACATGTAATCCCTAATTCTCATAATTCAATTCAATTGTCTCCATCTCTATCTGTCATTTACACCCATTTCATATCAGAACTCAATCACTCCATTGATACAGATAACAGACCTCATTGTCTTGCACTCACTGTTACATCTAATCTTTATCCACAATTTGGTTTTCTTACGCTAGACGACATTATTCCCCCTTTTGATCGACGAATTTCGCTTTTGTATCTGTTTCAGTCATTTTCCCCCTTTTTGATTGAGGGATTTAAACAAACCCTTGTCGGATTAATGATTGTTTGTAGTGAAAGTGGTTTTAGGTTAGCTATTTTGTCCAATTTGAGATGGGGTTTGGTCAATTTTGCGTATAAGTAATCATAAGTGCTGGTTAATGTTAGAACATAATGAGGTTGTTTATGATGTTGAAAATGAAGGTGAAGAGTAATGTGCTTGCTGTTGTGATCTTGTGTTTGTTTTGTGAGAATGTTGTTGCTAAGGAATGCACCAACACTCCAACTGAGCTCTCATCACACAGTTTTCGACACCAATTGTTGAATACGAATAACGATACATGGAAAGAACAAGTGTTGTCTCATAACCATTTGACTCCAAGTGATGATTCTACTTGGGGCAGTTTGTTCCCTAGGAAAGTGTTAAAACAGGAAGATGAATATGGGTGGATGATGATGTATAGACAGATGAAAAATCAAGGGGTTAAGTCTCAAGTTTCCGCGGATTTCTTGAAAGAAATTCCTTTAGGTGATGTGAGATTGGACCCTGATTCAATTCATGGTCAAGCTCAAGAAACCAATTTGGAATACTTGTTGATGTTTGATGTTGATAGATTGGTTTGGAACTTTAGAAAAACTGCTGGTTTGCCGACGCCAGGCATTACGTATGGTGGTTGGGAGGCACCGGATCAAGAGCTTCGTGGTCACTTTGTAGGTTCGTGTACATCCCAAGTGTTTCTTGATTGTTTTCTTTACAGTTTTTTGTTTAGTTATGTGATAATATGATATCCTGATTGGATTTCATTGTGAAAATACATGAAAGATTTGTTGTATAATAAAAAGTTGAGTAATTTAACATCTTTCTATTGCAAATGTTATCAGGGCATTACTTGAGTGCTACAGCTCTAATGTGGGCAAGCACAGGTCACAAGACTTTAAAAGAAAAGATGACTCAGTTGGTATCTGCACTCGGTGATTGTCAAGAAAAGATGGGAACAGGGTACCTCTCTGCTTTCCCGACTGAATTTTTTGATCGTGTTGAAGCTAGTCGACCAGTTTGGGCTCCATATTACACCATTCATAAGGTAAAAGTTTACTGTTTTTAAAGATTTTATGTGTCTCTTTATTTGAGTTTTGGATCATACTTTCTTGTAACTGGCAGATAATGGCAGGTTTAGTTGATCAATATGTTTTTGCTGGTAACAATCAAGCTCTGAAAATGGTTACTAAGATGGCAGATTATTTCTGCAAACGTGTGCAAAATGTGATCACCATGTACACTATTGAAAGACACTGGCAATCTTTAAATGAAGAAAGTGGCGGGATGAATGATGTCATGTATCGGCTGTACACCATAACAGTATGTTGAAAATTGGACATAATTCATTATGTTGTTTGCTTGTGAAGGATGTTCAATACAGGACCAACTTTAAGTAGAAAAGTTATATATCTATTGCTTTAACTGCAATATATAAGATGGTTATGTAACCGTATAACCATAACTCCTTTTCTATCTTGTTCTCTACTTAATATTGGTTCTATATTGAATACGCTCCATCAACTTATGATTTTGCATGCCATTAATGTGCTTCTTTGATGTTATTAGGGAGATACAAAGCATTTATTATTGGCTAATCTTTTTGACAAACCGTGCTTTCTTGGACCATTGGCTATAAAGGTAAACTTTATGTAATTTTTTCTATTATAGAGTTATATGGGTAAATTATATTTAACGAAGAACTCTTGTAGGCTGATGAGTTATCTGGTTTTCATGCCAATACACATATTCCAATTGTTGTTGGATCACAAATGCGGTATGAAGTTACTGGTGATCCTATCTACAAGGTATATATGTACGCTAAGATGATATTAGCATACAGATACAACTTTTTATAAAAAATACGTGACTGTTTTTGCACTATATTCTTTCAGGAAATCGGGATGTTTTTCATGGATGCTGTTAACTCTTCTCACACGTATGCTACCGGAGGGACATCAATTAACGAGTTCTGGTAAATATAGCAAATGATCATCTTCTTATGTAAAAAGTTTCATTTTTAAGTAATGAGGTATAATGGTCATTTTACAATTTACTTTTCAAATACGAACATTTTTCACATGTTTAAAAGTGTGAAAACTTTCATGTATCGAACATGTTGGTTGGTTTTCTCAGGTCTGACCCAAAACGACTAGCGACCACCTTGGAGATGGAGAACGAAGAATCATGTACCACTTATAACATGTTAAAGGTATGCCGATAATAAAAAGATTAATCTTATGTTTCTTTGTCAAATTAGCAATAGATTCACATTTGTTTGTTATACAGGTCTCTAGGAATTTGTTTAGATGGACCAAAGAAATGGCTTATGCAGATTATTATGAACGAGCGTTGACTAACGGTGTCTTGAGTATTCAAAGGGGAAAAGAACCTGGGATTATGATATATATGTTGCCATTAGGCCCGGGAATGTCAAAAGCTTCAGGATTTCATAAATGGGGAACACCTTTTGATTCTTTCTGGTGTTGTTATGGAACAGGTTTGGATATTTGATTTCTTTTATATGTTCTCGTATACGCAATGCAAAAAGTTTTTTTAACTGTCATACCCTCTTGTTTCTTTCCAGGGATCGAATCATTCTCGAAGTTAGGTGATTCAGTTTACTTTGAAGAAGCGGGAAAGGACCCTGCACTTTACATCATTCAGTACATATCAAGCTCGGTTAACTGGAAACTTGGGCAGATCTTTCTCGATCAGAAAGTAATGCCTGTTGTATCATGGGACCCGCGGCTTCGAGTGACAGCTACAATCTCTTCAAAGAAGGTAAAAAGTTGTAATACGCTGAAAAGGTTATATTTGACATTTATGTTGTTCGTTTGCAAACGCATGCTACAATTTTTATGCAGGAAGGATTGTCGTCTACTTTGAATTTTAGAATACCGTTTTGGACTACACTGGATGCAAAAGCAACACTTAATGGTCAGGGTATTCCTCTAACATCTAAAGGTATGAATCTTTTAATCACGGGATAATGTATACATACGTCACTCATATATCACCCGTATTTCAAAATGCGGCATGTGGGTACTTTTTCTTTTATTGACCATAAATACCCGTTAGGGAAAACTCACATGACTCCACCAATACCCGCTAACGTGTAGCAGCAGGTAAAGTGCCACTTATGTTAAATAGGTGACCTTCAAGGGGTTAAGGTAGGAAACCAGTAAAAATTGGATTCAAACCTATGGCGTATTTTGATACCTGGGTTAACTATTATACGTTATCTCTTTACTCAAAAGTAAATCTTTAAAAAGAAGATTGCCAAACTTAAGTTATGAAGCTTCGTACAAATTCTTGATACAGGTAAGTTCTTATCGGTCACCAAAAAATGGAGCACATCGGATGTAATTACACTTGAACTACCAATAACACTTAGAATGGAGGCTATTCAAGGTAATATTTTCCTTCATCTACAGGTTTAAAGTCGTAAAACAGCTTATAACGTTAGTCGTTGTTGACTAAAAGTCTAAAACAACAATGTTAACTTTCCAGATGATCGGTCTGACTATGCTTCTCTTCATGCCATTTTATTCGGCCCATATCTGCTCGTTGGCTTGACCACCGGTGATTATGAGCTAAAACCAGCCTCAAGTTCTCTTCCTGACTGGATCACTCCCGTTCCATCGGATTACAATTCCCATTTAATCTCTTTTTCTCAAGAAACCGAGAATTCAACATTTGCTCTAGCACACACCAACAAGACCATCACAATGGTGAACTACCCAGACCCCGGAACTAACAATTCTATTTTCTCAACATTTAGAATTATATCAGCGGATCCCAAAGATCAGATATCATCACATAATGATGCTATCGGTAAAACCATCATGTTAGAACCATACAATCATCCCGGGATGTTAGTTGTACAACATGGAAAAGAACAAGGGCTTGGAATCAGCAGTTCCTGTGATCAGCAAAATGCGCTATTTCAGTTATTGGATGGAAGTGAAGGAATGGTTAGATTAGAGTCTGTAAGCCAGAAGAGTTGCTTTGTGCATAGTTTGGACGGGTCGGTGAAACTGAGGTGTGATTCAGGTGAACCGGATTCGGGCTTTGTGACCGCAACCAGTTTCAAGGCAAACAGTGGAATCAGTAATTACCATCCAATTAGCTTTGTGGCTAAAGGGTTGAACATGAATTATCTTCTGCAGCCATTGTTGAGTTTGAGAGATGAACAGTATACAGTTTACTTCAAGATTCTTTCCTAATGAGTGTTCACTGAAGTAGAACTGGAGATTGGGCCTCGAGTAATTACGAGACGGCCGGGCCTTATTGTCTTAGGTCCCAAGTTATCCATCTTCGTCATCTTGTGCCGTATATCGTTGTATGTGATATGATAATTGTTGTACACTGTCTGTTTTTATTATGACTATCATTGTTGAATAGTGCTTAATTGCCTAAATTAAAATTAATATTCTGCTTATTCATTCAATATGCCAAATTTAACGACAAAGTTAAGGCAAAAGCCTAAAAGTGTTAGTAAAATAGATCAGTTTAAAGCTGAAAGTTTGCAGGTCTCGTGTAACACGGTCTTGATTAGGGTGTCAAACGGATTATGTTAACATGTTGAACCCAATATGAACATGAAAGTTTACACCATTCAAAACTTAAGCTAGCATATTCCAACATAAACACGACCCGTTTCACCACAAACTATCTACAAACTGTACTCTTAACTATAAACTTACACCACAAAACACACACAATCATTTAATCTTCGAACTTTTTTTATGCAAAATACAAACTTAATTTAAATCTTGATATATAAAACACACTTAAAGATTATGACAATACACAGGTAGACCCGTAAACCTCCACACCTGTTTAATTAAACTAATCCGCAGGTTTACTCAAGCTTTACCTTCATGTCATATAAAAAATACATAGGATTGATGTCTGAAAATCTCATCAGTTGAATAATTTTAAACTTTTAATCAACAAGTAGTGCAGAAAAAAAAAAGATTTACAATTGGAAGCCACTCTTATCAGAGCCAGGTTTCGATCCTGGGACCTGTGGGTTATGGGCCCACCACGCTTCCGCTGCGCCACTCTGATTTGTTGCTTACATTTGAGTCTATAAATTTATATCCAACGTACCTCTACTTATCATATTACTTGTACACATATAAATAAAGTTAAATACATATTTTTGTGTAATAACATGTTAGTAACCTAAAGTCCTTTACTAAATCCTCTTTAATCAACAAAATAACAAACTAATTTAATCTATGGTTTAACATATGTATAAGACTAATCATATTCATTTCAATTCATATGAAACATAGTTCAAATGTATGTAAAATTCAGCCACCATTGATGCATTGATGATAAACACAATCAAAATCAAACCTTTAAGAACCAACTAAAACTTGTATTCCTTAAAGATTCAAGATACATTGATGAAACAAACAAATTACATGATCAAATCAAACACCAAATCTCTAAGCTCTCTCACCTCGAATCCTCCTCGCAAGCTGAATATCCTTGGGCATAATCGTGACCCTTTTCGCATGAATCGCACAAAGATTCGTGTCCTCAAACAACCCAACAAGATAAGCTTCAGCCGCCTCCTGCAGCGCCGCAACAGCCGAGCTTTGAAACCGGAGATCCGTCTTGAAATCTTGAGCAATCTCCCTCACGAGCCGCTGAAACGGCAGCTTACGGATCAACAACTCAGTGCTCTTCTGGTACTTTCTTATCTCCCTCAACGCCACCGTCCCCGGCCGGAATCGGTGGGGCTTTTTCACGCCGCCGGTGGCTGGAGCCGACTTCCGGGCGGCTTTGGTGGCTAGCTGCTTTCTTGGGGCTTTTCCTCCGGTTGATTTTCTTGCGGTTTGCTTCGTACGAGCCATTTAGAATGAGTGTTGATTTGGGAAAATAATGAAAATGATTATGATAATGATGATAATCGGATGAATTTGATGGATTGTTGATGAGGGTGATGAGGTGTTTTTATATATTGGTAAAGAGAGGGAGTTTTGAAATTTTGGTGGGTTTTGAGGATGTTTTTAGCCGTTGGATTGGGATTAAATGGACGGGTGTGATGGGATTAGATCGTGATCCGTGTGGTGTGGCTTTTCACCAATGATATACGAGTTAATAATTTAACACTTGATAATCAATCGGGGATGTATTTATTCTTTCGTAATTTTGAATTGAAAACGTGATGTTACATTTTATATCAAACTACTAATGTTTTCACGACTTGACCGGGTGAACCGGTTATATCGTTGGCGGTTCTCTTTCGCCTATACGAGTCGTTTGTCAAATAACTGGTCAGTTTTGAGCGGTCAGCAGTTGGGCAAGGATCACGCGAACGACCATCGGACCGGTATGAACGTTGATGGCGTTAGATCGACAACCTTGGCATGTAACCTTCAAAAAAGAGTTCAACGGATTGTGTTTTGACATAACACATAGTTTTTTAGTGACTTAGTTGTCATTTTTGTTTAAAGTTAATTTATTATATTAAGTCTTCTAGAAAATCAAATGGAATAAAACTCATCATGTTGAACTTAAATTTTGTTTTTATATTTTGTTAAACTAATTTTGTATACTTTTATTAAATTGTTTGAGTTTAAATTTCAAACTTGAAAGCTTTAAACTTTTGTGTTATGCAATATTGGAATTTGATACAAAATTGAGACGCTTGTTTATAAACCGATCAGAGTTCGAGCAACAATATCTCGCTCAATTTTGTTCGATCTTAGCCAAGCGGCTCAGTTTGTAAACGAGTGAGTTGGATCAAACCTTTGCTTGGTTCGGTTCCGCTTGCTATTGTATTAAAATTGCTTTATATCATCAAGGCCGTTTGAATTGCTAAAAGGATTAGAACTAAAGGGCAATAAATGTATAATTTAGGTGTTGGAAATTTTGGGTGGGTAATGGGTTATTGGTGAAAACAGGATCCTAAAAAGATCCAAAGACAAAATCTTATTATCCAAGCCCACACCCAATAGGCCCAAGACAACAATGTGAAGCCCATTCATGTTCATCCTACTTTTTGATACACTCATTTTCTCAACATCACAATCACTAAACTTAATCATTGTCTATCTCTATCAATACTTTCACTTAAGTAACCTTCATTGTCCACCATTCAAGGTCCGATTTTGTTCACTATATTGCAATCAAGAATCGTTAAAAGGAACTTTACAAGAAGATTTTGATGTGGATAAATACATATGAATATATACATGAAAGGCTCATAATCCATGGGTTTTCAATAAAACAAAGATAAATATATCGAAGACCATAGAGTCAAGTGTTCTCTAGGGTGACGAATAGAGCCAGATTTTACAATTTATTGTGTGTCTAAGCCTTAAACTGAGTGATATAAATCATCAACTGATCTTTGTTGATTTACATGTAATTTGGTTTTGGGGGATTTTTATTGGTTGTAATTTTATCTGATTACACACTGGAATTTATCAATTAGAAAATTTGTTTCTATTAAAATATACATGATGTCTAAATCGAATAAAAACAACCTAGATAGAACACCGAGGTTGTAAGTTTCAGATTTTGAGTTGTAACAGTATGAACATATATATTTTGAATTGTGTTGGTTAGCTATAAGAACTCATTATCGGAAATTCTCATGATTCCAATAACTAGCCGGTGATTGAAGAGTCCCTGATATATTATTTTAGTTATCGTTAAACCCAATTTTGAGTTTTTTTGTCAGATTAATTCTCTTATCTTGATTAATCGTGATATCTAACTATACATGGTCACGCATTGTCCAATTCACAGTTTTTTGTTGACATACACTCACATACCTGAATCAAACAATGGACAAAGAAACTATGTCGACACATATTGAATCCAATATGGATATAACTATGTTTCAAGGTATAATTATTTAAATACATTAAGTTTGCATGACTCTCAGTTTGAACACCTAGACATATTCCGAACCACAATTTATGCACCACACTTAAAATGTCATGACGTCAAAGAATTTTACAATTTAATTATAAAATAAAGCATATATAATTATTACGCTTAAATATGTCAAATTTTTCATCATTTAGACCAAAATGGAGTAATTATACTTATTGTTTAGATATGTAATTATTGTTCAAACCCACAATCTATTTTTGATATTATAAAAAATCAAGAACCATTAAATTAAATAGAATTATATATCTATAACATATAATAAAATAAGGTCTTTTTAAAACACGTGTCATCATTTTAACATATCAAAAGACATGTGTCATTATTCTAGCATATCAAAAAATTTATTTATCGTCTCTCTCTCATAATAAATACCAAAAATTATAACAACAATCAATTTAACTTTTCTATTTTACTAAAATATGTTAAAACAAATATATTTATATTTATGTTTCTTGTCTCTCTCATATTAAATGATAGTTATTTTAAATAAGTAAACTAAACTATAAATATTCTTATTTTAAAAAATTATTAATATATACTAAATTATACGATTTCAGAAATATTTTATCTTTAAATATAGAGTAATAATATTTAATTTTATTATTTGTTAGAATTTTAGATATTCATTCTGCTAATAACATCTAGAAAGTAAAATATTTATAAACTAATGATTCTGACATGTTATATTAGTTCCACCCATATAATACATGGGATCTAACCTAGTGGAATAAATAACAAAGTTACAAAATCCCTTCCTCCATTTTTTTAACTTAAATTGAGTTAAAACCTCAATTTAACTGAGAAGTTAATTATATTAAACATATGTTTGAAGAATTAATTTGATCAAATAATATATATATATAACGAATTAGTTTGGTATAATGAAAAGCATTCAAAGGTTTGATTTTGTTGAAAACAAAACAACAGTATCGATCATGGGCTATACACGTGGTAAGTCACTGTAGATACAACAACTAAATGTTAATATGTTATTGCATATAATTCAAAGCTAAAGAAGCCGAATACTTGTACTTCAATTCAAACTAAGAGAACTTTGTAAGAAAGCAATGGAAACGTAACTACATACATTTTCATATCAGCTGATTTCGAGTCAAAATTAACTTTATTAACATATTTGATTGGAATGATATAATATATATATACCATGGTTCATACTGTTGATAAAATATACTGAGTATATATCATGCTTTCTACACCGCTCATCTTGATTCTATAAACTAATTAAACTCGAAACAGATGGTTTACACTGTGTGAAAACAATGAAGAGATCGAGCCTATAATATTCATAAAAATCACGAATCAATATTCAGTTTTACATAACATAAATAAATCAAATGAACAATAATTATGATCGAGATAACATCAACCATACTGGTGGTTGTAATTAGTGAGGTTTAGCCCTTCATGGATGTTGTTGAGTGGATCTTTATCAAGTATATAATATTCAATTTGTTACTATACATATTTCCGTTGTCATTAGATTCATCGCTAATTCTTTTGCAGTAGATTTACCAAGGTTAAGTTTTTGTGATGGATATATATAACGATGGTTTTAGACTATACGTAGTGGGTATTTTAGTGGCTCTATACATGATAACATAAACACAAGTGGGCTTAGGGCTTCAAATGTTTAACGGACGGCAAACACAACTTTTCTTATATTGTTGCATCAATAGAACTTTAAACATTATTTAACCATTACACTTGATATAAAAGGGATTTTAGTGAAATTGTTTTTATTTACGTGTCATTTAATTGACATTTTAACTAAACAACCACTACGCATAGTCTTAATTACGATACACTTGTGACAAAGTTAAGATTGTTGCAGATAAGAGGTTGATTGATCTGTCGCTAGTTTTGCGCAAATACTAGGTATGTATGGTTGGTAATTAAGATAAATCTTATATCCAAAACATGATAGAGATAAATTTTAGTTTTTTTTACGAGAAATGTACGATTATGTTTCGAAAGATAAATGTTATTTTAATTGAGTTTATCTATCTGTTTTCAAGTCAGTTGTGCACCACCAATCCCCTTAAGAGTAATTAACCTCATAACTAGGAAAATCTTTTGATTCAACACAAAGCATTATTGCTCCTAAGCGTGAATCGAAACCAAGACTTCTTATTTTTAAATGGTTTTATTTAAAGAGATTTTTACATATTTTCTTTTCTTAAAATCATAAATTACATATTGTAACACTCTAGGCAAATCTCACATCGGTCGTGGACATGAGAGATTTTTGGTTCATAAGGAATGTCCTGCCTCTAACATCATCAACGCGTTTTGGGTGTATTGGTTGTGGATGAGAGTAGAACTCTACAATTAAACATGCTTAGGTGGCAACAATCCAGGGATTGGTGATCTCCCTGGGAAGTTTTCAATGGGGTCATCAAAAGCAAATCTGTGAGCTCCTCGTGGGCAAAGTAGACAATATTGATGGTGTGATGGTCCGATGTTATAGAATAATATCAAAGCCACTCCTGTGCCGTTTGGGATGGTGGGGCAAACCTCATCAAGAATGATGAGTTCTCGAGGGTGTTCAAAGGGACACCTTAGGCCAATCCCACATCCATAGATGGAATGGTGGGGCCAACCTCATCGAGGACGAGGAGTACAAAAGGAGGGTGTTTGTAACACTCTAGGCAAATCCTACACCGCCCGTGAACAGGAGAGATTCATGGTTCATAAGAAATATCATGCGTCTAACATCATCAACGCGTTGTGGGTGTATTGGTTGTAAATGAAAGGAGAACTCTACAGTTAAGCGTGCTCAGGTGGCAACAATCTAGGGATGGGTGACCTCCGTATGAAGTTTTCACCGGGTCAACCAAAAGCAAATCCATGAGCTACTCGTGGGCAAAGCGGACAATATTGGTGGTGTGAGGGTCCGGATGTTACACATATTTCCCAAATGTATAAAATAACAATTACATATTTTTTTCCTATATCTATTTCATTAAAATTAACCTATCAAATAATTATTTTATATTGTTTTTACTAAGAGATTTTACATATTAATGTTTTGTTATTAAGACTGTTTAAAAATTTGACAATTGTGTTTTGTATTTGGATATATAACTTTGATTACCGGTGATTATTGTTTTCAAATAAAGTTTTAACTTTTGTATTTGGAGTTGTAATTTTATTATTTTTTATTTATATAGAAAACTTGAACTTGATAAAATACGTAATTGATGTTTTTAAAAATGGAAATATATAAAATTAACTTAGTAAAAATACGGATATAATAATCATTTATTTAGTAATATTAATAAAATAGATAAATATGTGATATATATTTTAGAAAGATAAAATATGTAATTAATTACTTAGTTTGGATAAATATGTAACTAATGAGCTTAAAAAGAGAAAATATGTAAATACCTTTTATTCAAATTAGTAAATGTATATCATTAACTTTTTGGATTATGTGTAAAATATATATGCAAATTTCATACGGTGAAGTTTATGATAATCTACATGTAGCCAATGACATCTCACAACTTATAAATTTGTTTCGGGGCTCTCAACATGCCAAAAACTTAGAGTGACAGAAATTTAAATTATAAACTTTCATCTTTTATCTAAGCTAAACATAGACAACACTAAATAAAAAGTTTATTATTGGTGGAACTAATTTTTTATGAATATTATTATATTAAAGCTCAAATATATCTTCACACTCGCGCACACACACACATATACATATACATATACATATACATACATATATACATACATATACATATACAGACATAGATACATACATACATATACATATATATACATATATATATATATATATATATATATATATACCTATATATATATACCTATATATATACATATATATATACAATATATATATATATGTATATATATGTATATATATGTATATATATGTATATATATGTATATATATGTATATATATGTATATATATATACCTATGTATATATATATATATACACACACACACACACATATATATATATATATATATATATATATATATATATATATATATATACACACCTATATATATGTATATATATGTATATATATAGATATATATATATATATATATATCTATATATATATATATATATATATATATATATATATATGTATATGTATATATATATATATATAGGTATATATATATATATATATATATATATATCCATAAAATATAATAAAAGAAGGTTTTTTGAAACCACGTGTCATCATTCTAGCACATCAAATGACACGTGTCATCATTATAACATATAAAAAATGATTTCCCGTCTCTCTCTCATAATAAATACAAAAAATTATAAAATCAATCAATTTGACTTTCCTTTATTACTAAAATATGTTAAACAAACATATTTATATTTGTGTTTTTTGTCTTTCTCATATTAAATAAAAATTTATTCTAAGTAAGTAAATTAAATTATCAAACATCTAAAATAAATAATTTTATTTTAATAATTTATTAATACATAATAAATTATATGATTTCAGACATATCTTATCTTTAAATATAGCGTAATAATTTCTAATTTCAATATAAGTTATAATTTTTAGATGTTAATTATATTTTTATTTCACAAACGACTAATAACATCTAGAAAATAAGATATTCATTAAACTAATGATTTTGACATGTTTTATTCTTTCCAACCATGTAATACATGGGCTCTAACCTAGTATAAAATATAAATGTAGTTATTTTAATACTTTATTAATACATATTAAATATAAATGAATAATTTCTAATTCATTATGTGTTATATTCATTATATTTTTATTTCACCAATGGATAATAACATTTAGAAAATAAAATATTCATAAAACTAATGATTTTGATATGTTTTATTTATTCCACCCATGTAATACATGGGTTCTAACCTAGTATATATATATATATATTCAAGGGTTATATGAATTGGGGGCTTTAAGCTAAATCTCTATTTACTGTGCGCTTGAGCCACCCATGGTGTTAGTCAAAATCTATGATCCTTCTCTTTTCCCCCTTTTCCATCCTATATGGCTTTTGTTCTAGTCGTTGATCTTGAACACTCTTTCTCACCAACCGTGCAAGTCTCAGTCTCAATTCAACAACCCTTCTCTTTTTTGGATTGTTCGCATGGTGTTATAAAGGAAACAAAACATGGACCAAGAATACAAAGAAATCAATATGAATTATCCAAATTATCAACTAGTTGATTAATAGCTCAATCTAGTGTAGGTTGGATTTGTTATATTGAAGCTGGATAATTCACATACGACTATTATATTTTTCTAGATGGTAATCTAGACTCATGAAGTGCTAAGAAACAACTTATGACCTCTCGTTCTAGTTGCAAATTTGAGTACTATGTTGGGTAAACACTATTGTTGAAATCATCAGGATAACTCACGTTCTTCATGAATCTCCATAAACTACCATCGGATAATCCTACCCTTTTATGTGATGATCACAATGCTTTTCTTAAGTTAAAATCTTGTTTCCTATAAACAGGCTAACATCATTGTCATTGAAAATTATTTCATTGGGGAACTTGTCTCCTTCGATAGTTATATACAAAGTTTATTGTCACTAAACTTTAAATGGCAGACATATTGACTGAAGGCCTTTCACATCTTCTATTGGAACATTATCATGATGTGCTTTGTATTAGTCCATAATCTCTTCACATAAGGGGGATATTATATATTAATATTCTATTAATAATCATGAGGGAAACTAGGGGTGTGCATGGTCGGTTTGGTTCGGTTTTGGCCTAAAACAGAAACCAAAAACCGATATTTCGGTTTCTAGGTTTTTAAAACCGTTCGGTTTCGGTTTTTTCGGTTTTTGGTTTTTGGTTTTAACTTCGGTTTCGGTTCGGTTTTTGGTTTTTTCCGGTTTTACCATTTGTGCTTCAGGTTTTAGAAAAAAATTGTTTTAAAGTAATGAATTAAGCTAAAAACTTTGACCTTACATTATTTTGTTGATCTCTAAATATAATCTATATATTTTTATAATATAGTTGACATTAAAATTAAATGCAATTCATAATATATAAGAACAATATATTCAATAAAACATTTTAATCTATCAATTCAAATGAAAAAAATAAATATTATTCTTCAAAACCTAAATATTTAATCTCTTTTAGATAACACAAGTTAAATAAGTAACTAATAGGCTAATAATTTTTATAAGTATATGATTACACCTCTAAATTTACAAGTTTGATTATATGGTTCCGGTTCGGTTTTTTCGGTTTTTGTTACAAGCAAAACCAAAACCGAACCGAAAAATTCGGTTTTTAACAAATCATCAAACCAAACCGTCGGTTTTCTAGCGGTTTCGGTTTTATCGGTTCGGTTGCGTCGGTTATTTTGGTTACGGTTCGGTTATTTTGGTTTTTTGCTCACCCCTAAGGGAAACGAACCTTAATTTTATTTAAATTAGTTTGTTTTAGTCAATGTATATTTCTATATATTTTTGCTTATGTACATCTTTGTTGTAATTTGATTATAAATACACCTTCAATCATGATAATCGAAATTTGAAAGAGGTAATGAGCTTGTCCATGGCAATCGAAATTTGAAAGAGGTAATGAGCTTGTCCATGGCAACATTGTCTGATTAACAAATATACTCTCTCATCTATTTCACATGCCGCACTCGATCTCTCTCTCTTTTTCCTCCCTCCCGTCCTCTCACTATCCCTCTAACCCCACCTCCCCCCCCTTCAAAACCCACCCTTCTAAAAGGATTTCTTCTTCACGAGCATCCTCCAATGTTGCCTCACCAACAAACGGATCTTCATTATCATCTTACGGTAGATGTCCCGTTAGATGTCCCGTTAGAGATGGTATATCAAAATATATACGAAAAACCCATAAACTTTGTTCCATAACCTTAAATAATAGGAGTATATTTTCATTTTATGTCGTTAATCTCAGGTAACAAAGGTTAATTATTAATTAATAAATCCATCTAACAATACACTTAAAAATATTTAAACTCATACCTTAAAAATATTTAAACTCATACCGTATAATTGAAAAGTAAGGGTAATTAAAAGACAAATACCATACCATTAAACCACCGTGTCATTGGTATCTCATATAGATGCCACCTTGACTCTTATAATCCAAATCAATATTAATAAGTTGGCCATCATAAGCTTCGAATTCCACAATTCAAACTTACACATTACCATAGTTAATCAATAAATGATGGAAAAACTTTCCTTAATAATTGGTGGTACTTTTTCAAATCATCATTTGACAATAACACTAGTGATCGGATTTTATATTTACACAATTATTGATGGATGCTTCCAATGAGCAAGATTCCTTTACGAATAACATCATCATATTTGCAAACGTTACACAACCATGGTAAGCAAAACAACCCATGTTATTGCCACATATTTCCATGCTATTGAAGTCATGTTCATTTCTTTCACCTTCTTGATCAAATCGACCCCTTTTCTTCGGATTCTTGATCTCGTCGGGCAGTTCTTGATCATTTTGATATAAGTTTGCATGTCGTGAACACATAGAATGTCGTCTATCTTGAAGAATTCCATCAGATTCACACCCTTTTTCACTATCGTATCTATCGTGATGCTAGATATTTCATTTGCTTCATCTTCATATGTCTTTAGGCGGTCGAGTAACAACTCAATACCGACGTGAGCGTAACAATCGCTCCTCCAAGCACTAAAAGTCTCGTTAAATATAACTCCTGGGAGTTTTGTTATAGGATCATTTGCATTAACAATTCTAAGAACTTTCACTCCCAACTCCTCGCACCGTTTCTTGAAATGGACATTCCCAACCCTCGGTCCCGCAAATGAAAAAACAGTTAATGGGACCGAGGGTTGTTTCAGACCAACTTCTGCTATGTCATACGCTAGTAGCAGAGCCAGTGAACTACCCATGCTATGTCCCACTAACGTTATGCTTAGCTCTTCACTTTTATATTTTCTCAAAAGCCGAGAAATTTCAGAAAGAAGTTGCTCTCGACAACTTCCCAGACCAAATTTGACATTGGTCTCAGACGAAGTATACAAGTTGAGGAAACCAGCCTCAACCATGACATTAGGTTTGGGATCATTAGGATCCAACCTTGCAGGAGATAGCGAACTCATCAAGTTCGCTATCCACTCATTATAAGTAACCGTCCCACGGAAGGTTACCAAAATATCCCTCCTCCCAATCCTCTTCACCTCATCATCGGACGACACAGCAATGTACCCCACCCAACGGGCACACGAACCTCCATTTTGGACCGGAATGCTGATGTTAGCGGTGGCATACACATACTTCGTAACCTCGTAACCGCAGTCTCCCCACCCGACCTCTACAAACATTTGATTCTTGTTGTGCTTGCAGTTCAAGTAACGGCTCGAATTAGGGTTCAGATCAAAAGCATCGTAGCACGCGGTGACAAACTTGCCATACCGGATTATTTCACGTTGGAGAAGAGGATTCAAGGGGTGAATGAGATTATCCCAATTGTTTAAACCTTGAATATCCCTCCATTTAAGTGGTAAACAGCTAGTAGAATCGTTAGAAACCCTAGCTGGTGAAAGTGACGAGGGTAAAGAGGTAATTGTAACAGTACTGCAACAGATCTTCTTGGTGACATTAGGTTTTGATGGATATAGTTTTTCAGGGTTGATGATCTTTTCATGATTAAGTGGGAACTTAACAAGATTCATGCACGAAGTGTGTATCATGTTAAGCAATGATTTAGAGGCCATAGGTTGATGATCAGAGTGAAATTAAGATGAAGATATTGACGATCTAAGTCTGTAGCATGTTCAGCAAGACTTTGACTCTGATCTTAAGCAAAAGGTCAGCTATGGTGAAACCATATATATAATTATGCATATGTGTACAGGCTTGACATATATATTGGGTGGGGTTAATTAATGTCTTTACAATTAAATATATATAACAAATTGACAACCCTTGCTTCAACTGTTTAATTAGTGGGCATCAAGAGCCCAAGAGGTCAAAACATTATAGTTGTAACAAAAGTCTAAAAACTTTAGTTGGTAATTACATAGAATAAATGCATGATTTTTTAAACATGTATTGTTTTAAATAAATTTTAAGGCAATAAAATAGAGTCCGCCTTTAAATTTAACCTGAAAACATGGGTGAGGTGACATTTGCCTTCAATTTCTCTCTTGTGTTCGCTCACAAATTAACCTGAAAACTAATATTTTCAAACTCTTCCCTCGACTCCTCACATACCTGTTTTTCTAGTTCTTCCCCAAGAACTTTCCCACAACTTCTCTCCTCCACTTTACAGCATACTCTAGTTGGTGTGTGTGGATCGTGCTGGTGTGTGCGAAGGCTGGTCGATTATCCAATGGTGTGTTTATGTGTTGTGGATGTGAAAATCTTATACAATTCTGTTAGAAGTTGATTGTTTGTTTAAAAATATAAGTTCGCTTTGATACATTGTAGACTCATGAGTGAAACTAACATGTTTTAGTACGTATCATGTAGTGATCAGTCTAGGCAAGCAGTGCCAAAATATTTTTAGGCTATGTGATGACGATGGTAAAAATCATAGAGTAGCGTTTCCATTTATAATAAATTTTAATGTTTAAACTTGTTATATGAAAGATGAAATATGGTATTTTAAGTGCTTTCATTGTGTGTGATTAGTAAATCCACTAAAGTCAAATGTCATGGTTAAGTTTCAAATAAGAAACAATAATTACTAAATAGTAACAAAGATTCACATTTGGCTCATTTAGTTCACATATTATAAAACTTTTTACATTTATAAAATATTCCCAACTTTGGAAAACATATTAAAAGTTCAGTAGTTTTTTTTTCATATAAAAAAATTTCAGCTGTTTTAATAAAATATTAAAGAAAAATTTAATTACTATTAGATGAATTTTTCCAAACTATGATTATAACACAACTTTTTTGCATAAGTGTTGCTAGGGATTTGCTAGGGATAAAAGCATATAAATAGCCAAGTTTTAAATATTATTTCAACAAAATCACTTATATTTTTTCTACCAACAAAAAATGGCTCAAGTTTCAATAGTATTTTGATATTGTAAATATGAAAGACTTATGAATTTGGTTACCATATAGTGCTTACCTAGTTACCTTTTTCAAGTTGAATTGAATAGACACTTATGAACTTGATTATTGTTTAGTGATTTTATTTTATAATCACCTTCTATTTTAGGTTAAATTTGAGTAAATAAATACAAAACAATAAACAAATTTCATTTATTTTATCACGTCACTTATTCAAATTAAGAAAGTTAACATTTTAAAAGCAATTAACGTATACAAATAAAATCAAAAGATTAGAACAATATTAAAACTTAAGTGATTGTAGAAACAAATGTAAATGATCGATTTTAATAGAACAAACTTGGTTAGTAGCACATGAAATATTCCCAGTTCACTTACTTTAAAAAAAAATACTTTACTTGTTGACAAACAATATGCTAAAAACAATGACGGTGTCTGTATATATCAATATTAATGTGATTATTTACATGATTGTTCTAATTTGATTATTTATCGGTAAACCCTTTCAACTCTCCAACTCCGTTCATAATTATAAGTGTCAGCTTTGTTAAATTATAAATATATGCTTAAGTTGTTTTAAAACAAAACTTAACTGATTTATTATGATATATCAACTACAGTACATTATTCAAGTAGAAATCGTATTTATATATTTGTTTAGATATAAACTAAGAAATTAACTTTTTAGATATACAAATCGCATGGATGGCGAGAAATTAAATAATAGGGAGATATGTAGAACTTTGTTGTCTTGTGGACACGTGTGTCGTGGTATACTGTTATTCACTGGTCGGTGCGTTGACAAAAACTAAAAAGTCACAAATCATCAAATCATCAAATAATAATATAAGGCTGCGGCTGCGAATGCGAATGTAAACAAGAGCGGGAAGCATAATTATAAACCTCTAGAAACCCTGCATTCCATTGATGCACGATAATATTTTTATATTTCTTGAATTATTATTTATGATATATGATATATTATAATTAAGGTTTGTTGTTATGACTCGATACGGAGAGAATAAGAAGAAAAAGAATTTGAATATCGAATATTATTCATCAAGCTTATGTAAAGTATATATTTTCATTGTTTTAAGACTCGGATCGGACTGGCCAGTCCGACCGGGAATCAGTAGGGGAAGCGAACCGAGCTGCACTAATTCGTTTTGTAGTCATTGGACCGGCCGGTTCAAACCGGTTCAGCGGTCGGACTGGGAACCGGGAACAGGGTCGGACCGGATTTTCGGGTATTTTTTATTTTTTTATTTTTTTTATCTTTTTTAACTTTTAAAATTTTAATGAGTTTAATGAGTGTGTTGGATGATTAATTAAAGTGTTTGACGTAAAATTATTGTTGAGGTACAAACACTAGAGGTTACTACAATGATGTGTCCAAACCTATAGAATAGTGCTTCAAACACTAAAGGTTACTACAATGATGTAATCGGATTTGACGCACAAGTTTATAACAATGCATCAAACATGTATAACGATGTGTCCCAACTTTTAAGGATTTAATGACGTATTGTAATGTGTTTCAAGACACATGTTTTATGATGGCAGGTATAACATATTAAAATGTTGCATCCGACATTTAAGGTTTATTCACATTATAATTCATATCGATATATGAAGATAAGTCTAATCAATTACTCAATTCGTCTTATTTATTTGATTCTTTGTTGTAGTCAATTTTGATGCACAAGTTAAAACCAATTCCGTCAAATCCGTTAGCTTGATTCTTAACCTTTGCATTCCGTAATGAGAAGAATAAATTCCATATACTACGTACTAAGTTAGTAACTTGTTTATTAAATGTGTTGAATAAATGAAAAAAAAGTAAATAGTTAGTAATGAATATTTAAAAAATTATGAAACAATATTTTAAGTATTAAATACGTTATAAAACAATAATATTTTTAAAGAAAAGAAGCGGAAAAGAATAATCCTAAGAAATTAGAATTATGACATTTGATGGCAAAATGATAATAAGCAAGAAAAAATATATCGTGAAGCCAAAATTGTCACAACTAACAACATAAGTTACTTTTTTGTTAGAAATATAGATTTCAAAAACAACGTAAAATAATATAATAATTCGAGTTATTTTTCTTAAGAGAAAAAAAACATAAACATCATATATCCAAAAATAGACGACATCACAAATCATTCTATCTATATCGATGTTTACATAATAACATTCAAAAAGCTAAACCGTTAAACCCTAAAATATAAACCTAATGGCTAAACACTAAAAAGGTTAAGATCATAGAGTTAGACGAGCCGATTCTAAAACCCTAAAGCTAAACACTATAAGTTAAACTTTAAATCTAAAACCTAAAAGCTAGGATCGTAGAGTTCAAAAAAGTACGGTTTCAATACCACTGTAACGAGTTTAATTAAAGTTCGTTAATTTGAGTTGATTTATGAGTGTTGAGGATTTTTAACTTTATAAGTCATTTTATTTGAATCTATTCCTAAAGAAACATACTAGCCTTTAATTTCCTGATTAGGGAAAATTAATAATACTCTAATAAAGAAGTTAAAACAATTTTTAGTATTATTGTTTATGTAAAATATTATAACAAACCAACATACCAAGTAGACCTCGATAACTCATAGTAAAAATATTAACAGGGTCTGAAAGGAGTAATGTAGGTATTGGGCATGGCTCCTTAGGCTTAAATGCCTAAAAGGGATTCTTAGTTACTTATAAACCGACTCAAACGAAGTTTGAACGAACTCATTTTAGCATCATTGGAAACGATTTGTTGAACTCGACGATCTTAGTTCTTAAGATTTAGCTTTTAAGTGTTGGTTTTTAGAGGTTTGGCTTTTAGAGTTTAGGAACCGGCTCATCATATATAGTTATATACGATCTAAGTTTTTACGGTTTAGTTAATTTTAGAATTTTAAGTTTAGAGTTTTAACTTTTCGATATAATATTTAAAGTTTAGTATTTAGCGTTGATGAGGCGATCCCAACAATGATGAAATAAATTCTGTAGAGTTAGTATGATAAATTGTTTTAGAGTATTAGCCTTAACATCTACTTTTAAATAACTCCACCATATTTCTTATGTACTTATAAAATCATATAAAGATATACAAGGTTTTTGTAATTGTCTCCAGCTCGCCGTTTTCTGACACTAACTACTGACTTTACATTTCAAAGTCGATCTTTTTTGTTGTGAACATAACTTTGCTGTTTTCCGCCCCTACCCGTAGTTGTTTGCATAAAAAATCCAAAACATGAAAACCGAACAAAATAGCGTGAATCAGGACTCTTATTTAATTAATAATATTATTGTATTTTAAATTATAGTATTTAATGGTTAAATCTTAAATGTTTATGTGGTTCATGAATGGTTCACCATTTAAAACGTAGATATTATGTTTAAAGACGGTTTGTAAATGTCATTTTTCCGAAACACATATCTAATTATCATAATCCTCGTCTTAATAATAAAAAGAGTGTGAGTGACTGATATGAACAACCTATCTTCTTTTGCTTAATATGTAAGCAAACAAATACATTGATGTTAAATACTTAAATCGGTTATAAAACTTAAAATCCGGCAGTAAAGCATTGTGTTAACTTTAAGGTGACCTGATGAAAATACAAAACTGACTAATTAACCAAATTCATCACAAAGTCAATTAAAACTAGTTAAAATTAACATATACCTGTATTAAAATAATAATAATAATAATAATAATAATAATAATAATAATAATAATAATAATAATAATAATAATAATGATAATAATAATAATAAGAATATACTCATATGTAGTTATATTATTATATAAATGATTTATCATATTAATATTTACCGCTAAACAAATGTTTATTAATGAGACTAAAACATTGACAAATTAGTTTGATATTCCTAATAGCGAATATAACTATAATTTCGATATGATAATAACTAGAGTTTTAGAGATTTAGGATTAACTACTATTAAGGCCTCCGCGTTAGTGTGGGAAGGGGGGGGGGGATCATTACCAAGTAACAACAATGTCAAATCATCGGCAACTACCACCAACATTGGAGAAACTCGTACTACAAAAGAAATAAAAAAAGAAAGAGGTAAAACCGAACGGAAAGTAGACGTAACAAACGTTAAACCACGCACGTGAAACGCAAAACATTATAAAAAAGCAAAAGTATATGTGGTCAAAGTTGAAAGTAAAATTTTGTAGGGGTTAAATTATTTAAAATGTAAAAGTATTAAGTTTAAAATTTAAATGAAACAACATATATGTACAATCTTTAATGTTAATAATACAATAATCAATGCAAACTTAAGTTGATAATTAGTATATATTAAATTAAAAAAAATAATAGATGATGTTAGTTAATGTGAGACTATTTGGGAGCAAAAAAGGGGAATGTTACTTTACAAAGTAGCATTTACATGCGAAGTGTACGAAGTGGTCTCAGTCGTTCATTATTGACATAAGCGGCTAAAAATCCTTGCGTGAGAATTTTGTCCCTTCTTTTAAAAATGGTAATTCTGTCATTTTACAAACAAAAGATTAAAATATGCGTTTGTAAAATGTTTTGCGTAATGATTTATAAAATCACGCAAGTTATATCATTTATTACGCAAGTTATATATACCCAATAAAATTATTTGTGTAACAATTTATGTAATCACACACATTATATAGTTTATTACGCAAGTTATAATCATATAGACGTAAGCTTCTAAACATATATGCAAGCTATTCCAATCTAGTTATATGCCATTAGAAACTAGTTTTAAGTCATTCAGAACTAGTCCCAAACCATTTAAGAGTTTGATTGAAATCATGTACGTTAAACATTTATTACACACAAGGTTCTAAATGTATTACTCAAACCATTCAAAAAACTAGTCTTAAATCATTCAAAACTAAATATAAGTCATTGAAGGTTTTAAATTGTTTACCCAAGATTCTTAATAAGACATTCAAGGTTCTTAATAAATTTCACTAGTTAGAGTATTAAATACGCAAGGTTCTTAATAAATTACATAAGTCATTCAAAACACAGCAGTTGTAATATCACGCAAAAAGGAAAAAAAACAAATTAGGGGACGAAAATACCCATCCGTGTAAAAACGCAAAGAAGCCAAACAACGTCCTCTTGTTGCTTTGCACACTTTTCACGGTTTCTACACTTTATATTGTAAACTTTCTCTATTAAAAGAAATACTATCATATGTTGTTTTTGAACATACACGTTCCACATTATATGCGCTGTTAAACCAAAAACTCACAAAGCCATAAGCTGAAAAAATAAAAATAACAACAAAAGAACCAAAGTTTATATATGGATGACTCGATCTATCATGGAACGACTATGTCATGTCGATGTCAATGGAAGGAGTTAAACTTTTGATTTTCCAGGTCATTCAACAAATCTAACTACAAGATTAAAATGTTTAATTAACAAAGTAAACTAAGATAAAAAAAAATAAAGAATAGAAGGTTAATGCAGGATTATATCTAAGACTAAAGAAAACGAAACTATGCACAAAACAAGTTGGAAGATCATGTAAGACTTGAAATATGATAAAAATTATATTGATCATTGAAAGGCCAGTTTATAAAATAAAAATAGTCTTATAACACAAATAAATATAATCGGTGTTATTTTCAAACTAATAAACTTTTTTGAGTATCTATAAAATACTTGGAAGTGTTTTATATTAAATATATTTGTAGTAGAGTTCCATACGAGAAAGTCTTGACAACTCAATTGATACATTTGACTATAATACTTAATCATTTGGAAATCTGGAATAAGTTTAATTACAAGAGTAGTGTTATAATTAAAATTATTTAATCTAATAATATTTATATGATTTAAGGCTTAAAATATGTGTTTTTATTGTTTTTGAAGGGTATGACATTTTGTTTATTGTGTCGGTTCATTATTTAAAATATGTCAACCTGTCAAATATTTTTTATCATTTCATGATCGATTAATTAAAGGTAGAGTTCAGGTGCCGATGGAGGATTGGCATCGGAAAATGAATCTGATGGTGGGGCTGGGCGCTGGCGGTGGAGTTAAAAAATGGCTTAAAGTTAGCACTATTTCATTAAAAAAACTAACGAGTTAACTCTTAGTTAGTAAAGATCATTGTAATAAAATAAGCTTAAAGTTAAGAATGCATATAAACATATTTTTAAGCTTTGATTAATCTCGGCCAATAAATAAAAGTTAGATTACTAAAATCCAATAACCCTTTGATATATTATATAAAAATTTTATTTTATCATTGTGCTTTACGGCTAGAATCACACAATTTTGTTATTTCAACAATGTGTTTTCAAAACTCATTATTTTTTAGAAAAACGAAATCGTGTTCGGAAAAGAACAATGACATGTAGAAAAAAAAACAACAAAACATTTTGTCATTGTGTTTTACGTGTTAAATCATTTTGTGTTATTTTATCATTATTTTTTATATATTAGATAAAGTAATTGTTAATTTAATTTATCACTATGTTTAACATAATAGAAACACACAATAGTGTTATTTTACTATTATGTTTTTTTAGAATTCATCATTTTATAAAAACACATCTATGTTCAGGAAAATACAATAACAAACGAAATACACAATGAATTGCAAAAAAAACCCACAATAACAAACAGAAATCATATAAGCTGAAAAACGTATTTTTTTAAATATAACGTTATTGTATTTTTTTAAAGATAAAAAATGCTCATTTTTTGGTGTAATTTTCATAAGAAAATAATATTTTATATAAAAATAATAAATGCTTAAAGAAGTAGGAAAACCTGAAAAAAAATTCAACAAAAGTTATTATGTCTAAAATATTTTTCGAACTAACTTTTTTTACCATTTTATCTTAACTATTGATTGAAAAGAATAATGGTTAATATTAGTTTTTACAGTTTTTAGATTCCGATCTCTTTATATTTGAACGCTTATCTAATTATAGAACATGCCAATAATGTCAAAAAATATTTTACAAAGAAATTTGATATTTTAGAGTCTTGAAAACGATTAAAAAAATCTAAAAAACGGTTAGTTTTTAAATTAACTCAAGTGCTGATGGAGAACATGAATTGACTCTGAATTGATGCATGGTACTATGGTAGCGTCCGCCATGGTTCATGGTGGCTTGTCTACTCTTTAAACAATTTCTTTCATCCTATTTTAATTAACAAGCATTACTCCTTCGTTATAGAACGAAAGAAAGAAAGTAAAACAACAACGATTAAAAAATAATACACAACTAATTCATACATATACTAGACAATTAGAAAAATAAGAAAGTATGCAATTAACAAATTAAGAATTCAACAAAAACAATATAAATGGCCCCTTTAATACAATGGTCAAGGAAGACCAACTACTAAAAGATGAATATTATTTTAACGCAATGTTTTGAACGAGTAATGGAAAAGAATCAAAGTCTTTTAATGATAGTATATGCTGGTCCTATGTTTAGGAAAATGACTAAATGAGCCAATGAGGCGAGTTAGAGTACATAAAAGGGGTTTAAACACCAAACATTCCAACGCAAATAGCTTTTATAATGTTTATGACTCTTTATTATTGAAATAAAGAACTACAATTGAGTAGCAAAATCATACAAAAAGATTAAATACTGTTGGATATTTTAGTGTAATTGGGATTAACTTGTGTTGACCTATTCGATCATAATAGACTTCAAACAAGTTAGGAGGTGCGGAGTGCACGCTTGTTTGAATCTATTACGATCCTAGGCGCGTAATCCGTATTTGACGGGGGTTCCAAGGGGGCAGCGCCCCTGGAAGCGGGGTCCAAGGGGCGGCAGCCCCTGGCTGGGGTCGAGCTGCCAGGTCAGCTTGAAATTTTTTTTCCGTCATTATTACTTCAATAAAAATTCATTTTCGGAGTCTCTCTAGAATTAAACTTATTAATTCTTGAAGGGCCGAAAGTGTCAATTTGAGGACCCAAAAACTGCCCTAGGCAGTTTTCTAATGAAAAAACTGCAAATACGCTCCAAGGATTTTTGGTCAGAGGTTCGGTTCTTTTTCTGGTTCGTTCTTCATCACAAAATTCAACATATTTTCGTTTCTAAATCACTAGATTGTATCCGATTGAACTTTTTTGGGTGAACCACCAAATTAGTTTGATCTGAAAGTTTTCACACGCCTTCTAGTGAATCCGATTTCGTTTGAATTACCAAATTTCCTCAACAAATACAAAACTAAAATAAAGAACACACTCGTTTTTCTATCTTTTTTGTATGCAGTGAATAGTGAAGCTTTAGGATTAATAGCCCAAATGGATAGTGGAGAACCTTCAAATTGTATTAATTACGTGAGATTAGGTTAGTATTGTTTGTTGGAAAGTCAATTGAGGTGGACCTTTAAACATGCATGCCAACGTTTTTCCTACTTTTAACATGTTACACGTTTTCTCACTTTAACTATTCACTGATTTAGAGAAAAAGTTTGATATTTGACTTGGATGAAGTATTGTTACAAGATCTTGATCACTGAATTTAGCTAGAAAGTCTGTTGGAAATTCATAAGATGAATAATACAAGTTGACATGTTTCATCTTGTCCCACATTGGTGGAGGGAGAAATCACTAAGTAATTTATAAGGGTTTTTTCCTTATGGGTCACTAAAGTGATTGTTGGGCCAAGAGAAAGGCTAAGCTCATACGCACGCCGAGACGGAGACGGAGACACGAGCTCGCAAATTGTGCGTTTGAGTTGCACTTTGCACTATGCATCGTCGCTAGGAGATAAGGAGCTTTTATTTTTAACTAAGGCTCGGTTCGGACTTGCGGATAGAATCGAAATAACCAACTAAGAGATAAACACGGTGGATAGAGTCGATCAGTATGCAGTTTGGGTTATTTTCGTAATCGAACTGGTGGGGGTCAACCCCATCTTCGTTTTTTTCTCACAGTTGGTTGCGTTTTTGGCCTATAAATATACAGCTCCGGGTTCAAGCTTAACCACCCAAAAGCTACAGCTTTTCTCTGCTTCTGTTTCCTTACGACCTTCACGTTAGTTCGCTTCCATTGTTGTTGGAACACCGGATCAAGTCTGCATTAAATCCTAGGAGTTTACGTTGTAGCTTACAGCAAATAAAGCGCGTAAAATCCTTTAAGGACAGTAACACGTTCCGTGCAGTTCATCATTCGAAGATCATCGTATAACATGTTGGTTTTACATTATTGCGTGTTGTTTAATTTGTCCAATAACGGGACACTCTCCTTCTACCTTTCTTATAATTAGTTTCGGTCACGAAGGATCAAACTGATTTGGCCAACAACTTGGTAATAATTAATAAAATTAATTTATTTCTATTTGGTCTGAAATATTTTCAACAATGTCAGCTTAAAATAGGGGTGTCATTTGGGTTTTTTAATCGGGTTTTGGGTTCCTCGGGTCGGGTTCCTCGGGTTGTAGATGTAGAAAATCAACCCGAAGACCGAACCAAATAAACTATATTTAATTGGTATATGGTTTTTGGTTTTCGGGTTTATTCGGGTCGGGTTAATCGGTAATCGGGTTGGTCCACTTGTAAATTTAAAAATCAAAGACAACATACTTTAAAGTGTTTTGGTTTGGTGATTGAATTTGACATCTCTTCACAAACAAGTTTGGTAGTCATAGTTGAAAATAAAACAAAATCAACCTCTAAATCCACATATTGCTCGAACATACGCTTAACACAACCAATCATCATAACTGTTATTGCTCGAACAAAGGTAAAAAATAACACGTTACTAGGCCTATACAACGTGTTTCCTTTATATTATTAAGCTCGGACGTACAAGGAGTAACAAACATATATTTAAAACAAATATATGATAATGCTCAAATATGAAATCACTATACCTTGTTTGTAATCGATTTAAATGGTTTAGTATAAAAGATGGACTGATGGAATGATCGAGTTTAAAATTTGTGTCATCGATTGAAAATAGAGTGATGAAAGGATTGATCGAGTTCACAAAAAGTTAAAAACAGATGACGTAGATTGAAATCCTAAAATATGAAATATGGATTGTCAATTATGACTATATGGTATTTGGGTCAACCCAAATTGCCTAAACACAACCCAAAGACCGACTTAAATAAAAATTTCATATTCGGGTTTGATTGTAATCGGGTTCAGTTTTTTCGGGTTATGCCTTAAGCGGGTTCGGGTAGAGTATAATCAGGTTAGGTATTCGGGTTCGGGTAAAAATGACACCACTAGCTTAAAATATGTCTACTTACTATACGCCGAAGAATGTACCTAGCCTCTAAATTTTATACCCTAATCTAAGTGCAAATTGCTTATGTTGGGAAATTTTGTGAAAATGGGTTTTTTACTAACTTCGGACATAAATAATTATTTTTATATGTTACTAAAATAAATAAGAATTAATGAGTTTGTATTTCACCATGTGAGAGGATCAATAACAATGAACCAAAGTGTATCTAAAACAAAATTAACACGAATAAGATATTAATAGTATAAGCTGTGTGATTGAAACTTTAAAGCTGTGTAAATGAAGGGGATCATCCCACACAGGAGGAAGGAGAAAACTTGAAGGGACATATAAGTGAAAGCTTCTATACAAACGTGTTTCTGTTTGATGATGGACACCTAGTGGCAACCAGATCGTATCCAACGTGCCTACACCTGAGCACGAGACTAGAGCATGTGCGATGGGCGCGCAACGTTTTGATGGCGCAATTTTGAACGTCGCTATATAGTAATGCTTGTAATCCTCAGCCATCGTACCCTTTTTTTTGTTCCACTAGTTTATTTATGATTTGTTTTACTTTTGTTTGTAACAAGTACTTAATCTTTTACATTCTCTCTTGTAATCTAGGTATTTGATCAATAAAAACGTTTATATTTATTTCGTGAATGATGTTTCTACAGCTTATGCTAACCAGTTTTTGCTAGTTAGCTGACAATCTCTTGAAACTTAGCCTCTCCAAATGCTCACTAAGTGAAAGATGCCTTAATCGACGAGCTGATGTTCAACTTTAATAATTAACTATATATTTCTAAATATAACTATCATCATCAAATCTCTGTGTAATATACATTTAGCTAGCATTGGAATAGGCCTCCAAACATCACTTAATCTAAAAGGAGTTGATTTGTTTGAAACGAAGTTTTGAGTGGAATTCAATAAATAAGGAACACAGTAAATATCTACTTTGATTGATTAGTTCCTCTGGTTCGAGATAACATTAAGAACACATATTGATTTAATGATTTCTTATCAATAAAACTCGGAGAAAGACATACTAGGATTGGAGGCAAGCATGCAGTGGCAACAATTTCGGATGACAAGAAATGGTCAACAAGTTGGAGAATTATAAACTTAGATACTAACTCTTTATAAGTTGAAGACATGAAAGAATATTTACAGTATTAATGTTTACCCCATCAATGGTAAGTATGTGTAGCCCAAGGTCCAATAACAATCACTCCACCAATCCATCACAAACCAATTGAAAAGCATAAAAGGTAAGAAAGAAGTTTGTTTTGGAACTAGAAGATGTGTAACACAACTATCCCTTGTAGTAAGCATGACTACAAAACACATAATTGCAAAGCTTGCACGAGACAAGAATATATTTTATTAAGATTGTTAAGTGTTTTGAAATACTTTTTATTTTGTATAATCCTGCACTTATGATTGTAACAATTATATTTCCGTTATTTGTTTTGAAACAATTATCAATGTTAACGCGAATTGATTTATAACAAAATCACTAGCTTTAAAAAAGTTAATTTATTGAGTTTATTATTTATAAATCATATGATATAATCATTATTTATAAAACTAGCTTTAAAGAATGATGATAAAAATATATATAATTTGTTGGAGGTGTTACTCGTCATGGATGTTTTTTCTTACAAATCTACCCTCATATGATAATTATGTGACGTAACTTAACAATGAAAACTTAAGACCATTAAACTAAAGGACCAAATATGGAACAATGTATGTACACAAATGTTTTCTGGTGTGGTTGGGTGTCGAATCTAACAAATAAAATATGTAAATGTAAACCTACCGTACACACATTAAGAATAGTATGAGTAGAAGTAGGATTCGTGTTTATACCAAAATGATTCAAGTTCAAGTACACTTGTTTTGAAAACAAAAGAAAATGGAGGGATTCTAAAAATTAAAATTAGAAAAAAAATATAAAAGTAAAAAAATTACAGCACGCTGACACGGCCGTGTCAAAACTGCAAAAGAATTCCTACGCGACCGTGTTAAGGTTCTGTCAAAAAAATAAAGTTGTTTTTTTATGACGAAAATTTATTGAAACTAATTAAATGTGAGGAAAAATCAAAATTTATAAAATAGTTTTAACACAAGGGTTATTTCTTGACTTGATCCTGCTTACGGTCATTAACGATTATGGTGCAATGATCATTTATGTAAACGATTTGTATCGATACTAGACATCACGCCGTTCGGACATCCCGTCCATCTAATGTCTAACCAAACACAGTTCGTTGATTAGAGCCAACCCGCTACTCTAAGCTCACACCGTTCGGATCTTAGCGTACGGGTTGCAGTGATAGAAATATCGATCATAGTTAAACACTCACGCCGTTCGAAATGCTTAACTAGATTGAATGACTCTATAATGATTTTGGGTTCATAGACAAACACAAAACATTATTTGTTCCTTGTATTCAAAAATTAAAACTTAATTAGTGTTTTAATAAGTTGATCAGGTTTATTAACAATCTAACATGTAAACAAATCATTCAAATAAACAATCACATAAACGTTTTACATAAGTTATAAATCAAAATCAAAGAAACAAACCCAAATGTCAAAACCTAAAATTGTTCTAGCCGGACATGTCAGCTAAATCAATAAACAAAAGTAAACAAAAACTTACGAACCAATTAATTAAACTTTTAAGATAACTTGAATTCCACAACCCTACAAAAAGCTTTTAATATTCTTCTTGCTCCTACAATGTCGAGCTCCCTGGGTGGGTTTTTTCCAAGATGCTTCTTTTATTCTTATCATCTATATATATAATCTTCTATCTTCTATTTATTATTTTATCAAGATTTAGTTTTTAAAATTTAAAATACACTAAATTTTTAAGATATAAATCCTTAAATTAAGAATTATATCGATACTTTCACGTCTTCACAAATCAGCCCTTAATCTTTTAATATTCTTCCAAAGCTTTAATCAAATTTATTTTCAACCCCCGCAACTGTCTTTCACCTATAAAATAACAAAAACCATCCAAAGTAAACTCTATTCTAACAAAACAACCATTACCCAAAATAAACAAAAATACGTCTAACAAACGTATGATATGAAATAAAAACGTATGGTAAAACAAAGATAAATAATGCCTAAAAATATTATTAACAGGATATTAGTAAAGATAAAATTAATAACAAATATAAAGGTTCATTTATGTAGTTTACTCTAAGAAAATTAATATTTATTATATTTGATGGAAAAAATATGTGTAAAACATATTATAATGTTATTTAAATATTTGCTTTATTTTTGTATAATGATATTTGACGCATCTAGTGTCACACCCCAACCTTGACGGCGGAAACGTCGAGATGTGAGGGTTAAGATTGTTCACAGCCACATAACGCTATTATTAAATCCAGATATATTATACAAAAGTTTCAAAATTACATTACAAGCATAAGTCTCCATAAGTTTCAACATGAAATAACAAACATAATCATTTTGTTTATTAACTAGGTCCAAATCCTAGAATATGCCAGCAACATAAGTTCACTTCAAACTTGGGGGTTTTCCTGAAACATGATAAAAATAAAAGGTCAACTATAAATAGTTGGTGAGTTTCCAAGGTTTTCATACATAATATGAAAAGGTTACAAGTAGCAATTCATGTCATGGATTATAAGCTAGTAAGGTTATAGAACACATATCGTTACAACCAAACCTCGACCTGATTACAAGTATAAAAGATTGGCTAAGTGTATTTGGTTCCCTAGTGCACAAGCGTACGGCCCCTAGGAGTCGGCAATACCTCGACTTTAGCACCAAATAGGCTTGTCAGGCCCAAAGATCTAAGACGTCGCCAGGCTAGCAATAGTTAATGATTGTAAACAAACTATGTATCTCATATAAACACTTACAATACACAAATAACCATGACAAATAATAAGTTGAATTGCATGTGATTTACAAGTCTCAAACGTGTATAAGTGTATCAAGTATAAGCAATCATGTTTCACCCCAAAATAGTGTGAAAAATGTAAAAAAGGGACAAGGAAAACTCACTTGATCAAATAAGTAAAGAATGACGATTAATAAGAAATATGATAAGCAACGCTCCAACGTAGTCCTTCACAAATTACCTAAATATATATATTTTACAAGTTTAAGTTTAAATAATAAGATTAACGTTTTAATGCGAACTAGGGTTTCAATTGAGATTTGGGGATTTTTAAAAAATAAATCAATCAAAATAAAATAAAACAATCGTTTATGGTTTGGGTTTAAAATGTTGGAATCAAGCAATAAAAATTCAATGATTTAATTTATCGAATTAATAATGATTAAATATGATATGAGAAAAGAGATGAATAATTCAATAATTAATTATTCAAAATTTGAGTAATTAATTAATATTTACTTTAAATGACCTTAAAACTATCATTTTATAAGGTTTTTAATCGTTTTGAAATAATCTTTATTAAATTCTTATAATATCAAAGCTTTAAAACAATAACAAAGAAATAATATAGCATTTAGGTTATCTTATAAGTCTCACAAACTTAAATAAAGTTTAAGAAATAATGTTATTAACTAATTATATATAACATGATTAAATGAATAAATGAATAACTAATCATTAAATAACTATTTGAATAATTGTACATATAGATTTATAACGGTTTAGAATAATCCACATTTTAACCAAATAGGGTTATAACATTTAAATTACATAAAATAATTACTAATAGTTTTTATAATCTTTGTTATTCTTTAAAGTAATTAAATTTAAAATCATAAGTTTTTTTTTTAAATTTAATAATAACTTAATTAATGATTCAATCAAAACAATGAATTAGATAATCAATTATTCAAAGAAGTTCTAACATAACTTATTCGGTTTATAGGCAATCATTATAATAAAATACAAATTTTTAAGTAACTCTAGTCATAGTTTTTATAAGTTTGAAACTACAAAATTAGAATATTATTTGTTAAATAAATTCCATAAATTAAATAAATAACTTCCGGAATAAATTTAATTAATAGTAGTAATTTTGTTTTGATGAAGTAGTATATTAAGAGTTTATGGAATTTAAAAGAAAATTAAACTAGAAATAAATAATAAATAAAAAAAAAAGATAAAAATAACATGCGGGTGCCCGGGTTCGAACCCGGGACCCCATGTATGTTTTCCATGTAAGTTACCAGTGGGCTATAAGCCCCATATCTGATAGAAACTCAATTTTAAAGTTTAAATACAATAGTTACAGAATCACCCAATTCATAAGAACCCTAGAATCGATTCGGATCAGATTGAACATGAATCCGCTGTTGTTAACGTCGATTATCATGGGGCTTTTGATCCCCATGTAAAATCGAGCATATTGATATATGAAACTTACATGTTTGAGTTCGATTTGATGATCTCAAGTTTAAGAACGAGTCGCGACGATGTGATGGTTGATTCATGGTGCAAACGTTATTCATAATCAAATTAACTTCTCAGGAAGCTTCGGATGGTGATTCCAAGTAAAAACCCTCAACCAATTTTGTACAAAAGGGCTCGGAAGTTCGACTTCGATTGTGTGACAGGGGCGATGAAGGGTAATGATCGGTGAGAAGGTGTGCGTGTGTTTGAATTGAAATTGAGTGCTTTCACGGCATACAATCATCTAATCGGGAGTTTTTCTTTGCTTATTAATGTTTGATTCCTTCGGTTACAAGTTGAATGACTTTAATCTTTTGGAAGTACTTTCGGTTTTTGGGTTTCTTGCGTTATTGGCCGAGTAAACACAATTAAACACGGGTTCGAGTTCGAAACCGACGCGTGAAGGTCAACGAGTGGTTAATTCGAGTGTAACGGGTCGATTTTTGATGATTAGAGCGTCGCCGGAGTTGGTGGCCGGAGGTGACCGGAAAAAAAGGCCGACCAGGGGGGGGAAGACGGTTTGGGATTTTTATTATATATAGATTACAATTTCAGTCCCTGTGGTTTTGAAGATTTGTTATTTTATGTAAGGACTTAAATTTTAAGTTTCTAAATGAACAATTAAGCCCCCTAGACTTCTCTATTAAGTTTAACTAATTTTACAAGTTGTTATTATTAGTAACAATATCATTATTATTGTTATTATAATCATTATTATTATGATTATTTATATCATTATCATTAATTTTATTATTAATAGTGTCATTATTATAATAACAATAATAGTTATTATTTTATTTAAGATTATTATCACCTTAAATTTTATAATAATAAACAAACATTATAACACTTATAATGTTATTATTATTATATTAATTTGTTAATCACCAAATATGTATAACAAACCCTAAGGTTTCAAAATGGCATAAAAGGCCCTTTTAAGATTTAATAAAGTTTACTTTTAATTTAACGAAATTAAGAGATGTCACAGTCTCCCCAACTTAAAAGAATTTCGTCCCGAAATTAAAAATGAACTTAAATGAAACAAAGGAATTGTAATGAAAGGTGAGTGTTCAACGAGCAGTGTTTGACGTTTGATTACAGGTGAAACGCTTCACCCTATGGAATCTTACAAGATTCTCAGCATAATAAACGCGAGACGTTTTGAGATGAAATGTTGGGAAACGATGACGAGTTACCGTGGTACCTTAGATTGATAAGTCACAACTTCTAGAATATAATGATGTCTAGAAATCAATAAAAGACCAACAATTTATAAGAAAGGTTAACCGTCAGGATTTAAGAATCCCAAACGTCACCATATTAAACGATCTTAACGCATATCTTGAGAATATGTATCTCTCCTTTGACCAATCATCGGTCTAAGAATAATACGATATACGATGATTTTGGAATAAGTCCACGACGATGGTTAGAAACATTATTAAAAGCAGAAAATGAATCGGTCATCCAAAATAACGATCGATGTTTTAACGCCATACCACGGTATACGACTATTTGAGATAGATACAAGTTAATTTCTCGACCCATTATCCCACATGAGTTGATATGCAATTAACCGATCGGTCTATAATGCACCAATTTTCATTATGACGGCTAAAATAAGAAACACTTAGTGAATGAAAAGTTAAACAGAAGATCCATAGGATCACGAATGTTAGGTCTTGTCATATATGAAGGTAAGACACTTGGATACATACCAAGTTACGTATTTTCCTTTATGCCAAACCCATGACTACAAGTTACTAAGGTTTATGAACCTTTATATCCACGTCACAATGTATATAATAACGAGTCTCGTTGATCGAAGTCAAGATAAAGTTTTAAAGTTCTCCAAGGTTAAGGATTCAAAAGCGATTCAAGAAATAACGCAAACAATAAGACATGCATTTGTAACCATGTCTTGCAAGGCAACAAATTTCCAAATATAGATTGCATACGTAATTCATCAACCCATATGTACAGTCGAGAACATTCGTATGACTAGAAAGACATAACCACAAGTTGATAATGTCTTTATTTAGTAGCAAGATTGTTTGAGAAGGCTACCATCACACAATCATATGCTGATGATATCTCAAAATGAAAGTTGATGAATAGGGAATAAATGGTTCGATATAGCTAGATCGAGTCAAAACATGAAGATAAAGGGAAAGAAATCGATAAGAATTCAAATGCCAAGCTCGGAATCAAAATCAACCTAGAGTGATCGAGTCTCCTTTCAAGTTCAGAAATCATGCTTTGGCTTGATAGGTCCAAACACTAACATTGGTTCACCCTTCAAGTTACTACATGTTTCTTGTCACTTGATTAAAACCTTGGTAAGTTGGAGATCAAGAAAATGAGAATAGTCATTAAGGTGCGGTTTTCACTCCTAACTTGATGGTGTATTCCCAAGGTATGATCATTAACTTACCAATCAAAAAGTTCGATCCCAACTCCTTGTTGAGTATCCACATAAATAAGACGAGGTAACTCACCATTAAGGTAAGGGAAATCACTCCTATCTTAACGGTGAAGTTTTACAACAACAAAATATAACAAGATGAACTTCTTCATCAAAATCCAGAAATCACTCCTACTTTGATGAAGTCGTCTCATTTGAGCAAATACAATTCATAAAGATGATATTATCATCAAGGTATGGAATTCACGCCTATCTTGATGATTGAATTTCATCATAGCAAGAAAACAATCGAAGATTGACATTTGTCACCAAAATACGGGTTTCAATCCTATTTTGGTGAGATCATGTCATTTGTGAAATGCCATTCCAAAGAAAATAATTGAATTCAATCCTCGGGATAAGGAAATCACCCCGATCCAGAGGATGAAATTTTATAAATCACATTTGGAAACCATTTATCAAAAAAAAAATAGAGAATCATCAAAGTAAGGGAATCACCTCTGTTTTGATGAGTTAGAATTTAGAAAAATACAAGTGTTCTTAGTCATAGTTTGACTTGCAACTCTTGCATCCCCCACGGTGCAAACGGTATGAAGTTCGACTTATCAACGAAAGGAAGAGAGTATCCATTAAAAATTCAGAAAATTTCAAGTTACATTAATGTAACGAAAGGGAAATCATACTTACAAAGTTTAAGGTCAAAGTTCGAGGTAACAGAATTAGTTATGATGGTGTTCAAATCTTGAATGGTTTAAATCAGGAAGACTAAATCAACGACAAGAGTGATTCAACACCACGACGAGATGTGAACATTCGATTCACAATTGAAAGAAATACATGAACTCCTCAAGTCATGAGGTCAACCATAACCTTATTAAGGACATGCGTACTTATAAGTGATCACTCATCTCAAGAGTTTCGAGTCAAGTAAATGGATTCAATGATCGAGTCAAATCACCATTTACACTTTGCCTAGACAAAGTATCTCGAGACGTAAGAATTTCACCTATAGCATTGCATGTTCGTAGTTATGGAACACATCCTTAAGGAGACTTGAGAACCATAAGTAGCGGTTTAAAGTTTTTGATGACCATTCGGTTTAGATTCCCAATATCTTTGGGTATATTAAGATTCATGTTCACGTTGGTCAAGATATAGAAATAGTTACATAATACGCTCGACGTGTAACGATGTTTAAAAGTTGAAATGTAAGATGGGTTCAATATTAACAGGAACATTATGTATGATAAGAACGAGAAGATATTAAAACTTTGGTGATAAACCAGATCAAAGAATCAAGGACTTTTAAGACACAAAGAGGATGGTTCCATTTAGTAACGCATTACCATTTGGAATCGTTGACACGTCAAGGTAAATTGACCCATTTGCCTTAGAGACTTGTGTATGTTGACCATAGTTTATCACTCATCCCAGAAATCCCCAGGTAAGCATAACTGGTCTCGTAATGAGATTTATACGATATGCTTGCCTTAGCCCGAAGGCCTTTTGCCAGGAAATCCAGAATACAGGTGTCTATGTGTCACACAAATTTCTTAGGTTCATGGAATCAGAACCTTGATGAGATTTTCATAGATTAGACATAGAGTCTAAGGAATTAAACCCACGATGAGAAGTGTAGATTCCACATGTCGTTAAGAGTAAGTTTAGGAAGTTCATTTTGTCGGGGAGAGTCAAAGGGTCAAAGTTAAGTTTAGGGAGACATATAACTAAGTTTAAGCATACATAAGGCAATCCTATGCTAAGGCATCAAGTTGCACATAAGACATAGCATTATGTAGCATGCAAACAATAAGTAAGCACAAAGTATAATGATCTTTCTATGAGGTTCATGCAACTATAGTCTAGGTCACCATTTCTAATAACCTAAATCCCTATAGTTATGGGCTCTGATACCAATCTGTCACACCCCAACCTTGACGGCGGAAACGTCGAGATGTGAGGGTTAAGATTGTTCACAGCCACATAACGCTATTATTAAATCCAGATATATTATACAAAAGTTTCAAAATTACATTACAAGCATAAGTCTCCATAAGTTTCAACATGAAATAACAAACATAATCATTTTGTTTATTAACTAGGTCCAAATCCTAGAATATGCCAGCAACATAAGTTCACTTCAAACTTGGGGGTTTTCCTGAAACATGATAAAAATAAAAGGTCAACTATAAATAGTTGGTGAGTTTCCAAGGTTTTCATACATAATATGAAAAGGTTACAAGTAGCAATTCATGTCATGGATTATAAGCTAGTAAGGTTATAGAACACATATCGTTACAACCAAACCTCGACCTGATTACAAGTATAAAAGATTGGCTAAGTGTATTTGGTTCCCTAGTGCACAAGCGTACGGCCCCTAGGAGTCGGCAATACCTCGACTTTAGCACCAAATAGGCTTGTCAGGCCCAAAGATCTAAGACGTCGCCAGGCTAGCAATAGTTAATGATTGTAAACAAACTATGTATCTCATATAAACACTTACAATACACAAATAACCATGACAAATAATAAGTTGAATTGCATGTGATTTACAAGTCTCAAACGTGTATAAGTGTATCAAGTATAAGCAATCATGTTTCACCCCAAAATAGTGTGAAAAATGTAAAAAAGGGACAAGGAAAACTCACTTGATCAAATAAGTAAAGAATGACGATTAATAAGAAATATGATAAGCAACGCTCCAACGTAGTCCTTCACAAATTACCTAAATATATATATTTTACAAGTTTAAGTTTAAATAATAAGATTAACGTTTTAATGCGAACTAGGGTTTCAATTGAGATTTGGGGATTTTTAAAAAATAAATCAATCAAAATAAAATAAAACAATCGTTTATGGTTTGGGTTTAAAATGTTGGAATCAAGCAATAAAAATTCAATGATTTAATTTATCGAATTAATAATGATTAAATATGATATGAGAAAAGAGATGAATAATTCAATAATTAATTATTCAAAATTTGAGTAATTAATTAATATTTACTTTAAATGACCTTAAAACTATCATTTTATAAGGTTTTTAATCGTTTTGAAATAATCTTTATTAAATTCTTATAATATCAAAGCTTTAAAACAATAACAAAGAAATAATATAGCATTTAGGTTATCTTATAAGTCTCACAAACTTAAATAAAGTTTAAGAAATAATGTTATTAACTAATTATATATAACATGATTAAATGAATAAATGAATAATTAATCATTAAATAACTATTTGAATAATTGTACATATAGATTTATAACGGTTTAGAATAATCCACATTTTAACCAAATAGGATTATAACATTTAAATTACATAAAATAATTACTAATAGTTTTTATAATCTTTGTTATTCTTTAAAGTAATTAAATTTAAAATCATAAGTTTTTTTTTTTTTAAATTTAATAATAACTTAATTAATGATTCAACCAAAACAATGAATTAGATAATCAATTATTCAAAGAAGTTCTAACATAACTTATTCGGTTTATAGGCAATCATTATAATAAAATACAAATTTTTAAGTAACTCTAGTCATAGTTTTTATAAGTTTGAAACTACAAAATTAGAATATTATTTGTTAAATAAATTTCATAAATTAAATAAATAACTTCCGGAATAAATTTAATTAATAGTATTAATTTTGTTTTGATGAAGTAGTATATTAAGAGTTTATGGAATTTAAAAGAAAATTAAACTAGAAATAAATAATAAATAAAAAAAAAGATAAAAATAACATGCGGGTGCCCGGGTTCGAACCCGGGACCCCATGTATGTTTCCATGTAAGTTACCAGTGGGCTATAAGCCCCATATCTGATAGAAACTCAATTTTAAAGTTTAAATACAATAGTTACAGAACCACCCAATTCATAAGAACCCTAGAATCGATTCGGATCAGATTGAACATGAATCCGCTGTTGTTAACGTCGATTATCATGGGGCTTTTGATCCCCATGTAAAATCGAGCATATTGATATATGAAACTTACATGTTTGAGTTCGATTTGATGATCTCAAGTTTAAGAACGAGTCGCGACGATGTGATGGTTGATTCATGGTGCAAACGTTATTCATAATCAAATTAACTTCTCAGGAAGCTTCGGATGGTGATTCCAAGTAAAAACCCTCAACCAATTTTGTACAAAAGGGCTCGGAAGTTCGACTTCGGTTGTGTGACAGGGGCGATGAAGGGTAATGATCGGTGAGAAGGTGTGCGTGTGTTTGAATTGAAATTGAGTGCTTTCACGGCATACAATCATCTAATCGGGAGTTTTTCTTTGCTTATTAATGTTTGATTCCTTCGGTTACAAGTTGAATGACTTTAATCTTTTGGAAGTACTTTCGGTTTTTGGGTTTCTTGCGTTATTGGCCGAGTAAACACAATTAAACACGGGTTCGAGTTCGAAACCGACGCGTGAAGGTCAACGAGTGGTTAATTCGAGTGTAACGGGTCGATTTTTGATGATTAGAGCGTCGCCGGAGTTGGTAGCCGGAGGTGACCGGAAAAAAAAAGGCCGACCAGGGGGTGGGGGGAAAGACGGTTTGGGATTTTTATTTTATATAGATTACAATTTCAGTCCCTGTGGTTTTGAAGATTTGTTATTTTATGTAAGGACTTAAATTTTAAGTTTCTAAATGAACAATTAAGCCCCCTAGACTTCTCTATTAAGTTTAACTAATTTTACAAGTTGTTATTATTAATAACAATATCATTATTATTGTTATTATAATCATTATTATTATGATTATTATCATTATCATTAATTTTATTATTAATAGTGTCATTATTATAATAACAATAATAGTTATTATTTTATTTAAGATTATTATCACCTTAAATTTTATAATAATAAACAAACATTACAACACTTATAATGTTATTATTATTATATTAATTTGTTAATCACCAAATATGTATAACAAACCCTAAGGTTTCAAAATGGCATAAAAGGCCCTTTTAAGATTTAATAAAGTTTACTTTTAATTTAACGAAATTAAGAGATGTCACATCTAGATTTGTTTACGAGCGGAGCCAAACTGAGCAAACCTTTGCTCGTGCTTTACTCGTTTACAAAACGAAACTGAGCTGAAAATCGAACAAGCATTTTCTGAGCACTAATTTTTTGAGCGAGTGTCGAGCGAGCGAAAAACGATCTTGATAGCCTTATAGTCTAGTGTGTTATCCGGTTCAAATGCATAGAAATAATTAGTGGCAATGTTGGGGTCTCAAGTTCTATTGTCTTAAAAAGTGGATCTATTGCATAGCATAATAATTATAAAAATTGACAATGTTGTGGCTAATGATGAGATTGAGGTTGTGACCTATGAGGTTATGATCGAGCAAATTACAAAGAAAGATGACGGTAAGGGTGAGATACAATCGACTTAGGGTGACTGCGAGAGACAATGAGATATTAAAGAAATTGCGAAAATGATGACAATGAGAGTGGGAGACGATCAGCCTAAGGGCTAGAGACGATGAGGCAATAAGCAGATTGTTCGGGCCATTTGTCACCTAACGGTTTAGAGTTTTACTTTTAGATTTAATGTATTTCTTATTGAGTTGTATATATGTATAAAGAAAATTGTATATTAGTAATTTAATTAGTGGGTCAAAATCGTTTATAGTGGTATGCATACAACCATAAATATAATTGTAAATTTGTGTATATATGTAATTATACACATATAAAGTTAATTAAAAACTAATTCGAGACGAGCTGAGCGAACCTTTGCTTATACTTGGCCCGTTTACAAACCAAATCGTGTTGATCGACTCGTTTATAACTGAGCCAAATATAAAACGAACATTTTTCGAACATTTTTCGAACGGGTGCCGATCAAGTGTCTAGCAGGCGGTTTGGACAGTTATAATGAAAATGCCTAATATCATTACACGTGACATCTCAAAACATTCTTTTATTATACATATGGATGTATGCGTATACGTATATACACATATAAACATATATTTATGTATGTATAAGAGAGCATTCTATGCAGAATATAGTGTTTTATACGAACAACAAGAACATATTAAAATAAATATTTTATTTTCTCAAATAACTTTTTTAAATTTAAATAAATGATTGAAATGCAATATTTGTTCATCTATCTTGAAATTAAAAATATATATATTGTTTATATATTAAAATTTTACATATGTAGGTAATTTAATCTCCACATGCGTAGATAATGTTTAAAGTTAAAATTCATGTTAAAAATATATCATAATGGTTAATATATACATATCATACACATTTTTATGTATCAACTAGAAATTTAATAAAATGAAACCATTAGTAAAAAAATCAAATGCTTTAACTCACAATAATTCAGTACATGTCAACCTAACTTACATATATAATTATTGTCTTATTTGAATGGCAAATGTACGATTATGTTCAGAGTATAAGTGTTATTTTAATCGGGCGCACATATTCGTTTTTCAACCGGGATCGCAACCTCAACATCCGACGAAACTTACTAGAAAAACTCATTGACTCAACTCTGAACATTTTGTTTAAAGTGAGATTTAAACTTATGATCTCTTCATATTAAAATGTCAATGGTATCTCAATTAATCAATTGGGTTTAGACTTATGGGTCATATATAATCATTGCTAATTGCATTTGATGAAGTCGGTTAAATATTAATTATGTATAAAAATGTTTTCAAATTTGTTATAGTATTTAATAAAGTTGGGAAATTGATGTCCTAATAGTTCGAAGCACTCAACTTGGCAACGGAAAGAGTGGTTTTGATCGTTCATACACTTACCTAATAATTATTCTATTCTAAATGTAACATACGTGTCCCTTGATGCTTTGACTGTCACAAACATGTATATAATATAATACTAGTTTATAAACCGTGTATTTTATGAGTTGAATAAAAATATTAAATTAACAGTAATTAATTAATATTTATAAATTATAAAATAATGTTTTTAAGATTAAATATGATTGTACTTTAGGTAATAAAATAATTAATCACAAGTTTTTTCAAACTTTCGTCTTTTAAAAACTTTTCCTTTTAAAAATCGTTTCTTAAAACACTTCTTCTTCTTTAAATACTATACAAAGTGTAATTTTCGTGCGAATTGTACGAAGTCATGAGGACGCGACACGTGTTTTCTGGCGGAGGGGTAGTTTCGTCCGCGCAACATAAAATGTACATAATTACAAAAGTTTTATTCATAATTACACAAGTTATATATTATTACGCAAGTTATATTTATTATTAGGAAAGAAAAATTACTCACCTTATAAAAATAAGTACGCAAGTTATATTTATAATTACACAAGCTATATGATAATTACGCAAGTTATTTTGATAATTATGCAGTGAATAATCACACATGTTATACGCACAACACATAGACTTTTCTAAAAAAATAGTTTTTATAAAAAAAGTATAGCAATACTATACTCATATTAAGAGGATAAAATACTCGCTTTTATAGTGCAATTTTTTAAATAATGCTATATGAAAGGTTATATTTGTTTAAAAAAATATGGGGGATTTAAAAAAAAAGTCAAACAATTGTATGTTATATCCAATTCTACCCTTCCAGACACACTACATTGTATGATTATTCCATCTTAAATTTAAACCGTTCATCTCTTAGATCAATGTTACTCGTTACTTCGTACCATTCGCACGAAATATAGGCTTTGTAGCGTAAACTTTTTTAATATATATAATTTGAGTTTTGTGACTAAGACTAGAGTGTGATAGTTGGGCTACCACTTACTACAAAGTTGATAACTGTAACATTTATCTGAGGGCCCGTCGAAGGAATGCGAGGACAAACGAAAGTGCATCTTTATATTGGATGGAGAGATGATTTATGCAGACTAAAAACATAATAATTCTTTTAGAATATCTCGTCTTTTATTGATTTTTATATAAGAAAATTTACCTAAAATGGGATATAGATAATAGGATGAGGTGATGCTAGTAAACATGTACTCATTAAATGCACCAAGTTCATGAAGTGGGTTTGTATTGATTATACTACCTTAACACAATAACACATGATAATATTTATTTAGTAAGGTAGCTAATAATTCCTATAGTATGGGAGTAAAAATTTATTTACTGTTTATATATAATGATGTTTTACATCGGAAGAAAAAGTGGAAGCGGCAGTAGTGATCAGTGACGAATGTGCTATTTTCATAAAATAACTACATTTACAAAATACTGAAAGTTTACATTGACGTTGTAACCTACATTTAATAAATTAAAATGCTCCTAATAAGTCGCATACCCGTATTTGATAAACTAAAATATTCCTAATAAGTGTATTTTGTGAAGGTATACCAAAATACACCAAATGAAGTGGATTTAAAACATCTAATATTATCTTAAGCTTGTTAGAGTAAACTTCACTGTCGAGAGTATATGTATAACCTATAATAAAAGAAGGTTTTCTTAAGATACGTGTCATCATTCTAGCATATCAAATGACACGTGTCATCATTTTAGCATATCAAAAAATCATTTTCCCGTCTCTCTCTCATAATAAATACGAAAATTATAAAAATAATTAATTTGACTTTCCTTTTTAACTAAAATATGTTAAAACAAATATCTCTATATTTGTGTTTCTTGTCTCTCTCATATTAAATGATAATTATTATAAATAAATAAACTAAATTATTAAACATCTAAAATATAAATGTAGTTATTTTAATAATTTATTAATACATATTAAATATAGAGTAATAATTTCTAATTCATTATGTGTTATAACTTTTAAATATTCATTATATTTTTATTTCACTAATGGATAATAATATCTAGAAAATAAAATATTCATAAAACCAATAATTTTAATATGTTTTATTTATTTCACCCATCTAATACATGAGCTCTAACCTAATTAGAAGTATAATTCAAGCTTGAGCTTGAATTAAGTTGATTTGAGTATATTTTTAATTTAAAATGTTTGATTAGATCTTGATTACGTGCGAGTAATTAGTATTCCATGATCACCACCGAGTTAGTATTTCATGATCACCACTGAGCTAGAGGAATGCGTGGTGGGATATGTGGTAATAGTTTAACTTGTGAACTCGTTGACTCGATCTATATACGTCACGCGTATGTTTCAAAATTATTATCATTAGTGCAATCTGTTATACATTGATACGAAAAAAAGTGTACATATCATAAGAGTATGAATGTAAAGTTAGAAATATAGTAAATTATATTCATCTGTTTTTACATTAAGCAAACTATATCGAGATACTAATTTGTGGAAGAAATGAACATTGATTATACACAGTGGCGGAACCAGGATTTTTAACGAGTGAGGTCACTATTTTTCGTTGATTCGTTTAATACAAAATTATATAAAAATTTTCGGCTTGTGCGGTCGGGTTTGGTCGGGTTGGTTCGGTTCGGAATGTAATTAAATTGCATTGAAAATATTAACAAAAATATAATATCAAAATGGGGGCAATCCGTCTAGTTTTTGGATGTGTGCAATCTGCAGATGTCGATGGGGTGTATGGAGAAAAAATGGGGGCTAGGGTTTTATTTTGTGTTATTAGAGTAAGGGTATTTTGATAATTTTACTTAAATAAAGAAGGGGAAAAAAAACTGGTACAGGCTTCAAACTCATGACCTCCAACTATTCAAACGCGCATGGCTTCAAGGGGGCATTTACCACTGAACCAACAACATATTTGTGTTATTTTATCAAACTTTAATATATTAATGGGTTCACTTACTGTAAAATTATGAGTTCACTAAAAAATCCGGCATTATACGTTACACTACGGGTTCGATAAACAATAGGGTCACTTGACCCCGTACCCGTATGCCTAGTTCCGCCCCTGATTATACACATAAGCAATAGGTATATTCAAATCTTTCTGGACGAGATACATAAGATTAATGGGGTTTTCTAATATTATACATATATATATTAATTACCAACTTGGTTTATACATTGAGGTTGTATTTTGGGTTTCAATGGTTGTTTTTACAACTTTTCTATGCACAATGGTGTTGCACATCATGCTTAAGTGTTTTAAAAAAAGAATAATTAACTATTTTTAACCTAAAGCTTTTCATCTTTTGCAATGTAACCTTACAAAATTTGATTTTTATTTTTAGCACAAAACTTTTTCATCTTTTGCAATTTAACCTCATAACATTTTCACTTTCAACTTTGTTCTACTATTCTTTTTCATCTTTTGTATATTTTCCTTTTACATTCCGTTCTAATTTTTACAAGTAAACACGGCGCAACATTTGTGTGTGTCTCAACATTTTTACATTTCATTCTAAATTTTATGAGTTAACATGGTGCAACGTGCATGCGTGCTTCAACGTTTTTACGTCTACTTTTCTCTTTTGATAGGTTCGTCGCGACGCTCGGGTCCTAAATCGATTTATTTATACTTTTATATGATTTACGTTTCGATCTAATTTCTTCTCATTAATAAGGCACCTTAACTTTAATGTTGGTGGTTGTTGGTGTTGATTTGATATTGGTGCTATTTCATATGGTTTTACGTTTTCGCTGCAACACGAAGCGGGGGCTTAAAACTAATTTTATATAAATACTAGTAGAATACAAGAGCAATGGATTGACCCCATTTAATGCAAGTGGGATTCCCGGTAATGGTGATGGAAGATGATGGATACCTTAGATTCTCTCTATTTATGGTTGGATTTAGATAGATTGGATTTTAATAATTCAAAATATTGTTTATTGGCCGATAATAATTTATATTATTATTTTGACCGATAATAATCTTAACTTTTACTTTTATTACCAAGGACAATTCTAGGAGCATAATTATCATAGATTGACACTCGGTTCGAATTTATTTTCCGATTCATTTCGCTTGTATGTTATGTCTTTTCGCTCATAATTATTAGTATGAGTGAAATCGAATGCAAATCCAGCGTAAATATTTGATTATTATGTTACTAGAACTGTTATTGGTAAAAAAAGTGAAAGTTAGATTGTCACCAGCCAAACTAATGGTATGGATTATTATCGGCCAATGCGTAATGGTTTGGATTATTAAAATCTAATTTTTCTTGTTATTGTTTCTTTTTGGAATGATATTTTAAATAAAAAATAATCACTTGCTTAATTTATTCTATAATTTTTATTATTAACTACTTTTTATTTATTCTGAGTTTATTTTGTACATTAAAGGAACCCTTACCTTATTGTTATCACAAGACCCATCAGTGAAGATAGTACAGCTTCGGATTTGTATGACATCGACGAAACAATCAAAGGTGTAGTTGATCTCACGACAAAGTTTGTAGTTTATGTTAGTCATCCTCACGTTCGATCATGGAAAGAAAAAGAGTTGAACGAGATCATCACGCAACCAATGAGCGGTTAAGAATGATTATTTTGTAATAAAGTTCTATATGGTCTTAAGTTTTTAGACGTCGTTTATGGATGAGTAAACATTTATTTTTACGTATATTTCACGATTTGAAACGAGAGTATATGAGCATTTTCAACAAAAACCAACACAAGAGAACTGCTAGAATTCACGGGTATACAGAAGTGTACATTTGTAGTACATGTGATGACAGTGGTACCGCAACCAACATGTGGGACGAGTACCTAAAAATGGCGGATGAAACATCGAGAGACGCTTTAGAACATTATTGTCAAGGTATAGTTTATTTAATATTTGTTACTTGTATAAATTATTTATTTATTTTTTTACTTGTCATTTAAAGATATAATTGAGCTATACGGTACATGTAAGTTGAGAAAGCAGACATGAAATGATCTGTTATGCATATATGATATGCATGAAGAGGTACACGGTTTACCTGTAATTGCTAGCATAGATTGTATGTATTGGTCGTGGTCTAACTGTCCAACCCCTTGGCAAGGTTAACAAACACAAGGAGACCAGAAATGATCGTCAGTTATTCTTCAAACCATTGGATCATACGATCTCCGGATATGACATGCGTTTTTTATGTCGCTGGATCAAACAACGATATCAATATTTTTGAACAGTTGCTAATCTCGGAGGATCACATATCCGATAACGCACACGTGACTTCATTTTTAGCTAATGGAAACGAGTACCCACACATCTATTTTTTGGCGGATAGTATTTATCCGGAGTATTCGATTATCGTAAAATCGTTTAGAGAGCCCAATGAAGAAAAAATAATTTATTTTAAAAAAGCCAAAGTATATGCAAGAAAAGATATCGAAAGGGCTTTCGGTGTTCTTCAGGCGCGATGACATATTGTTAAAAATCCATGTCGATTAAGTATAAAATAAGAGACATTATGTATACTTGTATCATCATGTATAATATGATTTTGGAGGACGACGGAAAAGCTAGTTACAAGGGTTATGATCCACCGTACGTAGAAACACAATCACAAATGCTGACACGTATCAAAGTATGATTGAACTTTGACAAATTTAAATTTACAAGTGGCTAATGTTTTTATACAAAAGAGTCCGGTGATATCAAAGTATGATCGAACTTTGACAAATTTAAATTTTTAGTGCTCATAATAATTTCCAGTAATTTAAAAAAGTAATAAAAATCCCAACGGAGGAAAAAAAGATATTTTTTGTTTCTTTTGTTATCGTGGCTGTTGTTTATTAGCTTTCCATATTCCTTGTCTTCTAAAAGCAAGTTAATGGTATTGGTGACATGATTACTATAGAAAATTATTGAGAATGAATGATGATGGTAAATTTGGTAAGTGTAAATATATTTCTTTTCCATAAATAAACAAACATATCATAGGTATAAATAGACTATAGAAGAAATCAAGGATCTATTAGACATATAGGTCAATATAAAACTATTTTAATCTTTAATATTCTTACGTTACCATAGTATTTGTGGACAAATGAAACATGAACAAACAAACATCAATCACTCGTAGTAATATTTTTAAAACTAGATTGGACGACGAACCGATAAGGTAGTTGGAATATATATATATATATATATATATATATATATATATATATATATATATATATATATATATATATATATATATATATGAATAGGATCTTTTCAGAACTCAAAAAGATCGTGAGAACCGCAGAACTATATCATCCATTGATTTATATAAATTTTCTTTCTATTTATTCTAAAATAAAGGGTAATTGTGTCATTTAATCTTTTATATGAGTGAGTAAAAATCTCTCCTCAATCTCTCTAAAAATCTTCATTAAACACTTTAAAAGTCAAAGACATAAATCGCACCCAAAATATTCGATTACAAGTTACATCTCTTTTTGTTGGATTCTTCATAATTATAATTAATATTTTCTTTCTATTTTATTCTAAAATAAGGGTAATTGTGTCATTTAATCTTTTATTGAGTGAGTAACCTCTCCTAAAATCTCTCCTCAATCTCTCTAAAAATCTTCATTAAACACTTTAAGTCAAAGACAGAAATCGCACCCAAAATATACGATTACAAGTTACAATCTCTTTTTGTGGATTCCCTTCGTCGCATGCAACCGTCGGCTATTAAACAATATACTCGTTGTTGTTGCTGGAAGAATGATGTCAAATGTTTTTTGTCATTTCCTTATTGTTCTATAATCTTCGTAGTAGAAGCTTTAGACCATCAAATTCAAAAAAAACAAATTTATAATAGGCTTAGTTTGTGGGCTAGGTAGCCATTAGAAGAGATAGAAGGGAAGGATAAAAAAGATTTGAGTTTTTAGTATTCTTTTTTATTTATTTTCTTTGATTGTTTACTTTCTTCTCTTTTATATTATTTAATTTTTTTGTTTAGAAATAGTGTTAATGTTCCAACTTTTTTGATGTAAAGCTTGCTTAATGTTATCAATTTTACATATTTTTTATTTGAATGTGTTGAAGTAACGTGAGCGAGCGATTGGTTAGTTTAACGAGTTCACGTGGATAAGATAGGGTTTAGTTATAAAAATTTGATGTGTTTGAGTTAGTACTTTGGTTTGAGTTTATGTTAAAGATCTACATATATGTAAATGGTAGATTTACGCATATGTATAATATTATGTAAACGTTAATAGATGATCATTTTATTTGTTACCAACAAAAGTCACACATTCATCAATGTTATCGACTAATCGATTGGTGGGTGCTTCAAATCAATAACATATTATTAAGAAAAACCAAACAAACATGATAAGTATATTTTTACATATATTGGAAAACAGTGGAAAAAAAGAATCTAAATACGTGTTAATAACAAACTAATGTCTTTTTTATATATATACGTAGACCAATATAATCATACATACCTAGAGATATTGGATCAATAATCAAACTATAATAATAACTTTGCTATCATGTAACACTGATACATAACATATGCAAATTCGATCTTTTTTTTTGTTACATGTATTTTTATTTTTGCAACTAAAATGATTATACGGATTTCATACCATGCGCTCTTTTTATTTATTTTTGTTATGGATACTAGATCTTTATTTAAAGTAATCAAAGAAGGATAACTTTCCATGTTTTAAATCTTAATTCTGGAAAGTATTTTGCACTTTGACTATTTTGCAAGAATTCAAAAGAAAAAACGGGTTTCCAAAACCAAAATTGAAACTTTTAGCAATTAATTATTTTACATAATTTTACATTTCCAATACTACCCTTTTACATTAATTAAGCATACTAAATGTAATTTAATTTTACAATTTCTACCCTATTTAATTACAACCATTGATCAACAAAATCAATGGCGCATATAAGTTCTGTAAGTTCTCATTTTAATGAAGGTTCTGAAAAGAACCTAACCCTATATATATATATATATATATATATATATATATAATATATATATATATATATATATATATATATAGTTATGTTTTTAATTCAATGTAAGTATTTTATATGTGTATTTTGTAGTTTTATATAAAACTCAACAATAATTATATGTTCAACACTATAATTTATCGTCCTATCCACCCAATAAACGTATTAAAATCTAAAAAAATAAAATATATAGAATATATAAAAAATCAGGTCTGACCACTGAATCAGTCCGGACCGACTAATTCTTTGGCTACAAAACAAGACTGGTTGGACCGTCCGGTCTAATCCGAGTCAATCAACACGGCTCATGACGTAATTTCATAGTGGTATGTTGTTTGCCCTACAAAATTAATGTGAGTTTAAAGATTTACAAATGCAAGATTAGGTGGAAGTTTAGTGATAAGGAATGTTGTTCAAAAAATAAAAAAATAAAAGATCAATTATATTATCCTATTTATGCTGAACCTGAATTAGGTTAATTGTAAGGTATATGATAATACAATAGATGATACTTCGACGTATGGTGTGTGCAAATAGTATGTATATTTGTATAGACACTTTTATACAAATTCAGTTTTAAAAAGGTTTTACTTATACTAAACTACACACATATAAGATAAGTGTACCTATCGTGGTTTAATATAATAATAGTAAGAACTGAGTATCAATCTCTGGACACACACATGGTCTACTAAACAATCTTTATAATTGGTTATCATATTGATTTTGATTTAGAGAAAATGATAAGTGTGTTTCAAGTGATCAGTTTTTAAAAATTTCAAAATATATAGAATTAAGTAAAGTATGAAAATGATAATGACTTTTGGTGATTTGTTTAGTGAAAGAGAGATATCATCCTAATTTAGGTTCTACTTTGGTAATTGGTTGATGAGTTGCATGTTATGGTTAAAAGATATTGATAAATAAAATCATGTTAATGTTTATAAACGTTAGACAACACGGAGTTATCACAAACCAAATCCGTAGTAACTAGGAAAGCTGCAGTGAGTATCATACAAGACAACCATCGAGCCACTACTGAAGTAGTTAATAATTGTGCACCCTTTTAATTTACGATTTCTGAAAACGTAATTTTATATTAGAATAAGAGTTGATCAGGTTCACTTTATCATACCATTAATTTAGAAAAACTATAATAATTACTGTAGATTTCTTAGACAAACTAAAAAGGAACCTGCATGATTAGAAAGTTAAGATGATATGATTTTTTTATAATCATTTCTAGTCATTAGCCATGAGTTTTTTTTTATGAATACTAGTTTTATAAATAAAAGTTAATTCATATGTTTTTCAACATAATATGATATTAAAAATTACAAACCAAAAATTTATAACTATCCATTTAAATATATATGCAACACATCAAAAGGTTGCCACAAGATTATCATAACATTAATATAATAAATACCACACCATTATTTCATCACAAGTTGCATAAAGTTTCACCAAATTATAATGATAACTAGTGGGCATTCCAGTTCGCGCGTTGCGTGAGATGCCCTACTGGTTCTTATTACGTAAGTTTAATTTATTCGAGACGTATAATGGTTTGTTTTTTCAGTTGCCTATTGTACGTGTTGCGCACAACATGTTTATAAGACATGGCTTTTGAGTTGAGCTTTGTCTTAACTTTGCTACCTGTTGCCCAATGGCTACTACATTCCGTTCGATGGGAGGACTGGCACCAGACGTCTGAGTTGAGCTTTGTCTTTACTTTGCTACCTGTTGCACAATGGCTACTACATTCCGTTCAATGGGAGGACTGGCACCAGACGTCTGAGATGACGCCTCAAAAAATGAATTAGATGATGATACGGAGTTTGAGAAGACAACATTCAGACAACTACACTTCTGTCGTGACTGCTAGAAAAACAACGCAAAATATTAGAAGCAACGTAGTAGTGGACGCACATGACTGAAGTCCAGCAAAATGAAAAGTAAAACCTGGTTACGATAAGACATCAAACAATCACACACCTACACACCTTATAACGCAACAAAGAAACAGACAAAGCTTGACAAACAAAACGTATACCGGTTGAATACATTTCAATAGAAGACACAAAAGGAGCATACGAATAACAAAGCATACCTGCATACAACGAACACACGAACATGTAAACAATCATTAGCCTGAAACCCTGCAAACATCTGACAAAGAAAACAACGATTAATAGGTCAATGTTACTCGAACATAAACCTATTTTTAACACACATATAGCCATTGTTCGAGCACCCAACAAAGACTATTAACATACACACAAACACCTTAACACAGCAGGTCTTTATTGGCCTAAACAAATATTTAGGTGTACTAAGTCTTGAAAACTCCAACTATCATAAACTATTAAAATCAGAGGAAAAATTAGTCTAACTACATGACAACATAAAGTCTGATTTTACTTGGACTAAAACATAAATTTAATCTTCAAACTTGAAACTATGTATTAATCGTTTCATTTTAGTTTTTTATTTCAACTTTTTTTAAATCTAAAACTCATATAGTCATTGCACCTCATATCATGATTGCATGAGAAAAGTAAAAGAGATAGGCATGACACTTATGTTCTTTGATAATTAGATCGTGAGGCAGATGATACAAAAAAAATCCTCATTATGAAACAAAAATCTCACAAAGAAAAGTGTCATGATTCATCAGGTAGTACAATAAATTATACTTGCTATAATACATATTATTAACAAATTTACATAACAGATTGCATGATCAACAACGATGAAGAAAAGGAAGAACATCACAACCGAGCCAATACACACCGGAAGCTAAACGAAGGCAACATAAGCACATGCAGGACCCAACAAATTAGAAATGGAAACATACAAAAAACATACCTGCACAGCGGATCCAAATTCACAGCTGAAGCAGAGAATGGAAAGGAAGAAAGAACATAGCAGATGATAACCGGTGTCAACAAAGGCTCAAACCCAGAAAAATTTAAGCAGGGATTGAACCCCAATCACGAAGACCGAAAACCCAATAACCATCTTAACTGAAGCAAAAAGGTGAAACATCGTTGAAAGAAAAGTTGTTGCCGAAATAAGATCAAAGGTAAAATCAGAGGCAACCGGACGCCAATAAGGCGTCGGTGGCCCCGACACCACCTAGGCACTCAAGTTGAGAAGACGACCGACGGCGATAGGGGTCGTCACTGACCTGCACACCACCACTGAACATTTGGCCACCGAAAAGAGGAAGGGGTAACGATCGACGCACAACCGACAACATGCATACCATCACTAAACCTCCGGCCGCTAGTAGGGAGGAAGTGGTAAACGGAGCGGAAGCCGAAAGCCATAGCCACCGCCCACCGGTGTCTCGCAACCCGAAGTCCCTTTCTCTCTGATGCTCCGGCCAAGAAACCCAAGAATCTCATATCAAGGGGATTCAAATTGACATATATACGATGCATCACTTTGTTGTACTGTACGTATAAACAATTGTACGAGACACTGTTCATTCAACTTCCTTTATTAACATTATATAATAAGATTTTATACAAATATTAGCGATATACATGCATAATTTTTTTGACTAAATTACATTCTAAATTATACAGATGTGTCTAAACATCTGCGGTGTTTGATTTTCATATATCATGTTATGAGTACATATGCATTAATGATTTGATATCCATCATAGTGTAATTCAAAAAAAGGCACCCTTGTTTCCCACACCACCATTTAGCATTTTACACCAGCTGAGTAAATGGTCGTTTGTCAGCTAGTAAACGGTCGTTTGCATGAGAGTAAACGGCAGTTTGCATGAAACTAAACTACAGTTTGCAGCATAGTAAACGACCGTTTACAGCATTATAAACGACAGTTTACTACCTAGTAAACGGTCGTTTTCTATTTTTAATAACTATATTAACTTTTTCTATTTATATGTATATTATACTAATTATGTAAATTTAATATAAGTATAAATAGAAAAGTTAATATATGTACATAAAAACTTATGTACATGTATTAACTTATTCTATTTATAATCGGTCGTTTCTCTTTTTTATTAATTATGTTAACTTTTTCTATTCAGAATTATATTATACTAAATTTATATATTATTAAGTTTTTATTATATTAACTTTTTCTATTTATATTTATATTATACTAATTATATAAATTTAATATAAGCGTAAATAGAAAAGTTAATACATGTACATAAAAACTTATGTACATGTATTAACTTTTTCTATTTATAATTATATTAATTTTAGACATGAATAGTTAAACGATAGTTTACAAGTTAATAATCGGTCATTTTTTCCTTTTTTTAATAATTAAATTTACTTTTTTCTATTTATAATTATATTATACTTAATTATATAATTTATATATTATTAAGTTTTTATGTACATGTATTAATTTTTTCTATTACATTATTAGTTTTATATAAATTTAAGAAAAAAATTATATCTAAGTTTAAAATATTTAAACTTTATATAGTTCATATAATTTATATAATTTTCATAATTTTTGAAGTTTAGAAATAACAATTAAACTTATATAGTTCATAATTTTTGAACTTTATAATATGAATACTTACAAATGATACTAATCTAATCTATATTGAAACGAGTAACAATTTTATTTTGAAGTATATATTGACTATATCTTTGAAGCCTCATCTCGTATATTCTTTCCCACGCAGCCACATTATTACTTTTGTGAAAAATTTCATAACGGCGTTATGAAAGGCAATGGATATTCACCCTCTAAGCGCATAGAGACGTAGTGGCAACCATACACATGTGCAATAGTAATGAATTGGTGGTACATGAGTTCATACAGACCTGTCCATAGCGGAAAATAAGTCGCACTTTCAGTGGAGATAAGCATTGAAGAATCACATTAAATCTGTTGGCGATCAATATTCCCGTGTAAGGCATTATCATCCAGTGTTGATAAGGAGCCGAACCCGGTTGTAGCCATGATAAAGTACGTTTTGTCTCATCATATGAGTTGGAGAAAAGATTTCTGTATAAATTAGAATTGTTATGTAACTCGTTTAAAAGCTCATACCTCATGTTCAGCCAATATTCTTCACCGAATCCCAAGGAAAAGGAAACTGCACGAAACCCACAGTTACCATTACTGTTTATGTTCTCTATATGTGTTATATATGGATGGAAAATTTTTTAGATCTGTGTTAGTAAAGGATGATGATATAGAGAAGATTGAGTTATGTTATCTACGTTTGAACTATGTTTCAGGGGGTCAACCCCATAAAATCATAACTAACAAAATCATTCGTCGTGTAGGTATGACCTCGGGTAGGTTCAGCAGGTGAAGGGTCTGGTTTGTTTTGTTTTTGAGATTTGAGTGTTGGCCTTCCACGAGTATTTTTTTCACCATAGGCTCGTTAAGATTTATGCTGATAGGATCCCTTATGCCTTTTATCCTTTCTAACCAATTCCTTTTCACCGTGGTTTTTTTTTTGTTTCTGGTAAGCTTCTTTGAACCTCTCAAGTTCGTCATCACATTGAATATCTTCTTCATTTTCGTTTAACGATACCGGTGAAAAGTCAAGCCTCCTCCAAAATATATCTATCGAATGTAGTGGAATAGGTTTGCCTGCATTTAAATACTGTGCGATTTAACAAGCACATGGTAAGCCGCAACTAGTACGAATATGACAGCCACAACTTTGTGATTGGTTTTGAATTTCATTGGCTCGTCTCAGCTCCCCAACTAATATATACAGAGCTTCATGAGAAACATTTGATATAAAAAAACAAATAAATTATGTTTGTGTTAATGTTTTATTGTAATCCGACTTTCCTCAAAACTTGCCTTTATTTGTGTTTCCTATAAACGTACTATGTTATTTAAAATTCCTATAAATTTATCTAAATTTGACTTATCGGAATTCAAATATTTTTTTAACAAAGTATGTTGGCTTTCTACTCTGTTTGTTGTTCGTTCTCCAAAATTTAGATGTTGATCAATTCACGCAGACACGAACATCTTTTATAATTTTGCAACCAGTTGACATCTAAATAATTAAATACAAGTGTAAAGTTAAATCAAATATGTTAGTTTAAATATATAAAATAAAACCATAAATTGAATAGATCAGGAAAATACTTCGATGCTTGTTCATCAACTTTGTCTGCAATCGTGTTCGATTTTCATAGTAAGCCTCAATTGTTGGAGATTGAAGCAGAAATCTCCAGTAATACATAAATTTATCCCACTCAGTCCGAGACTTGAAAGATAGTCTGCAGTGCTTTCTGATATTCTTCTGTATATGATATCTACAAAGCAATTGGGTTGCTTCTGGAATAATTACTTGGCATCCATCCATTAATGCCAACTCTCTATCTGTGACTATGACATGTGGTACCATATAGCCATCCAATGTTTTTCTCAGACAATTTAGAGCCCACTTGAAATTTCTTTTTTCTCATTTCGTATGAACGCGAAAGCAATACAAAATGTCTTGTTTGTTGAAGTTAAGCCAACAATTTGAAGAAAAGGGAGTCGAACCTGTTCGTCTTGTACGTGCAATCTAAAATAATCACATGCGAGAACGCACACCATATTTTAATGAGGTGGGGTTGACAAAAAACAAATCATTTAATTGATTTGATTCATCATCGGTAGTAAAATCATAGATGTATCCGCCCATCTGCAAAGATTGGAGAAGTGCTTGCATTGGGGTGGTTCCAACTTTATTAAACTTTCGTATCCTTGTCCATGCATCATACACGGTTTCAATTGTGGATACATTTTTATCATTATTTTCTTTTAAAGTCGTAAGAATATCACGTGGCTACATATTTTTTCTTGTAAGATCTTCCACCAGTGTATACTCTTCTTTAGACATGACCCTCCAAAAATTTAGAAGGTTCATGGTTATGTTCGTCACACACAACATGTATTTTCCAACTTCCATCTTCTTCATGATATTTTGCTATAAGTTGAAATGGACATCCTGCCTTCTTTGTGCCTGAATGCTTGGTTGAATATGATGTTGACTTGTATACACCACCACGATCTCACATAAGAAATGCCTTGTTGACGAAGCCGTATACAGTCTTCTTCGTTTGTTGTGTGAAATAACATATCCAAGGGTGTGTGTAGTGTTTGCACCCAATCCATTAACCCCTCTCTTGTTTGGTACACCCAATCATTATAAAATTGAGACATTATTGACTTGAATTACGATGGTGTATGAATAAATGAATTTGAATAATTGATAATTGTGAATTGTGAATTACGAATTGTGTATTCTGAATTTATAGGCATCTTCCGGTCACTTTATTGCTGAAGAATTGACACAGTTACCAATACAATTATTGTGAAGAATTGGTACATCTTTCCTTGTCTATAATCTGGCACAGTTTCCAATACAATTATTTCCTTTATTTTCATATTTTTATATTTTATTGTTTACAATAACCCAAACATAAATAAAATTATTATACATAGAAAAACCAAATTACAATTTTACATAACTTAAAAAATTACATTATTATACAAATAAAAATAAAATTACATTATAAAATACATTTCTATTGATAGGGGTCTTCAGGAGGGTCTTGATATGGAGGTATCCATATTTGATTATTATGTTTAAACCTCCACCTAACTTGTGGATAATCTGCAATCATGTCCATCCGTATAACATGTTCACGATCAACAAATCTTGACATAAGAACCCGCCCGTTTAACCTTGCCACGTTCTCAGGGGTGAGAATGTGTAAAGACTCGTCGAGTCGAGTAACATATGTACCACCACAAATATGACCGCTTTTTTATACCCGTGCAAGTAGTAAAATAACCAGCAAACATATATGCCAGATTACAAGGCCTCCTTTTAATCAAACAAAATAAAAAAAACAAATCTTTTTTAGTCACCCCACCACTGGTCATTGATGTGAGTGTGTTGAAATGCTATTTTAAGTGTTTAAATGTTAAATATTAAGTCTGATTACTTGTATTTATGCATTTGATCATGTTGAATAGGTTAACTAGGAGATTGAAGTGATTTTGTAGGTAAAATAACCAAGTTGGAAGCTTCCATGGTGATACAAGGCGTTGAAAGGGTCAAGAAACAAAGATTCAAAATGCAGCAGAAAAGTTTCCACCGTAGCCTACTATAGCCACCGTAGGCTACGCCAACATCAGCCAAAAAACAGCAGAATACCCTCCAGCGTAGGCTACGCTGGCTGGCGTAGCCTACGCCAGAGCCTTCGGGAAACACCTATAAAATCGCGTTTTTGTTAGGTTTCATCCACCACTTGCCCCCATTCGATCTAGGACGATTTGAGACGAATTTTGGGTGTTTCTAGACCTGTGATTCACCATTCTACATCGTTCTAACACCATTCGATCATCCGGGATGCAATTCAACAACGATTTTGAAGATCATTCAAGAACAATGATCGGCTAAACTTCTCGTGATCTACTTCGGGTAACGGGTTTTGTGTGATTAGGTTCTTGTTTTTGTTAGACTTGCGTTGGGGTTGAACTTTAGAAACCTTTAAGTTCTTTTATAAGTTTAACTTGTGTTTTGATTATTTAAACAATTATGTTGGTTGACCTTTGTTTGAATGTCGTATGATCTTGCGCAAATCGTATGGTTGTAGAGTTTTGGTTACTAATTGAATTGGTATTGTGTATTAAGACCTGTTAAGTCTTGATTATCATTATCATTTAATCATTACACGTATAGAATCCCCGTTAAGGATTTTCCACCAAGTTGAACTAAATGATTACTGAAAACCAAACCTTAACCCTGAAGTGGATTACTCTTTCTTATAATTGTCTTCTTAATCAAGTTTATTCCTTTGCAATTTGTTTTCTTAGTTAATTCCTTAATCATTCCAAAATCCAATTTTTACAGCCAAGAGGCAATAGTTAAGTAATTTGATAATTTAGTTAATCGTTTCTTATAAATCAAGTTACAATACACCGACCACTAATTCCACGAGGTTCGACAACCCTACTTACCCTAACTAGTTTAGGTGAATAGGAACACACATTTTAACATCTTATTTGATTGGTACTTCGACATCGATCAGTCATCCAACGTCCAACTATAGTATGACCAATAACGCGATAAAGATATCTATACAACAGATCGTTCATTCTTGTAGCCTTTGTTTTATTGTTAGGCATATGTTGGTCATCACCAATTTCTTGCCAAAATATTTCATCATTATAATCTTCTGGAAATTGCGTAAGATCGTTCAAAAAATCAGATTGATGGGTCTATTGAACTGTATATAAACCCATCAAAACACCAAACTCGGCCACAGAATAATTACGTGGCACCCCCCCGAGCACGAAACAGATAACATCGTTATCACTGTTAAAAAAATATATAAGTTCAATGACATATATATATATATACATACATATATACATATATATATATACATATATATATATGTATATATATGTATATATATATATATATAATCCAACTAGATTTGTATACCTATAGTTATGATTGTTCGAGTTGAAATTAAATGTGGAGTAAAACTCCAAACAAAGCTCCTTATATTGCGGGCCACTAATTGCAAAAAATCTGCTCCACGGCTCGTTCATCATGTTACGAGCACGAGTAAATTCCCCCACGTCCCGTAACAAGCTCCAAGATATCGAATGTGAAGCCTCAAATTCTTTATCTAAAAGCTTTTGAAGCCTTTTATATTAATCTGATTGTCGACGAAACTGAAGCCATGGATGATTCGAAGCACGAACCGACGCTGTATCTTGACGTGAACTTGAAGCCATTACCTAAAATAATTACAATCAGTAACAAAATAAAATATATATTAAACTAAATTTTATTATAATAATAATAAACTAACCTTTGTTTTAAAAAGAAAAATAATGAGAAGATGATGAAGGTAATTTTCGTGGATACAGTGAAGAAGGTGAAGAAGATGATGTGAATGGAGGTGAAGAAGCAAGATGATGGTGAAGAAGGAGGTGAAGAAAGATGAATAATGGTGGTATAAATCGAGTGGGTTCGGTTGAAAGGCTAGCAAACAAATTTCGAGTTGTCAAATCCTACACACTAAACGACATTTTACTTTAAACCAAACGTGTGTTTACTTTTATGACAAACGACCGTTTACAGTTAAGACAAACGACCGTTTGCAGTGATCTAAACGACCGTTTGCAGTGATCTAAACGACCGTTTACATTGTCCAGTCACATCAATGGTGTATGAAACAGAACCCTCATGAAAACTATGACTTGATATATTTTCTAGTCTTCTTTCACTAGAGAATTTGCCAACGGTGGATATTCTCAGAGCTAGAAGAAACGCATGCTAATGATGTACATCATAGGACCTCTATCCGCGTATTTTTTTCTCTGTATTAGACTATCCGTCACAGACCTATCACATAATTACGTATTTATACCAAAAAAAAGTATTTTTTTTTTGAGTTTTGAGAGACTCATCCCAATTAACTAAAGGATGTTGGCCGTTGGTTTTCTTAAAATAAATTGAAGAATGCAAAATAAATTTATGAACACACAACTACGTATCGAAACTATATATAATATTAATTTATAAAGTTTACCAACTTTGATGTGACACTCCTAGGTTTGTAACAAACTAAACGTTTAGTGAACAGTTCGTGAATCGTTCGACGGGAAGTTCGTTCGTTTAATAAAGGAACGAACAAGCAAATTTCGTTCGTTTAGTTAAATGAACGAATATGAATAGAGGTTGTGTTCGTTCATTTATGTTCGTGAACGTTCGATAATGTATTCGTTAACGTTCGTTTGTGTTCGCTTATTTAAAAGTTATATTTGACATAATTACGTTAAGTACTTATTTATATTTGATGGATATTATATAATGTTTGTGATTTTAATTATAAATCAATATACGATGGTTTGTATTTGTTTGTTTTAGGAATTTTCGTTTATGTTCATTAATGTTCATAAATATTTGTGTGCGTTCACTTCCCTTTGTTTATTTTCGTGAACAGTTTATGAACATATTTATTTTATTAATAAAGTGAACATGAATAAGAAATCTCGTTCGGTAAGCGTTGGTAAACAGTTCATAAACAACTTATTTTCTTAATGAACGAACATGAACAAGATCTCGTTCGTGTTCGTTTGATTCGTTTACAGCCCTGTACACTCCAGATAATATTAGTTTTTTAAGACGAACGCTAAAAGTTTTGTACTTGAAAGTTTGGCCACAAAGCTTTTATTAAAATTTAAATATCTTTATTATTTTATGTAATGAACCCAAAAGTTTTTTACTTTGAAACGTTGTCATCAGGGTTTCTTTTTTTCGTTTTTAATAATCACAGTATATCACTCAACTTTAATTCAACTTACAATATACATATCATTTATCAACTTACTACTTTTCAAATATGATCACAGCCCAAAACTTTTTCCCCCTTAACTTTAATTAATTAAACATACAATATGAGAACATTTTTAACCACTATTATCATACGGTTCAAGATAATTTTTAATCAAAGCATAAATGTACAAATTATTAAAAGTACTTTAAAGTTTTGCTTTCTATATAAAGAGATGCGGCTTATATATCCTTCTCGTTTGTTTTTATTTTTATCTATATCTCGATATAACTTTTGATATAAATAGACGTTGTGTATTTCCAGCCCCATCAACAAAACCGCCACAATGCACTTGTTTAATTTACGTATTCTAGTTAACATTTAATCAAAAGATGGTAAATTCTCATTAAACATTATTTAAAAGATAGTACTATGAACTTAAAACTTTACAACATATTTTTAAAAACAATTATTGCTTCTGGTTCTTATTATTAATGAGTTACTCTCCCTCTGAAATTCCAAAAGTTGTTAATCTCTTGATTTTTAGTCAGGTATAAGTTATATTGCCACATCAAGGACGGCACCAAGAGTGATATTGCAATGTCAAGGAGAAGATATCCACTAAAAACTTATATTTATAAATAATAAGTTAAGGTTCCATTTTAATTAGGGACGACAAAAAAATCCGAGCCTTGTTGAGGTGTGAAGACTTTTGGGTTTTTGGATGGAGTTATGGGTCTAGCCCATTGAAACTTCTTGAAACCCTAATTAATATATAGAGCATGTCATTGTATTGTAATCTTGTCCATTGAGCTTAATAAAATACCTAGTTGCAGAGAGTGGACGTAGGTCATCTTGTCCGAACCACTATAAATTCTCGTGTTTTTATTGCTTTCGTGTGCGTGCGTATAACAGTGTGTGGTTGCAGAGAGTGGACGTAGGTCATCTTACCCCTGTTTCCGGGGTTCGGGGCCACCATCTAGGGTTTCTGCCGCCGCCGCCACCTAGGGTTTCTGCAGACGCCTAGGGTTTCCGCCGCCGCCGCCGCAATCGTCTAGGGTTGCCGCCTTCGTCGCAATCGTCTAGGGTTCTACGCCCGCCTAGGGTTTTGGTTGGAAGTACCGGGTCTGGTTTGTCTATCCTTTGTTGACTGGTTATCAACTGTTCAGTGTGCCTGTTTCGTTTGTTTTTTTGTCTTTGGTTTGCTATTATGGCTGAAGACGGGAAGACTGTGATTGAAAAGTTCAATGACACTGATTTTAGTTGATGAAAAATTCAGATAGAGGCATTACTTTGTCAAAAGGATTTGGATATGGTACTAAATAAGAAACCAGAGAGCATGGAGAAAGCTGAAGAAGTAGTTTGCAATTCCGAGGACAAGAAAGCTAGAGCGACTATTATGTTATCTTTGAAGAAGAGCGTTGCTTTTAACATCATGAAAGAAACCACTGCAAGTGGTATGATGTTGGCTCTGTCAAATATGTATGAAAAGCCATCGGCAGCTAACAAGGTGTTCTTGATGAGGGAACTGTTCATGACGAGAATGAAAGAGGGAAGCTCAGTCACCTCCCACATTAATGATCTGATGTCTATTCTTACCAGATTAGAATAAGTGGGAATAAAATTTGATAATGAGACTCGAGCTTTGGTGTTGCTATCTTCACTGCTTGATAGTTGGTCCAGGACAGTAACTGCTGTTACAAATTCTATGGGTGCTAACGACATGACATTTGAAAAGATCTGAGACATTGTAATAGGTGAATACACGTGTCTGAAAAGTGAAAATGTTGGATCATCTTCTGAAATGTTACATGTTGGTAGTGGAAGGGAAAATAGCCGAGCCAGTGGGAGTCGGGGAAAGAATTCAACTGGGACTTGGAAAAATGTGAGGTACCGGATCTGCAACGAGGATGGACATACTAAGAGTCAATGTCTAAAGAAAAGTCTAAACACTACTGTTGAGGATGTCAATGATGGTGACGTGTTAATTCTTGAGGCTGAAAACAGTGTGGACTCTTGGATCATGGATTCTGGTTCTTCGTTTCACGACGTACATAGCGGTGAAATGATGGTGAATATGAAAACAGGCGATTTTGGGAAGGTACGTCTCGTTGATGGCAGAATGCTTGATGTAATGGGCATGAGTGATATTGATTTGGTGACTCCATTGGAAACTACATGGAACTTGAAGAATGTCAAGGTGATTCCGGGTTTGAAGAAGAAATTAATTTCTGTTAGTAAATTGGATGAGCAAAGACTGGAAGTCAAGTTTGGTGGTGGTAAATGGAGGGTAATCAATGGGAACCGGTTCGATTGCTCGTGGTGATAAGCATGGGTCATTATACATGGTGGAGGTACCTTCTGAGGGACTGATAAACCTGATTAAGCAAGTCAAAGTCGTGTCCGTTAAATCTGCTGCTAAGAGAGTTCATTTTGCAAACATGAAGTCTGGAGCAAAGATTGTAGCTGAATGGGGTCATAAGTCTAAACCAGTCAGAGGATTTTAGGACCAGTGAAGGCGTGGGGCATGTTCCGGGTACAATCAAGAAGAATTATTGGGTTTTGAAGACTACGACTGGAAAAATCTCTCCTGGTGATTGTTTGCTGAATTTGGAGAGTGTCAGTGGTTTTCGATGTATCTTTGAATCTGGTGGATCGTGTAAACCAGTTGAGACAGAGGATGGGTCATTGGTGGAATTTTCCACGACTGGGTTGGAGCTCGGGGGAGCTTCAACGGGCCCTTTCAAGTAATTGATAAAAAAGGGCCTCTGAAACTAGGGGATTTGGATTAAAATCTTAGCTTGTTCTTTGGAATTGAAGGCTTGGAGGATTTTTGTTACTTGAAGATTACTGATGACAGGGTTTCTTTGTACTTAGATGGCTAGCTGGAGTATTCGCAAGGCCTTCAAGTGGGAGATTGTTAAGGTGTGAAGGCCTTTGGGCTTTTGGATGGAGTTATGGGCCTGGCCCATTGAAGCTTCTTGAAACCCTAATTATCTTTATATATAGAGCATGTCATTGTATTGTAATCTTGTCCCTTGAGTTTAATAAAATACCTAGTTGCAGAGAGTGCACGTAGGTCATCTTGACCGAACCACTATAAATTCTCGTGTTCTTATTGCTTTCGTGTGCGTGCGTATAACACTGTGTTTATTTTCGCTGCGTAAAGATACCTAACAAGCCCGATGGGTATACCCAAAACCCGTAACATATGGGACGAGTATACTCGAAGCCCGACGGGTATTGAGCCGGGTATGGGATTAGTTTTAAATTTTTTCGTGGGTATGGGATTAAGTGATACCCGACACGATTATCCGAAACCACATACCCGTTTACCCGAACATAGACCGATGTTAATTTATTTTTTTGATATTAAAGCAAAATGTATTGACTTTTATGGATTATTATATATGTATTTTGGATATAAAACTTTATGATATGAAATTTTAAAAGCACTTAAAAATACTTGTATTTTGGACGCTAAATTTTCAGATACTTAAATGTAGTAACGATTTTAGAATTTGGATAAATATAAGCACCTTGTTGTAGCTATTTTTTATATAAAACTTTTACAAATGAAGATGTTGCCATACTTTTTATTATAAGAAAATTTATAGCGATGATCATATTTTATATTTAAAATGGTAGACTTAAAAATATAAAAATAGAATTGTATAAAATACCCGATGCGTATCTCTCAACACTCACGAGATGCCAGTCATCCGAAACTAATGGGTATACCCGATACCCGTGGTTATGCCCAATACCTGACGGATAATTACCCGAATAATACCCGACGGTAACAGGTCAGCTATGAGACAAGATTTCATAACCGGGCATGAGCTCGGGATTACTAATATCCGGTACGAACCCAGCCTATTGCCATCCTTAATTTTAATACTGTAATACGTTTTCATTTTCTAGAGTGGATGATGCACTAAACACATAGAATCTATGAGCATGAATGGATACGGGGTCTAATCATTAAAGCGGACCCATCACATAAAGGTTTTCTATCCTTTCAGGGGTCATAAAGGTTTTATATCCTTTCAGGGGTGTTAAAATATTCAAAGCTTCAATGCTACCTTTATGATGTCAATCATTACTTATTACCTTTTTGATGTCAAAGTTTTTGTTAGCTAATTTCTTTGTTTTTACTTTTTTTGTAACGTTTGATAACCGGAGGTAGCAAAGATGCGCATACTAAAGTGGATGTATGACACACAACGATGGACCGGATAAGGAATGAAGTTTTCGGAAGAGGTTAGGGGTGGCATGTATCAAAAATGAAATTAGAGATGGAAGATTGAGATGGTTTGATCATGTCCAGATGATGGCCCAGTTAGTATAGTAAAAAATCTCATCATAAAAGGGAGGAGGAGTAAAGGAAGACCCAATATGATGTGAGAGGAGAGGATTAGACGGGATTTGATTGTTTTGCATCACTCTGCGGACATGATCCATGATAGGTTTTCTTGGAGGCGTAGGATTAGGGTTATAGACTTCTAGCCTTCTAGGGGAGACATGTTTACTTAGGGTGGTTTAGCGTTCTTGTTATTTTAGGTCTTTCTAGTTTCTACACACTTCTGTGGCTCTCTAGTCATTGTTACTATAATTTTATGCTTTTTAGCTTCACTTTCTTTGCTTGCGTGTACACTTCAGTTTTACTTAGCTTAACATAAAATTGCCATGTTTCACTTCGTGACCTATCTACCTTAAGTGTTTGTTGTATCTTTGTATACTATCATATTATATGTTAGCGTATGATATCTTTGATCGAAGCAGGTTTACTCTTGATATCTTATTGTCTATCTTATTTATGTATGACATCTTGTTGCATGCTTTATCTATGTATGCGTCCATTGTTCATCCTATTGTATGCAATATATGATATATGTCACATCTATGTTTGGAGTCGAGGAAAGATTCCTTCCATCATACCCCTCTCAGACCCTACAAACAGTACGTTTGCTATATGTGGGATATATATACTGGGTATGTTTGCTTTTGTTTTTTAGTTAGGATATAAATATTACAAGATTAGAATAAGAACACTTGAACTTATACTCTTAAAAAATTTCAGTAATAAATGTTTGTTCCAAAAAAAACATCAATAAGTTTCAGTTAAAATGTATCATAAAAAATAATAATAAAATAAAAAGATGAAAACAAGTCCATAATAAAATGACATTTTTCATATTAACTATATATATGGTGTTGACCAACGCATGATTACATGATAGTTGCCACTAACAAGTGCAACATATCATCTTTGGAGCAGCAATATGAGAGGGAGATGGTTTTGTGGGGAATGTTTTTATTTCATAATTTATATACTCTTTAGAAAAAGTATTATTAAAATCCACTTAATCAAAATATATCAAAGTATATCACATATAATACGCGTAACATGTTGAATAGGGCTTAACCTATACATATAATATTTATTTTTTATTTTTTAAACTAAATGACTATTTGGTGGTATTTTAATAGTAATTAATAGTCTACCTCTTAATGATCACAATCTTTTAATGGTTAAAACATAAACTTAATACTGAATGGTTAATATATATTAAGAGGTTATTGAAGCAAACTATCAAACACATTTATGTAGATTATACATGTGTAAAGTAATACAAATATACTTTAATTAAACACACATGTAATTTATAAACATAATCACACGTTGATTACAATTATGTAGATTGTACAAAACAAACACGATTGATTATAAATTACATATATATTATGAAAGTTGACAAGATTGCGGTGCTAAAGAAATGCCTTCAAGATGTTCCTATTTGGTTAATACATTACTAACCTCAATCGAGTAATTTGGTAATCTAAGGAGCATATTAGTTAAAGATCGAAATCACTGGTTGTCTAAAGACCTATGAAGAGACGCTTCATGGTTTCCAAGAATGTGAAGGTAAAAGGTATGCTCGTCACACAGGGAACGTCGGTCGCTAGTTTAAGACACTATGGTGATTTGAATCCGATGTTTGGTATTTGAGTATATGATTAATGCATTTCATATACATGTTATTATATGTTAATTATTATAAATAAATAATATTATTTTATTATATATTATTGAGTTATATTTTTATAGATTAAAAAAGAACAAGTCACATTAAGTTGTTTTATACCGGTATGCTAATCGAGTTTCGTGATATTATGAAACAAACACGATCCATCAATTTAAAACACATAACATAACAAATAAACAAATAAATTTGTTTACAAGGTCATCGTCAAACAAATCACGATGAAATATGTAAACATATCCAACACAGAAAACAACCACAAAACATGTTTCAATCGGTCCATATTCTACGATAACACCAAAAATAAGGGGAACATACAACAATTATCAAAATGTTTGTACATTTCAATTAAGGGACATTTATGGAGGTTCGTTTTTTTTGTCCAAACCAATTAGTAGTCGTCTATCTGAGTTTTGTTTTTCTATAAATGGAAAGTTAATTTAAATCGACTAAAAGTAAAATATTTAGTTTAGCTTTATTACCTGATAGGTTAGAACCCATGTATTACATGAGTTAAATAAATAAAACATATTAAAATCATTAGTTTTATAAATATTTTATTTTCTAGGTGTTATTATCCATTGGTGAAATGAAAATATAATGAATATTTAAAAGTAATAACACATAATGAATTAGAAATTATTACTCTATATTTAATATGTATTAATAAATTATTAAAATAACTACATTTATATTTTATATGTTTAATAGTTTAGTTTACTATTAAAATAATTATCATTTAATATGAGAGAGACAAGAAACACAAATATAAATATATTTGTTTTAACATAATTTAGTTAAAAAGGAAAGTCAAATTAATTGTTTTTATAATTTTCGTATTTATTATGAGAGAGAGGCGAGAAAATGATTTCTTATATATACTAGAATGATAACACGTGTCATTTGATATGATAGAATGATGACACATGTCTTAAGAAAATCTTCTTTTATTATAAGTTATAGATTCAAACGTTGTTTTTGGCAATTTTTATTTTAATTAAACATACATGGATAACAATAGTTATCAAAACATACCTACAAGGCTACAATCTCCTTGACTTAATCGTATGGGCCTCTTCTAGGTCTTCTTGAGTCACATTAATTTAAAGTGAGATTCAAGATAAAAACTTTAATTATGCTTAGGAAAAAGAGTAGCTAAATTAATTTGAAGTTCATGAATTTATAAGTGGGCTTGGCAGAATCGAAAGGATTGATACAATACATAAAAGTGAACAAATTAGGCAAGCATAAAAGCAATAATGAATGGGCTGAAAATAAAATCAAGTTAGTGGGCTCGTGGTTCAAAATTTAAAACGGGATGAATAATTCTTTACTCGTGATCAAGAACTGGACTCTGGTTTGGTTATGTATAATGTTTATACGATGAGTGTTATTTGTAATTGGCATATTGAATGTTTATCGAATTGTGACGATTTAGATCTGTACCTATTTTTTGTGTTATTTGTTTGATTGTCTTAATCCCTTGAGTAAGGAAATCTTATGAAGAACTTATTTTGATTAGGGTTTGTTGGGTTTGTGGAGTCTTGATTTGGGTTTAGGTTAAAAGACAACTTAATGGCAGATTAATTAAATTAAAGACCTGACTCGTTTTTTATTTGATTGTAGCCTATTAAGGTTTTCTTGGGGATTAAATTGTAAACCCTAATTTTCCCTATTTATATCGTGTATTGTACTTGCAATTCCTTACGAGTGAGACCGAAAACAATAAAAGTATCATCCTGGTTGTAGCCCGTGGACGTAGTCACATCGACCGAACCACGTTAAATCTCGCATGTTTGTCTTTTTTATTATCTTTCTCTTCGCAGTTTGATTGTGATTGTGTGTGGATCTACACCTGGATCCTTAACAAGTGGTATGAGAGCTACGACTCGTTACACATGAGAGAAACACAACGAGAGAGGAAACGTGATCTCGGGTTTTCGGTCGGCAGCCTAGCCGCCACAACCCATCTTTTTCTTTGTTTGTGTAATTGTCGATTGATATAAAAGAAAGAAAAAGGAAGTTGTTTGCCTGGGGTTGTGTGTATTCATCGAAAGAAGCAGAAGACTTTTTTGTCTTGGGTGCTTGCTATCTTTCATCCATTACAACAAAGAAAGAAAAAAGGCAGCAAATAGCTTGTTTTTTATTTATATTATTGTTTCGCCAAACAAAGAATAGAATAAGAAAAACAGGTTGGTGTCTTTTGTAACCTCGTGATAGTGAACCATCGGCTTTCAATCATAAAGGAACAACAGGTTATAAGTTTCTGTTTGTTTCAGTTTTTTATTAGGGTTTGCTATTGGTTGAATATAAGGTTCGGGTATTTTTGGCTATCTGGGTTACTTTTGTTTGTCTATTCAGTTTGTTTGGTGCAGGAGCGGTTGTCGGGCAGTTTAGCCGGATACTTTTTTTGTTGTGATTGTCGGGTATTATTTGTATCCAAGTATTCTTTATATTATTACCAAGATCCAAAGTCGGGAATTCAAGCATATTGTTGAACTCGTTTGTTTACTAATTTTTTAAGACTGAGGAAAAAAGATAGTGTTCAATAGAACAACACTCAAGTTCAGGCAGCCGGCCACAGTTGTGTTTGGCACTACCTTCAGTCTTGCTTGATTAGTAAACAAATTGTAGTTTGAGATAATGGCTGAGAGCGAAAAACTTCAGATTGAGAAGTTTAATGGTAACGACTTTGGTTGGTGGAAAATGCAAATGGAAGATTTGCTTGTTCAGAAAGACTTGGATGTTGTTTTGGGTGATAAACCAGAAAAGATGGAAGCAACTGAGTGGGAAACTTTAGATAAAAAGGCCAAGGCGGTTGTTAGGTTGTCGTTGACAAAGGATGTTGTGTTCAACATTCTGAAGGAAACTACAGCGAAAGGTATCATGGATGCGTTATCTAATATGTACGAGAAGCCTTCGGCAACAAATAAAGTTTTCTTGATTCGAGAGCTAGTTAATACAAAGATGAAAGAGGGAAGTTCAGTTTTAATGCACATCAACAACTTGAACTCTATTTTGTCAAGACTTGGGTAAGTTAGAATCAAATTTGAGGATGAGGTTCAGGCTCTACTACTATTATCATCATTGCCTGATAGCTGGGCTGGTACTGTTACATCGATTACTAGTTCCACCGGCGTGTTCACTTTAAAAGGGATTCGGGATATTATTATAGGCGAAGACATCATACGAAGAAATTCAGGTGAATCATCAAGTGAATTACTAAATGTTAGCAGAGGAAGAAAGAATAACAAAGGTAGTGGGAGCAAGAACAGGAAAAGGAGTCAGTCTAGGGCTCGGAATGATGTGACATGTTGGAACTATAAACAGGTTGGACATTTCACGAATCATTGTCCGAATGATAAAAAAGAAGTCAACACTGTAGGAGACTACTCAGATGATGCTTTAATCTGTAGCATGGAGAGTAGTGTGGATTCCTGGGTCATGGATTCTGGAGCTTCGTTTCATGCTACCCACAGCAGCGAAGCATTGTAGAACTGTTACATCGATTGCCTGATAGCTGGGCTGGTACTGTTACATCGATTACTAGTTCCACCGGCGTGTTCACTTTAAAATATTCGGGATATTATTATAGGCGAAGACATCATACGAAGAAATTCAGGTGAATCATCAAGTGAATTACTAAATTTTGGCAGAGGAAGAAAGAATAACAAAGGTAGTGGGAGCAAGAACAGGAAAAGGAGTAACTCTAGGGCTCGGAATGATGTGACATGTTGGAACTGTAAACAGGTTGGACATTTCACGAATCATTGTCCGAATGATAAAAAAGAAGTCAGCACTATAGGAGACTACTCAGATGATGCTTTAATCTGTAGCATGGAGAGTAGTGTGGATTCCTGGGTCATGGATTCTGGAGCTTCGTTTCATGCTACCCACAGCAGCGAAGCATTGTAGAACTGTTACATCGATTGCCTGATAGCTGGGCTGGTACTGTTACATCGATTACTAGTTCCACCGGCGTGTTCACTTTAAAAGGTATTCGGGATATTATTATAGGCGAAGACATCATACGAAGAAATTCAGGTGAATCATCAAGTGAATTACTAAATGTTGGCAGAGGAAGAAAGAATAACAAAGGTAGTGGGAGCAAGAACAGGAAAAGGAGTAACTCTAGGGCTCGGAATGATGTGACATGTTGGAACTGTAAACAGGTTGGACATTTCACGAATCATTGTCCGAATGATAAAAAAGAAGTCAGCACTATAAGAGACTACTCAGATGATGCTTTAATCTGTAGCATGGAGAGTAGTGTGGATTCCTGGGTCATGGATTCTGGAGCTTCGTTTCATGCTACCCACAGCAGCGAAGCATTGTAGAACCTAAAAGAGGGTGATTTTGGTAAGGTAAGACTAGCAAACAATGATGTTCTGCAGGATCGGGTTTTGTCACTTAACACTTGTTTTCTCTCAAACTCGCTTATAATATTCACTCAAACAAGATGAAGCAATGTCTTTGACAGGAGTTGATAGTAATATAATAAGTAATCAATGCAACAAACAGAAATATTTTCAAGGCACTTGTATATATTACTTCTCAACTCAAGATTACAAGACACTTACAAGCATACTACAAGAGTTACAATGAGAAACTATATATACTAGATCCTACAGCCGGTTATACTTGATACCAGCTGGAAACCTAAGACTAAAGCATATACTACAATGCTATAGTTAAGGTATCTTAGATAAAGTATTATCTAAGATATGGTAGTCATGACATGTCCATGACTTACCTTTTGTCACCAACTAAAGATGGCAACTGTACTTAACATGAAAAGGTAAACAGTAGATTAAAGTATGGTCAACTACATGGCTTTTGAGAAAACGCCATGCAGTATCTCAGAGATTTGCAGCGGACTGTCAGACAGACCATACTTATGTCTACTGGATAATAGAAGTGTTCTTCCGAAGGTTAACTGGCTTCGGAAGAACAAGTTCTTCCGAAGCCACTTATACTTCGGAAGATGCTTCTATGCTTCCGAGGCTTTAAGGACTTCTTTATTCTTCGGAAGTTGACTTCAGAACTTTGTCTTCAAGTCTTGAACCTTCGGAAGTATCTTCTTTACCTTCGGAAGTTGGAGTTCTCCTTCGGAAGTGTATTTTACACTTAGACTTCGGAAGAACTCTTTCTTCCTTCGGAAGTCCCACACTTGGCTTCGGAAGTCCTTTGCATGTAGTACTCAAAATCTTCTAAGTGTTATTGTTTTGGTTGCAACAGCCTCTTATGATCCAACAAACTCCCCCTAGGCTGATGCTACCAAAACTTCACTTATTTCTACTTCTCAAAGTTTTCAGCACCAGGGATAGAAGATATTTGTCTGTCTCTCTGTTCTTCCCGGAAGTGGTGCTGAGAAGCTTGTACAAGTCATTCGTGGATAGGAGATCCAGTCTATCACTTTGAATGACGTGTACCCTTTGTTGTGACCCCCTGAAGAGAGTTAGTTGACGGGAGTTGTAGTCATACTCCCATCTAACTATGGACTCAAGTTCAGGACCTTCAACCATTTGAAGAAAGGCTTTGCCTTTGGTTGCTGATCCTTTCCTTTGCTCCTCCTCTCTCAGTTTTGACTCCTCTTCGACCTTGCTTCTTGCAGTGAGCTCGGCCATGTGAAGGCTGCCTAAATGATTTCTGATGTGAGCAGCTACTTCGGAGTTTGAGGGGTTGGAGAATGGTTTCTCTGCTAACTCAGCAATATCGAATCTGCTTAAGTGTAGCAGAGATGAGGCATTCAGCCTGTTAGTCTCACCATTCTCTCTCTCAACAACAAAGTTGTGAGAAGAGTCTTCGAACCTCCACTGGACTATCTTCTTTCTGGGTACAAGAGATTGTCTTGGTACCCTATCTCCTTTCTTTGTGTCCAGCAGAGTCACCAGCCTTCTCCTCAGCTTCTTTTCTTCCTCATTCAATGTATCTGAATTGAGGCCAAGGAGTCTTGCGGCTTGGTCCAAAGTTCCTCTTGGTAGATCAAGAAACTCATCTCTTGTGAGGGAACTTGAGGATCCATCAACATAAGTCAGGTTGATTGTATCCTCCTCACAAGAGATGTCGCTCAGAGTAGTGCAGTTGATGAGCTTGGTTTTGATCTCCTTAATTCCTCCATTGAGAGATGTTTAGAAGGCTGAGGGGATGGTTTGATTGGTTGTTGGGTAGGTTTAGGAGGTTGGGTTCTGGGTAAGGCTTTGGGTTGGATGATGGGTAGTTTAGGTGGTTGAGGTGAGGGAGTTGGTAGATGGGAAGGTGTAGGTTCAGGGGTGAAAGGTTCAGGTTCAGTTTTGATTGGGAAGGGAAAGGGTATTGGTTCAGGTTGATGTTGGGTTTGGATATTTGGCTGAGAGGTGGCTTTGAAGGTCATCCCCTGTCCCCTTCTATACATCTCCTTTCTTCTCCCTGCACGAATGTCAGCCTTGATGTCACTGACATGTCGTTGCAGGGTCTTTTCAGACATTGGACCCACTTGCCTGCCAGAGAAGCCGTGAGCCTTAAGATAGTTCTTCATCCAAGCTTTGTCACCTATCTTCTTGGCGGCAGACAGTCCAGCCTCTTCTTCCTTCTTCTTCTTCACTGCCAGCTTCTCCCTTGCAGCTCTCTTTCTCTCTTTCTCCATTTGATCTTGCTCTTTGTTAAAGAGCCACAAGATCGTGTCATTGTTGTGTGGAGATAACTCATCTTGAGAGAATCCTCTGGAGAGTAGGAAAGTGATCCTTTCTCTCCTGAGCTGCAGATCAGCTTCTCTCTCTTTTCTCAGCCTTTCTTCTTCTAAGGCCAACCTTGCTTCTTCTTCTTTTTGCTGTTTTTGCAGCAAGGTTGCCTTTTCTAGCTCTATCAGCTCCTCTAATGGTAGCAGGAGTACATCTTCCGAGGCAGCCCCTAGACTGACTAGTCTATCAATTACCTCCACCCTTCTTCTATTGTTGATTGCCTCTTGGTTGGCTGCAGCTGCTTTTGAACTTGCAGCTAACAGTTTCCCAGTTGGCAGTCTTCCTTTCCTTTTGAGTTTCTCCAGCCTTTCTTCTTCCAGAAGCTCTTCCGAAGTCATCTTCCTTTTACCTTTAATGTCTTCGGAAGTGCTAGACTTTGGTGGTTCTTGGGTAGAAGACTCAGGTTGGGTGGTGGAGGTAGGAGCTGAGGTCAATGCAGATGTAATGGCTAGTGGTTGGCTGAGAAAATCCTCCCTATTAACCTCAGATGCAAGTTCCAGAATTGCATCTGTGACTATTAGATCATCGGAAAGAGAGAACAGTCCTTCCGCAGCAGCAATTTCAGCTTCGGAAGTTTGAGTTGGTTCTTCCGAGGCTTCAAATTGTGCTTCGGAAGCCTGTGAAAATACACCTTCTGTCCCAACTATTTCAGTTGCTGGGCCATCAGTCCTAGTTTCCCCTTCGAAATCAATCTCAGGTTCCACTTGGGCCTTAGGTTGACCAACTTCCTCAACAGTGGTAGGAGGTGCATTCAATCTTTGAAGCTCTTGAGCTCCAAAGTATATCACAGACATATCTGGACTGGGTTGATCAATGAGGGACTCTAAAAGGAACTTGTTGAAGATCCTATTTAGATCCTGAAGCATCCTTTGATCCACTTGAATCACAACTGGAGGAGGCTCAGGGAAGATGGTGGTTTGTTGTTTTGAGCTCAAAGAAGTGAGAGCTTGACTGGTGGAATCCTGTCTTTGACTTAGTTCCTCAACATTCTCCCCCTTTTTGGTAGCATCATCTTGAGAGGTAGATGAGCTAGAGGAAGAGGTCAAGGAGACTTGAATGGGTACATGCCTAACAGATCTCTCAATCTGTTTCTCAGCTAGTTTTACCTTGAGATTTTCAATCTCAAGTTGCTGAGTGGCAGACCTATCCTCTAAAGTCCTAACCTTTGATTCAAGGTTTGAGACTTTAGAAAGTAGGTCTCTTATTGTGAGTTGCAGTCTTCCCTCATCTTCCTTGGAAGAATCACGGGGAGATGAGGTAACATACCTTGTATGTTCATCCTCACCACCAGATGTGGTTTCTTGGCACCCTGGTTTCCCTTGCACAATGATGTCTCTTTCAGAGGCATCATAGGGCATGGTTGCCGTAGATTCAGTCTGACTATTGTTACCACTGTCCTGAGGATCCAATGAGGCTCCTTCAGTAGTGGCAGCTGAATCTACATGAGTCCCCTCCACATCAGTGGGACTCACCTCAGTTGGGCTTTGCTGGTGTGGGCTAGAAACAAGAGGTTTCTCTAGGCTCTGTTGATCCTTAATGGGGTGTTGTGGATCAACTTCATTGCCTTGGAGAGACATAGTCTCTTCACCAGCTCCGGTCAATAGGTCAGTAAAAGAGAAGGAATGAAGACCTAAAGACCCGGGACTTTGATCAATGTCAAAAGGCATTGAGCTGTCCCTTGGTGGCTGCTCAGGGGAGTATAGAGACTCACCCTGAGGGCTATCAGCTGGGGTTATGGGCTCATGGGTCTGAGACTGAGGAGACTCAAGACCCATATTGAGGTCAATAGTGAAGGATTGGGGGACCTCTGGCTGAGTGGGAGCCCCTTGTTCCACTCTAGCCTTTTTGGTTTGAAGAGGAGGGGCTTGTTCAATCAGAGTAGATTGAACAAGGGTTCGTTTGGTTCGTCTCTGATAGGTGACTTTTATTGGTGGAGAAGGTAGATTTGGAATGGTGAGGGTTGTTGCTGGTGTGGGTTCATCACCTGTGGGGATAACAGGGATGTCACCAGGAGCCATTGGCTCAATCATACCTGGAAGTAGTGCGGTATCCCTTCCAGTGTAGTTGGTAGACACTCTCTTCAGTACTTTGAAGATAGTCGGCCTCATCTGAGGAGCAGATAGAGCAGCTGAACAGACAAGCTTACTCTGATCTAGCTCGCAGTTGATTATGTGCTGTAGAAATCTGGGATACATAAAGAATGTGTCCCTTTGCAGATTTCCCATGAGATTAGTCAGCACAAACCTGGAGTAGTTGAAGCGCAAGCCTTGTACCAACCCATGAACTAGGCACCCGAGTTCATAGGGAATTTGATCCCATCCCCCTGATTTGTTAGATAAGCAGTGGAGAACCACATGTAGCAGGAACTTCCACTTGTATGAGAAGTTGAATTTGTAGACTGTAGACCTGCTTACATCTCCACCGTATCCCATTTGGAGATAAGAGTTATCTAACTCAGACTTGGGGAATTCCGTCGGTGCGCCTTCATCATGGAGCTCAAGATGCTCCCTGATGATTTGTTCAGTAACGACCAACTCTTGGCCACATACACTTGACCTAATAGCACGAACCCCATTTAGGGTTTCAACCCGACTATTTGCCCAGAATTCGGACATTTGGTTGGTGTAAATGGTCGGGTTTACAGTCAGTGCTGTGTAATATGAAGATTGGGCTAGGAAAGAGATAATATCAGAGAAGTCGGCATCCCTTGAGGAGTCAAGGAGTGCGACTTGGTTGTGCTGAGGGTTCAGAGCCATTGGAAAGGTAGCAGAGGAAAAGTTCTTGTGAGAGAGAGAGGTAAATTGGTGAAGAAGAAAGCTTTTAGGGCAGTGAATTGGGTAAAAAGAGTGTAAGTGATTAGCCGGAAGTATTTAAATGGGTGAAATGGCGGTTTAAAGGGTGGTTTGGATAAGATGATGTGAGGGTTCAGAGGATGATGTGACAGGGGCGGTAAGGTTAAGCCATTTAAATAATCCGACATCATTAACAAAATCTTTACTTTTTACAGAGTGGGGCCCAAAAGATTTCCGTTACACAGTAAAATCCTTCTTCCGAGTATAAGGTATTTCCGAAGGTAAAGTTCTTCCGAAGGCAAATGTATTTCCGAAGGTAAATAAATTGCTTCCGAAGATACATGTTGCTTTCAAGTGGAAAGTATTAAGTGCTTCGGAAGTAGATCTGAGATTTCCTCAATCGCTTCTTCCGAGACTTAGTATACTTCCGAGAAGAAAATTATCCTATGAGAAATTTGCTTCGGAAGTTATGCTAGATATCTTCCGAAGGCAAGTTTCTCTTCGGAAAAACTTATACTTAGTTAAATAAGAAAGGATCTTTTGTAACAGGGCTTAGATTGTATTGACATAAGACTTTACATATTGAAAAGGTTTTCAAATGAGATTGACTAGTCAATGTTTATCATCCCAATAGCTGTAATAAGATATTTAAATCTTTGTTCATCAAATGCTTTGGTGAACAGATCAGCATATTGTTCATTTGAATTGACTTTGACTAGTTTGATAAGATTTTTCTCATGAATATCTCTAATGAAATGATACCTGATGTCAATATGCTTTGTCTTTGAGTGCTTCACTGGATTTTCTGTGATGGATATAGCACTGTTGTTGTCAATGTGGATAGGAGTGCTCATGAAGTTGAATCCATAGTCAATCATCTGGTTTTGAATCCACAGCAGCTGAGCACAGCAACTTGCAGCAGCAATGTATTCAGCTTCAGCAGTTGATGTAGAGACACAGGATTGCTTTTTGCATTGCCATGAGATGATCCTTCCACCAAGAAATTGACATCCTCCTGATGTTGATTTCTTGTTGATGTTGCAGCCACCATAATCACTATCAGAGTATCCATAGAGATTAAAATCACTATTTCTTGGATACCAGAGACCTAACTTAGGTGCTCCTTTGAGGTATCTGAGGATTCTCTTGACAGCAATTAGGTGAGACACCTTTGGAGCAGCCTGATATCTTGCACAAATGCAAGTTGCAAACATGATATCAGGTCTACTTGCTGTAAGATACATCAGAGAACCAATGATTGCTCTATACTGATGTTGATCAGTATCCTCCCCCTCAGAGTCAGGGCATAAATCATGGTTTCTGGGTATGGGTGTCTTTGCTGCTTTACAATCCTTCATATCAAATCTCTCTAAGATGTCATTGACATACTTAGATTGATTGATGAAAAACCCTTCCTTCAGTTGCTTTACCTGAATTCCAAGGAAAAAGTCCATTTTTCCCATAGAACTCATTTCAAACTTCTTCTTCATAATGCTCTCAAAGTCTTTGCACATTTGGTCATTTGAAGAACCAAATATGATGTCATCGACATAGACTTGAACTAGCAAAATGTCTTTCCCAGACTTTCTGATAAAGAGAGTCTTGTCAATGGTTCCTCTAGTGTAGCCGTTCTTCAGAAGAAATTGAGACAATGTCTCATACCACAGCCTAGGTGCTTGGTGCAGCCCATATAGAGCTTTATCCAATTTGCACACATAGTTTGGATGCTGTGGGTCTTCAAATCCTGGAGGCTGGCATACATAGACTTCCCTATCTATATCCCCATATAGAAAGGCACACTTGACATCAAGCTGGTAGACAGTGAAATTCTTGGATGCAGCATAAGCAAGGAAGATCCTAACTGCCTCAAGTCTTGCAACAGGTGCAAAGACATCAGTATAATCAATTCCTTCCTCTTGAGTGTATCCTTGAACCACTAGTCTTGCCTTGTTCTTGATAATCAAGCCTCTGTCATCTCTTTTATTTCTGAAAACCCACTTGGTGCCTATAGGTACTTGACCAGATGGTAGCGGACATAGGTTCCAAACCTTCTGTCTTTTGAATTGAAGCAGCTCCTCTTGCATTGATTCAACCCAGCTACTATCCTTTAAGGCATCTTCCACCTTCTTGGGTTCCATTTGGGATAAGAAGCATGAGTACAGGCAGACATTCCCATTGTGAGTTTGTCCCCTTGTTCTCACACCCTCAGAGACTTCCCCTATGATGTTTTCAGCTGGATGAGTATTGTGAATTCTAAGTCTTGGAATCACCTCCAGCTGCAAAGATAAGTCCAAGTTGGACATATTTTGCTCTGGAGCTTGAATACTTGGTCCAGCTGCTGTTTCAATCTCATTCAATGAGGACTGATTGAATGAAAGAGAAACATCATCATTTCTTTGCTGTGAAGCATCATTAACAGTTGCCTGTTCCTTCAAAATGCTGCTTCCATCAGCTTGGTGTTGTGTAGGATCACCTGAGGAGACTTGAGGATCATCAGGTGAGTCCCTTGTTGAAGTTCCACTATTTCTTGAAATGGTTATACTGTCAGATCTTTCAATAGTAGGAACTTGATTTGTTGTTCTTGGAGAACTTGGAGCAGGTCTGGGAAGCTCAAATAGTTGATCTTCATCAGAATTTCCTTGAGCACCTGTTCCAGCTGAAACATTCTCACAAGATGGTTTAGAATAGTTTGGAAACAATTCTAAATCAAAAATATGATCAGGGCCATTCCCCCTAACACAAGGAGTGTGCTCATTAACTACAATGTTGGAGGATTCCTCAAATTGTTGGTTTTTAATGTTATAAACCCTGTAAGCTTTAGAGTGGGAGGAATATCCAACAAAGATGGCATCATCTGACTTTTCAGCAAATTTTGCTAAATTGTCTTTTGTGTTAAGTATGGTACACCTGCTGCCAAAGGACCTTAGAAAGCCAATGAACGGTGGCCTCTTGTTCCATAGCTCATAAGGGGTCTTTCCATGTGGCTTTACTACAAGAACTCTGTTCTGCACATAGCATGCAGTGCTGACTGCCTCTGCCCAGAATGTTAGAGGCAGCTTTGAATCAGCTAACATAGTCCGAGCAGCCTCAATAAGTGTCCTATTTCTCCTCTCAGCAACACCATTTTGTTGAGGAGTTCTAGGAGCACTGTATTGTCTGGCAATCCCTTTTGAGTTACAGAATGAGTCAAGAACAAAGTTCTTAAACTCAGTCCCTTGATCACTTCTGATTATTTTAACCTTGTGATCAACTTGATTTTCTATTTTAAGAATAAAAGATTTTAAAGTTTCAGCAGTTTCATCTTTAGTTCTTAAAAAGAATACCCATGTAAATCTAGTAAAATCATCAACTATCACAAGGCAATATGATTTCCTTCCAATGCTCATTATACTTGTGGGACCAAATAGATCCATGTGCAATAAGTGTAATGGAGTAGTGATAGAGTTAACAACTTTGGATTTATGAGAAGACCTGTGTTGTTTCCCTTTCAGGCAAGCAACACAGTTATCTTTGCAGAAAAATTCCTTTTTAGGCAAACCATGTACCAAGTTATTTTTAGCCAATTTATTCATTGTCTTAAAATTGACATGACACATTCGTTTATGCCACAGTGTTGACTCATCACTATCAGCTTTGGAAAGAAAGCATGATACTTCTCCCATTGGGGAAGCATTGTTCATATCAAGCTTGTACATATCCCCTCTCCTGGGAGATCTAAGAAGCACCAATTCCTGAGGAATTGTCATCCCAGGTTTGAGGATGATGCACTCATGTTCTGTGAAAAGCATTTGATGCTTTTGATCACAAAACTGAGAAACACTTAACAGGTTGTGTTCAAGCTGTTTGACAAAATTAACTTTGTCAACTTTTAGTTTTCCATTGGATATACTTCCTCTGCCAGAAATATATCCTCCGGCCTCACCTCCAAACTGGACAGGACCTCCATCATAATGTTGAAATTGTTGAAGGAGAGATCTGTTTCCTGTCATGTGCCTGGAGCATCCACTATCTACTATCCAAATGTTGTTATTCTTGTCATATGGATGTCCCTGCACATAAGGTGAGAAAATTAGTTTTGATTGGAAACCCAAGCCTTTTTGGTCTTGGGTTCTTCCAATGAAAGTGACATGATTGAACCAAAGTTTATGCATGGGGGTTCAATGGATGTCTTTGAAGAAGAGGTTTGGGCTACAGCATCTTCCTTGATCTTCCATTCCATCCCTTGGTTGATCATAGAAGATGAGCTTGATGAAGCTTTTGCAGCTTGGCATTCTTCCGAAGCTTCTTTCTTTTCGGAAGAGACCTTCACCACCTTTTCTTCCGAAGCAGTCTTCTTCTGGGATGGTTTCAAGGGAACTCTTTTGTGAGTCTTTGCAGCTTTTACTTCCGAAGCCTTTTTCTTCTCGGAAGAAGAGTTTTCTTCCGAGACAAGCCTTGCTTCGGAAACAAGCTTTCCCTTTTTCAACACTTGAACCATCTGATATGGTCCAAATGTGAAACCTTCCCTGACTCCTTCTCTTTTAACATTATTTGCATAATGTGTGCTAGCAGGATTGTAATAACAATCTTTAGCCATGTGGTTTTGCAAACCACACATTATGCATGCAATGTTAATTTTCTGGGAATTGGAGGGTTGCTGTTTCTTGTTCTTTTTCTCTTCATCAGCAACCTTTCCCTTTAACTTCTGATCCTTTGGTAGGACAGGAGTACTGGTATTATACTCCTTTCCTGAATCAGAAGGTCCAACCACCTGGAATCCTGCTGATATGAATACACCCTTTTGCTTTGGGTCTATCTTCAGCTTGGATTCAGCCACCTTCTTGGCAGTTTTTCTGGCTGCTTTAGCCCTGCTTCTTCTGGCTTTGGTGGTCAGAGATTGATCATCATTGGTCTGGGAGGGCTCAATTACCTGTTCCTTCCCTGTGATGGTCATGGTCTCCACAGTTGCATCACTCTTTGACTCTTTACAAGGTGGGTCAACAGATGGAACCTCTTGCTCTTCAGTACCACATCTTGGTTGTCTTACAGACTCATAAGAGTGTGGTGGAGCAATTTCATTGGTTCCCAACCCACTTTTGTTTTGATAACAAAGTTTGGAGTGAGAGGATGATGCAAGTATGGCTTGGAAGTTTTGCTCAGCAATAGCATACTTCCTGGCTTGAGCCTCAGCTGTGACAAGCTGGGCTTGAGCCTCAGTCAATTTGGATATTAAATCCTTGATTTGAGTCTTGTAGTTGGTGTGTTCATGTTTTAAAAGAGATACAGTTTTCTCTAACTCCTCAATTTTCTTTTGGTAGTCAGATTCAGCTCTCTTAAAATCAGATTTTAGCACATTTAAAGACTCAATATCGGATTTAATTTCCATATTGTAGTCCTGGTACAACTTAACCTTAGCAATGCAAGCAGGGGTACAGAGATGTTCATATACCTTATTTTCATCTGTTCCTGCCATGAGTGCTTGAGCAGGAGTCACATCTTGAACCATAAAGCTCCAGTCAACTTCTTGAGCCATAGCTGCAGTTTCAGTTGACTTCCCATTGGGCTTTGGTGTAGAAGGATGTGTGGAGGCCTGTGAGGTTCCCGGGTTGGACTTGGGAGCCTTGCATTCCCTTGCAAAGTGGCCAAGCTGGTTACAGTTGTAACACTTAGCCTTGCTTTTGTCAAACCCAAACTTGCTAGTGATTGGGTTTTGAGGGAATTGCCTTCCAGTTCTCTTAAAGAACTTCTTCGCTCTGTAGGTAAGGAGAGCCATTTGCTGGACAATGTCCACATACTCTATGTCATCTGGACTAAAGCACTCAAGATCATCAAAGCAGAACTGATGATCATTGGAGTGTCCACTCCCTGAGACAAACGCACAGCCCTCCTGAAAGGAGCTCTGCTGAGCTTGATGAGACCTTGGAGTCTCAGGGAATGTGATGTAAGGCCCAGATGAGCAAGATGGCTGCTGGGTGTATGACAGGTACTGCTGAGACTGTGGGATACCTGAGCCTTCAGCAACCATTAAAGCGTTGCTAGCAGGAAGGCTCAAGGGTCTGCTTGCTTGGTGACCCTTCTTGCTTTCCATTTCCAAACGGTATCCATCTAGGATCCCATAAGTTCGGTCATGGTGAGAGTGTTTAAATTCTCTGTTCTCTTAATGGAGACACAGTAGAAAGTCCACTCATTGGGTAGAGCACTCATGAACTTCCTGGTAAGGTCTCTTAGTTCTTGAGTGATTCCCACAGATTGGAGGGAGGAGATAAGATCCATATACCTGAAGTATTGCTGGCTAAAAGTTTCTCCAGCAATATAGGTGAAGTTCTCGAACTGCTGCTTCAGTGAGTCCTTCTTTGAATCATTAGAGCTCGAGTACATCTGAGCAAGTGCATCAAAGAGTTCTTTGGCTGACTTGCAATGCTCAAACCCCACCATGATGGAGTTTGGGATTGCAGTCATGAGAACAGTCATAGCATTGCTGTCAATGTCGAGCCTCTTCCTATCTTCATCGGAATAGTCTTCGACATCCTTTTCGATCATGGCACCGTTTCCACCAGCAACTTTTGGCTTGTACGGGCCATTCACGATGGACTGCCACATCTTGCTATCCTGGTATCTGATGAAGCCTTCCATTCTTCTGCTCCAGGACCTGAAGTTTTCAGGATCGATGATAGGAGCTTTGGTCATCGTTCCCATTTCGACTTCAGATTTGTTGAGGGCCATTTTTGAGTGAGGTATAAGGAGGAGTGAAAAACTTGGTTGATTGGGATGGTAAGATCTTACAATCAAGAGCCTAAAAAGCTCTGATACCAATTGCAGGATCGGGTTTTGTCACTTAACACTTGTTTTCTCTCAAACTCACTTATAATATTCACTCAAACAAGATGAAGCAATGTCTTTGACAAGAGTTGATAGTAATATAATAAGTAATCAATGCAACAAGCAGAAATATTTTCAAGGCACTTGTATATATTACTTCTCAACTCAAGATTACAAGACACTTACAAGCATACTACAAGAGTTACAATGAGAAACTATATATACTAGATCCTACAGCCGGTTATACTTGATACCAGCTGGAAACCTAAGACTAAAGCATATACTACAATGCTATAGTTAAGGTATCTTAGATAAAGTATTATCTAAGATATGGTAGTCATGACATGTCCATGACTTACCTTTTGTCACCAACTAAAGATGGCAACTGTACTTAACATGAAAAGGTAAACAGTAGATTAAAGTATGGTCAACTACATGGCTTTTGAGAAAACGCCATGCAGTATCTCAGAGATTTGCAGCGGACTGTCAGACAGACCATACTTATGTCTACTGGATAATAGAAGTGTTCTTCCGAAGGTTAACTGGCTTCGGAAGAACAAGTTCTTCCGAAGCCACTTATACTTCGGAAGATGCTTCTATGCTTCCGAGGCTTTAAGGACTTCTTTATTCTTCGGAAGTTGACTTCAGAACTTTGTCTTCAAGTCTTGAACCTTCGGAAGTAGCTTCTTTACCTTCGGAAGTTGGAGTTCTCCTTCGGAAGTGTATTTTACACTTAGACTTCGGAAGAACTCTTTCTTCCTTCGGAAGTCCCACACTTGGCTTCGGAAGTCCTTTGCATGTAGTACTCAAAATCTTCTAAGTGTTATTGTTTTGGTTGCAACAGCCTCTTATGATCCAACATGATGTTACGGATGGGTGATATGGATTTAGTTGATTCAGCTGGTTCATAGACTTTGAAAGATGTTAGGGTGATTCCTGACTTGAAGAAACAGTTGATTTTTGTCAGCCAGTTGGATGAACAGGGACATGAGGTTAAGTTTGGGAATAAGCAGTGGAAAGTTGTTAAAGGGAATCTTGTCATTGCTCGTGGAAAGAAAATGGATTCATTGTATATGGTCAGTTTACCATCTGAAGGAAGTGACGTTCCAGTTCAGATGACTAAAATCCAGTTCACAGAATCTCGTGGGCAGAAGAAGGTTTGCTTTGCAAGTTAAAAACCTAGAGTCACAGGAAATATTCAGAGTGAATGTGCATGGAAGAGTTCAGGAAAACTAGTTAAAGGATTTCGTGACAGTGGGAGCACAGGTTGTGCTTCAGTTACAGTTTCTACACGACAGTGGGTTAAAAGAACTAATATTCCATCTAATAAAATCTCTCCAGATGATTGCTTGCTGAATATGGAGAGTGTTTGTTCTTAGGATGTTTCAGGATCTGGCAGTTTGTTTCAGTGGGAGCCGGCAGGAACGAAGAACAGGTCAGGGACAGATACAGCCGTGACTGATGTGTTGAAGCTCGGGGGGAGCTTCAACGGGCCTTCGGGTTAACTAATGAGAAGGCAGCTACAACTAGGAAGATTACAAGAGGTACAAGTGTTCACATCGAAGGCAGTTTGAAGATGATCAAGCCTCCAGTGAGAGATTGTTGGGTTTGTGGAGTCTTGATTTGAGCTCGGGTTGAAAGACAACTTAGTGGCAGATTAATTAAATTAAAGACATGGCCTGTTTTTTATTTGATTGTAGCCTATTAAAGTTTTCTTGGGGATTAAGTTGTAAACCCTAATTTTTTTCCTTATTTATATTGTGTATTGTACTTGTAATTCCTTACGAGTGAGGCAGAAGCAATAAAAGTATATATAATATATATAATATATATATATATATATATATATATATATATATATATATATAAACATGTCTAAATGATAAATTACACATGAGTTAAGTAAAAAAATAAAATTTGTAACTTTATTTTTATGTGTAAATGGTAAGTTTTATATATACTTAAATAATAATGTTATACATGTGCGAGATAACTAGATTTTGAAAAAAAAATTTATCACACATTATAATATATTTTAAATGATCTTTGGTCTCATGCTTATGTTTTAACAAGTTAACATAACATAAAGATTATGTATACATATCCACCAAGAAACATGAGAGATAACTTTGATCAATGGCGGAGCATCATAGGGGCCGAGGGGGGGGCGCCCTCATATTTTCGTCAGTAGTGTTAAATTTTAGTCTGATAATGTAAATCTTGGTCCAGTAGTGTAAAATATTTATATAATATATAATAATATATATATATATAGTATATAATATATATATATATATATATATATATATATATATATATATATATATATAATAAATTTCAACCCCGGTCTCACTACGAAAGAGTTCAAACTCCGTCACTGTTTTGATAACATTAAAATATATGTTTTATATGATGATACTTATATTGGACTATACTAAAGGTACGATCTTATTTTATTCTCTCTCACTTATTTTAAGTTGTCTTATAGTTCGTGTGAACCAAGTGAATATAAGAGAGCTATCATAAAGATGGACCATTATGAAACGTGTGAACCATTCACCATAACTAATGGACCAATCAAATAATTATTGGAGTAATATGCATGGCTGGTAATATTTTGTTCTTTAAATATGATGAATTATATGCATCTCTTTCATACCAAACATTATAATGTTTAAACATTTGGTTTATTATAACAAATTAATTGTTTCCCACGTGACCTTCTTTAGTGTTAATCTTCTCCTTCCTTTACCACAAACGCCATTGATTCTCTTATCTACATCCACCATCCACACCTCCGTCGTGTGAATATAATCCAAATGAAAGCCCTAGAACGTGGACCACATTAAATTTATTTGTTTTTCAATGATATAGTGTTTAAAATAAATCAACTTTTAACTTTTTATTTTGATAGTATTAATATATAAATTTTTTACAAAATTAAAAGTTAGTACTCGTAGCTTTTGTTTTGTATAGTACCTAAACCTAATACACTATGCTCAAAACACATATTATATTAATAATAAAACGCATTATATTAATAATAAAACTTGATACATTTCATCTAGGCTTTTCATCTGTTTTTGATGTGATCGATTATCTCGAGAGGCATCCCTCACTAATTCGTTGGTAGTGATTTATGTATATAAAGACTTCGTGCTCCCCCTTAGCGGCAATTTATCTCTTTTTTATATAAATATAAACCGTAACAAAAATTGAATATATTGTTTTCATTACTTTCTCTATTTTTTTCATATATCTTATGCACATTTTGTTAATTTTGTGGTAAGTTTTATGTTGGAATTGGTGTTCTTGAAATGAAAATCCGTCAAAGCTAGTATTGGAGTTCTTGTATGTGCCATACCAGACAACAATCGAGTAGTCAAGAACATGCATGTTCACATCTTTGGCATACATTTCTTTGTAGCCCTCATGGTTCTCTCAATGCATGAGCTAAAAATGCACATGGTAATGTGTCAGTCACGTCATGTGGATTCTATTATAAATATCATATAGTATGTATATTGTAATGCATTGGGCATGTCTAGCCATCGGGACTTAGGTCTCCTTTAGTCTACATTAACCATGGACGCATATGTAAAAACTAGTGGGTAACCCGCGCGTTGCGGCGGAGTTAACAATTTACAAGTCTATACTTGTTATATTTCACTTAGTTTAACAATTGTTTTGTTTTATGGTTTAAATCTCTTATACGACTTATGGTTACTATCATATGTTAGAGCTAACATATTGTTACAAAACTAATTAGCATTAACAAGAGTAATTTAATGACTCAACTTTTAAGTAAAACATAAGTGTTGAAAATGATTAAAGTTTAACGAATATTTTCAAGAATATTCACATTCGACATAGTATAGGTTGAATTGTTTTGATACAACAATAAAAAGATTTGTTATGACATTAGAATTAAATATGGATATATTAATAGAAAATCATACGGTACATTTTTGTGAATCCCTATAATAATGAGTATATATTTTAGGAAGATTTTATATAGGATTAAAATGATTAAAGCTTGCAATCCTTTATATTACTATCTTATATTTATTTGTAAATTATCATATTTTATATTAAAGAGATGTTTATCGATAGTAGAGATATAGAATATTATTATCATCATTATTATAAAAGTATTTAGCAATTATATAGTTAAGTATTCAAATAGAATAATGATCTGGTTGTCGAGACTCGATCAAAACAATTTATTATATCGGTCTTAGCTACCTTTATTGCGTAAGGATAAGTAAGGTCTTCTCCTCAGGGAATATGTGGAAAGTGTTTAATTAACGCGACTTGATTAATTAAAAGACTCAAACTTTAGAATTAAAAATGAAACTGGAATGGATTAAGAAGCAAAAGTACATAAAGCAAGAAACTTTTAAACGAATTAACTTAGATTATGAAATCGATCACTTTCGGGTTTTTTAATTCTTCAAGATCAACAATTAGTAATTCTAAATAGAGTTTGTAAGGAACAATACTAAAGTTCTCAACTTTTGATTAAAGTGATAACAAAAAAAATAATATTTTAAGACTCGTTTATTCCAATGTTACCCAATTCACTTATATCACGTTGCCTACTTTTCTTAATGAGTTCACGATGCAAAAAAACCGAAAAACTGATAATCAAGCAAACAACTTTATTTATAAGTAACTTGTTTAAATCAATCAAAACATAATGTTGCATTCAATAGACAATCTTTAATACAAAAACCTAATCAACCATACCAATCGTCTCACTTTACAAGAATCGTACTCCCGAAAGCAATCAAGAGAGAACCTAGCCACGCATCATCTTCGTCCAATCTACAATCTTGACTTGGAGAATGTTTGTGGATGATTTGGGGAGCCTTAGAACACCAAAATCACCTAAAGTTCGTTCTAGATCGAATTAGGGTTAATTTGGCTTAAAAAACTTGAAAACCCACAAAATTCGAAAAGCGTAGTTGAAGGACCGGCGTATCATACGCCCATATGGGCGTATAATACGCCCAAGACAGTTCCAATACGCCCAACTTTCTGAATTTTTTGTCAATACGCCGCCAATACGCCGACCGGCGTATGATACGCCCAGGGCGGCGTATCATACGCCAGGGCCCTGTAAAATTTTGATTTTGACATGTAACTTTTCACGAGCTTTCCGTTGACAGGTCGTGGGCCCCGTAACTCTTTTTCTTATCCCAAGTTATGCCCATTTTAAGTTATAATAGTCTTGAACCTTCGGTTTTTGCATTTCTTCACTTCTCGGGCTCTGATTTCCATCCTGCTTCTTCCATACTCTTCATGTTTCACCAAACTTAGTTCCGGTTTCCCGTTTTGCATCTTTTGGTAATTGCACATTTGGTCCTTGTGGTTTCATCATGTGCTTATTCACCTTAGAATAAGCTTCCTTAAGCTCCACTTCCCTACACATCAAAACAAACTCAAAGTAACTTCGTTCTATACTTACAACGATATAAAATCACATAATTAGATCAATTAAACCTTGAATTATTATCACTCGATCAAATAATACTTATTTACAAATTTTATCATTGATATTATTATTATTATTATTATTACTATTATTATTATTATTATTATTATTATATTATATGTTATTATTATTATTATTATTGTTTTTGTTGTTGTTATTATAATTGTTATTATTATTATTACTATTATTATTTATTTTTATTATTATAAAGTATTTAGTTAAGTATTCAAATAAGATTATACTTATTTATAAATTTATATGTTAATTTAAAATATTAAAATTTATATAATATTTAATATAGTGAATTTAAAAATCTTCCAATATTAGATAATGTATTAATCAATGTATTAATTACAAGAAGTTTATTAATAAGGGGTAAAAGAAGAATGATTGCGTTGAATACTTGTACCTAATGCTTAAAAGTTGTATTAGGTATCTTAATTTTTTTTATAAAACTACATTTGTATCCTATGGTTTTGCTTTATATAGTAGTACAGTGGACACCCACGATTCGCGACGGTTTGATTTTAAATGTATATGTGAATGTCGCAATGATAGTTTTTGGGATTATCATAATTTTAGTGAGTTCAATGATATAACGCTCAGATTCTCATGGATATCAACATATGCTTTAGTGATTCGTTATTATATCATCATGGTATTGTTATTAAACATATGATATTTAATAAGTCGTAGATATTAAGTAAAACAAATACGTTAAAGGTATTTGAATAAAAACTATGATTAAATGTAGAACATTGTATCATGATTAATAATATGTTATTATTAGATTACTACATATACAATAACATGACAAAAACACAGTATTAAAGTTTAACACATCATTGTTGTTGTTGTTGTTAACTTTTAATAGAAATAATCATTACTATTAATATTATTATTTTTTAGACATGTTAAATAATATGTCATTTACTAACAAATCTATACTAATAATCCTTTACGTTGTGTGCCACGTGGCATTCTCACATTTACTCTCAAAGTAATTTTCCCGCTCATCATTCATTTCTCTCGGGTGGGTCTAAATAACCCGATTTCAATGAACCCATTAATAAGTCTCTTTCAACTAATATCACCGAAACCCTAGATCTGGTAACAAAATCCATTTTTCATGTTACAAAATCCCTATTTCATCCGAGAACGATGTAATCGGATTTCAGTTACAAACGATTGAATCCGAATTAAAGGTGATCAACAATTGATTCTTCGAATTTTGTTAAAGGTTCCTCCTAATAGGTATGTTCGATGTCGTTCTTTGATTTTATATTTGTTGGGTTTAATCTTGACGGGTCGGTTCACAAGTCGGTTTTTATTAATTAGTATTTGTTTTGTTTAGTTAACTAAATAAATAGTTTATGAAATAACTAATGGATATTGAATCTTCTGCAACTTTATATTCATATATACATAAGTGTGTGAGTGTGTGTATTTTAATTGGGGCCTGAAACCAACATTTGGTATCAGAGCTTCGTTTGTTTTGAAGGGATTGTGATCAGAAGTTGAGGAGTTACAGAAGCAGCAGCCTCTACTCTTGATCAACTTGTTTCGTGATAAGAGTCTAACCGACGGAGGTGCGTGAAAAACGAACGTGAAAAAGATCCGTCAAAGCAGGTGGCTTTGGATTTTGTTCGTTTAGCGGGTGAAAGAAAACGTTAAAGTCTGCAGCTTGTTTTCTTGTTCGGTGTTATTAGCTCTTGAAACAGGTTGGATCGTGATAAGGGTTGAAGCTGTGAAGAAATGGAGATGGTACCGTTTAAAGAAGGTGGTTCAATGTCATACCAAGTCCCAGTTTTGACTGCAACAAATTACCCGGTATGGGCTGTGAAGGTAAAAGCTATTATGGATGCGAATGGTGTATTGGAGGCTGTCGAACCACGTGTGTTAGGTGAAGAACCGGATCCGAAAAAAGGCGAAACAAGCTCTTGCGTTTTTGTTCCAAGCCATACCCGAGGAAATGATGTTACAAATGGCAGCTTTTACAGACCCGAAAAAGGTTTGGGACGGGCTGAAAACGCGTTATTTAGGAGTCGATCGGGTGAGAACGGCTCGAGTTGCAACCTTGAAGAAGGAGCTTGAAAACTTGCGAATGAAGGAGGGTGAAGCGGTTGATGATTTCGTGGCAAAGTTGACTGGTTTAGCATCCAAGATAAGGAGTCTTGGACATGAACTTGATGAAGTCGACTTGGTAAAAAGGTTGCTTGGTTCGATGCCCAAATCGTTCCTTCAGATTGTGGCGTCAATTGAGCAATGCTTTGACTTGGAATCAATGCTACTTGATGAAGCGGTTGGTAGATTGAAAGCGTATGAGGAGCGTTTGAAAGGAATGGAAAAGCCGGAGGAAACTCAAGGTAGTTTGTTGTTGACTAGTCATGAAAAAATGCACGAGTGTAAGCGTTGTGGCGGTGGAAGCTCGAACCGAGATGACTTTGGGCGTGGCCGGGGAAGAGGTCGTGGGTCCGTAAGGGGTCGAGATGGTAACGAGCGGGTACGGGATAAAAGCCACGTGAAATGTTACAAGTGTGGAGACTATGGTCACTATAACAACGAGTGTCCAAATTTGAAAGATGAAAAGGCAAATTTGATCGAGGAGGAACCGACTTTGCTTTGATGGATGAAAATGTCAAGATTAAGGGGTGAATGTTGGGTTTAATCTTGACGGGTCGGTTCACAAGTCGGTTTTTATTAATTAGTATTTGTTTTGTTTAGTTAACTAAATAAATAGTTTATGAAATAACTAATGGATATTGAATCTTCTGCAACTTTATATTCATATATACATAAGTGTGTGAGTGTGTGTATTTTAATTGGGGCCTGAAACCAACAATATTGACTTCGTTTTTGAAATCTTGATCTCATATGGTTAGATACAAAATTGATTTGTCAAAATTTGTTTAGGGTTTCCTTCCCAGATTTTTATGTGGGTTATATCAAACTGACGATGAGGTATAGTTCGATCAACTTTTAATTGTATTTGAACAATGAAGCATGTTGGTTTTCTTGCAGGCTTTCTCATGTGTGTTTTCTTTGTATTAGATATGAAGTGTTCATCTCATCATTTTAGAACAATATGGCATCACTTGTAAATCTTCACATAATCATGATAACAACCATGATAACAAGGAGAACAAGACCCGAAACAATCAACAGTAAGTACATCTTATGTATTACACATGAATCTTTTAAATATCTTTATAACATTAAAGTTTTAGTTATCCTGTTATCTATGATCATGATACAGGGGATCCACTTTCCCTTATGGCAGATCCGTTTGGAAAGTAAATTTATATGTATGCCTAAACAATTAATTGCACTAATGTTGAATTAAGTATAGTGTGTCTGTTATTTCTCTGTTCTGTATCATCCATTTCATCTGAATCACATGACATGTATACTAAATGATTGAATGTATTTGTTTTTTTTCTTTGGTGAGTAAATTGGTTTATTGATATGGAATTAAATTACTTGTATAGATATCCCCACCATATGCTTGATAAAATGTTCCTTAGAGTTTGAGTCTAAAAGATCTCCTATGAATAACTTAGTAGCCAAACATCTTATTTAAAGATGATTATTTTAATTCATGAGTGAGATTCTTTATTTGTTGCAGGTTATATATGTGGTTTTGTTAGTTTACTCATAACTAATGAGTGGAATCTTTTAGTTTTGAATGTGTGGCTACTTACAGAGATGGTCTTCAAGAAACCTATCATTGTTATTTTTGTCAAAACAATATACTTTGGATGTTTTATAAACCCATTTGACATGGGCCCTTTTTAGCTAACTTTTAGTTATCTTACTGCATATGGACGAAAAATGACCCAAATTAACCCATTTGTTTGTAAATATGTGTAAATAGTTACCTCTAGCTTGAGAATTATGTGTATCAATTTATGCATGTAGTAAAGCACATATATTTAAGTTTATATATTAGATAACATACCACTTTGTTCATAGACATCAGTGGCAACAACATACATATTATTCTAGATGCAAAACAGTTTCTTATTAACTAAAGTTATTTTGGTAGTTAGTTCTTCATCGTGATGAGAACTTTAAGCAAGATGATCATATGGAAAAGGTAAGATATCAATATTTTGATATTTAACCTATCATCTTTAGACATTCATATACTGTTTGATAATTGCTACAGGGAGCTGTAAATGTGTAAACAAAGAAACACTTTTATTTAATTAGAGGTTGCACTATCATTTCTTGATTAGCTTATTAAAACTTATCATTTATTTAAAGTTTAAATATTAATTTTTCTATTTGATTTCAGTGGTAAAGGATCCCTGAAGAGTAGGAGAAATACAAGAACAACCTAAGTTGTTGCTTAAAGTAAAATGCAAAACTCTGTAATGAAACTAAGCAAACTTCTTTTTATGTTTATATTGCTACTACCCATACTGAAAACTATAAGCTTTTAATTATTACATGTCTGCATGTTAAAAAAGTTGCTTAACAAATGACTTGATTACAAATTTTGTATTAATGATATATCATATTGGTTCAATGGCTCCTAATAACTTTGTTTTTGTATCAAGAGAGTCCTTTAATTTTCCTCTTCTTTTGTTATGTTATTTCAAATTACTTTTACTTCATTTGTCGTCTTACATTTTCAATGTTATTGGTTTATTTCTTAAATCGTTAATTATATGTAATTAGGTTAATCCTTTGTAGTACATGTGTTGAATTAATATAATGTTATATTAATATACTGAACAATAAAAAAATTATCTATTAAAACATTTGTACTATAAGGATTGAATAAACTCATGTATTACAAATACATAAAAAATAATAACTATTATCATTGTTTCTTTTTTTCTTAATATATAACGATCATAGTTTTTCATTTTATTATATTTGAATACTTAAATAGAAACATTTAAGAAACTAAATGACTTAATTCAGAAAATTAATAATTAATATCATATTATATTCATTTGATTAATGTTATAATAACTATCTATAATCTAATAGTAAGTATCCATAATTAAATTTATGATAAATATATAAAAATATTTATTTTAATATCCTTATTATTTAAAAGTAGAGAGAGCCGAGAAAACAAAATATTAGATAGTTTAAAATGATGACAAATGTTCTTTTCTATTTTTAGTAATTAGTTTAATAAAGATAATAATAAAGATAAAGATTTTAATCCACAATATAGTCTATGCAAAGTTTAGAGCATATCTACATCTATACGGGTGTCAGATGACATTTCCTAGGGCGTTCACTTAGGATTTGTACATGTGTTATTAGCAAATCTATTATTTTAAACATAAATCAATTACGTCAAACTTTTAAACCTAATCCTAATTTTCCACTTTTTTTAAGAAAAATCCAATTAAGTCAAACTTTACAAATGTATTAATATTTTATAAATAAATATTTTTTTAATAATCATACCCTTCATTTTTAAAATTTACATATCATATGATTTAATATGATAATAACTTCTTTAAATAATTCTAATTAAATAATTATTTTGATGTATCTCATATTTAACCCGTGTAATACACGGGTCCCTAACCTAGTATAGTAATAAATACTAAAGTTATGACTACCCAAAATATCCCTAGAAAATATAACTATTAGTTATTATAAATATTAGTTGTATACTTAATTATTTAAATAGTATTAATAAATTTAAATGTCATTTTCAAGTATTACAAATAATATAATATTTAATGTATTGAATTAAATTATATCATACTATTAAATAATGTATTAATAATGTGTATTAAATAGTGTATTAATTAAAAGAGTTTATTAAATGGTGATAAAAATGAAACTATTACATATGACACTTGTGCTCTATGTTTAAAATATTATATTATGTGTCTTACAACTTGAGTAAAATTACTTTCTTGTACTCTTAAAATATATTATATAGTAGTATAGATAAATTATTTTTTATGCATGGAAATACGATTTTTTTTAAGATGCAAAAATGCAAGAAACCTTTTTTGTACGATGTGAAAACATAGAATCCAGTCTTAGTTTTCTAAGATCTATTTGTGAATTCATGTAAGAGCATTCACATTAGGTTTTTCTATTCCTAACCTTATAATTACATTAAAAATAATTATTTTTATCGTTATTCTTTTTAATTAAATAATATTTTTTAATGTTTTTATCATTACCTTTTCTTTTTTCTTCATCAAAACAACTTTCAAAAATATCAAAAATATTATATGGATTAAATAGAAATTCCTCAAATATACATATAAATAGTAATATTTTTTCTCTGATTTACTCATAATTACTTACAATCATTCCTAAAATATAAAACTAATAACTATTTTTAAAGAAAAATATTTGCATAACAATTAATTATATCTGACCTTACACTTGTAATAAATTGAATTAACCCTAATCACTTTTATAGAAGCCAAGCACCTTACATTGCACTACTAGTTAATGACTTAATGAGTTTATAATACTTTTTTTTTTGAACGGAATGAGTTTATAATACTGATACACTAATAGCACGTTGTAATTGCACAACAAAAGCATCATTTTCAAAAGATGAACAATCCAGTTGGAATGATCACGGAAACTAGACGAAATGTATGGCTTTGATTGCTGGACTAAAAATAGCAAAGGAAAAAATGGAAATTTTTTTGGAATAAAAGATATTTCCATAAAAGTTATTTAATTTATCAAATACATACAAATGGCAAATCGGCATCGAATGCCTTTCGGATATTCAATATTTCAATGCATCTAACCATGCAATGAATATAAATTTACGCATATTCGAAAGATGTGATAATATCAGGAAAGTCTTTTTGGGGTGGACCAGAAATATAAAATAAATAAAATATTAAATAAAATATAAATTTATTAATTAGTAAACGATATTTTAATATCAGATATGATTGAAATTACATAAAACTAAACACTATAAGTGATAAAACAATGATATCAACATTTTAAACTTTTGTATTTAAACTTTTTTTTTCAAATATAAAAATTTTGTTTCAAAACTAACCGTTTAAAAAATATTATTTTATAAAATTATTAATAAATTTTCACTCATCACAATAATCCCTTGATAGTAAATACTAGGCTGCAAAGTCTCCTTGAACCTTCTCTTTAGCTATTATTTTTGCCTTAAAAACCTTTTGTAAGCTGAACTAAATTTGGTATTTTTTTGTGCTAGATATAAAAACTTTATTTTTAAAAAGATAATTTTAAAATATTTCATATTTTTAAAAAGTTTGATGTGTTAGAAAATTTCTATTTTATAATAAAATATTTTTTTAGAAATAACATTTATAAATATATCTCTTTTTCTTGGTTTACTAAAAACTATTTGTAATCTAAAAATATTAAATAATATTATTAGTAATTAATATAATTATTGAATAAAAGAAAAATATGAGAAAATTTTGGTGATAATTAATATGATGTTACTATGTGTCCCCCCTAATTACTCTTTTTAGAATAAGAAGATTCATACCATTCATACATTAGTCATTAGACAACATGTGAGCGCTGGAAAATAATATAAACTAGCTATTCTTCCTGTGCTTTGCGGCGGAAGCGCGGTCGTATTTTACCTGCACAACAAGAGTTTGGTTATTATCAGTTCATCTCATCTAAAACCATAAAAGCAAACATGGATAATAGTTCTGAATATCAAGATAACGACAATGATGTTGTTCGCTCATAATCGGTAGGAGTCGTCACGGGACCACAACAATAATGTTAGTCGCTGTAGCATACGTCTCTAAGAACTTTTACCTTCGATCATGTCCTCTGAGAACCGCAAGTCTAGTAAATCCTTCCTAATCTGCAAAGTCCAAGTCCGTTTTGGTCTCTATACATATGCTCATCTTCCCCCTTAACAGTGAGGATTCCTATTGCTCTAACTGGAGTCGTCATTTGTCACGTCTTCACCTGACTAAACCATCTTAATATCCTATCTCCAATCATATCCATGATACATGTCACCCCTAATCCCTCCCAAAAACCTCATTCTTTAGTCGGTCATCCTTGGGAGCCCAAACATCCATCTCAGCGTCTTTATATTTATGTTAGCTCAAGTTTTCGTGCATGTGACTTCTTGGTGGCCTAACAATTTGTTTAGTATAACAAAGTGGTTGAACAATAACTCTATAAAAATTCCCTTTCAATCTTGTTAGGAACCTCTGTTGCATAATACTTTCGTGTGATGCTCTCCACTTGCACCAACTTCTTTATAAGAGACGGGATACATCAGTATCAAATTTATGTTGCTCTTGATCGATGTCGTATGTTCGGTCAAAAATATATATTAAAGAGTCCTTAATCACCCTTAATAGTAAAAGGTAAGCAGGGTGTCGAATCCACAGGGAATCACAGGAAAGTGCTAGTAACGATTAATTTAAAACTACTAAACATTGAAAAGAAAATTGCTTCATTGATTGAATTGAGAAAGAACCAAATTAACAAAGTAAAAGTTTAAGTTTTTAACAATCTTGGAGAAAAAGCAACCCACTTCAGGATTCAGGTTTGGCAAAGTTAGAATTTTTTCTTTAATGAAGCCTAGTGAGAAGTCATTAATGGTGACTTACAAATGATAAGATCTAAGTGATAATCATGGATCAAAGCTTAAAGGACCTTATTCACACAATTACCAATTTGAATAATGAAACCCTAATTCTAATAATCAATCACACAATGATTAAAGACAACCAAAGTCATAGAATATCAAAATTAGGTTTAAGCATAATCAAACCGTTTAAATAATCAAATCATAAATTGAATCTAAAAGAACTTAAAAGGTTCAAGATCCAATCCCAAATCTAGGTTACAAACTAAGAAAAATAGAAACTTGCACAAACCCGTCCCCCGAAGTGAATCACAATTGATTTAGCCTTGCATCATCATCGATTCTTCAATAAAATTGTAATTGATCATGTGAATCCGAATGAATTTGATGTTGGAAGACCTTTGGAATGATGAAATATGGTTAATTTTCATCCAAGATTGATGTGTAAAGATGTCATATTCGTCCTAGGGTTTATTCCTCTTTAAAACCCTTCAAATTAGGTCAAATCTCAACAAAATCGGACACCAGCGTCAGGCTAGGCGTCAGAAGAGGCGTCAGTCAGAAAGTTTTGGGTTTACTGACGCCAATGGCGTCGGTGGCGCCACCCCCTGCACAAAGTTGATTTTCATGTGTAACTTTTCGAGACCTTCCGTTGATAGGTCGTGGGTCCCGTAACTCTTTTCCTAGCTCAAGTTATGCTCGTTTTAAGATATCGTTGTCGTGCAACTTCGGTTTATCATATCTTTACTTCTCGAGCTCCAATTCTTGTTCCGTTTCTTCCAATTTCTTCGTATTCTTCATGTTTGACCTTCAACCATAAAATAATCCCAAAATTAACTCTATTTATCATAAATTTACATGTAAACCATAGAAATAAAGCCATTAAACACTGAACTTTCACTACCCGATCAGCTCTAAACAAAGGACCCAAAATACTTCTACTTGGTATCAACGACACAAGTAGTCATTCAATACTAATCTACGTGTCCTCTTCATGCTAGCACCGCTGAGGTTACAAGCTATTATGTTATAGAATGGCTCATAATCTTTAAACCTTTATGTTCTAATGCACTCGTCACTCCTCTAGCCTTTCATTTAGGCTTGCTATACTCTTTGCTATCAAGATAATATCATCTGCAATAAACATGCATTATGAAACGGGATCCTTGGCTCATTCAGATAACTTATCTAAAAGTATAGTAAAATAAAATATACTCAACATAGATCCTTGGTGAAGTGTTACCTTCACAGTGAAGAAGTTTGTATCTTTTAATGGCACATGAACACTTGTTTTTGCCTAATTTTCATACATATCCCTATCTATCTCTATATATCTCACACGGACCCTTTTGGACTCAGGGCTATCCCAAGTTGCATGCCAGGGCACATCTTCGTATGTTTTTCGATGTCAATGAACACCATATGTGGATCGCTTTTCTTTTCCACATACTTTTCTAGCAGACATCTTGTAATGCATGTGTATCGCCTCAGTAGTACTAGACCACTTGCTATTAATCCAAATTGGTTCATCAAGTTTCTAGTCTTTATAATTCTTTTCAATAATTTTATAATAGGACTTAAAAGTTTATGTTAAAATATATTATAAACTATGTAAATACCTCATATAAATTTCTCAAAATTTAAATAATAGTTATTTGGGTTTTGCTGGAAACTTTTGTTGCACAGGTATGCCATTCGAAATGTGTAGGAATTTTCGGTAAAAGCTTTTGTTGGAAATTATTGTAGTAATATTTACAATTTTGTAGTTGTGATTACAATATGTGCATAGTAAAAATATATATTATTTAATTAAATTGGTTTAGTTTTAGTTTCATGATAGACATGGGTGTAAATTTAATCAACCATTCTAAAAAATAAATAATTAAATTTTAACAATTCTATAAGAAAGTAATTCAGATTGTTATCTTTTTGAATCATATCAATTTGTTTTCTTTAATTAACGTTCAAAAATCATTTAGAGTACTGCAATTATACATTTTTTTCAGTTTTCCATTTTTGTTTTTCGATCATATATATTCTATTACAGGTTAACTTAATTTATTCCTAGAAAGCTAACGTCAGATAAATACATTATGACCAAAGCTATCAATGACATGAGTATAAGACGGGAATCCAAAATACAAATCTTTTTAGTGTCATTAATCTGTGGTTTAACTGGCCGGTTCACCTCTCTTACATATTCACATTAGCAACATGAGAAATCCTTTTATGTTATAACACGCTTTCCTTTAAGGGAAAACTTCACAGAATAGTAAACAAATTTTAACAGCGTTTCAATTAGGTCACTTATATTTTTATTTGTTCTAATCAAGTCACTAAAGTTTTAAGAGTGTTCCAATTTGGTCACTAATACTTTTATTTGTTCCAATCAGGTCATTAAAGTTTTAGAAGTGTTATAATCAAGTCACTCATATTTTTTTTAATTATTTTAAATAATTCACAGTTTTTTTAAAAAAAATACATTATTAGAAATACTCTTAGGTTGTGTTTGTTTGGAAGGAATGGAATGGAATGCAATGGAATGGAATTGAGAAACTAATATAATTTTCAAGTAATTATGTTTGAGTGGGTAATGAAATGTAAAACCCAAGGGAATGTTTCATCTCAATGCTCTTGGTTGTGGAATTTCAAAATCCTTCCACCTAGAAAGAGAATTTGAAATCCCACAACCAAGGAAATTTGAGGCGAAACATTCACTTGGGTTTTATATTTCATTACCCACTCAAACATAATTTACTTGAAAATTATACTAGTTTCACAATTCCATTTCATTCTTTCCAACCAAAGGCAACCTTAATTTTTTTTAAACTTTTTGCAACTTATGAATGGCCTAATTAGAACAATTCTAAAACTTTATTGATCTGATTGGGACAAAAATTTTACGAGTGACCTGATTGGAACAAAAAACTTTATGAGTGACCTAATTAGAACAATTCTAAAACTTGATTACTATTTTACAAAGTTACCCCTTCTTTTAAAGGATGTGAGATGATTTGCCTGAAGGTCTAGGTCAAACACTGCATTGACGAATAATTACTAATTTGATGATGCTAATTACTAACCACTAATCTCCTTTCAAAAGTTAAATAAATAACACAGTCCGATTAAGGTTTATCCAATCCATCATCATGTGACTTTTAAAATGAACTAGCGTTTTGGCTGCACGTTATGTCAACTAGGATAAAGTTGCTATGGAGACACAGGTTAAAATAAGCACATGTAACGATATATTTCGTATATAGAAAACAACTAGTATTAAGTCTCGGCGTTACCGTGGGGGGCAAAAAAACATGTCAAGTAGCACGAAAGACGCACCACCGTTAGCCACAACCAACAGAAACGTCAAACCAAGGACACACCACCATTAGACGAAACGTAAAACATATAAAACAATAACTAAGCCAATCTTGGACCAACACGTTGCGACATGACCATTAAACGGAGAAAAATAAGAGTAAAAACATTGAACTACACACGCACAATGCGTCGTCTTAACTAGCAAAATGCAGAACGAAACGCAAAACAATTTTTTAAAATATAAAAAGTATAGGGACCAAAGTTAAAAGTAAAAAAAATATTTGGGCTAAATTGTAAAAGATGTAAAGTGTTGGGTTAAAATGAAAAAGTTAAAGATTAAAAAGAATAAAACAAAAGTTGGATACAACCTTTAAAGCATGTTGTACAACTCATAATGCATAAGAAAGTTGATAATTAGTATATATATAATTATGATGTATTTAAAATAACTAAAAATCTATTATACTTAGAACCACGAGTTTTATTGTGCATTGTAGTGATTGGTTTTAAATATATTTTTGTATCAAAACATACGTAAAAATAACCACGTCTTTATTGTATTTTGGAGTTTCCAAAAACATTACCTAGTAAAAATAATTAATTATGTATAATATTTGACCAGAACGGTTTTAAATGAAACTTATGCCCGAATATAGACTAGAATAAGAACGTTGTATGTATTTGATTAAAAACACATTATATTTTTAAAACTATAAGACAAAAATAAAATATGATAAACTTTAACTGATATAATAATTTAACTCTATAAGAAAAGGAGCCCAAATCAAACATAGGTGCACGAGTCATGCATTATGACTTATAAATCATGCGTTAAGACTTGAGCATATGCTATTTGTTTTAAAGTATAGTAAATATATGAAAAAGAATTAATAATTGGAATTTTATCATGAATAACAATATCTGAGCTATTAAATTAATTCGTCATCGAGAGTTATGTAAGAGACGAGCTAGACCTCGATAGCCTCAATGGATGGCCCCCGTGATGTCAAATCCAATTCTGAGAGCGGATCCATAGAAGAGAGGCGCCGGGCGAACCTCCGAGAAAGAATTCTTTGTTGGTCCCATGCCGCCTGTGTGGTGGGCTGGTGGCCGAAAAAAGGAAAGAGAGGGATGGGGTCTACCGCACAAAGATTTTGATCCCCCGTTTAATGAGTCGTGAAAATACCTACCTTATGGATTGATGCCCCTATAACGCCCCTTCATCATTATGGATTTGGTGATTTGTGGCGTTATAATAATAATGTCCCTTTAAACATAACGTCCCACCGTAATGGTGATGGGAACATTATGTGGCGTTATGTATAGGTTTAACGCCTCATTACACATGGTCTAAGGATTGTTTATTAGCGCCCAATGTGCAATCGTTTCTAGCGACCTTTGGTGCCACTTTTAGCAATCGACATCTGACCCTTTTTAGCAGCCGAATTGAGGCTATTTTAATTACTTTTTTCCTGTTTTCCAATTTAAAATTATTAATTAAACTCTGAGACATCAAATATTCATATAATTATCGATAATTCACTAAATTTTATGAATTCGCAGAATAGTTAATTTATACAAAATATCCAAAACTCACTCATCAAACTATTATCTCTATAAAATATATATTCATAAAGTTATAGGTTTTACATAATAATAGCTAACAATATTACTGAATTTCGATTGAATTCATAAAACCGATGAGGAATCAATATTGCATTTGAATAACTCACATGTTCTAGCAATATTAGTTAATTATAAAAAATATATCACAACGATGTCAATGTCAATGTCAAAAATATATCACATGTTCTAGCAATATTAACTAATATAAATAATATATACCACCATGTATGTCAATGTCTAAAATCGTTATCAATACAAGTTCAGTACGTATGTATTGGATCTAATATCTGGATGCACTCCATATCGTCCACTGACAGTAATACCTCCAAATTCTCTCTTATCTTTACAACTCATTTGTCAGTTTGTAATCTTCGAGACTGCGTCTAACTGATTTTAATAAAAATATTGTTTCTTTATGTTTATATTCTTTTGTTTTCACATGAGCTAGAGCACGTTTTGATGATTCGAAGATATTTATGGATCCTATAAAGACATGTAAGTTTCTTGATATTAATTTAATCGGTATATGATATATGTGCACAAGTTCAAATCCGTAACTGGTTCATGAGAAGATTATTTATTTCATATGTATAATAATGTGTCAATTAGGAATGTTAACTACCGGATGAAACCTAACCCGTTTGTTAAATCTTGTAAGTATATATTTAACGACTTGTACTATTCACCTCACAAAGAAATTTAACGTTCAATCTGTAACTTATATCACATCATAATTTAAACGTTATAAAAGAAAGCCAAAAATATGTGAAAAAATCGAAATCTTAAAGCAGCTTTGAAGATTTATATGTTTGTACTCAACTAGTAAAATACAGCCTGCGCGTTGCGGCAGGTATTTTTTAAAATTACTACGCATATTAAAAACACATAGTGACTGTATATACGGAAAGCACAAAAAGTTACGACAATGTAAAACATATGTTACGAAATATGTAGATGAACTTTACAAAAACAATATTTTGCCGGTTTTTAAATACAATTCATATAAAAAACATAAATAAAAATAATTATATCATAACAAAATCAATTATAAAATTTGAAAACAAACTCTTAAAAAATAATTGTAAAAAAAAATCAAATAAAATGCTTTCCGAAACAAAACGGTTAGTAACAAAAGCCATAAAAAATGACTCCTGGGTTTTGAACCCTGGCTGTGTACTCCACCAATGCGTTTGAGACACCAAGGCAAAATAATTTTTGGATTAGTTTTCAAAGTATGTAATATATAATAAATCATAAAGGTGAAAATCTAAATTAATTAGCCAACCCCGTGTTGCCACATCAAATGTACTGTTCATCCAAATGCTAAATGTTATATATATTAATAACTTGTAAAAATACTTATATTTGATGGGCTTGAAATATTTCAAACACTTATATATAAATATGCATGTCGCAACGATACATTCATTTATTAAAAAACATTATACAATAAAATTAAGGAACACAAAATTAAATTTACAAATATTATATGTAAATTAAATTATATTAAAGCCAGCTTAGTTGTGAATAAAATTTATATTGAACTTTATAAATAAGTTATGTACTCGCAATAATATATTCAAAATTTAATAAACAATATATTCTAAACTTATACAAGAAGAAATATGTAAAACTAATTATAGTAATATAATAAAAAATTAAATCTTAAATATGAAGGACGATGATAGTAATAATTTAGAGCATTCACAATCCATTCTTCATACATATTCTTATAATTACACTAAAAATCATTATTTTTTCTCTTTACTTTTCAATTAAATAATATTATTCATACTTTTATCATTACATTCGTTTTTTATCCACTCATAACCACTTTCAAAAATATTAAAATTTTATGAGGTTGTACCATGTTTTCTCAAATATGAGAAAACATGGTACAACCCTCATAAAATTTTATGAGAAAACATGGTACAACCCCCATCAAATTTCTCTCTACTTCACTCACAACCACTCACAATCATCACTTATAATATATGACACACACTCACATAAAAATAGAAAACGCACCCGGGTACTCGAGCCCAAGTGAGTTAGGATAAGCGTGAAATTGGGCGCCACTAAGTACCTAGAAATCTTAGGTTTGAAATCTTACGTTTGAGTTCTCACAAAAATATAGACATAATAAAAATCAACATCCATGAACAGTGAATAAGTAATACTTTAATAAAACGTTTTTGGAACTTGAACGTTGGTGTCATTTTTGTCATGAAAAAATGAACATTGTTTAAATTGAACGTTGGAACAAAAATATGAGTTTTCAAGAAAAAATGTTTCAACATCCACTTTGAAAACTAATATTTTTGTCATAAAAATCAATATCCACTTTGTGTCATTTTTCTTCTTTCTATTTTTGAAAACAATTTTTCTTGAAAACTCATATTTTTGTTTTTTTGTTGTTTTATTTTTTATTATTGCTATGCTTTACTGAATGGTATCATCTATTTACATTAAGCTCGTTTTGTAACGCGTGCAGTAAAGGCTTGTTTTTTATTTCTGTTTATGTTTTAGTATAATTTTTATTTAATACCGAGTGGAGTTACATATAAAATCTTTTTCTTTTTTATTATCATTTTGGTGTTCCATAACATACATATTCATTAAAATATAACTATGATGGTGTTGTGTTTCTTTTTATCCACTTTTTGAAAAATATTTAAAGGTAACTGAACCGTGATTATATTTTATATTTAACTTTAAATTCAATTTGATTTTTCTATAACTTTGGATATAGAATACGTATTTATTTTTATCTGTATTGCGATATAAAGTTCATTTGAAAAAGATATGAAAACTCCGTGGTAACGTGCCGGTTATAACACTAGCTAGTTATTACTCCATGTGGTCAAATTTGATTCATGTTGGAGAGATATATGCAAACATAATATGTTAAGATAAAATACAATATTTTTGCATACAAGCGAGGGATTATTTTTTTATATAAGATAAAGATGGAGTGTTTGCTAGATCGCACATCTATTTTCGCTTAGAGATAAAGATGGCTCGACTTTATAAAAAATATAATCTCTCGTTTAGGGGCCCAAAATTTTATAAGACTCTAGTTTTTTCTATTATTATTAGATCGTACATCATTTTTCGATTATTTGAATAAGGTATATTTGCAATTGTTTGTCTTGTTAACATACGAGATAGTGTTGGGGCAAGAACTTTGTCATTTATCGTCCTGGTTTATTTATTTTTCTCAAATTGTATATCAATAAGTTATTAAGGGTCTTCGTTAAATTTTTGGTTTTAACAAGAAGTACATAGTCGGTATAATTAAAAATATATATATTTTCTTTCACTAGAACTCACTTCAATCTAACACGCGTAATTATGGGCGTCTTAAATATAATTTACTTCGCATATATTTCATATAGATCTGTTTGTTAAGATCTTAGCCTCTTAGGTGACTAAAATATATTATTTATGAAAAGAACCCTGGTTTTAGAATTTGACTTGGGAATCCAAAACGATTAAAATGACCCTACATAAAACAATTTATTTTGGATTTGTCTACGTTCTCAATTTGGATCGTATAATTGTAGACGTACATATCTTTTGTGAAATGAAATTTAGTGTTTCACTTTATCTTAATAGCAGTTTTCTATGTAAACTAAAATTACATAAGTTAGTAACTTACTATTAGATTTTATTGATTGTTATAAGATGCATAAACAATCTTAATGGAAATCAAAAATATTAATCAGTTTGTAAAATTAAACGCGATATTTTTCACTTCGCCTAGAGCCCACTAAATGATGCCCCTGTTCATGCCATAACGTCACACTACATACATAGAACATGCTATATTCGACGTTTTTAAAAGCTTATCGTTTTTATAATCACTATCTAAAACTTATAACAATTTTGTTTCTTGATATTTTGTTTAAAATTAATATTTAGGTAAGCATCACAAAAATATAAACCAAATGATGAACTCATTATAGCCACATGATTTTTCTCCATGCCCGTTTCTGCAATTTATCTCATTTTATAACATTTGTCCATGTTACATATGACTTCTATATAAGTGAGGCATATGCATGGTATCGCTTGTGTAAATCATTCCCACACAAACATGTTGAAACCTCAAGTCAACCACCACAAAACCCCTTCTCCGGCGTTAATAAAGCCTTTTTTGTCCGGCGATGGAGGTGGTGATGGTTGTACAAACCCTACTTCCTTTCTATCTCACAATACACTGGCGTTTCCTGTTAAACGCCAGAGCCGTTTCCACTCTGGCCGGCGGCACAGTCGCAGCTCCGCCGGCCAAATCAAAGCCGTCGCCGGCCAATCCACCGCCAAAACCATCACCCTCAAAGCGGTGATTACAGTCCAGGCGACGGTGGGTGGGGTGCTAACAAGCCTTATGACAAGACCGTTCGATGACATCACCGATTTGCTTGGAAAATCGCTCCTTTTGGAGCTTGTTGCCGCTGAGGCCGACCCTAGTAAGTACCCAAATTGTTTACAGGTTATGTCAAACCTCATGATCCCAGAGTTTCAAATGCCTGTTTGAATTCAGACGCCCCAAATTTATGTTTTGGGGGTGGTTTGCATATATGAGTATCTCTTTTTAGTAGATAACATGATAAGTTTATTGATAATAAAATTTATGAAAGATTTAGAGTTTGTGTGGTGGTTTTTGATTTGTAAATGGTTTTACTGTGGACACAAATTACTCCATGTTAGTGGTTAGCGGACTTTAGACCGCGTAACATGTTTTCTGGGTCACCAAGCTGCAATAAGTATTGTGAAGATAATAGTATACAAGTCAAATTCGAAGGGGTCTTTCTGTCATTCTGATGAGTTTAAAGGTTTTTCTGTAAATGTAAATGTAAGGGAGCTAATTGATAGTTAGCTTTAAGTAGAAGGATTGCAGTTGTATAATAGTGGTTAGGTTGTCAATGGTCATAAAATTCACCAAGTACAATTAGAAAAGTCAGAGTCCGTTTGTGCCTAGTCTTTTGTAAACAAACGACTCGTAGTCGTTCTAGACAAGAATCTTAACATAATTTAAAAGTTTTGATGGATGTATCGTCGGTAAAAAGGTTCACCCTAAAAGCGATGTGTCTTGAGTTTCCGGTTTCTGGCGCTTGTAATATGTCGTTAACCAGTCGGTAACTGTCAGTCCAACCCTAAACATGGATGTCGTTGGTAAATGGTAATTAATTTGTTGTAATTACTAACAAATGAACGACCCTTTTTTATATAACTTATATAGCTCCTTTTTTTTCATTTTTTTGTGTGTCTGCCTGTGTAGTCTTTGTTTTGTTGATTCTAATCGACAGTTTCTTCCCACCCATCATATCCATTGTACAGTTGTAAGTATATATCTGTCTCTCTATTACTCAAAATGGAACCACATTTGTTTTTTAATCTTTAAAGCACAAGCATGGTAGGACCTTCAAATCGTACAGATCCATCATCCCTAATCTTTTTGGGACACTAACGAAGATAATCATGTTTCATTAGAAAATCTATGATGGATGTTCCTTTAGCTGTTCTTGTTTATGTCACATTTTACTGTACTAAAATAAGTTATAAAACATTCAGCTGTTGTGTATTTGTAGATCAAGAAACAGTTTTTTGAACAATATTGTATTCTCTTTGTTAATATAAATTCTTGAATTCTGATTTTGAAGAGACGGGATCGCTGAAAGATACGATAAAGGATTATGCGCATCGGACGGGTCAGGAAGCAGATGATATAAAGTATTTAGCAGAATTTGAGGTACCTGAAGATTTTGGTACAATTGGAGCTATTAAGATAGAAAACCAACACCGTAAAGAGGTATTCGTTGAATCTGTTGTTATAGAAGGCTCACCTGCAGGCCCTATCACTGTCGCATGTGAGTCATGGGTTCATTCCAAGTCCACCAATCCTGAGAGTCGTGTTTTCTTTGTTGACAAGGTTAGCAACACTTCATCTTTATCTTTTGAAACACATAATTTATTAAGATATCATCTCCTCTATTTATGAGTTAGATATTTTAAATTATGATGATGGTAAGATGCGTCTCTTCTATTTATGAATTTGATGTTTTAAATCTTATAAAGTATATGTATATGTAATTAGTACAAGTTATTTATTTAAAATTTCTGGAGGGTGGCAGAAATCAGATATGTTTTTAATTTATTTTTTATTTTGTATTTTAAAAAAAGTTTGATAGTTTTAGAAAATTTCTTATTTTATAAGTATTTATTTTTTATAAATAATATTAATAAAAACATCTATTTCTTAATTTATTAGGAAACTATTTTTAATCTAAAAAGGAGTTCATTATTATTATTAGTAGTAGTAATTAATTTGATTACTTAATAAAAGAGAAGCGAGAAAATTTGGGTGAGAAATAATATGATTTTATCACGTGTCCAATTAATTACTTTTTTATTATAATAGTTAGATTAATTTTAATCACGTAATATTTCAATGCGTGTTTGTGGTGGTTGAAAGAACACTTATGGTCAAACTCTAAAAACAAATTTTTTGAGAATTATACAAAAGGGTGGTTTTTAATTAACATGGTTTCTCTAATAAAATTTTGTAGGTTTAACATGTGCTATAAAACTTAGAATTTTTATTTTTGGACATCCGATATTTTAAGTTTACGTTGTCCTATAAATATTTTGTTTTGAAAATATATTTCCACTTTAATAAAAGGGTAAATATGTAGTACACGTGACAACATCACATTATTCCTCATCAAAGTTTTTTCGTTTATCTCTCCTATTAAATTATTACATTAATTACCTATAATATTATTTAATACTTTTTAGATTATAAATAGTTTATTAATAAATTTAGAAAGAGATATTTTATTAATGTTATTTATAAGGAAACAAATTTATATAAAATAAGAAATTTTTCAAAAATATTAAACTTTTATACAAATACAAAATATTTTAAAACTGATGTATTTAAAAAGTAAAATTTACATAAACCAAAAATACTTATAATTGAGTTATAACAAGGATGTCATTTTTTAAAAAGGGTTTGTTTTTGAAATAAAATGTTTCAATATTTTTTTTGAAAAAATCAAAAATAGTCTTAAAACAAAAGTTTAAAAAGTTCATATCATATTTTTTATTATTTACAGTAATTACTAATACATAATTTTTATCATATCTTATCTTAGAATATTATTTTATTATTAAATAAAATTTCATTATATTTAATATTTTATTTATTCATACCGTGTAATACACGAGTTTACTAAAGCTAGTTTTAAAATAAAAGTTTAAAAAGTTGATGCTGCAGGCGATTTGTAATGCTCTGTTAAAAATAAAACTTATGTCGAGACATAGATAAAAATAAGAACGTCACAATGTTATTTTCAGAAATTTATAAAATTGAGAAGGATAAACCGCGTTATATTATACAAAAAATTAAACCATAAAACAGTTTTGATAACTACTACATTAATGTTTTGATTAAAATTTACTTTGAAACATATGTTAAGAGTGATTATAAGTATCTCATACTGTAAGATAAGCTAAAGATGAGGCGGAAAAATAATTTGTGATCAAACTCAAAAAACAAAACTTTTATGGTCACTTTTTAAAACTAATAATTTGATAAGTTTAATTAATGTATATCGTAGGTTTAGTTATAGTTGAGGGTGTAATATTTTAATTATACAAAATTTAGAAGAAAAAAAACCTTTGTGGACAACTCTAAAGTACAGAAGTTTTGTGGACTTTTTAAAAAAATAATAGATTGATAAATGTATATCGTATTTAATTAAAATTAAGAATACTATATAATAATTATTTAAAACTAAAAAAGAGCTTTGTGGCCAACCTTTACGATAAAAAAAATTGCATTAAACTAAAAGGAAAGAGCTTTGTGACCAATCTTTACTAGAAGTGTGTAGGAGAATTAAACTTGACGCATTAATTTTTCTGGTTTTCTTTCCCTGACTCGTTCTCCCACCGTAGCGGTTATGTGACTTGAGTTTTTTGTTTTTATTATTAACGTCATTTTTTACGTCCAGTGTGCGTCTCATTTAGAGTTTTTACTGATGTAGACGTTGTTGTGATATGAGTTTGCAATCAAGTTTCTTGATATCTTTGGATCTTACATCAAAGTGACAGCCGTTACAATGTATTTTGGTATTTTCATTTTGATATTTGGCATCCTTACGGAATTCCCAACTCAACGTGCGGGGGATAATTTACTAGTTGAAATTATTTAAGAATTTAACCACGGTTCTTTATTGATATCTTATATTCTAATCATACTAAGTCACTGCAAAAGAAAAGTAAAATTCAACCGGTAAAAACATTTTACATTACAACATTAACTTTTTTTATACTTGACGAGTCAGTGTCCCACCAAATCATTTTCATTACTCAAGTATGTAACCAGAGACCAATCTCATAAGAAAACTCACCATAAGTGAGAGAAAACTCCACGACCTAACCTGAAACCATCTTTTTTTGTTACTGGTTGGACTTGAATCCAAGATCTTAATTTATTTTAATAAATTCTTGAGATAATCATCACAACCACTTAGGCTAAGAATAATTAATTATATCTACATGGATATATAGTGGTTGCTCCTCACAGTGTTATTTAAGCCGTGTTTGTGGGGCAATGTGAGCCCGAAAATTCGACAAGAAAACTAAGAGTGTATAATATTAAAGAGATGTTTGGTAGCCTCTTAATAACTATTAAGAGACTATCTTTTAATGATTCATAGCCTATTTATGATCAAAAGGTAACCTTAATGCTAAATAGTTAATACTTAATAGGTACTTTTTAACCATTAAATATTAAGATTCCTCTAAACCATTAAAAGTTAACCTATTAATGACCATTAAGAGGCACTAAAAAACTACCAAAGAGCCCCTAACTTAACATAACCCTCATATTCCCTTAATTACATAAGAAATGGAAATGTATATAAAATAATAAAGTATCAAATTTACTAATCATTTGTTTTTTTTATCGTCTAAAATTAGATATAAGATATCAATCAATTAACATTATGACATATAAATAATTTTAAAATGATTAAAATAAACAGATAAACGAGGCAACCTATATCGACTTGAACACAACATGTTTAGTTAAGTGTGTCTATGAGTTCAATCGAAACCGAATCAAACCCTTTCATACTAAATCCAAGACCGTTAATTCCACTTTATGCTTGTGTGTGGTGTTAAAAATCTTTAACACAAACTTTTTTTTACACCCGCTCATTGACTTTGATATAATATTGTTTTGGAGTTATTTTTTTGAAAAACAACATCTACAATATCTCTAGATGAATTTTGTTTTGTGTGAGTTTTGAACCCCACAGCCTCTTCTTTTAATGTAATTTAAATTCCAAAAAATCTAGGGTTGATACATGTGGTCATACCTTCCAAAAATATATATGTGGTCACAAACTGCAGCTAAGGATAACGAAGAAGCGAAGCACATGGATAACGTTTTCAGAAAACGATCAAAATGCCTTCACGCCTCAAACACGTGATAAATTATAACCACATAAATCTGATGGCATTCATGTCACGATAAAAAAAATCATTATAAAAAGGCAGTTTTAGTGACCATTTAGGTCTTGCATGATTAATCTCAAAATATTTTAATTACCACATGGACGAGATGTGAGTTAATATGGTATTAAGAAAATATATCATTTTATTGGCAATGTTTCTCTAAAAATTATATTAACTTTTATCAGAGTAATTCTTAAACTCTATGGCCGTGTAACTCGTTTTTTGGGCATGTACGTATGGCACAGGTAGCATGCCTACCTTCAGCGACCCCTAGTGGCCTCAAGTCGTATCGAGAGAAGGAACTAGCAACTCTTCGTGGCGAGGGTGCCCCTGATAAACCTAGAGAAAAGGGGGATAGGATTTACGATTACGATGTGTATAATGATCTTGGTGATCCTGACAGAGATCCTGATAATTTGGCTCGGCCAGTGCTTGGCAGTAAAAAGTATCCTTACCCTAGGCGTTGCAAAACAGGCCGAGCTCCAACAAAAACAGGTATTTAGTTTTTTTTCCTTTTACGTGCATACATCTTTGCAACTAACAAGTAATGTAGAAGATTCTTATTACATAATGTTAAAAACTATATCTTTCTAATCTAATAAAATGGTAACTAAAAGTAACACGTGACATCACCATATTCATTCTCACCATTTTTTTCCGTCTCTCTCCTATCAAATAATCACATTAATTACTAATAATATAACTTAATTTATATTTATATTAAAATATTTTATTATTAAATTAAGAAAATCAAACTTTTTTAAACATACAAAATATTTTAAAGTTAGTATTTTTAAAAAGTAAAATTTTTATAAAAAATAATTAAAATTGGGAGTTCTAATAAGAAAGTTAAAAAAACGTTTTTTAAAAAACGTTTATATATAATAAGAAAGATTTCAATCATATATTATCTTAAAATATAAACTTATAATTAATTAAATTTTATTTTTATTTAATATTTTATTTATTAAACCCGTGTGATACACGAGTTTACTAAAACTAGTCAATCATATTTTGTTAAATTCTAATCGACGCGCTTAACTAGAACACGAAAGAAGTAAAGGAGAATCATATCGAAAACTTAAAACGATAAGAATTAACAACCAACGATTTACACATTTTTATTTTACTGATTAGAATTGCAATTGCAGATCCATTATCAGAATCAAGAAGCAGTGAAGTTTACGTGCCAAGGGATGAGGCCTTTTCAGAAGTAAAAAACCTAACGTTTAATTTTAAGACTGTATTTTCAGTGCTGAAGGCTGTGATACCTTCGTTAGAAACAACTATCATAGACGAAGATCTTGGTTTCCCATTCTTCACAGCCATTGATTCTTTGTTCAATGAGGGAGTTCATTTGCCGACTGTAGACAGTGATGTGTTTCTTGGGAATGTTCTACCAAGATTGTTAAAGTCTATAGAAAATGTCCAAAATAACGTCTTGCTCTTTGAGACTCCTACATTGATTGATAGTAATTAACTACAACAACTTTCTCATTCTTTGGTTCACTTTTTTTTTATTGTCAACTTTAAAGATTATACTGTTTGATGATTTGCAGGAGATAAGTTTGGCTGGATGAAGGATGCAGAATTTGGCCGCCAAACCCTTGCGGGCCTTAATCCTTTGAGTATAAAGTTGGTAACGGTAAGTTATTCAGTTTGGTCAGTGACGGATCCATGAATTTATTTATATGGAGTCACTGATTTTAGATGTTTCAATTTCATGAAATCGGACATAAAAATTTTCGGATCAGTTCGAGTGGGGTCAGTAAATAAAAAATTAAAAGTCAAAAGCTAAATTGGTTAGAGATAAATACCAATTATATCTTTTATCTTCTTCACATGAATTTTTTATATCACTATTTCATTCTTTTGCAAGTTTTGCAGTCTTTGTAAAAAATATAATTCCAATCAAAATCAATATTAAATGGAGTTACCGTCCAAAAAACATTGTTGTCACTGTAAAAATTTGTACATACATATCTATATACTATATACTCGTTAAAATTCATTGTATTATCGTCACTCCAATGTCATCAATATAAGTCCGCCTCTGGGTTAGGTTCAGAACAAAATATGTCGCACCATGGTAGTCAAAGGCAAGCAAGGTGTGTGCCTAGGCGACAACATAACAAAAGCCTCATAACACACGCCTATATTTCACACCAAATTTTGGCCCAAGCAAGCTTGTTTGAAACATTAAAACCGGTAAAAAACATGCCTAAACTAGCCTAAATAAACTAAAAACATGTCTAGGGCCCTAAAATGACATATTTGTACTGTGCACATTGCTTAAAGAAAACCCTTGCGTTATAAGAACCTTGCAACGAGCTAGGCTCAAGGCTCACCCTTTACGCGTTGAGTGTGCCTAGAGCCTTTTCGACTATTACATATGCCTCACACCCTAATATGATTCCTTTTGTTAAATTGTAAAATTTTGAATATTGGTAGGAATGGCCACTAATGAGCAAACTTGACCCTAAGGATTACGGTCCCCCTGAATCAGCAATAACCAAAGAGATTGTTGAGCACCAGATCAGAGGCTATAACACCATTGAGGAGGTATGATTTGTTATCCAAAATTTAAGGTGTCAATTTGATCTACAAGTTGAAAGTTTTAGATAATTATGGTAATAGCATTCTCTCTATATATGATAATATACATCACATGCAGGCAATTGAGAATAAGAAGCTTTTCATACTAGATTATCATGATATCTTTCTACCTTACGTGCAAAAAGTTAGAGAACTCAAAGATATGAAAACAACTTTATATGGATCAAGAACTCTTATGTACCTTACTCCAACTGGAACACTGAGGCCATTAGCTATCGAGTTGGTTCGCCCACCTATGGACGGCAAACCTCAATGGAAACAAGTATTTACGCCATCTTGGGATGCAACCGGTATGTGGCTATGGAAGTTAGCTAAGGTGCATGTTCTTGCTCATGATAGTGGTTACCATCAGCTCGTTAGTCACTGGTACGCTAGCATTGACCCTTTAACCGAATCTTTTCGATAAATTATACGCTATAATTAATAATTTGAACGAGGGTGTAACATTTCAGGTTGAGGACACATTGTTGCACTGAGCCATATATAATTGCAACCAACCGTCAGCTTAGCAAAATGCACCCTATACATAATCTCTTGCACCCTCATTTCCGGTACACGATGGAGATCAACGCTTTGGCTCGAGAAGCACTCATTAATGGCGGTGGAATTATCGAATCGAGCTTTTCACCAGGAAAGTATAGCATTGAGATGAGTTCAGTTGTGTACGATCAACTATGGCGTTTTGATCATGAAGCATTGCCGGCTGACCTTATAGCAAGGTAACTCATGTTTTAAAGCATTTAAAAGTCTCCAATCCATAAGCTAAATTCGCTATAATATTATTATAAATGGAGTACTTGAATAATCATGTATATGTATTATACAAATAATAATTAACTTTGTATATAATATGTTACTAAAAGTTATTAAAAGTTTCCCACTGAAACCTTACAAATGAAATAAAAGTATGTAATGTGTTGTACTTTTAACTCTATTTGAAGCTAGAAACCATACTAATTAACTCTATTAACGTTATTATTTCAAGGGGTATGGCTGTAGAAGATCCAGATTCACCTCATGGTTTAAAGCTATCAATCGAAGATTACCCTTATGCTAACGACGGTTTAGTCCTTTGGGACATCATCAAAGAATGGGTCACAGACTACGTGAACCATTACTACCCACAAGACGATCTCATACGATCCGATAACGAGCTTCAAGCATGGTGGACCGAGATCCGAACCATGGGTCATGCGGACAAGAAAGACGAGCCATGGTGGCCCGTTCTCAACACAGCAAAAGACCTCATAGACATTGTGACAATAATCATATGGGTACCCTCAGGGCACCATGCAGCAGTTAACTTCGGGCAGTATGACTATGCGGGATACGTCCCTAACCGATCCACGATAGCGCGAGTCAAGATGCCGTGTGAGGACCCGACGGATGACGAATGGGAGGCTTTCAAAAACAGGCCTGAAAATGTGCTTCTGTCCACCTTTCCTTCTCAGGTTCAAGCCTCCAAGATTATGGCGGTTTTGGATGTGTTGTCGAACCATTCGCCCGATGAGGAGTATATCGGCGCGAATGTGGAGTTACCGTATGCGGCGAATCCGCATATTAATGCTGCTTTTGAAAGGTTTGCAGGGAGGTTGAAGGAGTTAGAAGGGATTATTGATGGTAGAAATGCTGATGAGAGTAGGAAGAATAGAAATGGAGTTGGGGTTGTACCGTACAACCTTCTAAAGCCTTATTCAGAGCCTGGTGTGACCGGTATGGGAGTTCCAAATAGTATTTCCATCTAAGTGGTTTAATTGATGAATGTGTATTTGTTGAGGTTAAAATAAAGGGTTGACTTTCGTTGACTTTCATGTGGGTGATTAATAATAATGGAGTAAGATCAAATCATCTTGACCTCACTGTTTCCACTAGATAAAGAAAGTCTTGTATGTGGTTTTTAATGCAGTCAGGTTAAGAGTGTTAGAATGTGTGTATTGTTTTAGTTGAGCATTCAATTCACATGATAAACAATAACTTGAACAGAAGTCTTGTATGTGATTTTACAATGCAATCAATTTAATATATTTAGATATATGTTTATCTATGTGGTTGAAGATATAACTCGTATGATAAATAAAAAATTTTAATTTAAAAATAAGATCATATAATAGGTGTGTTAACCGTTTAAAAAAATGTGAAGGAAAACCTAGTTCTCAGTCTTGAATGGAAATCTCCTTGTTCTCAAGGAGAGAATATTGAAAATAGACTCATGGAACGTAGTAGAGGTTTATTGACGTGATTATGTATGTAAATAAAGATTTGAGAAAATTACAAAAGTAGTCTTTATGGTTGATAATATTGCAAGTTTGGCCTATATATTATAAAACTTCCATTTTAATCCAAATATTTGAAGTTTGTTGCAAATTTAGTACCCACCGTTAGTGTCCGTTAGGTTTTAACGATCTGGGGACTAAATATACATATAATCAAACCATAGGGACTAATTGTGCAATTTGCTCAAACAAAAAAAATTGAAAATCAAATAAATTTAAAAGAAATTAAAATCAAACATAAGAAATTCAAATAAACATCAAAATTAAATTTCAATAATTTTTAAAAAAATAAAATAAAGGTTACAAAATCAAAACAAATTCAAAACTAAATAACAGTAAAAATAAAACGTATGTGGACTAAATTTACAATAAACTTTTAAATATTTGGATTAAATTTACAATTTTTAAAATCTGAGGACCAAACTTGCAATATGATCAAACCAAATGAACTATTTTTGCAATTTTCTCTAAAATAAAAATGGAACTAATATCGAAAAATATTGTTCCATGTTTTTTCGAATGCACATTTATGATTTTTATCGATATACTTTTATAACTAATAATAATTTTCGATCCTTGTCTTTTTAACCACTTATTTTACACCACTTATTCATTATGATACTTTATTAAACTCCTTAATACTATTAGGTTACAAATCTTTTGTTTTTATATGCTTGCATAGTAATTAAGTTTAAATGCTAAATATAATTATACTAATATCTAAAACATATTTTAAAGAGGTATTGCTATAGAAGACCCAGATTCACCTCACGGTTTAAAGCTAGCTATCGAAGATTACCCTTATGCTAACGACAGTTTACTCCTTTGGGACATCATCAAACAATGTGTCACAAACTACGTGAACCATTACTACCCACAAGATGATCTTATACAATCCAATAACGAGCTTCAAGCATGGTGGACCGAGATCCGAACCATGGGCCATGCAGACAAGAAACACGAGCCATGGTGGCCCCTTCTCAACACATCAAAAGACCTCATCGGCATTTTATAATAAAGAGGTTTGTTGCATTGAGTACTGGAGGATCTGATACGCAGCCAAAAACATGTTGTGTATTTGATATTTCAAGTTGGTTTTTAGTTGAGTTTAAGATCAACGTGTAAATTTTAACTATATATAAGATTATAAACGGGTATGGGCGATATCTACATATATACCTACAAACCTTATGATCGAGTATGAGACTAGGATTACCGATACTTGTCACATACCGGACTCATTGTCATCCCTAGAGTGATACCAAAACTAGAAGGCCCTCATTTGCTAGAACCCTTAAAACGTCCCCATATATATTATTATAAGCTTAAAAGACTATCGCCTTCTAGTTAGTTGGTACCAAAGCTAAAAGATCGAGACGCTAAGTGGGATGAATTTGTTCGATTTTCTTGACTTACCAATGCCGGCACAGTTAATTGGTGTTGCTCGAGTTACATGAAATGCGGAGTTTTTTCCTAAAAAGGTGCTAGTGAAAAACTTGTCTATCAATGCTAAGTGGGATATAAGTGTTATGATTGAAAGTTTGTTTAATGTCTCCCAAAAGGTGAATTGCATAAAGCAAGAAAGAACACTTGTCTATCAATGTCTTTAACTAAGACCAATAACTTTTCAAATAAATCAATTTCAAATAACTAAGCAATTATTCAACTAGCTGATCTCCCTCTAAAGATATATCTAGACATTGTTTGCAGTTAAAAATAAACTCTTCCTTTCCCTCTCTAAATAACCCATCAAAGTTCCACATAATAAAGTAGAAGGTCAACAATCTATATCCCCTTTTCAATTTTGATGCATTTGATATGACCTTATGGAATAACAACTTTTCTTAACGAAATTGATCTAAGTTAAGAGTATCAAAACATCACATGTAAACAAAAACAGTTGGCACAAAAACATATTATTCATGATCAAAAACAATAGGAACCAAATACAAGTTCTAACATCACAATTAAAATCTAACACAAGTTTGGGCATAGAGCTAGGTTAAGGGAAAAATACGACATGTTACAATATTTCAATAACAAAGTCGTTAAATAAACGATGAAAAAACGACAATCAAATTCTTAAATAGTTGAGGTAATAGAGAAAGGGAAGGGACATGGAGGTTTAGAGACTTCAATAACTCCTTCAAGCATCTGGATGACGTTCCTCATGGTTGGTCTCAAGGACGGATTTTCTTGCACACACCAAAGACCGACCATTACAAATGTCGTTAGCTTCTTGTAATCATCAACGGCCTCCATATCATTCGCTACAAATGCATCCAAAACCCTTTCTTGATAGCAGTCCCATGCCCAATCCGTCAAGATCGATCCATATTCAACACCACTCTCGATTTCCTTCACATTCTTGCGACAAGAAATGATCTCCAGTAACAACACACCAAAACTATAGACATCAACTTTAACTGTGACAGGAGTGTTCCTAAACCATTCAGGAGCAACGTAACCTTTGTTCCTCTTATTCCAGTATTTGTTCGACTCTCATTCATCATCAAAAGCTTTGCCAATCCAAAGTCAGAAATCTTAGCGTTGTAGTATTCATCAAGAAGTATATTCTGAGGTTTGATGTCACAATGGATGATTTGAGTGCTACACTCTTCATGAAGGTATGATAGTCCCTTTGCAACGCCCAATGCTATGTTACTCCTTTGCTTCCAACTTGGTTTGCTATTTCCAAAAATAAAGCTTGCCAGCGTACCATTACTCATGTACTCATAAACCAATAGCCGTTGCTCGACTTCATCACAATAGCATTCACTTCGGCCCGGAATTCCTTTTCACCATCATCAAAAACCTTATCTAACTTCTTCACCGCCACAATGTTTTTCCTATTAGACCTTTATACACTATCCCAAAGGACCCCTTTCCTAGTTCTTCCTTAAACACATCAGTTGCTTCGACTAGCGCTTGATATGTAAAATGAGGCAGATTGGTATTGACATCTTTACTACTCGGATAATGATTTTTAGCTTTCTTGTGGTACCTCATGAAGAAACCAAGACAGATTACACCAATTAACATGGCATTTACAAACACAGAGCTACCTAAGAGGGATGATAATATGGTAATCAAAGTTTTCTGATTTTTCTTTTCTACAAGAAAGTTAGTGTGGGTATGAGGAGGGATTGAGCGTTCAGCACCTTTGCGGTATTTCACCAACGCCTTGCTAATTTGTGTTCGTCCCCGTCTTCCATTAAATAGTGGAAGCTGCTTTTTCCAACAATTGTTGTTATTGTAGATTGCAACAACACAGAAGCAATCTTCCTTGCAGTTATTTCTGCAGTCTTGTTCATCAATTGATCTAATGCGCATATAGTCTGAAAGCGGCCAATTAACATTAACGAGTTCAATGAAATCTAAATCTTCCGTTGACTCGCCTTCTTCACAACTTGGAGTGAAATCTGGCTTGCAGACACCATTTGGATCGTTGGGATCAAGTAACGAGAACCCTTGTGCGCATTCACAGTTTGGTCGATCAGTTTCAAGGTTGCAGACATTGTTAAACCCACAAGCTCTACTATCTTCATACCCACCAACACGAGAACATAAGTCTCCTCATTCAGACCATATAGCTACCCAGCTTTCATTGCCAGTGGGATTCTTGGGGTGGGAGTACAAAGTCAAAACTCCATCAGAATCTAGAGTAGCTTTGTAATAATATTCTTGAGAAGAAAGTGCTGTGTTTCTTACTGTAAGATCAGACATTTGACCATTTCTTCTCAAAATATACATATAACCCATTGCATCAAAGATCAACTGGCTACCAGAATTCGATGAATTAGCGGAATCATTAGTTTTACTGTCGTAATAAGCAGCATAAGTGAAATCACGAGCTATATCGCGAGATTTAAGAACAAGATTTCCTTCTTCAAGCAGCTGAAGCTGAAACCTTCCTCTAGAGAAGTTTGTTTGGCTCAGCTTTGAATTGATCACTCCACCTATGTCCAAAACTTGAGTAGGCAACATGGTGTCTGCTGGATTATTAAAACTTTCCCATATGGTGCTAGAATTACGACCAACGATCACAAAGTTACCTGTATCATTCATAACACCATATGAAACATCTGATATGGATCGCGAGCTCCACACCTCTACGCCTTGAGGATCACCAAGTATGAGCCCACGCCCGTTGCTTAACTCAACTTTCGACCCGCTAGAAACCACAGGACTTGTTTGTGGATACCAAACAACGGTCTTGTCTGGTATTTTGTCATACCATATGGATAACACAAAGTTATCATCTCCTTGAATCTTTTTGAACCCAAATGCAAAATCGCCCGAAGATGAAAGCCATGGTTCAGTGTTGTCTGTTGCTGTGAGGGACGCGCCAGCTGATATTGAACCGTTAGTTTGTTGCGCGACAACTGAAAGTATTTGGAGAAAGGTTAAAAGAATATTGATATTGTATGAGATCAAGGCCATTGGGAATTGCCAGAATGATGTGCAACAATGGAAACATACGAGTTATAAAGATATAAACTTTTAATTTGATTTAATTAAAGACTTTTGGGAGCCAATTACAAAGTAATTTGTGACACGTAAGTGACTGAACTTTCAACATGAAGGAAATATATAACAAGTACGTCTTTACACGCAAATGAATGAAGATTTTTTCCTACTTACTGTACTGATGAATTAACCTTAGCTTGTTTCATTTTCATGGATGCTTCTAGTATTCTAGCTAGTATATATATGGTGTATTATTGTTAACAGTGCAACCTAAGATCTCTATGTATACTTTACATAAAGATCTCTATGTATACGTACTATTAACATCTTTATATATTTAACACCATTATGATCATTCTCGCTTAAATTTCAACTCACATATTACACCATGTATCTCTCTCTTTTAAATTTCATCATCTAGTTCATCATAATCATCAAGTCAGATGATTTATCATCTAATAACACATGGAATTTTGACTTTTACACCATGTTATAAATATACGATTAGTATTTACCTTCTTTTGGCCTAAAACTTTGAATTTTATCTTATGTATAGTAATATGAAATTTTATATGAATATTTAGATAAAGTCGAGTTAGACTTTTATTTTTACTTTTATAATGATGTTAATGTAAATTATTTTATATGTTGTTCATGTATGTATAAATAAAATGTGTGTGTTTAGGCTCACTTAATTATGTTTGTGTGTACAAATAGTTTCGACAAAAATGCAGGATGAGACACAACAAGTTGATGATATGAGAAGAAACATGCAGGAGGATATGCAATGCGAGAGGAGATGCAACAACAAATGCGAGACTAGATGCGACAACAAATGACCTTTTTTTAAACAATTTAGTAATAATTCCAGCAATCATCCACCATAATTTAGTTTAATTCAGTTATGAATTGTTTGGATTTTGTAAACAATATAAGTTTGGATTTATGTATTTGAATTTAGATTGTGGTTGAATGGCTTATTTGAATTATATTAAGTTTCAAATAGATTTAAAAGCTGGATTATTTCATATTTTAAAATTAATTTGTTTTGTTAATAGCATGTTTTGTCACAAGTTTGTTCCAAACTAGAATATTAGACATTATCGCAACTTTGTCGCAAAAATAGAAAGTAATAATTAATATTTGATATGTTTGTTGCAAATTTGTCGTAAATGTGTGTCAGAAGATTGATGGTATTCTATCGCAAAGGACTTGTCGTAAACCTGTTACAACTGTTTGTTGGAAAGCTATCACAAAACTATGTCAGAAGATTGTTGGTATCATGTTGCAAAGTATTGTACTTGTCGTAAACCTGTCAGAGTAACCATTAGAGAGTTGTCGCAAAAATTTTGCAACAAGAGTATTTTGTGACAAAACAGCCTCGTAAACTTGTCGCGAAATGTAACATCTCGTAATTCCGTTAATTAAAAGTTAATTTTATTAATTCTTATATGGGTTATTTAGACAATTTATGAATCTTGTTGGGCTATTATTGTATGATTCTTTGTTTAAGTTTTCTAAATTAAGTAAATAATAATAATAATAACAATTATAAGAATAACAATAATAATAATAATTATTATATAATAATAATGGTAATAATAATACTAATAATAATAATAATAATAATAATAATTAATAATACTAATAATAATAATAATAATAATAATAAATAATAATAATAATAGTAATAATAATAATATTGAAAATAAACTGATAATAATAATATTATTAATAATCATGTGAATTATATAAACTAAAACCTAAAACAACTAAACTAGGGGGCTAAGTTGTTAGTTTTTAAAAAATTTAAATTAAAGTTTTAGCATAAAATAATATAAATCTAAAGTTGAGGGACTATATGTGCAATTAATTGAAACTCAAACTCCCCCACCCCCTCATTCTGCCCGATTTTCCGGCCACCGGCGGCTCTGGCCACCTATTAAACCCCCAATTTTCTGTCGATTCTTGTTCCCGAAACCATCCCCAACCGTTCTAGAACACGATTCGAACCTTAATTACCCTTTAATTTGAGTTTAAAGTCGATTATGTGGGTCGTTCGGGCTATGTAACCGTCGGCCATCAAGCTCACAACCGTTTGACAATTAAACCTCAATAATAACCTAATTAATCGAACATGAACGATCATATACCTATTCCTAATCGAACTCAATCCTCAATTTCACCTGGAATCCACACAAAACATCCCATTTGATTCCCCTTGTAAATACGCACAAAATGGTGTATCTAATTACCCGTATTGTGAATAAATCGATGAAGAACAAGTTCAAGAACAGAGCGCGACTATGTCGTGAACGATTCGGATTGAAACAAGATTGATACACAAATCCGTCTTGCAGAAAGCTTCAAGTGATCAAAATGATGAAAAGCCCTCAATAGATTGCGATCTTTGAACTCCCGAGAGTGGTATTCGGTTAAGTTGCAGGTGCGACGAAGATGGGTAATCAAATGGGATGTTTGTGTGGATTCCAGGTGAAATTGAGGATTGAGTTCGATTAGGAATAGGTATATGATCGTTCATGTTCGATTAATTAGGTATTATTGAGGTTTAATTGTCAAACGGTTGTGAGCTCGATGGCCGACGGTTACATAGCCCGAACGACCCACATAATCGACTTTAAACTCAAATTAAAGGGTAATTAAGGTTCGAATCGTGTTCTAGAACGGTTGGGGATGGTTTCGGGAACAAGAATCGACAGAAAATTGGGGGTTTAATAGGTGGCCGGAGCCGCCGGTGGCCGAAAAATCGGGCAGAATGAGGGGATGGGGGAGTTTGAGTTTCAATTAATTGCACATATAGTCCCTCAACTTTAGATTTCTATTATTTTATGCTAAAACTTTAATTTAAAGTTTTAAAAACTAACAACTTAGCCCCCTAGTTTAGTTGTTTTAGGTTTTAGTTTATATAATTCACATGATTATTAATAATATTATTATTATCAGTTTTATTTTCAATATTATTATTATTACTATTATTATTATTATTATTATTAGTATTATTATTATTATTATTATTATTATTATTATTATTATTAGTATATTATTACCATTATTATTATTATTATTATTATTATTATTATTGTTATTATTATAATTGTTATTATTATTATTATTTACTTAATTTAGAAACTTAAACAAAGAATCATACAATAATAGCCCAACAAGATTCATAAATTGTCTAAATAACCCATATAAGAATTAATAAAATTAACTTTTAATTAACGGAATTACGAGATGTTACAGTCTCCCCAACTTAAAAGAATTTCGTCCCGAAATTAAAAGAAATGAAACTATACAAATAAGAACGGGTATTTCTTCTTCATGTGCTCCTCACGTTCCCAAGTAAATTCAGCGCCACGTTTATTTTCCCAACGAACCTTGACGATTGGGGTTGTTGTGGTTCTCGTCTTCTTCATTATACGGTCCATGATTTCAACAGGTTTCTCGACAAAATGTAATGACTCGTCAATCTGAATGTCTTCCAACGGAACATACAGACTTTCGTCGGCCAAACACTTTCTCAAATTTGAGACGTGGAACACAGGATGAACTCCACTAAGGTCGGAAGGTAGTTCCAGTTTATAAGCCACTTTCCCAATCCTTTTCAGGATTTTGAAAGGCCCTACAAATCTTGGAGCCAGTTTGCCCTTCTTTCCAAAGCGAACCACACCTTTCCACGGTGAAACCTTAAGAAGAACCATCTCCCCAACTTGGAATTCCAACGGCTTACGTCGCTTATCAGCATAGCTCTTTTGTCGACTTCTCGCCACTTCAAGGTTCTTGCGAATGATCGAAACTTTATCGGTCGTCTCTTGTATAAGTTCAGGACCAGTGATGAAGTTTTCACCAATGTCGGTCCAACAGATCGGTGAACGACATTTACGACCATAAAGTGCTTCGAACGGTGCCATCTTGATACTCGAGTGGTAACTATTGTTATACGAAAATTCCGCGAGCAGTAGATGCGTATCCCAATCGCCACCAAAGTCAAGAACACAAAGGCGTAGCAAATCCTCCAAGGTTTGGATCGTTCGCTCGGTTTGACCATCAGTTTGAGGATGGTAAGCCGTGCTTAGATCTAGTTGTGTACCCAAGAGTTCTTGCATAGACGACCAAAAATGTGATGTGAAACGAGCATCTCGGTCGGATATGATGTGCAGAGGTACCCCATGACGACTTACAATCTCATCAACGTATATACGAGCTAACTTTGATGTTTAAGTGTCACGTATGGGTATAAAATGCGCCGACTTGGTCAATCGGTCAACAATCACCCATATGCTATCATGTCCTCGGGAGGTTCGGGGTAGCTTAGTTATGAAGTCCATGGATATGTGTTCCCACTTCCACATAGGGATCTCGGGTTGCTCAAGTAATCCACTTGGACGTTGATGTTCGGCTTTAACCTTCGTACACGTGAGACACTTAGCTACATAAGTCGCTATGTCTTTCTTCATTCCAGGCCACCAATATTGACCACGTAGGTCCATATACATCTTATCGGAGCTAGGATGAATAGAATAACGAGTTTGATGAGCTTCGTTCATGATGAAGGTACGGAGGTTATCGCGATTTGGAACCCAAATTCGATTTGCGAAGTACATCAATCCATTAGGTTTCGTTTCCAATTGGGTTAGAAGATTATGCTCCAATTCATCCTTCATTCTTCCTTCTCGTTGTACCATTTGTTGAGCCTCCAGGATACTAGACTCGATGTCACTATCTATTCTCAAGTTTTGTAGCAGTACGGTGGTCTCGTTGACATCAAGTCGGATCTCAGTATCGAACTCACCCAAAGTGTCAAACCATTGACGTCGATCGCGAATTTCTTGGAATGAGATCATCTTATTATGAATCTTTCGGCTTAGTGCATCGGCTACAACATTTGCTTTACCAGGATGGTAACGAATGTCACAATCGTAATCACTAATCAACTCCACCCAACGACGTTGTCTCATGTTGAGATCTTTTTGATTGAAAACGTGTTGAAGGCTTTTGTGATCGGTGTAGACTATACATTGCGTACCATACAGGTAGTGCCTCCAAATCTTCAAGGCAAAAACAACAGCACCAAGCTCAAGATCGTGTGTTGTGTAATTCACCTCGTGAACCTTCAATTGTCTCGATGCATAAGCTATAACCTTCCCTCGTTGCATGAGAACACAACCAAGGCCTTGTTTAGATGCATCACAATACACGGTGAAATCGTCGTTTCCATCGGGTAGGGTCAAGATAGGAGCATTGCACAACTTGTGCTTTAACGCTTCAAAAGCTTCTTCTTGCTCGGGACCCCACTCGAATGGTTTATTCTTTTGTGTCAAAGTAGTGAGCGGCTTCGCGATCCTCGAGAAGTTGGCAATGAATCGCCGATAATAACCAGCAAGACCAAGAAAAGAACGAACTTCGGTAGGAGTTGTAGGAACACACCAATTCTTCACAGCTTCCACCTTTGCAGGATCAACGTGAATTCCTTGGCTATTCACCACGTGTCCTAGAAATTGAACTTCCTCGAGCCAGAAATCACACTTCGAGAACTTCGCGTACAATTGTCTTTCTTTAACAACTCAAGAACCAATCTCAAATGCAGTTCATGATCGGTGTTGGACTTGGAATAGATAAGTATGTCATCAATGAAGACGATCACAAACTTGTCTAGATACGGCTTGCATACTCGGTTCATGAGATCCATGAAAACAGCAGGGGCATTGGTTAAACCAAAAGGCATCACCATAAACTCATAGTGCCCATAACGAGTACGGAACGCGGTCTTTGAGATATCATCATCATGGACTCGCAATTGATGATAGCCAGAACGTAAGTCGATCTTCGAGAAGATAGCAGCTCCTTGAAGTTGGTCAAACAAATCATCGATACGAGGAAGAGGATAACGGTTCTTGATGGTAAGCTTATTAAGCTCACGATAATCGATGCACATACGAAACGTTCCATCTTTCTTCTTCACGAATAGAACAGGTGCACCCCAAGGCGAATAACTAGGACGGATGAAACCCTTTTCGGATAGCTCTTGAAGTTGACTAGAGAGTTCTTGCATTTCCGATGGTGCAAGTCGATATGGTGACTTAGCCACGGGGTTTGCTCCCGGTATCAAGTCAATTTTGAACTCGACTTCACGCACGGGAGGTAGACCACTAAGGTCATCGGGAAATACTTCAGGAAAGTCTCGTACAATAGGGACATCCTTAAGTTCTTTCCCTTTGACTTTCGTGTTGACCACGTAAGCCAAGAAGGCCATATACTTCTTGCTTAAGCACTTTCGGGCTTGAGTGCAAGACATGAGTTTAAGTCCTTTGGAAGATTTTTCACCAAACACTTTCAACGTATCTCCAGAGGGTAATGGTATACGAATGCACTTCTCGAAACAAATGATCTCGGCATGGTGTTTGGCTAACCAATCCATACCAATGATGACGTCGAAGCTTCCAAGTTTCATAGGGATAAGATCGATAAGAAAATCATGCGTGTCAAGGCTTAAGATGCAATCACGAATAACGACGTCAACGTTGATCGGTTCTCCATCGGCAACTTCAACGGTAAGAGGTCTTTCTAGTTTCGTATGTGGCTTAGCAAGTATGGGTTCAAACTCTAACGAAACAAAACTCTTATCGGCTCCAGAATCAAATAGGACATAGGCATAAGTTTTATTAATAAGGAACATACCTGTTCAATTTTAAAGGTGTTTAACGACATAGGTAATCACATGAAAAGAATTAGGTCACAAAAGTTAAAGGTAAGTGAACATACCATTCACCACATCGTTGTTTGCTTGTGCTTGATTTGCGTTGATGTTGAAAGCACGTCCTCGGGCTTGTGGAACATTACCCACAAGACGAGGGCATTGTGGGCGGAAATGACCAGGTTCCCCACAGTTGTAGCAAACACGGTTTGTGACCACGGCGGCGTTGTTAGGTGCATGGTGACAAGTCGCCACCAAGTGACCATATTTACCGCATAAAGTACAGATACGGCATGGTTGATTTCCCGGATGATGATACCTACAAATGTTGCACATAGGCTGGGGACCAGCATAAGCCCTAGCCCCAGGCACTTGTGCCACAGGTGCAGCCGCAGGTACAAGTTGTCTTTGAGGTTGTTTGGGTGCAGCCACAGCATAATTGCGCGCCGGTGTGAACTTGCGCTTCTTGTTGTTGTTGTTGTTGTAAGACGGTTTGAGCTTTGGCCTCCTTAACAGCCTCGGTAGCCGTCTTCTCTACCTTCTTTGCACCTTTTACAGACATGGTGCCCGCTCGTATATGGTTCTCGGTGAGTTGAGCGGTGATAGTAATGGCTTCTTCCAAAGTTGTGGGTCGGCTACCCACCACAGCATCTTGAATTTGGGGTGGTACACCCTTAATGAACTTCTCGATGTTGCGGGGGACAGTGTCGACCATGTGAGGCAGCAGTATACTCAACTCATGATGCCTAGTTGAGTAGGCCAAATGGTCACCATCGTTTTGTTTCAAGTTCCAAAACTCTTCTTCCAACTTTTGCAATTCACTTCTTGGGCAGAACTTCGCGATAGCGATGTTCTTGAACTCTTCCCAGGTAAGTGCTTGCACAGCTTCAGGACCACGGTTCCTTTTCTCGCTATTCCACCAGGTAAGTGCCCTTTGTTGGAGCACACTAGTAGCATAACGAACCTTGAGCATCTCAGGACACTCACAATTGATAAAGGTATTCTCCATGCTTTCGAACCACTCAAGAAGACCAGTGGCTCCTTCCTTGCCACTAAAACTAGTTGGCTTGCAAGAGCTAAAGTGTTTGAAGGTGCAAGTTTGATTGTTCCCGTGTTGGTTGTTCCCGTTTTGGTTGTTGCTGTTCTCTCCATGACCATTACCATTGTTGCTAGCGTTGGTCATTAAGGTGCTATTAAGTTCAGCAACCATGGTCGGGATGACAACAGCCATTTGTCGAGCAATCATGGCGGCTAACTTACGATCGGAATTTCCACGCTTTCCATGATGACGAGACATGCTGGAATATACAAAATGAGTTAGATATGAGAATTGGAATAACAAGGATTACAGTTCAACAAGGATAAGACAAAAGTTGTAAGGCACATGGAATGGTTCCATTTGGTAACGCATTACCATGTGGAAACGTTGACACGTCAAGGTAAGTTGGCCCACTCGCCTTAGAAATTTGTGTATGTTGACCATAGTTTATCACTCATCCCAGAAATCCCCAGGTAAGCATAACTAGTCCCGTAGGATTTATGCGATATGCTTGCCTTAGCCCGAGGGCTTTTTGCCAGGAAATCCAGGATACAGGTGTCTATGTGTCACACAAATATCTTAGGTTCATGAAATCAAAACCTTGATGAGATTTTACATAGATTAGACCTAAGTCTAAGGATTCAAGTCATAAGCATAAGTATACAATTCCACATGTCGTCGAGAATAAGTTTAAGAAGTTTCATTTGTCGGGGAGAGTCAAAGTGTCAAAGGTAAGTTTAGGGAGACGAGTAACAAAGTTTAAACAATTACAAGGCAAACCTATGCTAAGGCATCAAGTTGCACATAAGTAAGGTATAGCATTATGTAGCATGTAACAATATATATATTTCCAAGAATATAAATATTTTTCTAAGAGGTTCATGCATAAGCTATAGTCTAGGTCACCATTTCTAATAACCTAAATCCCTATAGTTATGGGCTCTGATACCAATCTGTCACACCCCAACCTTGACGGCGGAAATGTCGAGGTGTGAGGGTTAAGATTGTTCACAGCCACATAACGCTATATTTAAATTGCAAATATTATTATCATAAGTCTTAAAATGAAATACAAGCATAAGTCTTAAACATGAGATAATTTCCAAACAAAATAAAACATTACATAAACATTTTATTTTAAATTAACTAGGTCCAAATCCTACTCTTATTGCAAGCTTCAAAAGACACTTTAATTTTGGGGATTTCCTGAAACATGATGAAAATAAAGAGTCAACTAAAATAGTTGGTGAGTTTTCAGGTTTTCATACATAATAAGATTACAAGTAGCAATTCATGTCATGGATTATAAGCTAGTAAGGTTATAGAACACATATCGTTACAACCAAACCTCGACTTGATTACAAGTATAAAAGATTGGCTAAGTGTATTTGGTTCCCTAGTGCACAAGCGTACGGCCCCTAGGAGTCGGCAATACCTCGACTTTAGCACCAAATAGGCTTGTCAGGCCCAAAGATCTAAGACGTCGCCAGGCTAGCAATAGTTAATGATTGTAAACAAACTATGTATCTCATATAAACACTTACAATACACAAATAACCATGACCAAATAATAAGTAGAATTGCATGTGCATTACAAGTCTCAAATGTTTAAACGTGTATGTAATATAAGCATCATGTTTCACCCCAAATAAGTGTGAAATTATAAAAAAGGGACAAGGAAAACTCACGTGTTATATAAATATAAGAATGATGATTATTAAGAATTATTTATAAACGCTCCAACGCAATCCTTCACAAGGTACCTAAGAATATATATATATATATATATATATATATATATATATATATATATATATATATATATATATATATATATATATATATTAACAAGCTTTCAGTTTAATAGTAAGTTTATCGAATTGACGAGGACTAGGGTTCAATTTGGTATTTAGGGCTTGTCAAATAATTTTGTTTAACAAAATGGAAGCAATTACATTTAGCCAATCTTTTATACTTGTAATCAAGTCGAGGTTTGGTTGTAACGATATGTGTTCTATAACCTTACTAGCTTATAATCCATGACATGAATTGCTACTTGTAATCTTATTATGTATGAAAACCTGGAAACTCACCAACTATTTTTAGTTGACTCTTTATTTTCATCATGTTTCAGGAAATCCCCAAGATTAAAGTGTCTTTTGAAGCTTGCAATAAGACTAGGATTTGGACCTAGTTAATTTAAAATAAAATGTTTATGTAATGTTTAAGACTTATGCTTGTATTTCATTTTAAGACTTATGATAATAATATTTGCAATTTAAATATAGCGTTATGTGGCTGTGAACAATCTTAACCCTCACACCTCGACGTTTCCGCCGTCAAGGTTGGGGTGTGACACGAAACAAGTTTGGGACAAATTTGCAACAACCTTGCCCGTTGTAACATTTATGTCTTAACGTTTATGTTCTCTCTACAATTACTCAAGCAACGTTAAATCATCAAATTTAAGAAATCATGTAAAAGCAGATCATGAAGTTGCACATGATCTTCTCGTGAGATTCTACGATCTTAGAATTAATGTGTCGAAATTTAATGTATTTAACTTCTTATTGTAATAAAAAAAAGTTATTTAGTTTTTTATTTTGGCGTATTTAACCTTATTGCAATTGATTTTCAAATTTATAGTTTATTTTGATTGTCCAGAAATATTTGTAAAATTTATTTTTGAATGAATTTTAATTTACCTTCATGTGGTTTATTCACGTTTGCAATAATCATCCGAAATATATTTTTTTCATATGCCTCCCCAACGTTTAAAATTTGTTGCTATTTACATCCAACAAATTTAACCCCGTTAAAATTAACTTGTTAAAGTTACAAACCATTCAATTACAACAATGATAGATAATAATAAAAAACTAAGTAGGACCTAATACTATTTGCAGCCTCTTGTTCTTCCTCTCATGCTCATTGATTGAGTTGCATCGATATTTTCAGCCTCATGTTCTTCTCACAATGTGTCCTTCGTGGTATCAGTTTATCCAAATTCAAACAACCCAACATACCTATATAATGCAGAGAAGCATTAATAGAAGCTTTGAATGTTGTAGAATAACTTGAGCAGACAACCAATTTACATGATAAACTCGAACAACTCGACTTACCTGTATAATGCATAGATCAATTAATAGAAGCTATGAATGTTGTTGAATAACTTGAGCAAAGAACCAAATTACATGTTAAAATCAAACAACCCAACTTACCTATATAGTGCAGCAAAAGAAGAAGCCTAGGCTTAACCCGTATCCATGACATCGATTTCTCCCTCACAGTCGATCAAGTCTCATTCAATTTAACTAAACTAGGGTTGTACGCTTGGGGGTATTGTTATATATTTAAAAGGGTACATTTGTCATTTTATAACTTTAACAAGCTAATTTTTAACGGGGTTAACTTTGTTGGATATAAATTGCAACAAATTTTAAACGTTGGAGAGGCATATGCATCGGTGATTTCTCGGTAAATTTAAGGATAATATGTCGTTCCAAGGTTTGTTACTGACTAAATTACGCCGGTAACTATCTTTACCAATAGATCACCAATGGAATCGTCCGTCGGTGAAGCTCCTTTGTTTAGTAGTGTACTTCTTTGAGCATCCAACAAAAAGATGTATTGTAGGGGTTTAGAGATGAGTAGGGATAGTTAGCTAGAGAATGATTAGAAAATATCTATGTGGTGTTGAAATGAAATATAGAGTTTAGAGGCGTGTAAATATGTTAAAGCTTAGATTATGTGCGATGGTTTTAACTAAATTTTATGTTAACACATAGATGACATGTCATCGTGATTCATTTCATTAAAACTCTTTTCAAATCAAGTATAGTAGTTTTAACTAACTATAATCATTACTCAATTATTCTTTATTTAATATTCATTAAACATAATAATTTTGACGCCCCTCATCTTTGAATACCGTAAAACACTATTGTTTTGATAGATTCTTTTACTTTTAAGTCTTCTAAGTTTATGCACAATTTTAATTAGTTCCATTACATCCTCAGCAAACATTACCTACTTCTTTCTATTCTTCCCCTTTTTCTTCCCATCGACATCAAAATCCAAATCCCAAAGAAAAAAAATTTTAATTTTAACTTAAAAAGTCATAAAAATCCAAATCCCTTCCATTTTCATATATCAGTTTGGTTTTGCTGCATATATTCGTATATGTCGTATGTGGGATGTTTTTGTTTGTTTATTTATATCATCGTACATATTTGTATTATCTATACTTATAAAATTGAGTTTGACACGTTCATAACTTTTAGTGGTTCCTTTGAAGCTAGTAACTAGAATATAGGACCCGGAAGGCGGGCTCATAAGTCGCGTTTTCTTTTTCATATTCATTCATTTTTCAGCTTCGAAAACACATGAACTCTCTTCCATTTAGAACAAACAAAACCATCTCTTGAAAAACAAAATAGTCATTAAGTGGTCACTTATCAACGACAAACAGAGTGTTGCTAATTAACTGTTACAAAACCATTTTGCCGTTATAACAATCAGTCTTTAATAATAAGACATAATAACCACTATACGATCCGATGGCAAAATTAGAATCAACAACACTTTAAATTGGTTATTGGTTATGCCACTATTTTTTTTTCTTTTTGACATAACCAATCGTATAGTATGTGATTGGTTCTTGTTCTTGTTCTTGTTATGTCACGAGTAACCCGTTTGGTTAAAGCTCTTTTTCTCTAGTATACGAGATTGCTAAATAGTTGTGTTAGGATACGAACATGATTATTTAATTACTTGAAATCTTAATAAATTTAATGAGAATACCACTTGAGGATAAAATATACTACCCATTATTATGTCGTATCTTGAGAAGTGATTCGCCATAAACACAAATCACATCGTTCTACTAGACGCTCAGAGTCAAGTTGCATTAAGGATAGAAATCACTCGCCTTGAAGCAATAATTTTGTAGTTTTGATCAACTAGTGGTTCAAGCTATCCCATAAAATCATAACGCGATTAAAACGACTAGCAGCACCCCTCAAACCGAGTTCTGATATGATTTTAACAAAGATGATCGACAGAAGTTGCATCTTTAAGCATAAAGTGCCACAATGGTGACGAACCTAACTTATTATGGTTTTTTAAACATGGATGAAGGTCTATATGAGCCTAATGCATGCTTTGGCCCATTACAACAAACCCACGTACTCTCTCAATCGAAACAAATATGACGCGGTTCAGCAGTGAGAAATACAATCTACGCGATGATGGTAGATCGCGGCTGTTTGGAGAAAGAACCCGCCACAACTGCCGGCTAGGGATAGTTTGCGGTGACGACATAATGTCAATCAACGTACAGATTTATGTGTCAAATAACTAAAATAAACTAATTTCATGCTTTAGTAGCAATAATGAATCATGATTTGTGGGATTTTTAGCTTTAAAGTTCACTGAACTTTGATTTGGGCTTATTTGGTTTTTTGTTAGTGGACCTGCAAATTTCTAGAGAAAATTATTAAAGAATCAATATGCTTTACAAAAGTTGAGAGTCAAAATACAAAAGTTTGAATCTAAATTCATGACTTTTTAGGCTTGGTCGAGTTATTGTGACAGAAAAAGGTGATAAATGGATATTTTTATTACATTTAGTTTCACAAAATAATATACTAAAAGAATACTACAACCCGTAAAACATTGTGAACTTTATTATGACTTGTTGCAAAAACAATACTTTATTTTTTGATTGCGACTTACAAGAGCATTTCTATTTCTTTAAAATGCTTGTTTTATTTATTTAACAAATGATAAAACACTCCTTTTATTATACATTTAAGACATATTTAAGACATATTTTTCTATGTAAAGATGGTCAAGATTGCATCTAGTTTAGGTAATTCAAACAAATGATATTCAAATATAATTAGACTTTTAATAGTCATGACTGCTATCTTATAGCTTTTTGTGTGACTTGTGAACACAACATCCTTTCTGAAATTCAAAATGTCCGGTCACCGGCATAGTGCCTGTGGTCTGCCGGATTTTCTCATCCGATAATTCAAGTATAACCCAAGCTTGCAACCTTAATATGTTTCATGTTTAAAAGCAATAGTCAAGTTTGTCCAATCTTGGTGCTTCATGTATCTTTGATTTGAAACCCAATCAATACAGTTTCATCTTTTGGGAAAAACATAAGAACACAAGTTCATCTTCAAGAATGCGAAAAATCATAAGGCGTAATACTTGTGTTATACTTGTCACGTTCTTCTGAGAAAAAAAGAAACTAAGAAAAATTAAGATCACGTATTTGTCACGAGGCACAAATACATGATCTTAGTTTTCTGTTATCTTTTCTGTTAGGAAAATATTAAGTTTTCAAAATGTTCCTAAAAAAAGATGGTATAAATCTTGCAAAGCAAAAACCAAATCCAACATTACCATTTGTAACTATGACCAAAAAAGAAAATTCATATAAGACTAGACCCTATTAGTACATAATCAACTATTATGCACATTTTACTCTATTTGATATAGTTTATAGTTGTTTTTGAGATCAAAAGCCCTCATGAGGAACAAGAGAGCATGCACACACCTGGACGGTAAGCCCACGCAGGTGGTAACCGTGCATACCGTTCCATACCAGGTTGGTCATCGAAAGGTCTTTCCATCACTTTCAGCAGTCTTCTCACCTCTTCATAGTCACCTTGTTCAGCCATATCTATCGCACTCTGGCATAAATAGTTCCTGAGTATGTACTTCGGATTCACAGAATTCATTGAAACTTTCCTTTCCTCATCAGAAACACCACTAGAAGATAGCTGCACCAAACCAACAATAAACATTACATACAACCTTGAAAACTGTCATGTGGGCTGAAAAAACTGCGGCGGCTTTTATTTAAAAAGATTTTTTTATTCTTCTATATCGTGTTAATTGCATAAAAAGGTAACCAATTTACTCAAAATTCTATTCATGGGTAATATAGTGTTTTTCTCTAAAATATAAAGATGCAATATGCCAATATTCCAAAAACACTCTATTTTAAATAACTTGTGAACTTGGAGCAAGTAAAGTAGTAAACTGGACACAGATGTGAAAGCAACAAAAAACTAAAAGTTGCTTATTTTAAACTATGAACACTTAAAGTTGATTCTCTGGAATGGAAAATACTTGAAAGTTCTTAACCTTAGATAAAAACTTACTGAAAGTTTATACCTTTTTGTAAGTGAAAAAATACTATATTATGCAAAGTAATCAAAGGCTCAACTCAGACACAAAGGGTGAGCCAAGGCACAAAGCGCTTAACATGCGTGAGCCGAAAACAAGCAAGGTGCGTGTATATTCCAGGCCACTATTAGCTGCTTTAGACATGTTTTAGGCTGGTTTAATTTAGGCTGTTTTAAACTAGTTTAGATTGTTTAGACTGTTTAAGACTAACTTAGGCCTGATAGGTTTTACAGATTTTGACCAGATTTTTGTGCCTTTGCGCCTGGATGGACGCAAAGTGGTTCTGATGCGCTCGGCCCAGGCGTGCATCTCTGGAGCCTTTGATATTAGGCAGAACAGAATTTTGAGAAAAGTTGTTTACCTTTTCTATGCAATTAACCTTTATTGGAACCATATCTCACACACAATTATTAGAAGAAAAGAAGTGTTTTAGATGAACCCAAGTACCCATCCCTACCCAGATAAAAGTTATAACCATCTTAACTCATTAGTCATTACGCAAACCGGCCATTTTTTGCCACCTTTAACGAAAACAAACCACATGTTAATATTGATACAAGTTCAGGTCAGGAGTCATGCTACCTCAGTTTTATAACGTTTCACCCAGTTGGTCCAAGCCTCCTTTCGCTCTCTGCCAATATCTAGCAAAGCAGCCTTGAGTGGAACTAGCAATTCTTTATCTGGGACATTCAAATCAGCCTTGACATTGGAGAGTAATCTGAAGAAGTTTGTGTAATCAACTTTGTCAACCGCCATGTTGTTGAGCATTTCACCAATGAGCTCTTTATTATACCTTTGCAGACCGACTTTTTTGGTCATTATGGCCTGATACTCGTCCATAAACTTATTACCATATCTACAGCAAATCATTAATATTTAAGGTGACAATGGCAAGAGTAATAAATAATAACAAATTCATAAGATTTTATCTTTTTTTTTCATACCTTTCCAAGGCATAATTCAGCTCTTTTTTATCAATCAGCTGGGCTGCTGAAAGAGCTAATCCAAACTGGCTTACATTCCACGACCCAATATCGGGTTGTTCTGCAAAGCAATACCTTCTTCCTGGAATATCAGTGGTGTTTGGAGTGAAACTAGGATCAAAGGCATCAAGAAATCCAAACGGGCCATAATCAATTGTGAGCCCTAATACACTCATGTTGTCAGTATTTAGCACACCATGTGTGAAACCAACACCCTGCCATTTTGCAATTAAGGAGGCCGTACGCTCGGCAACTTCAACCAGCCAGGCTGATACAATTTCAAAGTTAAAACCCATCTATTTAAAACGCATAATTGTCCAAAAAGAGTGTCACTGTAAAATTAATAAAAATATTCACCTGCATACTTATTGGAAGTAAGATCCACAACAGCACTGTCTCCGTCCCCAGTGGAGAAAGATAAACTGTCACTTTTGCTCATACTTTCTAAATGAGGAAAGTGATGTTTGATGGTGTAATCAGCCAAAGTTCTAACAATTTCAAGATCCTCTTTTCCTCTTTCAGCATGAATTTGAAATGAACCAAAACGCAGAAACGATTGTGCCACACGGCACACGATAGCACCAGGCTCGTCTTTTGGATTCCCGCTGAAACATATTGCATGGCTTGTTTTAAATTTCAGGTCGGTTGAGATGGAAAAAGTTACCTAGTTTGTAAAACTTACTCATAAAACATGTCACGGCTCACTAGTTTTCCAGTAATCACAAGGCTAAGTGCACGGGTGGTTGGAATTCCAAGACTGTGAATTGCTTCGCTGCAAAGAAATTCGCGAATGCTGCTTCGTAAAACAGCTAAACCATCAGCAAAACGGCTATATGGAGTCCTGCCAGCACCCTTTAGCTGAAGCTCCCACCTTTCAGACTTGGAATTCAGAATCTCACCAAGCGTTATGGCTCGACCATCACCCAATTGGCCAGCCCATACTCCAAACTGATGGCCTCCGTAACATTGGGCGTAAGATAACCTGAGTAACAAGCAATTTATTACACACAGCATTTATAAACTTGAACAAAAAACTGAATACAAACGTCACTCACCCTCCCTTTAAAGGAGATGCCCCTGAAAACAGATACGGAAAATCGGGTCTTTCAAATCTGCAACAAATTTCAAGATTATGACATCTCATCATTGTAGCCGTTGTGAACATCAGAATATCTTATATCGATGCATAACCATATAAAGATAAATTTATGAGACGTCACAAGTTAACTTGGCCGAATTACCATCTACATATACGCATAAAAACTCACTCTTTAGGATCTTACTATCTACATATACGCATAAAACTCACTCTTTAGGATCCAAATCAAGAATATCAGCAACAGACTCCGACCACACAACCAGCTGAGGGTTCTCCACTTCAGCAGACGGAGATACTCTCGAATAACAAGCATGAAGCACCTGAAACAAATCCAACATCAAGATACTTCAACACTTACACGTGGCACGTATAACACATCAAAGAATAGCATTACTACAAACAACTTTCATCATCTTCAAACTTCAAAAATCTAACGGATTCAAATTAACCTCATCTTAAAATACCACAATCACGAGGCATCATACGCGTCAACAGAGGTGAAAGCAACTTCCTTTACCATTTAGCCTATTTAAGACACACTAAAACAGTCTAAAAGAACTATCTTTATCATTCCATTGTTATAGTGATAGTTCACCATACAGACAACCCAACAACAGAAAACTTCAAGAAAACAGTAAAACAGACACACAAGTCATATGCAATTATAATATTCTGATCACCAAAATCTAGCTGCTCTTCAGGTGCTCAAAAACAGAACATATCCACTTAAACCCATGAACCCACAATCCCTAATTTCAGATCAAAACGTAAAAGATCCACTGATTATTCAAGCCCTAATCGCACATAAAGTACTGAAATCGAGACTCAAATCACACACTTTCTTATATCTCTTAGTAAAAACCTAGTAACAAATCCTAAATTGTGAATTCTTGTTTCATGAGTTGAAGATTAACCTCACGGGAAACGATGTCGGTTCGGGGATCGCCGGGCAACTCACGAACAAATGAATGATCCCAATTGAGATCTTCAAGCTTCAACTTAACCTTTGTGTTTTCACTCGAACTCTGATCCTCCGGTGCATCGGTGGTGGAGTCAACGGAGACCGCCGGAGCTGCGGTGGTCGTCGGTGGTGAGCCCGTCGTCATTCTAGTGAAAATAAACGGAGAAAGTGAAGAGAAGACGGTGAAGGCAACCAAAAGGAAAACTGAACATTCAATACTATCATTTACATCATTTATATATATTTGACGGCATTTAATAAAAAAAATAAGTTTATAATTTTATATTATGTGTACTAGTAATATAGCCATATATTACATTGAAAATTGAAATACAAGTGTAATTGAACAGAGATTACATCTATTCGATGTGTGTATAGCGTTTCATGTCTTTAGGACTTCAAGTACACGTATTGGTTTTAGTGTTCTATTTTCTATTTTCTTTTTTCACTCGTCGGTTTGTTTTTAGTTTTAAATTCAAGCATTTTAAAGTTGCATATCAGACTAGTTATTCTTATCAGACTAGTTATTCTAGTTTTAGATGCGACTTATATTGCTTTTGTCGAATTTTTGATGATTTGGTGATGATTTTGTTTAATTTGTGAGTTGGGTTAAGATTTGCTTAAAGGTTCTAGGTGTTGATTTGATGTCGCTGGAGGTTTGGTTGGAGAAGAATTAACTTACTTAAAGTTTAGTACTTGAAAACAGATATTTACGTTTAAGAACAACACCGTAAACACATCATCTTTCTGTCTCTCTCTATCTCCCTCCCTCCCTCCCTCTCTCTTATTTTAGTTAACATTCTCTCATCAAGCAAACACATATTTTTTTAATTATTGGGCATCAATATTCATTTTTTTAATAATTTGCACGCCAATTTGAGTTAAAAATGCCTAAAGAAGATGCATCACTAGAGGAAAATCAAGTTCTTCAAAAAGAATTATGCCATAAAATATTTGATGCCGAGTGAAGTAGCTAGATGAATTAATTGTTGTTCAAGCGAAAGGGGAAAAAACACAGTGAGATACGAATATTGGACTATTAGTTTACTGGGTGGAATTTTAATCTCAGTTATGAATTCCAAAGTCACACCACCTTTGTTCTATTCATTCAATGTTTAATATTTTTTCAATCGATCACAATGTTTAATTTATGATTCTTGATTGTAGCCTCGATTCGTTTGAATTTCATATTATTATACTAATGTTATGCCATGATGTACATAGATTTAGCAATTTAAAACATGTAGTTGTGCAAACTAATGGTTTAAAGTTTTACTATGCAAAGTAACATCAAATTAGGTAATCTAACGTTAGTCAACATGTGAATTAAATTCAAGGTTAAAGGTATGAAATTGCAACATCTCTTGATTTTGGCATTGATTCTTTTAAATTTAATGTCATGTTTACATAAAATTAGCAATACATAACATGAACTTAACAATATAAAACATGTATAAGTGCAGAACAACAGTTTTAGGTTGTATTATGTAAAGTAACATTAAATTCGATCATCTAAATTTAGTTTGACCACAGAATTGAATTCAAGATCAAAAAAGAAGGTATGATGTAACATCTATAGCATTTTTACATCCATGCTTATATTCTAATATTTGATCTTTTCTCTAATAGTTCGAATAATTTCTCATGCCTTTTTTTGTTGTCTATATGGTTGTAATATTCAAGTAGTCATTTTGTTATCTAATGTAACAACAAGAACCATTGCTGTTATCAATAAAATAGATCAAGCATTTTCAGATTGTCGATGAAAGATTTTGTTTTGTATATACATCAACGACTTATCCGTGTGTGTTTTCGTGTTTGTTACCGAACTACAAAATGCTCGTTGAACTAATATGTTTTTAATATGCAAATTAGCAGCCTGATCTGTATGTTTTCTAGGTCCAAAACTCGACTAACCCCCGCTAAACTGGTGTGTATTATCATGGTTCTATACTTGTATCTTCCTCTTGTGAACTGTATAAGTGAAAAATTATAATATGATGATATATGAGCTTTCAATAGTATGATTTAATGTGTGTTTTATCCTGGGATATATGAGGTAATTTGATATAAAGGTGATTAATATAACTTTAGCAATTGCAGACGACATATGTGGACTGCTATAACAAAAGTTTGACGTAAAAGCATATTAATCATATGATAAAGGGTAGTTTAGGAAGACTAATTAACTCATGGTAAGAAGTAAAATCATCATAATTGCTTATTTCTTTAAGACTTCAATTGAGTTTAGAATTTAAGTGGTGAAGTTTGTATGTGAAGTTAAATTAAAAGAGTAGGTATTAACTACATCAACAGAAGTTTGATCTTTCTATAAGAAGTTTGATATTTTTATAAGTACTTTTTCTCGTAAGATGATTTGGTTGTACGACTCGTGTATGAGTGCGTGTGTGTATATATGAGATGGTTATTTTAAAAATATACAAAAGTTTTAAGAAGGATAAGGTTTTTAATTAAACTTGTGTTGCCGCCTTCTTTGTCGTTGGACTATGAATCAGCTGCACCCCATTTGCATGCTGGTAGTTCTCCGCAAACAAGAAAATCGAACGAACATGATTTTTGTGTTATTAGATCTAGAGACTGGATTCGTTGATCTAGTGGAGATACCATTTGGTTATGATGTTTAATCATGCGAAGGTATAATTGTAAACTAAACCATGAATTTGTTTTCTTTTATTATGTTTTATATTTTCACTAGTAGGGAACCCGCGCGATGCAGCGGTTACGATAAGTTATAACGCGATACTCGTTAATCAATGCTTTAGTGGTTTTTATTGTATAGTACTTTTGTTAGCTTTCTTTTATTGTATGTCATGAGCCTCACATATTCTTAATATTTCAATTGAATTTTTTCAAATCACAAAAGTGGTGAACTTTTGGGGTTAGACTCCTTACCTTCTATGAAGATGCCCAAAGTTAAAATAAGACTTTTTGCATAAATCCTTCACACTTTTTTGCCTAGCCCTCGTACATTTTTTATCAGTACATTAAAAAAGAAATCACAAAGTTAAAGTTTTAATCTTCTTTTGATAATGATAATTGATAAGTCTCTACCATAAGCTAAAGCTTTCCTATTTGCATCTTCATCTTCTATATAGTTGCACTGTTGCATAAGTGCCCAAATCTCCTAAATGTCATGCACCTCTGTCTCTGGATGATTCAGCTTCAAACTTTCGCATGCATATTTATACAGATCAATAGCCTATTTCTACAATAAAAAACACAAAAAATTAAGACAGATAATATTCAAAGATAAATGTTTAGTGTAATCTTAAAGGTCGTTAATATTAGGTAATATGTTCTCACACAGAATTGATATAGAATCAGGTCGTACCGTGACAAGATTAACATCTTCCATATTAGCACCCAAATAAAGTCTAGTGGACATAACACCACATCCTAAATAAAGATCAAGCATTCTTATAATAGATTTTTGTCCACTTAGTTTCAAGTACCTTAATGAACTGAAAGAGTGAAAAAAGCTTCCTGTCATCTAACTTTCCTTGTATATAAAATGTTTTATCTTATATATGTATGTGACAACTGATTTCAATTTGAACCTCGTTAACATATTAAATATAAAAATCATAAAGCATAAGCAAAAGATTTGGATATAGATTATACATATATTGCGAGTTTTATGACTAAGATTGACATTGATGGCTAAGAGCGACGTTGATGCAGTACAATTGGGGATAACAAAATCAGTCCTGATTGCTTGAAATCCTATAATTATTAAAAAACAACTGAAATTGATGAATTGACGGTATACGAAATATTAGCTCATCAATAACAACATAATCCCATGGAAGTTGGGTAAAAAAAGTCTTGTTCGATTAAAGCTATATCATATGCCGTGAGGAGCACATCAAAAGGTAAGGCCTGAAGCTGCATAATGCAAGAACTTAGAAGCATTAATATCCAGGCTAGCTAAAATGATACCTCATGAGTGTACTTCTTTGTCGGTAGAGTAAAAGCTTACGCAAGTCCAAGATCCACGATCTTAAGCCTCAATGTCTTTGGATCCATCAAAAGATTGTGTGGTTCAAGATCCCTAAAACAAATGATCAAACAAAATCAATATCAAAAGAACAAATATTCTATCAATTTTTTTATAAACACTGTGTAATATAGCACGCCCATGGTAGGATGCAATCCCTTGCAAAGCTGGTACATCAAGCTCTACAACTATTACAAGAAACAATATTATTTCGATAAAAACAAACAGGAATCAAGAATTTAAAAATCAATTTAAAAAGAACCCGCACCTTGATAATTTTAGGTGGAATGTGATCACCAGTTTAAAAATACGATCTACTGAACTTCTTCAAATTAGTCTCCATATACTCAAACACAAGATACATAATAGTGTTTCCATTTTTATTCACACCTTGCTTCACATCCATCAGACAATTCAACAAGTATGTGATTAATCTCAGCTACAACGTGGTACTGTGATGAGAAATACATATTAAGATTATCATTGTCGTTAAATAGTTATGTAATAACATGTACAGGTGAGTAATCATGATAATTTGGCAAGTTTAGATTGTTAGGGTCTTTATGTTTAAACCTCCTATCATATTTATGATAATGACAATCACCATCCATAGACCTAAAACTAATATAAATTTCACCAAAATACAATGCCAATTTACTATGAAACCAACCCAAAACAAAAATACACTTAAAATAAGAAAAAGTTACATAATAAAAGTTCAAGTAGCGAGCATAGTTATAGATTGAAAAAATAAGTGATTACAAAGAATAATGTTGTCATCCATTAGGTATTATCGTATAAGCCATGACATTCCTTTAATTTGGTGAGGCTTAAGAGTCATCGTTACACCGCTATTAGAATACTTGACGATAATTCATTGTTCTTTATTATAGGTTGAGAAAAATTCAAAATCAGGTATAATAAAAAGGTAATGATGATGATTAAAAATTCAATCGCTTGTAAACACGCATCATAACACAATCTAATAAGCATGACGGAAATAAGGGCACCTAATTAACAACTATACGAGCAAAATCAAAAGTTGCATTCGTTCAACCAGTTGGTGGTCACAAACTTGACCAAGATTAGTATAACACAATATTGGTATATGAAGCAAGCACAACAATTAACAGATTAAATAAAGGATTAAGGATTACTATATCAAATCATTACAATTAATTAGATATAACCCACCACATCTGCGAAATAACCTTAGCACCAATAACAATAACACAAACAGTTGTTGCAACTCCTAGACACATGGAGTAATCATCTGTGTTGGGACAAAAATATATCTATTCACCATACATAGAAATATGCACACAAAGTTTAACAAAAGTGACATCATATCAACCATGGGATCCTATAAACCAAATTTATAAAGTAAATATATGTGATATTAGAGGTGGCCATTACTGCCTATTTTGATTTTGTTGTATATCATTTCAAATAACAACTATAAATATAACAACACCAAAAATTTAATATACTTGATGGACATTTCAACCATATGATTTCTGATCCATTGGTATATGCTTATAACTTTAAGCAAAAGACAATAAGATCAAAATAAATGAAAATCCAAACACAATACAGAAGGAAGTGATAATGAATAGTTCTTGAGCTTGTTGAGTCAATATTACCTCGACATTCATCATCCAACCCCCTTACAACAATTCCGGTTGCCCATTCTTTTATTAACGAACCAAAATGAAAGTAAATTTAGCTCATCCAACAAATAAAGTCGACTTTAATATGAAAAAGTATGATAATTAGCGATGTAACCTTATGCAACTGTTTTAAGATGTTCTTTAGAGGACATGATAACTATTGGCATCTCCTTCATGTTGAAGAATTCTATCAACTGATTAATATATAGTATCAAGAATCTTGAAAATATCAATTGATTAACAAAATCCTTTATAAATAGTAGTACAGGTACAGAAATTAACAACTTTTGTTACCATTAAAACAAAGCCCTACTTTAGTAATAGTCCTTCATGAATCAAGATCTCAAATCTAGAAATTAATAACACATTTAAAGCAAAAATCAATTTAAAGTAGAAATAAAAGGTCCAAACTCAATTTAGAATAAACATAACCTTCTCAATCTGTTGTTCAAAGTTTACACAATACCCTAATCACGAACCCCTTCAATGACAAAAGAAACCTTACCTTCTCAATCGGTCATTGAGTAATAGAGATGTGGTGTTCTATGTGTAGATCGAGATGCAAAAGGAAGGTAGAAGAAGGCTGAAGGTACGAAGGAGCTAGCCTCGGGAGGAGAAAAGTGTGGAAATTACCATACTACACACTATTAACGTATTATATAACACTAGATATTAGTTATCCTAGTGGATAGAGGTGTAACCGAACAGGTTTTGTATTTTAACATGTACAAACTGGTTGTTTTTTCAAACTGGTTTGGTTTCAAACGATTTTTCATCAATAATCCTCAAGCCACTCAGCCGGTTTGGACTTGTTTTAAAACCGGTTTTATACCGATTTAACTGATTTTTTTAGTTGGAAACTGGTTTACATACCGATTTTGGCGCCGAGTTTCAAGCTTGTTTCCAAACCGCCGGTTCGGATCAGTTTAGTAATCAGTTTGACTTAAACTGGTTTGGTTTTTTTCCCAAACCGGTTTTTTATATGCCTCTACTGGTGGACAATCTAGGGTATTGTCTAGACTGAAACGTACATATGTTTCTACTACATGAACAATAATTGTTCTATAACCTGTGTACGATATCCAACCCCAACATCAAAAGAGTTGATATGTATTGTATTATTTTCTTATGACATGATATACCGTTATGTAATGTATAATTGTTCGGCAAAAGCCGCTCCACCGTGGTGGGTGGCGCCTGTGTCATTTGTGGTTTTGGTTGTTCGATTGTTTTAGAGATAGTGTGGCATCGGTGGTGTTGTGTCACCGCCACCGTCGGTGGCTGTAAGTCTGGTTAGTGTGGTCTCTGTTGCTGCTTCGCCTCCCCTCTGTGGTTGAGGTGGAGTGGGCGGTAGTTGTCACTTGATAATCTTCATCCAACCTGGGACCTTTTCGATGGCCATCACCGGCTTGCCCCGTAGTGTGGTTGATGTTCACCGGCGCGATAGTGATGGTGGAGCTGCTATTTCTGTGTAAAAACCTTAGGGTGTTCGGATAATGTGTGTTGGTGCTCCTGCCGATGGCGCCATCTGTCGTTCTTTAGGGTTTGCGGATATGATTGTGCGGTGGCAACAATTTCGATTGTGCGAATCTGGTTGGCTTTCGTTTTCGGCATGTAGCCGCAACTGAATGACTGTGTTTCAAGTTTTTTATGATTTCGTCTAAGCTTTGGGTTCTCACGCGCAACGCGCGTGGAGAAAGAACGCTAGTTTAATCATAATCTCCACTTTGAAACATACAACGTTGTAAACCGTTATTGGTTGCTACCAAGTCGAATATTTTTTTACCATCGTAACGTGCGGTATACTCGTCTAGTTTATTATGTTAAAGCGAAATTTTGTCATACATAATAACAAATTAACTAATTTTTTTTATTCTTAGAGTAAGTTACAAAATAGGACGTTTGTCTTTATAACTATTTTCACGTTTCATTCATTATCTTTACTAATACACTAGACAAACTTTATGTATGTTTGTTTCATCTTTAGTCATTTACTCTAACAGTCGTTAATTTGAATCGTTAAGTTAGGTTATATGGTTATCACATGAGGATATATGTATTTAAAAACATCCAGGTGGAATAATTCAAAAATAAATTGACGTATCAAGAAAATATAATTAGTAAACTATTGAGACTGACATGTAAAACCTCAAACAAATTATATATATTCTAATTACCAAGTTGTATGTCATATTTCTATGCACAATGTACAACCATCTAATTTTTTTATTTATTTAAACCCACTACTTTTCATATTTTACAATTTAACCCTTTTAATTTATAACTTTAATTTTCGTCCCCATACTTTTCATCTTCTCTAAGTTTTTTGCCTCACATTTCGCACGAAACTTTGAGAGTTAACATGACGTAAGGTGTAGGTGTGGTTCAACATTGTTACCCTTATTTTTCTCGTTAAACGGCCCGTCGCAATATGCGGGTCTTGGATCGACTTATTTATTGTTGTTTTATATTTAATGTGTGTGGTTCAATATTTTCACATCTACTTTCTGTTTAGTTTTCCTTTTTTGTATTTATTTCTTTTTAATAAGAGATTTTCCAATGTTGGTGGTTGTTAACAGTGATGCAACATTGGTACTACTTGACACGGTTTTACGCAACCCCCCCGGGAGTATGCATATATTTCTATGCATAATTCACAACCATCTAATTCTTTATTTTTTTAACTCAATATTTGTACAAATTTTACAATTTAACCCTTGCAAATTTTCACGTTCAACTTTGGTTCCCTATACTTTTATCTTTAACAAATTTTTCGTTTTACATTTCGCTCGAGAGTTAGCACGTCATAAGGTGTGCGGTGTTATGCCTATTTTTCCTGTTTAACGACCTATCGTAACGTGCGGGTCTTGGATCGACTTATTTATTGTTTTTAATGTTGTATATTTCACTCAACGTTTTTACATCTCTTTATGTTTGATTTTCCTTTTTTCGTTCTTATTTCTTTTTTAATACGAGATTTTCCGATGTTGGTTGTCGCTAATGGTGATGTAACATTGGTACCACTTGACACGGTTTTACGCCACCCGTCGCAACGCAAAAGGCTTAATACTAGTTCTATATATTTATCATCACTTTTCTTAAACCTAGTTTTATAAAAAAATTACTATTTCATATGATTTAACTATCAATACGAAATTTAATACATAGAAACTAGAATGCAAGTCAAGTGAAGTTTAAGTAAATATGATCAGCAATACGTTGAGACCAAAGAGTAAAACCTTAAACAAACTTTATGTGTTTTATCATATTTTTATAAGTTAGTTATGTAAAAAATTATTATGATATGATTTAAGTATCAATAAAAAAGTTAATATATAGAAATTAAAATGCAAGTCACGTTTTCTTTAAAAATTATTGTTCAAATATAGAAATTAGAATGCAGGCTATATGCGGTTATCGATATAAAAATTTATCATATCATATTGTTTAGGTTTATTATATATTTATTTGAACAACAAATTAAATTTTATTATTTAAATACAAATCAAATGATACAATCATTTTTATTGAGGTATTACTTATCGGTCTCAACGTTTTACTAATTATATTTTTATAATACATAGATTTGTTTTTTAGTTATGCCGCCCATATGTTTTCTTACATATCTACCCACATTATAATAACCATGTACTTAATGATGTAAACTAATGACCGTCAAACTAAATGATCAAAGATGAAACAAATCATATACATAAATATTGTTTAATGTAATTTTGTAAAGATAAATGTTAAAAAGTAAAATTAGTTATATCGATAAAAGTCTTTTTATGTGATTTACTTTATAGCAGGGAATTTAAAAAAACCACAATGTTATATGAAAGACCGTGAGGGAGACTACCGTCGACCGTGAGGGAGACTACTGCCCCTGAGGGCCCCCTGTTTCAGTAAAAATCCCAAATATGATCGAGGAAACCAATGAAACGGGCACATAATTTAATATATTTTTTATCACTATCTTTTATATTTGTGTATGTGTATATATAAATAAGGGTATGAATCAAATGAAAAAAACGTAACATGGTTTATATATACGTTACATGTAGGTTACGTAAAATGAAACGAGCACATAATTTAATAAATTTTTAATCAATACCTTTTATATTTGTGTATGTGTATATATAAACAAGGGTATGAATCAAATGAAAAAAAACGTAGCATTGTTTTACATATACGTTACATGTTGGTTATGTATATGTACCCATTTTTCATTTGACATAATGTTACGTATACGTAAAACATTCATTCTCGTATTTATGTTCAACATATATGTAATAAAAATTTAAATAACCTTTTAACAATTAAAATAAAAAAAAAATTATAAGTTATGTTATTAATTTCCATGATTTTTATATAACTATTAATTTTCTTAGTAATCATCTTCATTTACTCTATTCTTATCTTTAACAAATCTGTTTAAAAAATAATAATAATATGTAATTTACTCTGTTCTTATCTTTAACAAATTTGTTTTAAAAAAATGGTAAATTTGTAATGTAGTTGTATTCTAATCCGAGTAAAATACATCATGTTTACTCTATAATCAGTTTTATCACTTTCCAAATTTAACAAAAAAACTTAAAAACAAAACAACCACAAACCGACTCAGTTTTACACGCAACACCAATCACAACCGTCCATTTAAAGATATTAAATCTCAAGCGTAGATCTCCTCAATCACCTGCCTATAAAACCCCATTCATCCCCAATTCGCCTCCACATAAACGCTACCCGTATAGCGATCCGTAATACGAGACCTAAACAAAATTCTTCATATTCATATAATCAAATCAACGATTTGTTGTCTGAAATCTGTTAATCTTAATTCTGTTGGTGTTAGATCGCATAGTTGTTGGTGATTATCGAGAATCAATCGTGTGTTGTTAGGTTTAGGGTTTGTTTTTCAATCTGATTTGATACTTGATGTTTCTTGTGCTGAATCGGTAATTTCGCATCTCTTTTACGCTTGAATCACGGTTGTTGTTTGTTTATGTACTGTGGTGTTACAGGATCTTGAAATCGGAACCCTAGGGTTTTGAATTTAGGCTTTTTTGATTAGTTTGGATCTGGGTGAATTGATTGTTGGTGTTGTGATCTAGAGTTGTGTTTGGAGGTTTAGAAAGTGATTTTGGTTGGGATCGGAGATGAAGGATCAAGCGCCGATGATGAATCAATCGAAAATGGGGAATCAGTCGCAGATGATGAGTATGGGGCAGCAGTTGCCGACTGTAATGAGTCAGCCGCAGCAGATGATGAATAATCAGAGCTCTCAGATGTTCGTGAATCAGTTGATGAATCCGTCACAGATGATGGCGAATCAACCGCAGTCGCAGGGGATGTTGAACCACCGTGGTGGTGGTGGTGGTGGCTACGGGATGTGGCCTCCGCCGCAGGTGGATCAGTTGAAGTTTCAAAACCCTAATTTGAAGCCTTCTGGAGTTCCTTCATCGTTGAAGCCTATGGGACCGAGGATCAACAAGAATTGGAAAGGTAAGAAAGGGAATGATAAGTGGAATAATAATATTCGGAAGGAGTTGCAGATTAATGGTGTAGGTAGTAGCAGTGTTAGCAACAACACCGGTGGTGGTGGTGGTGGTGGTGTTGGTGGATATAATCCTCCTACACTGAATGAATTGCAGCACCAGAATCGTTTGAAGGCTAGAAGATACTTCCCTAAGAAGAAATTCAATCACGGTGGTCGATCCGCCCCTTTTGCGCCTAGAAACACGACTTCGTTCCTAATTCGTGCTAAGAAATCCGGTGGAATTACTTCTTTAGTATCACCATGTCCGGTGACACCTGCTGTTCTTCCGACACCGATATTTTCACCCTCTAGAGAGGTCTTAGTAGACATGGCTAAAGAAGAGTGGGGTGTTGATGGTTATGGTTCGATGAAGGGTTTGATTAGACTCAGGTCTCCTGGAAATGAAGCGGATGCACCGGAGGACGATGAAGAGGATGAAGGTGGATCAAGTGAGAGTGATGTGGAAGAACATGTTGAGGTAGAAAGGAGGTTGGATCACGATTTGAGTCGATTTGAGATGATTTATCCTAACTACAGTGGGGCTGATCACAGCAGCTATCTTTTGGAGAATAGAGTAGATGATCAAGATACTCATATAGCTCAACTGGAAGAAGAGAACTTGATACTGAAAGAAAGACTGTTCTTGATGGAGAGGGAGTTTGACGATTTGAGGATGCGGTTGCAGTGTCTCGAGAGACAGAGCCGTGGGGGCGAAAGACTTAACGAAGAGGTTGTGGAGAATGATTCTGAAAATGAAAGTGAGAGCAGGGGGTACGGTCGGTCTGTGGAGGACAATAATGAGGTTATGGAAGAAACCCATGAACATTCAGAGGATAATAATAATAATAACAGTAATAATAATCAGAACAACAATGTAGATGCTGAAATCAAGCAATCTGATAGCATTGAAAAGGGTGTGTTTGAAAAGGGTATGAACAATCAGAACAACAATGGAGATGCTGAAATCAAGCAATCTGATAGCATTGAAAAGGGTATGAACACAGATGTTTGCATGGTGGAAAATGTTGAGAAAACCGAACAAACTGAATTAACGAAAGAAAACAATGATGGGGTAGCAGAAGGGGTCAAGAACATTGAAGGATCATCATCAAGCCCATTGGAAAGAAATGAAGGAAATGGAGAAACTGCTAATGAAGGAAATGAACCTACAAAGGATAAAGAAAATGCAGCAGATGAGTAAGAGTAAGAACAAACAGCTCATATCAATCTAAAGGTACTATGTTCATATAAACTCTTTTGCTGTCAAGTTTCTTGATGAATCAAAGTATGCAAATCACTTTGGAGGTGTCTCAGGTTTACCCACTTTTTTGTTTGTTGTATTTGTTTAATTTTCGTTATTTTTAGCTTTTTTTTAGGTTTGGAAAGTGGGGTGGTGGAGGGGATAAAGAGGGGTTTAGGTAAAGTTTATGGTATTTTGCAGTTTAATGTTCTTGAACCTCTTGAACCAACTATGCAAAACCTTGATGTAAACAGGTGACCTAATGTTTTAAATAATATCTTGATCATGATTGAAAAATACTAGTGATTGAGAATATACATTGCGTGATCTTATTTGTCCATCATTTAACATTCATGAAATAAATGCTACTTTATTTAAATAATATAAAGTTTTGCAAATTGTTTCTTCCAATTTTCACCTAACACATCTTCAAAGACACATCTATCATACATGCTCAATGAATGCATAGCTTTTCTTCGATAAAGATGATCATGTTTTATTTTCTAATTGATCTTATGAAACTGATTTACGGGTCTAGTCAGTCTGATAATATTTTGCTAATATGCCACCACCATTTCACCACCTTCAGTGCCTTGTCCGACCACAAGGGGCCAGCCCGGGACTGCCTGATTTAGCCTTCTTCGGTTTGAGTTGGCTTGGTTCAGTTTGGGTCGGAGCCTAGGAGGAATAGGACTTCCACCGGAAATGAATGATTCTGGTTGGGTACATGCCTATGTGGTTGGCAAGCTAGTTTTTATTGAATGGCTAAAAGCTCGAGACGAGGGCGCATAAGGGAGCTTAATCATGGGCTCATGCCTAAGTTGATGTTAAATGAGCTCGAACTCGAGTTTTCTATTTGATGATATTTTCTAAAGTTAAATGAGCTCAAACTCAGAGGTTTTCATGTTACCAATATCGGGATAAGTATATAAATTGTATGAATAATTTTTTTTTATTTTATTAAATAAACTTCAATTATAATAAATGAACAAATATTGTTTGTTATAATATTGTTTAAATAACCAAAAAGTATTATATTTTTATGGATAACATTGTATATAAGATATAAAACTAAAAACTGGTTGGCAACAAAACGAGTTATGAGCTTGAAAATGTAAGCGTGCCACATCAACAACAAAGCTATATCATCTCGTACAGGTGTTTACAATAGCACGTAAGATAATTTGTTTGTACGACAAGTATATATACTGATAATAAAAGCTAGAGTAATTTGTCATTTTCGTCATTGTGGTTTGATGAAAATCGTCACTTTCATCCTATAGTTTGTTTTTTCGCATCTGGGTCCTTATCATTTACAAATCTTGTCATATTCTTCCAGTCCGTTAACTCCATCCAACATTTTCCGTTAAATGGGGGGTATATTGGTTATTTTATATATATGTTTTATTTTTTATTTTTTAAAACCTGATTTAATATATCCCTTTAAATATATTACTATTTTAATCCCTATGGTTTGGGCATGTTTGCCAATTCAGTCCAAAAAAACCCACCACCTTGTCATAAAACGCCACATCACCACCACTCGTGATGGAACCACCACACCACCATCACGTCACAAAACCACCACCACACCACCACTCTATCACAAGAACCACCAAACCAACACCACCACCCTATCTTAAAACCACCAACGCCACACCAGACCGTCGCCACCACCACACACTATATCTCCGCCATCGCCACACACACTAGATCACCACCACCATGTGGACCCTAGAAACCAACCGTTAATCTCGAACTTGTAACAAACCCTTTCGAAAACGCACATGGAACCCTTGAAAACGAGTATTGTAGAGGTATTAGTAGGGTTTGATATGTGTTTTCGAAGCGGGTATGTTACAAGTTCAATATTAACTGTCGATTTCTAGGGTTTACATGGTAGCAACGATCCGGTGTGCGTGGTGGTGGTGGGCGCTATGGTGTGGTGTTGGTGGCGGTGGTTTGGTGGTTCTTGTGACGGGTGGTGGTGTGGTGGTTCTTTTTGGACTGAATTGGTAAATATGCTCAAACCATAAGGACTAAAATAACAATATATTTAAAAAGAATATATTAAATCAGGTTTAAAAAAATAAAATAAAAACATATATGTAAAATGACCAATATACCCCTCATTTAACGGAAATTTTGGATGGAGTTAACAGACTGGATGAATATGACAAGATTTGTAAATGATAGAGACTTAGATGCAAAAAAAACAAACTATTGGATGTAAGTGACAATTTTCACCAAACCACAAGGACGAAAATAACAATTTACTCTAAAAGCTAAATATATTATAGTAAAGCAAAAGTGAAGATGTTATATCAACTATTAACCTTTTATAAAACTATCAATCATTGTTTAAATAATATTAGAATTAAATGTAATGAATTGTAAGTAGTCACACCTTGTCCCTAAAACTCTATAAGCAAACACCAATAGGTCAGGTCACTCTTGCACTTAGGAAAGTTATGCTCGATGTTATATACATTACAAAACAACCACTAGATAGACCTAGTGGCAATGTTTATGTCTCTCGTTCAATAAGTAGTTTTAGCCTTACTTAAAAGTTAAAACTTAAAATAGATTTAAGGCAGAAAGAGTCTGCTGATAGAGTTGGGCGAAAATACGATATTAGTTATCAGATCAGAGAAAGGTTTGGCCCGTTAGCCTTTGCCTAGCTAGTAAGGGGATGAGGAAAAGTGCTAAGCCTAAGCTTATGATCGTTTAAAAATCAAATCAAAGTTTAAAGCGTTATCTATCTTACAAACTAAGCGATTTCTTCCTACTTCGTGCCCCAGGCCGAGGCAACTAGTTTTATCATAATAGAAGAAGAATCAGAATGCTCAAAAACTCCTTTGTTGGACTAATCGGTGATTTACAACAAACCTTTCTTCGTTTTTTTGCAAGAAGCAGAACTAAAACCATAATAAAACTTTCTTTATGTTTCTGGATAACCAATTCATTTTCACAACACTTGGGGAGGATTCATTCTTTTGGTAGTGATTTTTGGTGCTTTTAAAGCTAGAATAATTGATCATAATATCGCTATTGTACATGTAACATCAACAAGAATATCGTCTAATATGTGTAACTTATATTGCCGAACTCGTATTAACCACTTGCTAATGACACACCACATGCAAAATGGGAACACATGCCAAACACCTAGAACCAAACACCAAGCACATGTTTGCAGTTAAGCCTATTACGTTTTGTTGTGTATTCATTATGCTACTACTTTACTTTTGTGTATACATTATGCTACTACTTTTACTTTTTGTGTTACCAAAATATTTTTCATACTTTACTTTTGTGCTATCCTTAATGCTTTTACCACATCACAAAACACTAACTCATCATCACATATTCACATCAGCACAATTTCATTTTCATCCCTTTAGTGCTTTCATCATGCCATACCATACTATTTCTCTTATTAAATAAATAAAAAAATTATCGTGATGTAGGAGACGAAAAAAAAAAGTAATAGGGATGCAACAAGCATTGGCGTGCAATCATCGTGGCTAGGGTAGCAATGTTGCTAGTCGCCCCAAGCACGCCAATTTCCTCATCATGACCTCTCGATGAAAGCGTTAATGATGGGCTTAAAGTTTATACTAGGTGAGTATCAAGAATTTATTAGGAAAGAATTTATAAGACGTTATATTGTCCCAGATAATAGGACGGTAGAACAAAAGAGTTTATAAACATAAAGTTTACATATTTATTACTTCCTTAAAGATTTAGACCTGAAATTACACATGTGAAAATGATGTCTATAGATGTACAAGTATTTTGACATGCGAGATGTTATTATAGAAAACGCCCAACTATATATGCTTTTCTACAAAATGCTTTCAATGTTATACAGATTTATAAAACCCGACCTGATGTAGAATTATAGTTAAAAGTAGAAACATTATTAATTACAAACATATTCGTATCTACAACACGAAAAAGAAGTTACATTTGATCATCCTTGCCATATAAACACCAATGATCTTCAAAGTTCTCAAACCTGAAAGAAATGTGGTTTAAGATAAGTTACCCCTGTGCCAAAAGGTTGCAACTACGACATTGCAAATGTGGTTTTCTAGATCTTTAAAGAAAGATAACCCGAAAACTTACCTTTACATTTTTGTCAACTACCAACACGAAGGTGGACAAAAAGAATATTGTTGTACCCTCGCGTTATCCTGATCTTGTCATCCGAATATCTGCAAAACTAAAAAGCTCATCACAAGTCCAACAAGAAACAACAATAGTAAAAACGTAAGTTTAGAACCCGTACAAGACTTCCAATTTGAATTTGGTCACTAGCTCGACTGGAAGCCCGTAGGGTCCAATCACTATCGCACCATCATCCATTGTCACATCATACACATTGGTGCCAGATTTCCTGCATCCGAAGAGTTAGTCATGCTTACATGTTTACCAGTTGTTATGATATTGTGTTAGTTTCACAAATCACAAGATTCTTTTATTTTGTGATTAAGCTAAAAGAAGAGAGATGACATCGAGTTTGTATGATTAGAAGCTTACTCAAAAATTCCATTCATGGAGAATTTGAACCCGAATAGTATGTCAACAAGGAACTTGAGTTTCCCATTTTTAACAATCTGAAAATAGTAATAAATGAACAAGTTTGATCGACTAAATTTGAATGAAACATATAAAATGTGTTGAATAACTGTCCTTGTCGTAAGGACACAAGGACAGTATTCAACACAAACTGAGCATCTCACCTGAGAGCCCATAAGTCCATTGGCTGCGTTCTCTATCCAACTGTCCGTTTCCATCTGAGAAAAATAATTTAAGCAAATTATGTTAATGTCTAAAGCACCCCGCAACAACAATATAACAGAAGAATCTTATGTGAGCAAATAGGTAATTTTAAGCACACAAACATGAAAAACTTGATCTCTTAGTAGCATTATTCGAAAGTAAATTATAAAAAACCAACCTGTGAACTCCAAATCATTTGCCATTCACCTTCAATGAGTTGCTGTTCGCCCTTGGTAGCATTTTGATTTGCTGAAATAAACTCGTCAATCGCCTGCAAGAATACACATGTTTGACAGATTTTTTTCTAATGGAAGCATTCTATGATTCGTCTTAAAGATCTGAAACGGCACCTGAATCACTGAACTACCAGAAGAAATCGCAGACAGCAATCTTTGTTGGGGTGTTGTTTGCTTTTGAAGTACAAATGTTGTCCCCTGCACTACACCAAAATAGCTCATGGTCCTTTATTTAAAAAAAAAGGGTAACACAACATAAGTATATTTGGCAGATGGGTCTGTTTTTTGTGTCAAATTAAATAACTTTTTGGTGCAGTTCAAAATAGGCCACGTTGAGTTGGCCGAAACATTTTTCGTCCAAAAAATTTTGTAATTTTGAACAAAATAGGAAATGTTTGGAATACATTCATTCAAAGGTCTTATGCATAATATTTGGCCCATTTCTGCCTGTTTGACCCACTTCCTTTTCAGCTAAATTTATTGCATCTGCTGGAACCGTTAGAGATAAAAATAAACCCGAATCAACACCTCTATAAGCATAAGAAATTGGCTAATAGCAAATCAAAGTTACCTTATTTCCTCTTGAGATCCGAAGGTTCCCAGATTCTGACAAATACGTCGTGTCTAACCAACCCTTTGCTTCATCACCCAAGAGTCTAAAAGGCACAGGATACGGGACTTTAAAGGGAAGAAACTTAAGTGAAAATGCTGCTTTATCAAAACGGAAAAGAATCCGTTTCCCATCTTTAATAGTAGCTGCAGCCTGAGTTTACACCACGTGTCAAACACAATAATCAAACTTAGCTAAAGTGCAATGGTATACAACTAAATGGATAAGCAAAACTCATACCTCTACTTTAAGCTCACCTATCGCATCAGAGAATTTGACGATATTGGAGACTCGTGGATCGTTAGTTCTAAGATAAATTTCTTGAAACACACTGAACAAATCAACACCTACAAATGTCCTCTACAAGAACCATAAAGCTTTTGATTAATTTCAAGCTAAACATTCGCATAAAATCTAATCATAGATAAGTTAAGGTATAACTTGGATCGGGGAGGCGCTTCCAGGTCTTGTTGTGAAGATCAACTGCCATCGGCCCTCGATCAAACTCGAGCTAGTCTGCAGAACTGAGCTCACAATTAATTAAACAAAATAAAAACTTAAAAATCCCTACTTTTCATGTTGATGCCTAACATTTGTTTGAAAATTGAAAAAGATTATCTTGTTACAAGTTGCTTCAACAAAAGTTTATATATTTATGTTTCGTAAACACTATAATCCGTCTGAAAACAGGTTTAAGGTTTAGGGTTTAGGATCACGCACCGGATCAGGGACGCCTTTCGCAGCTTCTAGAACTGCAACAGCTTGTTCAACAGCCTACATGATCATCAAACTACAGTTGAATTAAACAATCTCAAAGAATTTAGTCATCAACTGATCATCAACCAGTGTAAATTGAACTCATAATCTATCACCAAACACGTTAAATTGTTCATTTTCATGACGAATTATGCTGTTAATCCCACAAAGATTTCAAATTACCTTGAGTTGCTGAGCAGAAGCAGATCGACCACGTCCTTGAATCCCAATGACACTACTGATTAATGAACTCTCATCATCACTGAACTGAATCTCCTCACTCTGCTGAATCTGTTCTTCATCAACGGCAGAACACAAAACATGTCGGAGAAGATGATGTCGCCGGCGGTGATTCAGACGAAAAGACGTCGGAAATGCGATTACAGATCTTTGTTTGATGCAGGTGGTGTTGATTTGGGGAAGATGAGTGAATCGAAGGCCAAGATTTGCAAAACAACCCATTTTGGATTAATCAAAAAGATGATTTTGAATGGGTTTAAACTTGGTGGGGATGATTCTTAACGGCCACACAGCATTCTGATTGCTGATCGATCGATATTCTTGTTGATTTGTTTGCACGGTGCCGATGAAATCAGACCCCACATGGGGTTTATCATTGGTTATCGATTGCTCAACTTTAGCTAAAAAGTATGTGTAAACCATAGCTCCAAATTAAAAATCTTTGATCATAGATGGATTATTGTTTATGAATGAAGGCATTATTATCTTTGAATCTTCAACTTCTGTTCTACTTATAAGGGTGCAGTATAGCCCCCAAGGTGTTCGACGAAATTCCTCTGAGAGATGCAATTTCTTGAAAATCGCTTAAAAAAGCTAATATTTTTTTTGTGAGTTCTCACAAAATCTCAACCAATATTGTACAAACTGAAATATTTGTATAAGATTATTAAAAAAAAACTTTTGTAACGGTTTTTTATGTTTGCGTGTATTTTTTCCCCCTTACTTGGCTCATCAAACTTATGAGAGCTCGAGCTCAGCTTCTTTAACTTATGAGAGCTTGAGCTCAGCTCATTTCGAACTTTACTTCTAAAACTATTTCAAGCTATAGCTTTACAAAATTAACTCTAAACTAGCTGAGCTCGAACTCTCATAAATTAATTGATCCAAACTCGAGCTTTGATAAATTAAACGAGCCACGTGGAAAAAAAAAATTCGTGCAAACAATCGGTGCAAAAGTTGTTTTATTTGTTTTTCATAAATTTATTCGAATTTAGTAGGCGAATTGATCTTAATGTGTAAATAACTATTAAAGGATTTTTGTGAGAAAAACAAAAAATATATTGGTTTGAATATAGAAATTGTTAAGAGAATTTTATGATAAAAAACAAAAATCATGTTGGTTGTTCAAGGGTAAAAATAGTTAAAAAGACTTTTGTAAGAACAAAAAATAAAAGTTGGTTTTTTTGTATCATGTTTTCCCTTATTTTATCAACATTTTGTTTCTTTAGTCGTATTTTCATAGATAACAGTCTTCATGCTTTAATAAATGAGTAACTAGTGAATACGTGACAACACCATAATTCTCATTATCTAATTTTTTTGCTTTTCTCTCCAACTAAATAATTAATTAAATACTTATAATATTATTTATTCTTTTTTTAGATTAAAAATAATTATCTTTTTATTAGTGTCATTTCTATAGAAATAATTTTTTATAAAATAATAAAATTTTCTTAAACATCAATCTTTTAATAATACAAAATATTATAAAATTCGTGTTTTTAAAAATTAAAATTTTTATAAACCAAAATAATCAAAATTGAGAGTTTTAATAAGGCAGTTTTTCAAAAATAATATTTTTTAAAACGGTTTTTTTTAAATATATATATATATATATATATATATATATATTATTTTTTTAAACAAAAATATTTTTTTTGAAAATTTTTTTACAAATAAAAGTTTAAATTTTATTACTTGTAATTTTTACTCATACATAATTTTAATCATATCTTATCTTAGAATATCATTTATAATTAATAAAATTTTATTTTGTTTAATATTTTATTTATTCAACCTACGTAATATTCAGATTTACTTAAGCTAGTCTAATCATATTTTCATAGCTAACCGATAATTTTAAAATCTATAAGAACAATAGGATTGGCATTTACATATCATGGATGTTTAAACAAAGTCTACAACAATCCCATTTACTAGTCATATAAATACACTTACACTGACCGAAACTCTAAGCCACATACAATTAGTCCAGACATAGTTCCCTCATAAGTTATAAACTTCAGATTCACCGGAACACAACCATTTTTAAGTTGATGATATGAGTTGAATTTCCACACTTTAACCTCCATCCATCCATCTTCCCTTCGTTTCGGAACACCAATGTTTTCATGTAAATTCCATGGGTCCGGGGATCGAAAATAAATAATGTCAGCCTCTTTATTGTTTCGGTGGAGTAGGTCTCGTACCTTCACCGGACAATGCAGCCCAAGACATTTTTCTGAAAGCTTGAAGATAAGGTAACACAAATATTCCGTATCTTGTGACAACATTTGACTTTGAATTTTGCATTTGATACGAAATACTTGTCGTGGTAGTAGCTCAACCACCTCTTGAAATCTGCGGATAAGATGTTTACGTCATTGTGAAGTTATGTAATAGGTAAACGCATACAAGTTTAAAAGCAAACCTGGACTCGGTTGAGGGTTTCAATTGAAAAGGCTTCACATTAGAAGAGTCATACACAACTTCCTTTGCTGAAAGTGTGAAACCATTCTTATGGTTTACTTCATTTAGCGATAACAACTGTGCATCAAAGGTCGTGTTGAGGTAGAATTTATTACCAAAGAATATCGTATCATATTGAACATTTTGCAAGACCAATTTACCTGATCCTTGTTTGAGTTTGATTCTAGAGCTTTTTGAAGTTCATTCTTCACCTATTTAGAAAGAAAAGACAATGATATTAATTTATTAGGAAGTTGCTACACATACATGAATCATGATACATCTGTGATCTACCACAGTTTTAAGACATGAACTAAGCAATTGAGTACCTTCAAACTTACGTTATCAATGACTCGAAATTCAATGCCTTCAACATGGATCGAACCTTTTCCACAATAGTATTGTGAAAAGCTTTTGAGTTGAGCCTCAAAGTTAGTATCTTTCTTGTGAACCAAAAATCGACATAATTCAACCATCATCCACTTGTCATCTCTCCATGTTGCGAAATATGATTGTAAGTTCTGTCCCCTCATTTTGTACTTTAGGTTCACATACATTGGTTTACTTAAAAAATTTCTTGTGTCACAAAATTTGAAAATGATATAAGCCCCGTAATTGACACCAGGAGATAAAAGTTGAGTTGTTATCTTGATTCGGATCTTCAGCTTTGAAATATCAGTCATCTCAGCTACCTTTAGAAACCTGCACTTATTATACAATATTAAAGTCTATATTCATCTGCCTTGCTCCAAACCGAACCCATACTTTATTGCCCAGGATCAATTGGCAATAGGGGATCATAAGGATGAACAATCGATCAGTGGGTATGCACATAAAGTGAAGTGACCCGGTGGAAATAGATACAAAAGGAAACACAATTATACACACAATCACACTTAATTCCACACACTAAATGTTGTACAACATAACCTATGTATAGGTTGAATTAGACTCACATATATGCACATGTTTAGAAACATAACACATAGAAAGAGATACAAACCTTGATTCTTGAACAGATTGCCACCTATATGACGTACGATTTTTGTATGTAAACATTCTTGCCGACATCATCTCATTTCTTTCTCCATTACTGCCAAGTGAAAACAACTAAATACAAAACAAAATGATCATAGTAAAATATCCATCTTGCTTAAGAGAATTGAGAAGATGTATACAAGAAGAAGTTGGTTACCACTTTGCTGTTTTGAAGGAGGATTCCTTTAGAGAACATCTCGTATAGATCTTTTTTGGTTGTTGTAGAGCTGACGATCTTTGAATATTTTGACATTTTGATGATTTCGTTGTAGTCTATAGGCAGCTTGGGCTTCCATATTTCATAATCTTCCTATATTAATTTAGGAAAAGTTCCACTCACTACTAACCAAGTTCCACCATTGTTTTACTATAATCACTCAAAGTTTTTTTTTTTCTAATAAAAATTGTTAGTTTTCATTAGGTGTTCCAATCATATGAAATTAGTTATAAATAGTAACCGAGATTCATATGTTTTTATTTAGATCACTCAATTTGATTTTCTTAACATTTATAAAACAATTCACAAGATTATAACACCTAAGGAAAGTTAAATGGCTTTATTGAAAAAAGAAATTTTTAGGTGAATTTAATGGAACAATTTAAATACTTAGCTACAAACAAAAAAATTCAATTATTTTTTATATATTTGAGGCATTATTTTACTTGAAAAGTTAGTCGACATGTATTAAAGTATGAAAGGTGTTCGATCACATAAACGTATGAAAACTTACTTGGAACTTCAATGCCTCCTTTAGTTCTATTACAACTTCACTTGCCGATGGCCGATCAGCACTTTGATGCTTTAAGCATTGAAAGGCAATCCATTGAAATGTTTTCAATGATCTTGGTTCTATTTGTTCCTTTATACCTTCAAAAATCATCTTATTAAGGTTATCGTTTTTTCTTTTTTGGTATTCTCTAACAAATGAAGGGCCTAACGATTGCGAGTGATACACACATCCCTCAAACCATGCCAATCTTCCACACAACATCTCAGTTAAAATCACACCTAATGAGTATACATCTGAAGATATAAGTAAGTAACCATTAGTTTGGTATTGTGAGTCGATGTATCCTAATGAGTTGCAATCATTTTCATCAACGTGTTCAGCCCTGCCATATACCCCTACTTTGCAGGACAACTCAAAATTTGATATTTTTGCATTCCATCCACCATCCAATAGAATGCTACTACTTTTAATGTCTCTGTGTTTTATCGGATCCATAGAGTCTCTATCATGAAGATACTCCAGCCCGTTTGCAACATCGATACATATCTTGAGGCGTTTCATCCATGTAAGGTTTGAATCAGACAAATGTTTATCGAGTTTTCCATTATAGGCATGCTCGTAAACAATGATTCTTTCATCCATTTCATTACAGTACCCAACAAGAGTAACAATATTATCATGCTTAAATGTGAAAAGATTATCAAGCTCTGTCAAAAACTCAGTATGTCTTTGAGGAGACGTTTTATCCCAACGCTTTACGAAAACAGGGGTGCATCCATTAGCATGTGCAACTTCTCCTTCATAAAGCTTCCAAAATCTACCTTCTCCGATGCAATTATAGCTGCTGAAATTCTTTGTACCTGATTTTATGGCTTCTAGTGACATTTGGAGCTTGTTATTGTTGGTTTTCTGTAAAACAAGACATCTAAATTCTTGAATTTGAAACTAAAGCCAACTATCTTAAGGTATGAATATTAATGCATATTAATGTTCAATCCATACTTTATGTTAAACAAACTAATATAAACATATATAAATACCACGCTCATTGACGAAATACAATTCACTATCAAGGATATGAGTAGGAAAGAGGAGTAAAGTTTGAAAAGACATGCTTACTTGAAAGTTTAACGCTCTCGTAAGTTCTTTGATGACGACCTCCATTGTTGGACGCTCGGATTGAGTTTCTGCCAAACATTGACATGCAACTTTTGTAAAGGTGTCCAAAGACTCTTGATTGGCCCCGCTGATTAGCATAGGAATGTTTTCATCATCTTCCATTATATTTGGATCTACCAAATAATTTAATGTTCCTTCATTGTGAAATTTCCGTGCTAGTGATGGAAGCCCCTTTTGACCGTAAGTTCTATCATACGCCAACTTTCCACACATCAGTTCAAACAAAACTACTCCAAAAGAGTAGACATCAGATTTAGTTTTTAGCCTACCCGTGCTCATATATTCTGGATCCAAATATACTTCTGTGCCAGCAATATTATTAGTAACAAGGGTGCTACCTTGTTGATTTGCATGGTGTAACTTGGAAAACCCAAAGTCAGCAATCTTTGCCACCCATTTATCATCTAATAAAATATTATCACTCTTTATATCACGATGAATTATGCTTTCTTTGTCCGCGGTACTTGTATGGAGATACTTCAATCCATTTGCAATATCAAGACTTATTTGTATACGTTGAGCCCAGGTTATATTGGTCATGTTATTAATGTTTCCCAAATATTTAGCAAGGCTTCCGTTAGAAACATACTCGTAAACCAAAATCATCTCGTTTCCTTCATCACAAAAGCCATGAAGAGAAACTATATTTGGATGCTTACAGTTAATAAGCATTTCTATTTCTGTAAGAAACCCTTCTTTTCCATGCTTAGCATAGATACGTTTAATAGCTACTGTGCTATATTTCTTAGGAAATATGTCTTCATTCTTCTCATCAATTTCAGACGAATTCACATTAAGATCAAGTTCTGCTTTGTACACGTGTCCAAAACCACCCGATCCAATGCAGTATGTTTCAGAAAAATTATTGGTTGCTGACTCTATATCTCTCAATCGAAATTTCAGGTGATCCAAGTTTTTCTGCAGTATTAAAGTGCTTGTTACAAGAAAAGCGTCATCATACACTATAAAATTACATAAAATACCCAGATTTAGATAAAAAGAAAAAGAAAAGAAATCAAATCCTAGGGACTGTAATGGTGGTCTATACGGGCCATAACTTCGTGGCTAAGACTGGATTAAGTAAATGACATGTAAGGGATAAAGAAGCCACAGGTGTTGACACATTAAAGCATGTGACAAGGACATGTTTACATATTGTAACCTTGGTCCTTACTATCCGCAGAGATTAGGCGGTCTGTAAGAAGCCGCCTTTGGTTGTTACGGTCTGTACACATCTACATATTACAATTTGTAATGGTAGATGGACTAGCCTCCAAATAAGAGGTTCGAGTTTTTTTTTTTCATTTTTACAATTCTCCCTCGATATTAGGCTTACAGTGAGGTGTTTTTGAGCTACAAGTCTCCCAAATGATTCTAGCAACTCTAGGTACACTCTAGGTTTGAATTGATTATTTAATGTGACTCAGGAATGGTGTTTAGGTATGCAATGCATAGCGTTATCAACTATGTCTAAACTATGACTAGTCGCCCAAAGCTTAATATAAATGATGATTATCCATTTTCCAATCCTATTCTTACTCAAACATTTTAACAAATCTTGATTAACGATAAGGTTCTAGAATTCTCAAAACCATGACCAATCCAATAACTCATGCAAGTTATTATGATTGTTTTACTTTAAACAACATACTCGTCTGATCAAACTAATAATAAACTAAAATGCTACAATATGCATGTGTTGGTGAGGGTATATCTGAATCCTTATGTACTTAATGAGATGTGTCGAGGGGCGAAAAGGCCACATGACTCATTAGCAAACACATTCTCATACACTTGCAACGATCGAGGGATGTAGTCCATTGCCAGTGGTTGTAGCAGATCCATAAAGGCACGAGGCCTCTGGATAAAAATTAGGATCCGTATTGTTATGCATAATAATTTTTTTCTTATAATAAACTGTGTCTAATGAAGCTAACCAGCTAATGATGGCTTTTATTTTTTAGTATACCTTTAAAGAGAATTAGAGATGTGCATGTCAAGAGCTATTCGGGATAGCCATCCTCGCTCGAAGGGCCTTGCAAGCTCTAGAAAATTTTAAATTAACATGTTGTTTTGTATTAAAATTTGTAAATTAAGGTTTAGCTAATCAAATTTTAAGTTCATTGTTTCCTCTATTATTAACTGTGCATTTTACCCGGTCGATCTAGCGTATGGCTTGTTACATTTACATTAGACACATTGAAACCTTGTTTTGTCACTTTACATAATTGTTTAACATATATAATTACCTTCAAGTAGTTAAGCGACGATGTGCCTTCAACAACAACAGCAGTTGTACTTGGATGTTCCTTCAATAGAATAATTGAGATAATGAGAATTAAACTAGTAAACTTAGATATAGGTTTATTTATGATAGAGGAATGAAGATGAAAGGTGAAAGGCTTACATGTTTGTGTTGAAGTTCCAATGCTTTCTCAAGCTTTGAGAGAACTTGATTCATCTCCGGCCGTTGTGACCGATGCTCCTTTAAGCAATAATACGCCGTTTCAGCGAAGATGTTGAATGATTGCATGTTCATTTGTTTTCGAAGCTCGGGGTCGATCAGATCATCTAGTTTTCTATCTTCATAACATGATCTGGCCAATCGTGCAAAATACCAATTATCATTGTTTTCTATATAGGCTTCTCTCCCAAACAAAACTTCAAACAACATGACACCAAAGGAGAAGACATCTGACTTGTGAGTCAAAACTCTGGTTTTCTCATATGTTGGATCCATACGTTGTGGCGAGCCATTATATTCACTAATTCGATGAATAGTATGCTTCTTAGCATTAAAGGCAAATCCAAATCCATGTAACTTGGGTTCCCAGTTATGATCTAGTAAAACTTTTGAGGGCTTGATGTTACCATGTACGACATAGTGGTCGTCTGCTACATCATTATGAAGGTATTTCAATACGCGTGCAACCTCAACACATATATGCAATCTTCGCATCCAAGTGAGAGTTGGACCACATAAATGTTTATCGAGACTTCCATTGGCCTCACGCTTGTTTATCAGTATGTCGCCGTGCTTAGTCCTTAAACAAACGCTAAAAAGAGAGACGACACTTTTATGCTTTAGAACGCGAGCATATGATATCTCGTTGACCACGACAGTTTCTTCTAGAGGTAGGCGTGCAACAATATCGATCAATTCCCCTGAGTGCAAGAGTTGTCCTCTGTAAACACGAAAAGAGGTACCTTCTTTAAGGAGGTTTTCATCAGCGAATTTGTTGGTTGCCGATTTGATCATATCAAATGAGACATATGGGTAACCGCGCAAGTGCACTGCGGACATGATGTACCTAGAGACACCAAAATATATATTAATAAAGATGGAGAATATTCCTTCTCACATATATAGTGTTATTATTCTTATCTCCTACCATTGATACCTCATGTGATTGTTGTTGGGCTCACTGCCGGCTCAAGCCAAAGCTAGTAAAGTTAGCGTTTTGGGCTTCCCATTTTAAAGGGCCTTTAAATTTTATGTATAGTGTTTATACATGTAAAAAATATAACTGAACTAGCATTTTATTCATTTAGTTGAGTCTTTTATCCAATAAAAATTTACCTTTTCTCCTCTCAAGATATCATAAATTAATTGAAAAATACACATGCGATTTGTTCTATCAAACGGCGATTTGTAACATAGATTTACGAGTGTTCCTTGAGTCTGGTTCTCAAGGTCAATTTCTTTTTACCAATTTTAAATTTTAAAATTTTGAGTTTTAATCTTGATTTGTGTTGTTAGGTCTTACGTACTGTTGTCTTTCTTGGTCTATTAATCTAGTTAGTGTTTAAATTTTAATTTACAGCTCATATAGTATTTAGTCGCTTGTTTAGTGGATTAGTTTTTGAATCTAGTGTTTAAATATTTTCAAAGCTGCTCTTTGTTGTTTATTGAATTAGATTTGAATCTGGTGATTAGTCTGCAACTCATTTGTTTAGTGTATATATTATAATATTGCTTGTTTAGTAGAGGATTATATTTAAATATATCATATATTAATGTAATGTTGATTAGAAAACATGAAACTGATCTTATGAAAAGGCAAAAGAACCAATAACAAGAGGTGAACATTGAATTACAAAAAGGTTTTTGTTTAAATAACAAAAAAATAACTATGCCAATTATAAATATTTTAGTTTATTGTTTTAAGTTCCCAACCTATTAGTTGACATACTTAGGTTATATTAGGCCCGACCCATGACATATAGCAGCCGACCCTAGTACCCTAGTATAGATCCTATTGTACTCTAATATTCAACACAATCAATACACAATCATTATACAATTTTATACCAGTTTAATTTGGTATTAGATCCTAGGGTTTTTACCTTGCTCTTTCTGCCGTCACCTAGCCACATAAAGGCTGTTTTTTGTTTTTACCTACCCTGCATTTTTTTTCTCTGAACTAACCCCATAATGGTTGCCGATCAGATTGTTGCCTTCACCACCACTGAAAAACAACACATAACTCACATAAGTTTGGCTTCACCCTCTCTCCTACCAACTATGGTCATTGGAAACTAATGATCCAGCCTTTTCTTGCTACACATAGTCTATTCGGTTATGTTGATGGAAGCATTCCTTGCCCTCCTTCAACTCTTTCTTCTCCAGGAACTTCTGAAGCCGCTACTGCTGTCACCAAACCAAACCCTAATTACACAACCTGGTTATGTAATGATGCTCATGTTCGCATATTAATACTCTCAACCATCTCTAAAAAATCCTTTCAGCATGTTCAAGGTGCCACCTCACGTGAAATTTAGCTTGATCTTGAACAAGCTTATGCCCCACACACTTCTTCAAGAGAATTCACCTTAAAAACACAACTTTTGAAAATCTAGATGAAAGGAGATGAGACAGCCACAACATACCTTTCCAGGGCACAAGAGTATGCAAATGCCCTCGCAAATATTGGTCAACCTATGCCTGAAAAGGATCTTATTATGCTAATTGTTGCAGGACTTCGTGACGAGTACAATGGAGTCAAACAAAGCCTTCTATCTAGAGAATTTACTGCTGTCTTTTCTGAGCTACCTGCTCTTCTTGCAGATCATGATTTTTTGATCCAAAAACCAGCCACTTCCATCCCACCTGTTCAAGCCTTCACGGCTACTACTGCAGCCGGCCCTTCTACTGTTCCAAATGATACTATTCAGGCACTTCAACAACTGGTTGCTCGTTTAGGTTTTCAACTGCAGCCTTCCTCCGGGTTGTCCCACGCCACTGCCCCTCAGGCCTTTTACACCAACAGGTCTGGTCACTCCAACTTCAGCCGCGGCCGAGGACCCCGTGGTGGGCGTGGCTACAATCGCAATCAGAATGGCAACACTTGCAACCAAGATCAGTTCAGTTGGACTTCTAACCAAAACACTGTTTATGGAACTTGTAACAGGTGTGGTATTGGGCATGTACCATCTCAATGCCTGAATAGAGACCCGTCTACTCTTCGGCCGAGACAACCATCAGCAAATTATGCTGACTAACAGTCACAAGTCTCTTCGTCATGGCTTCCGGACACAGGCTCCAACAATCATGTAGCACCGGATATGTCTGGTTTTGACTCCGCCGAGCCTTATTATGGTGATGACAATCTACGTGTTGGTAATGGTAAGGCCCTACCCATTTTACATATTGGTACCTCACAAATTTCCTCACCCAACAAAACCTTTTACCTAAACCATATCCTTCATGTACCTAAAATCAAGAAAAATCTCCTTTCTGTACAAAAATTTTGTCAAGACAATAATGTTTATTTTGAATTTCATGCAAATTTCTTTTCTGTGAAGGACAAGTTTACTCATACTATCCTCATCACGGGTCCAAGTGACGGTGGACTCTACTCGATCCAACTTCCAACAAATAAGTCAATTCCTAAAGTTGCTTTCTCTACCGTTCGTGCTTCAACAACCACATGGCATCAACGCTTGGGACATCCACACCACCAGTTGTTTCAAACTATGCTTTCAAAATATCATTTACCCATTTCTGCAAAGACTTATAATTTTCATTGTGATTCATGTTTAGTTGGAAAATCTTCTAAACTTTATTGTCTTCTGCTTACAAAAGTACTCATATTTTGGATTTAATTTTCTGTGATGTTTGGGGACCAGCTTCTGTCACCTCGTTTGATGGCCATACCTATTTTTTATTGTGTGTTGATCACTTTTCTAAATTTATGTGGTTGTTTCCTTTAAAACGAAAATCTAATGTGTTTGCAACGTTTAAACAATTTGTAACTATGGCCGAACGACAATTCTCCACTACACTGAAAACCGTGCAAACTGATTGGGGTGGGGAATTCAGGAACCTTTCTTCTTTTTTTTTGCTTCCATTGGCATAGTTCATCGTCTCTCTTGTCCGCACACTAGCGAGCAAAACGGTGTCGTTGAACGCCGTCACCGCCATGTTGTTGAAATCGATCTAACCCTAATGGCACAATCTCATGTTCCTCAACGTTTTTGGCACTATGCTTTTGAAACTGCAGTTTATTTAATCAATCGCATGCCTTCCCGTACACACTCAAATATTTCCCCCTTTGAACACTTGTTCAAACGGAAACCATATTTTTCCTTCCTTCGGGTTTTTGGCTGCCAATGCTTCCCTCACCTCCGTCCCTATAATCCGAACAAAATGGATTTCTGATCTACCCTGTGTGTTTTTCTTGGTTACAACACCTCTCATCACGGCTATCGATGCTTTGACCCTGTCTCTGAACGCGTTTATATTGCGCGTCACGTTCGCTTCCATGAACACATTTTTTCTTTTCTGTCTCAACCTACCGAGCCTCCCACCTCACCCAACAATACATTTCTTCTTACCCTATGGATTGCATTCCTTTACACACCAACATGGAATCTCCACCTAATACCTCCCCACCACCCATTGCCCTACTTCTACACAAACCACCAACCACCCTGCTAATACCTACTATCGTCGGTCCACAACATCACCGACGTCTGCAGTTCCATGCTTTGACCGTTATAACCAACACCAACCTCCATCTCCACTTACTCCACTTACTCCACCTATTCCACCTGACCATCCACAAAACCAAACTACACAACCAACCCCATTGCCACCTCACTCTCCACCTACTCCACCTGACCAGGCCCAACACCAAACTACACAATCTGACCAACCACCTTCCTCATCGCCTACTCTGCTTACACCACCCCCACCACCCCCGCCTCCCATACAACGCAAGCGACCACCTAACTTACGCCCCCAACCCAAACAAACCAAACTGTCACACCCAGCCCCTCACACCAACAATATTATCCGCTTTGCCCACAAGGAGCTCACAGATTTGCTTTTGGTTGCCCGGGTGAAAACTTACCAGGGAGGTCACCCATCCCTGGATTGCTCCCACCTGAGCACGCTTAACTATGGAGTTCTCCTCTCATCCACAGTCAATACACCCAAAACGCGTTGTTGATGTTAGAGGCATGACATTCCTTATGAACCAGGAATCTCTCCTGTCCACGACCGATGTGGGATGCAAATTCGTGAGCTCCTCGTGGGCAACGCGGACAATATTGTTGGTGTGAGGGGTCGAGTGTTACACAAACCCTACAATCCCTCCTCCTTTCATACCTCTACTATAACAACACCGAACCTACCACCTTTGCCATTGCCAACCGAGAAGCTCACTGGCATAAGGCTATGGCGGATGAATATTCCGCTCTTATCCGTAATGGTACGTGGTCCTTGGTCCCTCGTGTTCCAAACACAAATGTTGTTGATTGCAAATGGGTATACAAAATCAAACGCGACCAACATGGGCACATTAAGCGCAACAAGGCGCGACTGGTTGCAAAAGGCTTCAGTCAACAACCTGGTATAGACTACACTGAAACCTTTAAGCCTGTGGTGAAACCCACCACAATCAGGGTTGTTTTATCAGTAGCCGTTACCCAACGGTGGTCCTTACGACAGCTTGATGTTCAAAACGCCTTCTTACATGGTGATCTGAAGGAAACAATGTATCTCAAACAACCACAAGGGTTTGTTGACCCTGATAAACCGAACCATGTGTGCCTCTTACATAAATCCTTGTATAGTCTCAAACAGGCACCTCGGGCATGGTTTGACAGGTTTTCATCTGCCTTGACTGCTCTTGGTTTTCAGGGATCTAAAATAGATCCTTCTTTGTTTATTTATTCGGCAAATGGGACACTTATGTATATGCTAGTGTATGTCGATGACATTATTTTGATAGGTAACAACAACCAGGCTATTAATCATGTGGTACAACGTCTCAGCCAATCGTTCCCGATACAAGACATGGGGCCCTTATCTTACTTTCTAGGCATTGAGGTGGCTCGTCAAGGTTCTGATCTCATTCTCTCACAACGCAAATATATTCATGAATTGTTGGACCGTGCCAACCTATCTCAGTCCAAATCGGTTTCGTCACCTTGCACCACAGGTGCTGCTCTTTCTCTCTCGGTGATAGCTCTCCTTTCGATGACCCGGTCAAATACCGTCAAATGGTTGGGCATTACAGTATGTTACTCTTTCACGGCCTGATATTACATTTGCGGTTAATAAAGGTTGCCAATTCATGCATTCCCCTACTGACAATCATTGGTCCGCTGTCAAACGCATCCTAAGATACTACACGGGACTGCGGATCATGGTCTTTTAATTTCTAGCTCCTCATCTCCTGTTTTGCATGCCTACATGGATGTTACTGGACCACCCGTGACCGCTTTCTCTGATGCCAACTGGGCTGGGTGCCCGGATGACCGTCGATCCACGAGGGGATATGCTATTTATCTCGGGTCAAATTTAGTTTCATGGTCAGCCAGAAAACAAAAGATTGTATCTCGGTCATCTACTGAATCTAAGTACAAGGCCTTGGCTGATACGGTGGCTGAATTGACCTGGCTTGAAACACTACTTACGGAACTTCATGTCTCGCTGCCTTCGGCTCCAATCCTATGGTGTGACAATTTGGGAGCCACATACCTTTATGCTAATCCGGTTTTCCATGCTAGGACAAAGCATGTGGAAGTGGATTTTCACTTTGTTCGGGAGAAAGTTGCTCAAAGAAAAAGTTATATGTCCAGTTCATATCTACAAAGGATCAAATTGCTGATGTGTTCACAATGCCACTGTCTTCGGATCGTTTTCTCTTCTTGAAGTCCAAGCTAAGAGTTGGTTCCCGGCCTTAGCTTGAGAGGGAGTATTAGTTGATATACTTAGGTTATATTAGGCCTGACCCATGACATATAGCAGCCGGCCCTAGTACCCTAGTATAGATCTATATATATGATCCTATTGTACTCTAATATTCAACACAATCAATACACAATCATTATACAATTTTATACCAGTTTAATTCAACCCGGATAAAAAAAGAGGATTTATTATGTTAACTTCGGAAAGGCCCCCGGTTTTTTGTTTGCTTAGGGCCTCCAAAAACGTTGTGATGACCCTGGTTGGGCTAAACGGGTTTGTTCACGAGTCATGGTTAGTGGGTCAAACGGGTCGGTAGGTTGCGGGTCTAAGTGATTAAACGGTCCAAGGGTAAGTCTTTTAGCCCTCCATTTGTACGTGAGATTATGGGTGTAATTTGCTACGTGGGTTATTATGTTTATCTTTTTCTATATAAGCACTAGTATAAATTTTAGTTTAAATGAGCACCATTAATCAGTTTCAACTTTTCTTTGTATTCGTGCCTTTGAAGTTGATTAATACATAGAAAGAGTCTGTTGTGTGCGTTTTTATTTGGCCTGAACCAACAATTGTCCTTACGTGTATGTATATATGAATGGTTTATTCCTTCTTTACTTGTGAACTAATTCAATTGAACCATAATATTTTTACATATATGAATATTTTTAGATTTGAGATTCAAGAGTCATACCTTTGTACACAATTCGTGAAGCCACTAGCAGGTGATCAAGTGTCTTCGGCTGTATATTCAACAACTTCAACCTGTATATTGGCATTTCCGTTAACCATCGTCAACCTTTTTTTTATTTTTGACACAATTATAAATTATATATATATATATATATATATAGATATATAGGGAGGGAGCATAGATATAGAGAGAGAGAGAGAGAGAGAGAGAGAGAGAGAGAGAGAGAGAGAGAGAGAGAGAGAGAGAGAGATAAGAGAGAGAGAGAGAGAGAGGAGAGAGAGAGAGAGAGAGAGAGAGAGAGAGGAGAGAGAGAGAGAGAGAGAGAGAGAGATCTAGAGGAGAGAGAGAAGAGAGAGATAGAGAGAGATAGAGAGATGAGAGAGATAGATAGTATCTATATATGATATATCTATATAGATATATATATATATTATCTATATATATATATATGTATATATTATATATATATATAGGGGAGGGATCCTAAGAAACCATATAGTTTCAAGAAAACCACATTCAACCAATCACATAATTTCTTTATTTTGTGATTTTATTAAATTAGAAAGGGTACATTAGTAAATTAACATATATTTAATTATGGTAATTTATTATTTTTCTAATCAAAATCCCATGTTTTTAGGTTGACTAAATCAAAAAAATTAAAATCCTTTATTAACCCATGAAAATGAATCTGGAACATCATTTTTTCTTCATCCCTTTCATCTTTTTTAAATCAATTTCAAATCTAAATTCGTTGATCATCTTTTTCCTCTCTTGACATCTATTATCGTATCTTCATTATTATCATATAAACCACGTATCCATATCTTCAATCGATCCATAACCATTAACCAAAATAATTCTGTCACTACGACTTTTAATCGCATTCAAATCACAGGTTCATCCTTTTCTCTTAGCTTGTAGTTTCTTTGTTCTTCAAACGGATTAAAAAAGGCTGAAACTTGGTATAAATAATATTGATTGAAGGTTCTTGGCGCATCATAAGGTCAGCCTGGATCTAGTTAAAGGTTTGAGATATTAATGGCGAGATGTGGTTCGAAAAGTTTGTTAAGAATCTTGGTTGTTAAGAACGTCCTACTCTTATTTTACTTTTTCTAGAGTATGTAAACGCATCTCATTCAATCAATTGCAAAAGGTAGAATCAAGATGTGTATGATATCATCTATTGTTTGAAATTATTGAAAATGTGTTTGATATTAGTACAAGAAATTAAGATGATGATGATTTACGTACATGGTTACGTATACGTAACTACGTAATTAAAGCAGGAGTTGTCTTCTAAACATATAGATGATTATGACAGAATATGACTTAAGACTAATGTTTGGTTACGTATATGTAAGTAAGAGTTATATATGTTTGTAACTCATCAGAGTTTCATCAACTTACGTATATGTAACATATAATGCTACTTACATATACCTTACCTTCTATGTATCTGTTGATATTTTTTATAAAACTTAAGTTCTAGGTTTGTTTTTATGATTGTTACGTATATGTAATCAGGTTACATATACGGAACCACGTCTACATATACGTAAACTAATAACTTTAATAAAGTATTTTGTACTAGTAATGTATTATAGTTACATGTACCTAACTGATAATTGTTGTATATATGTAACAAGATGTATAAACATGATTTACTTTGTCTGAAGATTTGCAATTAGATTTAATTATGCAATCTGCTTATGTGTTTACGTATACGTAAGCAGATTAACATATGGCTACGTGAGCTCACTGTTGGATTGTTTAAAAAACAATGGAGATGAAGTTAATTGTTGATGCATATGAAGATAACAAAACTTAAGTCAACTCTTGAAATTTTTTTAAATGTAATTTATGAGAGAGGAGAGTGGAGAGAGAAGAGTGAATATAGGAATTTTGATTGTTGTTTCCAAAACAAAAAAATATTGTTCCAAATTTGCCCTTTCATCATTAATATAATCTAATTAAATTTTGAATTATTTACTAAAATGCCATTTTGTATATCAACCATTGATTAAATAGATCAATGGTTTAGATTTGATTTTCATAGTTTTCTAGTAAATAATGATTTCTTAGGAACCACCCCATATATATATATATAGAGATATATATATATATATATATATATATATATTATATAGATATATATATAGATATATATATATATATATATATATATATATATATATATATATATATATATATATATATATATATATATATATATATATATATAACCAACCACCATGGTAACACAACCTTTACTCATATGTTTGATTGTGAAACACACAACTTAACAATAAAGTTATCGTTTACGGACAACCAACGTCAAGCGCCCGCAAAATCAAAATTGGCGGGCTGCATGTATATTTAGTTTATTAAGGATCTACATACATATATAAATTCTCATATTAATTGGGTTATCTCACGTTACGGAGGCTTGGTTTAAATAAAATTTATATCGAAACATATGTAGAAATAAACATATCGCAACGATACAATCAGAAATAAAAAGTATAGCGTCAGAGTGAGAAAACTAAAATATATTGTATTTGACTAATAGGTTTGTTTGTGCATTGTGTGGACTTGGTTTTGAATAAAATAAATTAATATTGAAACATTGAAGGAAATAATCAAATCATAACGATATATTCAGAATTTAGAAAAATATCACGTTGTTGAAGAAAAAATATAAAAAAATTATGTTGATGTAAAAAACTAAAAGATATATTATATTCGACCATTTGGTTTAAGCTGCACATTGTGAAGCTTGATTTAAATAAAATTTATATCGTTACGTATTTACATATAACCATGTCAGTATATTCGAAATTTACAAAACATTTTGTCATCCCAAAAAAGAAATTAAAAATATACTATATTTAACTGGGTCGATTTCAAATATAAGTCATATCAAAACATAGACAAAAATAATCATATTACAATAGCATATTTCGAATTTTGTTGCATTATATTTTAAAAAATTATAATACAAAAAAACATATGTTGAAAATAATTATAGCATTAAAATATTAAAATAATAACTAGTAGTTCTGAATGTGCATGGACATTTACAGTTGAGGCAAAAAAATCTAATCGTGCTAAATGAGTAGGCATGACACGATTAACCCATGTATCAATCACAAACACGACTTGTTTAACTAATCATGTCAATTATCAAAACACGAACATGGACGTGTTAATAAATAGGTTATACGAAAACAACTTGCTTAACACGATTAAATATCATCTTTTAAGTAACACAATGACACGACACAACATGAAGTATTTAATAACACTATTAACAAGAAACAATATAAAAACCCATATAATCCATAAACCCAAAACATACAATTTGTACTATTCTTATACTCAAAACGTAAAATTCATTATATCCTTAAATCCAGCCGGAACTTGATTCAGTCATTAATAATATAAACAAAAGGTTATTCAAATAGAAGCTTGAAGAAGGTTATTTAAAACCTTTGAATCGAAACAAAAGTTACCAACAGGATAATGTTTATTCATCGTTGATATTTTGAATATAAATTTCGTAATTTTATATATTTAACTAGGGTACAATCCCGTGTATTACACGGGTTGAATTAAAAAATATTAAATAGTTATTAATGAATAATAAGAAACTGTAAAACATTATTTTGATATAAGATATAACTGAAATTACGTATAAGTAGTTACTTTGATTAATAGATAAAATATTTATATTATTTCTAAAACTTTCGTTATAAAAAATTATTGTTTTGATAAAATTTTTATTTTTTATCTATATTTTGTTGTTTAAAGACTTCGGATTTGTTTTGTAAAAGTATTTTATATACAAAAAAATGATCTTAAAATAACTTCATTATTATAAAAAGTCTCGTTGTTTTAGAAAAAAATCATAGTTTTAGAAAATTTTATTTTTGAAAACGTGTATTTTTTAATCAAAGTATTTAGTTTTTATTTAATGAAAAATGTCTTTAATATTATTGATTTAATAAGAACTTAGATTTATAATATAGAGAGAGAAAGAGAAAAAATTGAAAATTAGTTATTTGATTTTTTAAAACTAAATAATTAGTTTAAGCGGAAAAATAAATAGGAGAGTGAATGTGGTAATGACATGTATCAAAAAGTGTAAAGGTTTATTAGTATAGATTAGTTAAATGACTCTATTCGTGTCATAAACAGGTTTAACGGGTCGAACCCACTTAGACCCTGTTTTAATCATGTCATGATCATGTCGACCCGATTATGACTCATATCTGTTTAGCTCAAACCAAACTCGCTTAACTTTGTGTCGTGTCGTGTCGTTTAAACTTGTCGTGTTAGAAATTGCCACGATACTACAACAAATTCTGTGAATATTTTGGTAAATTTCAGTACATTATTCGTGACATTGAATTTTGTAAATAAACTTAGTATAACAATAATTCGAAAAACATTCTTTTACCCGTTTAAGTTTAAGAAAAAAAATGGTAGGTATATGTGAACAAATGCATAAACAATTGCTAGTATACTTGATAATTGAAGCGACTTTATTGGATCTTAATATAAAAGAAAGCGCCATTATTGCTTTGATATTTGTTATAATAATAAACCGATCATTATTAGATCTTAATATGTATAAAAGAAAATTAATGTTTGATTGTATGCTTTTGGTTCGATCGATCTTTTCGTTTTTGGTTAAAAGCAAATCCAAACCAAGCTGAAAATATCTGTTAAAAAAATAAAACCAATTATATCGCCGGTTTTTAATTAGTTTAAATTTTTTCGGCTGTTTCATGTGGACACTTGTCTTTAAATACTAATTGAAATATATGGAAGGAGAGGACTTATTGATCGTATGATTCTAAAATCATCATTCGAGCAAATATTTTTTTTTAAAACCTAAATATCAACAGATCTATGTGCTTTTAAACAGATTTAAGTAGTGTCTTTTATCAGATCGATCTCCCAAAATATCAATCAGATTAACGAAGTTCAATTATGTGTTTATATTTAGAAAAAGAGGGAGAGACATATATAACTTCCTTCTTAATTATTAGACACTCTCAAATTCATACAATTAATTAATATTTATCTATGAAGGAAGTGCTGTGTTCGATCATAATCTATGGGAAACACGCATAAATTGAAATGAAAACCAAAGAAACAAACATGGATGTGCAGAGAAGTAATCATATGTGAGCATGACAAACAATGAATTGAAGCTTGTAATCAATTAAATTCACACACATAAATTATAATAAACTAATTATTCCTTAAGAAAATACCAACCTTTGCTTTTACTCGCGATGGATTATGGATATAATGGACCTAGCTTTCTTCAAAATCTGGGATGATAAGATTATGAACTGTTAGTTGAATAGAAATAGAAATTAAGATTAGCAGTGTTTTATATTTGATTAGTAAGTTTCGAGGATGGTGATAGTTTGCAAACCTGTCAACTTTTCCATATTTTATATTCCTAAATTTACGGTCGCAAAACTGTCATCTATAAAAGTCAACTATTAATAATACATATATTTTCTAATAATAAATTTTAGAGATATGAAAAACTAAAAAACAAAGAGTAACTTACATAATACATCCTTTATGTTTATAATCTTTAAAAATTATATCAAACATACTTTATTTTCAATAGTTATAATAATTAAGGTCCTTTAAATTAATTTGGGTTAAATTTCATGTTAGATCTAGTCATATATAATTTTTAAAGATTAAGATCAAATCTGAAAATCTGGTATAAAAATTAGGGATGGATTATGTAATTTACTCAAAAATAAATTACGGACAAATTCTATGTAATTTAAAAATTGTACCTTGAGTGCAAACTTCTAAATTCACGGCTTTGTCACGGCCGATTACTAACTCATTACTATTTCGTCCGACAAATGGAGGTGTGTTAAAAAAGTGTTTAGAGTTGTTAAATATTCCTACTCTAATAAAAAAAAGTAACTTTAAGTGTCACGTGGCATCACAATAATCATTCTTACCAAAATTTTTTCATCTATCTCTCATATTAAATAATTACCTTAATTACTAATAATAATATTATTTAACATTTTTTTACATTTAATAAATTAAAAAAGAGATTTATTTATTAATGTTATTTCTAAATAAATAAGTTTAATATAAAATAATAAAAATTTTCTAAAGCATAAAACTTTTTAAAAAAATACGAAATAGTTTAAAAGTGGTATTTTTGAAAATTTAATTTTTTAAAACCAAAAATAATTAAATGAGAGTTGATATCGATACGGTTTGTTTATAAAAATTTAATTTATTAATAATATTTTTATATGGTTTGTTTTCTTATAAAATATTTATTTATTTTGGAAAAAAATTTAAAAATAAACTTTTAAAAAGTTGATATCACTATTTTATTAGTTATAGTCATTTCTTATATGTAATTTCAGTCATATCATGTTTTAAAATACCATTTTATAATTAATTAATTTTATTATATTAATATTTTATTTATTCAAACAGTGTAATACACGGGTTTACTAAAGATAGTGATTAAGATATAAGAAAAAATTGTATAAATAGTCTTTTTGGTTTGACCAAATTAAACATTTGGTCTCCGAAAATACAAAGTTAGTTCAAACTTTTGTATAATCATTGCAAATTTGGTCTCTAATATTTAATAATTGCAAAGCTAGTCCATACTTTTATGTGTGTATTGCACTTTTGGTCCCTAAAATTAAATTTAAAAGTTAGTTTAAATCTTATAAAATGCATAAAAAATTAAATGAACTAAATGTCAGGGACCAACTATGCAATGATCATACAGAAGTTTGAACTAACTTTGTAATGTTTAAAATTTAGGAACCAAAAACGACCATCTATGAAAGTTTCTCAAAATATGATGTTTAAAACATTTAATGAATTATATTTTTAAACTAGTTGTTGTACGGGTCGTCCTCGTCGTTGGGATGATACATTGCTGTTATAGATATCTCGTTGATAACCTTGTTAAATTTGAATGGTAATTTATAGAAGCTAGACGGTGATACTTTTTTTTTGGTAAAACAGATATTCATTTCTATCGATTAATTAGTTTGTAAATAAATGTAACATAACAATAATTCAAAACACTTTTTTTATTTGTTTCAAGTTCAAGAAAGGAAAATGTTAGGAATATGTGAACATATACATAAACAATTGTTAGTATACTTGATATGTAACCGATTAAAACATTATAACAACTTGTAATTTGACACATCTAAGGCTAATCTATTTCAATTGTAATGGTGATGTCAGTAATTGTATAATTGTATTATTTTGTATTTAGATAAACGCACATGGTCACATGGTCATACGATACGGTGATATGTGAACATATATATAAATAAATTGTAATATATTAAATAGGTAATGGTGGACTTTAATTATAAAAACAGACAACTTAGAAATTGAAACTGAGACGTGGTGGAATATTTACCTTATTATTAATCGATCTATATATGAACTGTTAAAAAATTAATATAATATTTTTAACCAATCAGATAATGTTAAATGCAAAAAGGATCTATATTGGTCATCATATGAACAACTCTAATTCGACACTCCTGATCAGCGACACCACTGCACCACCGCCCTTAATCCTACAACTCCGCCACCATCTCCTTAGCATCTGGCATATCATCCCCATATGCCGCTACATACTGGAATGACAGCTCCGCTACCGCTGTTTTAATAAAAGTTTTAACCGGTTAATTTTTATTCAGATGCACAAAACATTTTATAGGAGACAAACAAATGATTAAGTCAAATTTGAATAGGTTAACATTTGGGTCGAGTGAGAAATAAGACTTACTTAAAAAAATAAGAACTTAGATCTAATAGAAGAACATGTTGTAGATCAGAATATGCACAATTAGAAGTTTTTGAATTCAAATTGGAACATATATGCAACAGGAGATTGAGATACAAACTAATCACTCAACTACGAGTTTGGCAATCTAAACATAAATTAAGATACCAAAACATCACCACTTAATGCTTTGTTTAGAATATAAAGAACACCATCCCAACATATCCAACTTAAACTAACAATGGAGCCAAGTTACTCTCACAAGGAGAGAAACAAAAATAACTCATAGACTAACCCATGATATCTAAATATGGGTTTTAATCAAAACAAAATTACATCACATGCAAACTAAAAAAACATAACTAAAGGAGTTAATTATATAAATGGTCCATGTGGTTCATCAAAATAACAAGTTTGGGATACTAAGCGTTAATTATATAAATGGTCCATTTTCTTTGTAGTGTTTAACAGCTAAAGGGCCTAACGATTGCGAGTGATCCACTCATCCCTCAAACCACGCCAATCTGCCGCACAACATTTCAAGTAAAATCACACCTAATGAGTATACAACTGAATGTTGAAGTAAGTAACCATAAAGATCAGCAACTGAATGTTGAAGTAACCATAAAGATCAGGGTCGCCATATCCCAATGAGTTACAATTATTATCTTTAATATGTTCAGCCTTGACAAGTAACCATAATTTGCAAGATAACTCAAAATTAAATATTTTAGCCTTCTAGTCACCATTAAGTAGAATGATACTACATTTAATGTCTCTATGTGTCACTGAATCTTCTTGAAATGCATTGACTTTTTGAAGGAACTCCAACCCGGTTGCAACATCAATAGATATCTTGAGGCGCTTCATCCATGTAAGGCTAGAATTACACAAATGTTTATCTAGCTTCCCGTTAGAGGCATGCTCGTAAACAATGATTCTTTCATCCATTTAACTACAGGACCCAACAAGTTTAACGATATTATCATATTTAGACGCTAAAAGAACATCAAGCTTTGTAATGAACTCAGTTGTCTTTGAGGAGACGTTGTATCCCAACGCTTTACGGAAATAGGGGTGCATCCATTAGCATGCATATGTGCAACTTCTCCTTCATAAAGCTTCCAAAATCTACCTTCTCCGATGCAATTGTAGTTGCTAAAATTCTTTGTACCCGATTTAATGGCTTCTAGTTACATATGACGGTTGTTCTTGTGGGTTTTCTATGAAAGGTGACATCTAAAATCATAACTTTGTAACAAAAATCATATATCTTAAGGTATGAATTAATGTATTTATAAAAGAAATATAAAATGTTTGATTCGTACCTTATATATAACAAATTAATCTGAGCATAAACACTATGTTCATTGATTAAATACTATTCACCATAAGGAATATGAACAAAAAAGAGGAGTTATTGTCACATCCCGGCGGAAGCGTGAAATACTTAGGGTGTGACTTGTTTGCTCAGAACTCATTGATTTACAATTATTACAACATATCACATAAATATATATATTTCATGGAGAGTCATATTAAATATATATAATATCACATAACATAACCAGATTAATAAAGGAGTTGGAATTACATCAGTTCATCATAGTCAAAATTTGAACTAACATAACCCTATTACATTAAAAGCCTAACAGTAACATCTTCAGAGACGATGGAAGTGGGCATCCACCGAGACACTGAGATCATACAAGTTCACTGTCAGGTTTACACAAACTTTCCCCACAACCTCTCCCCAGCCATTATAAACATCAAAGGAGAACATTAAGCTGTTAGTCATGGTGAATTCCTGAAAAAGCATACTCAAAACAGTCAACATAAAGTTGGTGAGCTTCACAGATTTATCATATAACATAGATGCATTATATACAACCAAACCTTACATAGCAACCAGATCATTCATATCTGTCATAACATATTTCATAAATCAGATAATATAGCAACACAATACTCATCTTATTGGTGCAGGAAATATTTTTCCTAAGTAGCGCTACCAATATTATCTAACGGTTCCACATCCGAATTAATGGTTGTAACATAAATCTCAGAAAATAATGCATCTAATAGTATGCTTTTTACCCAAAACTTTTACAAAACAAAAATGGGCCATGAAACTCACCTTTACTCCAAATGGTAACCTATACAAGAAAAATATTTATAATTCAGAAAATGTATATTTCTTTAACATTTTTAGTACCTCAGATTGAAGAATTTATTTTATAAATCAGGTCTTAGTATAAATTCCGAAATTTTTATAGTAGATGTATCTTAGTGTTAGGTAAAATATACTAAAATTTCATATTCAAATTATTTTCAGGCTAATTTTTATTATTTTTACATTATTCACATAATTCTTTAGAAATACCTTCGGGCCTCTAAAATTAGTCAAATTTTGGCAGATTAATAATTATAATTCGTAAAGTTTTTCAGAATTTTCTCATGCTCTAAACTATAGCAGAGCTATTTTTATAATTTTTCCTATTTTATCTTTATTTTGCTAAAAATACCAGATCATGTCCAAAAATTCTAATTTTTACACAAACTGCTCCATTTTTATTTTATATTTTCTATAAATTTTCCATAATTTATTTCATACTTTAAGTATTTTCCCCGATTTTTGGTTAACAGAATAATTAAAAATTAATATTTCAGAAAATGTTTTGAGTTAGGTCACGAAATTTTTCCAGTGAATTCTATAATTCTTAATAGACAGTACATAATTTTTATACATTTACTAGGATCGGTTCTTTTAATATAATTTTTCTCTTTTTATCTTTAAATATTGCATATAAATTAATTAATTCATAGAAATGGTACCAAATTTTGCAGAGTTCTATTCCCTAATATTCTAAGTATATTTTTAATATTTGTTCCCACAATCATAGTTATTTTATATGCAGAATCAATTTAACAAACTATGACTAGATTTTTAACCCTTTTGTTGATAATTTCTTGCTATAAATTTGATTTTTAAGGTTTGTTTTACTTACTTCCGATTTTAAAATCTTTCTTTTTGTCTGAAAAATAAGTTTGATTTTTATATGTTTTTATAAAAACCTTGAATGTTTAATCAAAAGGGTTAATCACATGTGTTTATATTAACACATGTTTGATTTTCATAACTTAATCTAGTAGGGTTTTAGGGGTTAAAACCTTGATTTTGACAGAAGGAGAGTATGAGAAGAAGGTGAGGATGGTCTAAGCTTGCTTGGTTTTGGTGTTCTTGATAATCTTTCGGGAGATGGTGCTTCCACGAGGCTTGGATGTTGCTGCCTTGTATCCGAGAGTGTGTGACCAAGTGAAGTTGAGGATGATATTTGGTTGGAGAGGTGGCGACCAAGAGGGTGGTTCGTGGCTTACGGTGGTGGTGTTCGGGAGTGGTAGCCGAGAACAAGGTGGTGAGGTATGGTGGTGATCGAAAGTTTTTGAGGGAATGATGTTGGTTTGAATGATGTATGTGGTTTTGTTGATGGCTGGCCGAGAGTAAAGATGGTGGTGATATTGTGATCGGTTCCAAGATGTGAGAGTGATGTTTATATGGTTGTGGTTAAGGGACCAAAGATGGTGTTTATATTAGTTTTCATTAATGAGGAGTAATCATTATGGCTATACCATAGCCTTGGTGAGTAAGTCGTGTATGTGGCAAGCTCTTAGACACTAGATGCAAGGTGGCGCATATATGGGTGTTGAGGTGTCTTGGCCGATTTGAGGTGTTAATCACTCCTTAAATCGGGTGGTTAATCCCTAATGAGCCGAGGCTTTTGATGCTTTAGTTAGTGTTTTATATGTTTAAGGTTTACTTAGTTTTGTTTTGATGCCAAGTCCTCTTGATATTATTTTTGTATTGAGGTGTTTGGTTGGTTTATATTTTGGTTTACTTAGTGTTTGTTTGAGTTGTGTTTCAACCGAGAATTGCTAGTAAAGAGGTGGAGTCGGCTGCCATTAAGGAACTCCATCATCACTCTAGGATGCTAGACTCTCAAGGTGGCATGCATACACATATGCTTGGTGTGGCGGTTTGATGGTGTGTCTAGAAGAACCGAGGAGGTGGCGGTGCAAAGAGAGGGGTTGGTGTCCCTAGTTGTGCAAGGTGGCATCTCCATAGGTTTCATGACTCATCAAGTCATGATTGCATGATTTAATCGGGTGCTTAATGAACCGATTTAGTGGTCTTAGTTGGTGCTTAATTTGGGGTTTAAATGTAAGGGGTTTGTTTAAGTTTTTGATGTAAGTTTCACTTGATGTTAACTTATGTTTGTGATACTTGGTTGGGTTGTGTTTTGGTTTTGTTTGATGTTGTATAGATGATGCATTTTGATCATATAGCATTTGGTATCATAAAGTTATGAATATAGATACATGCATACGTAACCTTTTGAGTTTGCATGCAAGCATGCAATGAGTAATACTTGTATTCACATAGTGTGTAAATGTTTCTTAGCAAGAGATGGTATATGTACACGTAAAAGGGTATGCATGCGACCATGCGTACGTATACATATACATATAAGTGAACAATATACTTATGTAAACCAAAATGAAAGCATGTATACGTACATGTATATATATAAAGATATATATTAACCTAGATGTGGCTTAGAATATTTAAATGATCTTAGTGTATAAAATTTCTTAATCTAGGGTTGTCACATTCTCCCCCCGTAAAAATAATTTCGTCCCGAAATTTATTTGAATAGTAATGAACTTATCTGACCATTGTCTTAAAATAGGTGGGGGTATTTTCTTCTGATTTCATCTTCTCTTTCCCATGTATACTCTGGCCCTCTCTTAGCGTTCCACTTAACTTTTATTATGGGGATCTTGCTTCTTCTTAGCTTTTTAATTTCTTTATCTAATATGGCTATTGGTTCCTCTGTAAAATGAAGCTTCTCGTCTATCTTTATTTCTTGAACTGGAACTTTTAATGTTTCATCTGTTAAACATTTCTTCAGATTGGACACATGGAACGTGTTGTGTACTTTACTTAATTCTTCGGGTAAATCTAGCTTATACGCAACAGGACCAATTTTGTCAATAACTTCAAATGGTCCAATATACCTTGGGTTCAACTTATTTCTCTTTTCAAATCGAAAGATTCCCTTGGTGGGTGATATTTTTAGATAGACCTTATCTCCAATTTGAAATTCTAACGGCTTTCTTCTTTTATCTGCATAACTTTTCTTTTTCTGCCGATCCCGTGCTGTCTTTAATCTATTCTTGATTTCTTTAATCTTGTCAGACGTCTCTTGAATTAAATCAGGACCTATAAGTTGTCTATCTCCTATTTCATTCCAACATAAGGGCGATCTGCATTTTCTTCCATACAAGGCTTCAAATGGGGCGGTTTTAATGCTAGAATGATAGCTATTATTATAAGAAAATTCTATCAAAGGTAGATGCATATCCCAGTTGCCACCAAAGTCTAATGCACAAGCACGTAACATATCTTCTAGTGTTTGTATTGTTCTTTCACTTTGTCCATCTGTTTGTGGGTGGAAGGCTGTGCTAAGATTTATTTGGGTTCCTAAAGCTTTTTGTAAGGTCTGCCAAAACCTTGATATGAATCTACTGTCCCTATCAGATATAATGGAGATTGGTATTCCATGTCTGGATACGATTTCTCGTATGTAAATTCTTGCCAATTTCTCTATTTTGTAATCTTCCCTGATTGGCAGGAAGTGTGCTGATTTGGTCAACCTATCTACTATAACCCAAATTGTGTCATAGCCACTTGAGGTCCTTGGTAACTTGGTTACAAAATCCATGGTAATTTGATCCCATTTCCATTCTGGAATTTCAGGTTGTTGTAGATATCCCGAAGGTTTCTGATGTTCTGCTTTAACCTTTGAACACGTATTGCATTTCTCTACAAACTCTCCAACTGATTTCTTCATACCAGGCCACCAGTAATGATTTTTCAAATCCTTATACATTTTGTTATTTCCTGGATGTACGGAGTATCTTGACTTATGTGCTTCCTGTAATATAATCTTTCTAAGTATGGCATCATCAGGTATCCAAGTCCTTCCTTTAAATCTTAGAATTCCATGTGTGTCTGCCTGTAAATCCTTTTCCTGTCCTTTTATTTCTATTTACTTTTCTGTTGGGCTTCCCATATTTGTTTTAACAGATCTGATTGTAGTTCCATTCTCATGGCTCGTACTCGTAACGGTTTAACCCTATCTTTTCTACTTAAAGCATCTGCAACTACATTTGCTTTACCTGGATGATATTTGATTTCACAATCATAATCACTCAGTAATTCTACCCATCTTCTTTGTCTCATGTTCAGCATTTTCTGCTCAAATATATGCTGTAAACTCTTATGATCCGTATATATTGTACATTTTGTCCCATACAGGTAATGTCTCCAAATCTTAAGTGCAAAGATGACTGCTCCTAATTCCAAATCATGAGTAGTGTAGTTTTTCTCACTTCCCCTAAGTTGTCTAGAGGCATATGCGAGAGTGATGTTTATATGGTTGTGGTTAAGGGACCAAAGATGGTGTTTATATTAGTTTTCATTAATGAGGAGTAATCATTATGGCTATACCATAGCCTTGGTGAGTAAGTCGTGTATGTGGCAAGCTCTTAGACACTAGATGCAAGGTGGCGCATATATGGGTGTTGAGGTGTCTTGGCCGATTTGAGGTGTTAATCACTCCTTAAATCGGGTGGTTAATCCCTAATGAGCCGAGGCTTTTGATGCTTTAGTTAGTGTTTATATGTTTAAGGTTTACTTAGTTTTGTTTTGATGCCAAGTCCTCTTGATATTATTTTTGTATTGAGGTGTTTGGTTGGTTTATATTTTGGTTTACTTAGTGTTTGTTTGAGTTGTGTTTCAACCGAGAATTGCTAGTAAAGAGGTGGAGTCGGCTGCCATTAAGGAACTCCATCATCACTCTAGGATGCTAGACTCTCAAGGTGGCATGCATACACATATGCTTGGTGTGGCGGTTTGATGGTGTGTCTAGAAGAACCGAGGAGGTGGCGGTGCAAAGAGAGGGGTTGGTGTCCCTAGTTGTGCAAGGTGGCATCTCCATAGGTTTCATGACTCATCAAGTCATGATTGCATGATTTAGTCGGGTGCTTAATAAACCGATTTAGTGGTCTTAGTTGGTGCTTAATTTGGGGTTTAAATGTAAGGGGTTTGTTTAAGTTTTTGATGTAAGTTTCACTTGATGTTAACTTATGTTTGTGATACTTGGTTGGGTTGTGTTTTGGTTTTGTTTGATGTTGTATAGATGATGCATTTTGATCATATAGCATTTGGTATCATAAAGTTATGAATATAGATACATGCATACGTAACCTTTTGAGTTTGCATGCAAGCATGCAATGAGTAATACTTGTATTCACATAGTGTGTAAATGTTTCTTAGCAAGAGATGGTATATGTACACGTAAAAGGGTATGCATGCGACCATGCGTACGTATACATATACATATAAGTGAACAATATACTTATGTAAACCAAAATGAAAGCATGTATACGTACATGTATATATATAAAGATATATATTAACCTAGATGTGGCTTAGAATATTTAAATGATCTTAGTGTATAAAATTTCTTAATCTAGGGTTGTCACAGTTATTGTTTGAAAAGACAAGCTTACTTGACAGAATTAATGCTCTCGTAAGTTCTTTGATGAGGACCTCTATTGTTGGACGCTCGGATTGAGTCTTTGCCAAACATTGACATGCGAGTTTTGTAAACGTGTCCAAAGAGTCTTGATTGGCCCTCCCATTAGCATAGGAATGTTTTCATCATCTTCAGTTATATTTGGATCTACCAAATTATTTAATGTCCCCTCATCGAGGCATTGTCGTGCTATTGATGGAAGACCCTTTTGACCGTAAGTTTTATCATACGCTAACTTTCCACACATGATTTCAAACAAAACTACCCCAAAAGAGTAGATATCCGATTTAGTTTTTAGCTTACCCGTGCTCATATATTCCGGATCCAAGTATATTTTTGTACCTACAATATTATTAGTAACAAAGGTGCTACATTCTTGATTCGCATGGTGTAACTTGGAAAGTTCAAAATCAACAATCTTTGCCACCTATTTATCATCCAATAAAATGTTGGCACTCTTTATATCACGATGGATTATGCTTTCTTTACCCTCTGAACTTGTATGGAGATACTCCAATCCGTGTGCAATATCAATACATATTTGAATACGTTGTGCGCAAGTAAAATTGGTCATGTTATCAACGTTTCCCAAATAATCAGCAAGGCTTCCATTAGAAACATACTCATACACCAAAATCATCTCGTCTCCTTCATCACAATAGCATATGAAGAGAAACTATATTTCGATGCTTACAATTAATAAGTGTTTCTATTTTTGCTACAAACCCTTGTTTTCTCTGCTCGTCATTTCTACAAAATATGTGTTTAATAGCTATTGTGGTATGTTTCTTAGGCAATTTGTCTTCATTCAAAACGTCAATTCCCAAAGAATTCACATTAAGATCAAGTTGTGCTTTGAACACCTCCCCGTAACCACCTCAACCAATACAGTATGTTTCAGAAAATCTATTGGTTTCCGACTCTATATCTTTCAATCGAAATTTCAAGCGATCCAAGTTTTTCCTCTGCAGTATTAAATTCCTTGTTAAAAGAAAAGCTTTCAACTACAGTAGCAACTATCTCTCAATCGAATTCACGTTGAAACCTTGTTTAGCAGCTTTATTGATACACAAATTCTCTAACTTAATTACCTTCAAGTAATGAGGTGACGATATGCTTTTAACTACAGCAGCAACTGTACTTGGATGTTCCTTCGATACGAATAATTAAGATAATGAGAATTAATCTAGTAAACTTAGATATAGACTATTAATTATGATAGAAGAATGAAGATGAAATGAGGAAACGAGAAGTCAAAGGGTTGATTTGTTTATGAAAATCAGGGTCGATCAAATCATCTAGTTTTCTATCTTCATAATGTGATCTAGCCAATCGAACAAAATACCAATTATCATTGTCTTGTATATATGCTTCTCTCCCAAACAATACTTCAAACAACATGACGCCAAAGGAGAACACGTCTGACTTATGAGTCAAAACTCTGGTGTTTACATATGTTTGCATTTAAGTGAGGGTTGGACCACTTAGCTAGATATTTCTCGAGACTTCCATTGGCCTCATGCTTGTAAACCATGACAGCCCCTTTTTACAAATCCTAAAAGCGACGACGATATTATTGTGCTTTAGAATGCCACAGATTATCATCTCCTTGATCATAACGCTTATGTTAAGAGGTACGCGTGCAACAATATCGATCAAGTCCCCTGATTGCAAGAGCTGGCCTTTGTAAACCTGAAAGGAGGTACCTTGTTTTAGGAGATTTTCACGAGCAAAATTGTTGGTGGCGGATTTGATCTCTTCGAATTCGATACTCGTGGAAACCAAATAATCCCACAAGGACATGCTGGTTGTGTCTTCTGAAGATGAAGACATGATGTACCTAGCTAGCTATAGACACCAAAATATATATTATCAAGTTATTAACAACTTGAAAGATGAAAAAGATGAAAAATGGCCAGTACAGTAATCAAATAATCTAATAAAGTTCCAGTTACATATACCTTTAAATATTTGTACGATCGACGGTGGATTCCGTTAATTAAATTAGTTGTGTATGTTGTTCTAAAAAAATTACAAAAACTTGTTACTTTTTTGTTTAATACTAAACCTGTTACTTTACTCAGAATATAAAGAATTATTTGTGTAACTATCCCAAAAGAGAAATTAAAAATCTCCACAATTTGACAACAGGTTATTTTGTAATTTATTAATTGTTAATGTTTAATCTTCCATGTATACTATTTTATCACTTTTTTTCCTTCTAGTTGCGTGATAACGTGAGCCGTCAAAGTGTAAGTTTTTTCCCCTGTCCTCTCTAACTATTTATATGTTTTTTGTCTAGTGTTTAATTTTTCACATATTTCTTTTTGTCTCGTGCAAGAGTGTAAGACAGTTTTCGTGTTAGAAAACTCAACACTCTTATTCCCAATTTAATGAATCATTCAAACTCAGAATCTTAACATTAAAATGGAGAATTAAAGACAAACAAAATCAAACCTACAATGGTAGATTAAACATTACAAAACAGAACTGATACACAGATCTAAACAGATTCAAGAAATCACCATAAATATGAAAACCCTAGAAAATTCTCATAAGAATGAAGAACAAGATTGATGAACAGAACTCCATTCAGAAGGAAAATGAGAACAAAGTCGATGATTAAAACTGAAAACGGCTACTCTTTAATAATGACCAAATGAAGAAGACGAAGATCGATAATGATGATGATGCTCCTCCTGATATGTGTTATAGGTTCTTGAACTTTATTTATGTATATATTCCTAGCAATCTAAGGTAGCAGCCCACTCAATACAAGCCCATTAGAGAATGATCCATCAGCTTTAATTCTTGTTATCATAAGCCTAATCCAGATAAGCCCAATCCACATCAAGAACTGGTACAAGCTTAATCCGATAAGCTTCCATGGTTCTCGATCACATATATTTGAAAGGAAAATAAAAATATAACCATTAGATGACTTATACATAGAATCATATTTTGAGATTGAATTAAATGAATTGTACATATATTTCAACATCTCGGTATGAGTTTACTCTTGCCTTTTGCAGTTCGTGTAAATGTGTGTACATGATGTTGGATCAAAACAAGACGGTATGAACAACCCATAATGAACGGGTTGTTCAGGTTGTTGGGTTTATTAGGTTTTATTTTTTTTAAAGCTTAAAGCTTAAAGAATAGAAAATAATAAAAAATTACTACAGAGAATTGTGTAAGAATGAACTTTAATTAATGTGGTATTTATTGGGATTGTTTTAATTTCTTAAATATTTTTCAAGTCTAGGAGCTGCCAACGACTATTGGCAAACAGTTGAATGTGCAAAAAATCAAAAACAGCCGTGAAAGGAAGCGAAAACATGGTGGGTTACCATTGTAAAATTTTATTATTTACCACGCCACAGTGAAGATGGTGGTGTTGCCATGCACCGCCTCTTGCCATGTAACTCTAATCGTATTTTCATAGCCAACAATCAAATCATATATTCATAGCTAACTGATAATTTTAAATTTTTTAAAGCAATGGAACTGGCAATTACATGTCATCGATCTTAAACAAAGTCTACAACAATCCCGGTTACTTGTAAAATAAATACACTTACATTGACCGAAACTCTAGGCCACATACAATTAGTCCAGACATAGTTCCCTCATAAGTTATAAACTTCAGATTCACCGGAACACAACCGTTTTTAAGTTGATGATTTGAGTTGAATTTCCACACTTTAACCTCCATCCATCCATCTTCCCTTTGTTTTGGAACACTAATGTTTTCATGTAAATTCCATGGGTCTGGGGATCGAAAATAAATAATTCCAACCTCTTTATTATTTCGATGGAGTAGATCTCGTACCTTCACTGGACAATGCAGCCCACGACATTTTTCTGAAAGCTTGAAGACAAGGTAGCACAAATATTGTGTATCTTGTGACAACATTTGACTTTGAATTTTGCATTTGATACGAAATACTTGTCGTGGCAGTAGCTCAATCACCTCTTGCAATCTATGCGTAAGTGTTACATCAATGTGAAGTTATGTAACGCGAAAGTGTATATAATTAGGTTAAAAAGCAAACCTGGACTCCGTTGAGGGTTTCAAATGAAAATGCTTCACATTGGAAAAGTCATATATAACTTCCTTTGCTGAAAGTATGAAACCATTCTTTTGATTTACTTCGTTTAGCGATAACAACTGTGCATCAAAAGGTCGTGTTGAGAGAAAATTATTACCTAAGTATATCGTATCATATATTAAACATTTTGCAATAGTTATTTACCTGATCTTTCTTTGAGTTTGATTCTAGAGCTTTTTGAAGTTCATTCTTCACCTGTTTAGAAAGAAAAGACAATGAAATAGATTTATTATAAAATTGCTACACATACATCATACAAATCTATGATCTACCACAGTTTTAAAGCATAAACTAAGTTATTGAGTACCTTCAAACTTACGTTATCAATGACTCGAAATTCAATGCCTTCAACATAGATCGAACCTTTTCCACAATAGTATTGTGAAAAGCTTTCGAGTAGAACCTCAAAATTGGTATCTTTCTTGTGAGCCAAAAATCGACACAATTCAATCATCATCCACTTGTCGTCTCTCCATGTTGCGAAATATGCGTGTAAGTTCTCTCCCTCCTTTTTATACTTCAAGTTCACATACATAGGTTTAGCCAAAAATTTGCTTGTGTCACAAAATTTAAAAATGATATAAGCCCCATAAATGACATTAGGAGATAAAAGTCGAGTAGTTATCTTGACTCTGATCTTTAGCTTCGATATATCAAGCATCTCAGCTACTTTCTGAAACCTGCATTTATAATACCGTATGTGTTGCAAAATCGATTGAGAACATGAACGCGGAATAACGATCAATACAAAGATGATCTTAAAAAGAATAAACGTGAACAAGAAACTTCAAATGATTATTAGTGAATGAATGATTTTTGGGATCCTCTCACCGATTACAATTGGTCCTTATTTATAGTATCTAACTAACTCTAACTAACTCTCAACTTAAATTGAGAATTTACATAAAGGACCCTACACTATATCTTCCGAACGGAAGTAACCCTTCGGAAGATTTCCTACTAACATAAGTATACTTCGGAAGAAATCCAAAGTACACAACAATACCCTTCCGAAGTAAACATAATCTTCGGAAGATATCAACTTAGCTTCGGAAGAATATGTTAAGCTTCGGAAGAAGAAGACTTAACCTTCGGAAGTTCACTTGTATTGGGTTTTATACTTCACAATCTCCACCTTAAAATCCAATACAAGATTTTAACCAACTCCCAATGCATCCAAGCAAAACTTGAACTTTACACCAGGTAGAGACTTTGTAAACACATCCGCTGGATTCTCCAAAGTAGACACACCTTCCACTTTAACCTGCCCAGCATTCACCACATCCCTGATGAAGTGTAACTTCACATTAATGTGCTTTGTTCTCTCATGAAACATGTTGTTCTTTGACAACTGAACTGCACCCTGGTTATCACAGAATACCACTGAGCCTGCCACTTTGATTCTCAACTCAGAAACAAAACCATGCAACCACATAGCTTCCTTGACTCCCTCAGTCAAAGCTATATACTCAGCCTCTGTTGTAGATAATGCCACCACATGCTGCAACCGAGCTTTCCAACTCACCAAGTTACCCAGCACTTGAAATGCATACCCTGTAATAGATCTATCTCTATCCAGGTCCTTGGCAAAATCTGAATCTACATAACCAACAATCCTGTCAACCTTCTCATGTTCATGATGTCCAAACACTAAACCATAGTGCTTGGTACCCCTGAGATATCTCAAGATCCATTTAACAGCAACCCAATGAGCTTTCCCCGGATTTGACAAATACCTGCTGACTAAACTCACAGCATAACCAATATCCGGCCTTGTACAAACCATCAAGTACATCAAGCTCCCAACAACATTGGCATAAGATACTTTCTCCATATAATCAACTTCTTCATCTGACTTAGGACAATCAGAACTTGACAGCTTAATATGAGCACCTATAGGAACAGTCACTGGCTTCACATCACTCATCCTATAGTTACTTAGTACCTTCTCCAAGTAAGACTTTTGAGACAGTCTCAACACCCTGTTCTCTCTGTCCCTTGTAATTTCCATGCCCAATATCTTCTTTGCTTCACCTAGATCTTTCATCTCAAACTCTGACATCAACATTCTCTTAGTAGCTTTAACTTCCTCCAAGTCTGAACAAGCCACCAACATGTCATCAACATACAACAACAAATACACAAATTTGTTCTCACTGTATTCTTTAAAATACACACAACTATCATAGCTACTCCTGTTAAACCCATTAGTCACCATGTGTTCATCAAATCTTTTATACCACTGTCTAGGGGATTGCTTCAGCCCATACAAAGACTTCTTCAAGAGACATACCTTCTCTTCCTGTCCCTTTACCTCAAACCCCTCTGGCTGCTTCATATAGATAGTCTCATCCAGCTTCCCATGCAAAAATGCAGTCTTTACATCCAGCTGATGAAGCTCCATATCCATAGAAGCAGTCAATGACAGCATAACCCTGATAGATGAATGTTTCACCACAGGTGAGAATATTTCATTATAATCCACACCTGGCTTCTGTGTAAACCCCTTAGCTACTAGTCTAGCCTTGTACCTAGGAGGTTCACCTTCAGAAATCCCATCTTTCAGTTTGAATAGCCATTTACACGAAACAGGCTTGTGACCCTCAGGTTTATCAACCAGCTCCCATGTGTCATTTTTATACAGAGATTCCATCTCTTCCTCCATGGCCTTACACCATTTATCACTTTCCTTCACAGAAATTGCCTCAGAGTATGACAATGGTTCATAGATGCTTTCTTCTTCAGCAGCAACAAAGGCTAATGCAGACAAATCCATCCCCTCTCTAAACCTGAGTGGAGGCACCACTAGTCTCCTCTGTCTATCCCTAGCCAACTGATAATCACTCAAACCATCCCCTTGGCTACCAGAGGTACTTTGATCCATACCTTGATCACTCACACCCTGCTGCTCCACCTTAATCTGAACCCCACTCTGATCTTCAACCTTTGACTTCCCTTTTTCTAGAATGTCTTTGTACATAACATTCTCTTGAAAAACAACATCCCTGCTCACTATCACCTTAGGCATGTCCCCTTCTAGCCTCCATAATCTATACCCTTTAACACCCTCAGGGTATCCTAGAAAGACACATTTACAAGCTCTAGGTTCCAACTTCCCTTGGCTAACATGAGCATAAGCCAAAGATCCAAACACCTTAAGTTCCCCATAGTCACCCTTTCTTCCTGACCATGTCTCCATAGGTGTCTTCATGTCTAATGCTGCTGATGGAGACCTATTGACCAAATATGCTGCAGTGGAAACAGCTTCAGCCCAGAACATCTTGGGTAAACCAGAACTAGCCAACATACACCTTACCTTTTCAAGTAAAGTTCTATTCATCCTCTCAGCCAGCCCATTCTGCTGAGGAGTCCCTGGTACAGTTCTATGTCTAGCAATACCATAAGTTTTACAAAACTGATTAAACTCATGACTGCAGAACTCCAACCCATTATCAGTTCTTAACTTCTTGACCTTCCTCTCAGTTTGAGTTTCCACAAGGACTTTCCATTCCTTGAATTTACTGAAAGCATCACTCTTATTCTTCAGTACAACAACCCAAATCCTCCTAGAGAAATCATCAATCAAGGTTATAAAGTATCTAGCACCACCCAAAGAATCAACCTTAGCAGGACACCATAAATCAGAATGAACGTAGTCTAATATCCCACTTGTGATATGCCTGGCATGTGAAAACTTTACTCTCTTGTGTTTACCAAGAATACAAGTTTCACAAAAACCAAAATCACAACTGCTCAACTCAGTCATTAGTTGCTGCTTATGCAACTCCATCAGTCCCTGATGACTGATGTGCCCAAGCCTCTTATGCCACAACATAGCCTTAGAACTACTATCACCTGAAGCAGATGCTACATGAGATTCTACTACACCAGCACTATCTAACAAGTAGATATTATTCTCCCTTCTACTCCCAGACAATACTACCATTGATCCTTTCATCACCTTAGCCTTACCATCTCTAAGACTAACATGGTAACCAGAACTCTCCAATAGCCCTAAAGACAACAAACTTCTTTTAAGACTAGGGATATACCTTACATCATGAAGATCCACTTCCATACCACTCTTCAATTTCAGAGTCACTGTACCATGACCCATGATCTTGCAAGGTCTATCATCCCCTAGCTTTACTAATCCAAGATCTTCAATCTTCAGTTCTTTAAAGAACTCCTTCACAGGTGTCATATGGTATGAACATCCTGAATCCATAATCCACTCACCCTCCTTACCACTGCTTGTAACAGCCAACACATCTGCACTTTCATATCCATCAGAAGAATCATCATGTGCATTGTGTCCGGAATAAGTCTTTGATCCACTTGTTTCACCCTTCTTTCTTTTCAAGTCAGGACAATCTTTCTTGAAATGCTTTTCTGATCCACACACATAACACCTCCTCTTGTACTTGGACCTGGACTTTGAGACACTTCTCTGCTTGAAGTTTCTTTGATCAGATCTTCCCCTGACTACCAAGCCCTCTCCACCATCTTCTTTATAATCAGTTCTCTTCTTCAATTCCTTTGAATTGAGAGCTGCCAGCACTTCTTCCATGGTAAGTGTATCCCTACCATACATCAAAGTATCCACAAAGTGCTCATAAGATGATGGTAGAGATGTCAAGAATATGATTGCTCGGTCTTCATCCTCCAACACAACTTCGATGTTCTCAAGATCTAACACCAATTTGTTGAATTCATTAGTATAATCTTCAATTGACTTCCCAAGAGTCATTTGGAATGTGTACAACCGTTTCTTGAGATACAACCTGTTCGCAAGAGACTTCGTCATGTACAGACTTTCCAATTTTGACCAGACCCCTGCAGCAGACTTCTCCTTCGAGACCTCTCTGAGTACTCGATCCCCCAAGTTCAAGATGATTGAACTGTGTGCCTGTTCTAGCATCTCCTTCTTCTCCTTGTCCGACAACGTGTCTGGCAACTTGGATTCTCCGGCCAAGGCATCTACCACTCGTTGGTGAACGAGCAACGCCCTCATCTTCAACCTCCATAGCCCAAAGTCGTTCTTCCCGTCGAATTTCTCAACTTCGAACTTTGTTGACACCATCGTTGCCGCCGATCGATCTTTAATTGAATCTTGATTCTCAATTGAGCCACTAACCAGGCTCTGATACCAATTGTTGCAAAATTGATTGAGAATATGAACGCGGAATAACGATCAATACAAAGATGATCTTAAAAAGAATAAACGTGAACAAGAAACTTCAAATGATTATTAGTGAATGAATGATTTTTGGGATCCTCTCACCGATTACAATTGGTCCTTATTTATAGTATCTAACTAACTCTAACTAACTCTCAACTTAAATTGAGAATTTACATAAAGGACCCTACACTATATCTTCCGAACGGAAGTAACCCTTCGGAAGATTTCCTACTAACATAAGTATACTTCGGAAGAAATCCAAAGTACACAATAATACCCTTCCGAAGTAAACATAATCTTCGGAAGATATCAACTTAGCTTCGGAAGAATATGTTAAGCTTCGGAAGAAGAAGACTTAACCTTCGGAAGTTCACTTGTATTGGGTTTTATACTTCACAGTATGAAAGTCTATATTCATCTCCTTCCCCCAAACCCAACACACACATGCACTATTGAGTTCATTTTCTAGATCCTTCTCCTTAGAAAAGTTGTAATAGTTTCATATATGAGACAAGAGTTCATGTTAATCATCTATTTTTAGCCTGTCTAGTAATAATGTGTGACCGATACATAGTTATATGTATATATATATACATCTAAAAAAGTTGTTTTCATATGGATCAACTAGGAGAAACATATATGCACATGTTTAGAAACAAAATCCACATGAAAGAGATACTAGCCTTGATTCTTGAACAAATTGCCGCCTATATGACGTAAGATTTTTGTATGTAAACATTCTTGCCGATATCATCTCATTTCTTTCTCCATTACTACCAAGTGAAAACAACTAGATACAAAACAAAATGATTCAAAACCAAATTCATATCTCATTGAGGATCTTAGTTAAATATTCATTTTGCTTAATATAATTGAGAAGAAAATACAAGAAGGAGTTGCTTACCACTTTGCTATCTTGAAGGAGGATTCCTGCAGATAACAAGTCATATAGATTTTTTTTTGTTGTTGTAGAGTTGTCGATCTCCGAATATTTTGACATCCTGATGATTTCTTTGTAATCTATAGGTAGCTTTGGCTCCCATATTTCATTATCCTCCTATATAAATTAAGCAAAATATTTCACCCCACTAGTAACGGAGTTCCGTTCATTAAAATCACTTTAAGTTTTTTGTATCCGATGGTGTTCTATCATGTGAATCTCTTATAAATATTAAGTAAGATTCATGTATGTTTCATTCATATCAGTTAATTTGAAATATTTCTTAACATTTGTAAAAATATTCACAAGATGTTAAACACCTAATTAATTAAAGTTAAATAACTAATTTATTAATTGGAAAAAAAGTTTAAGTGACTTCAGTAAACGCTTCAAAAACTTAGCTACCATTAGACGAATTTATTTCCATTAAGAAAAAAGTCTAAACTTTTATATTTATTTAAGGCATCATTGACTTACCTGGAACTTCAATGCGTTCGTAAGTTGTAACACTACAAAACTTGCCGATGGCCGATCATTAACTGATGTATCTAAGCATTGAAGGGCAATCTGCAGAAATGTATTCAATGATTGTGGTTCTATTTGTTCCTTTATACCTTCAAAAATCATCCTGTTAAGGTTACCGTTTTCTTTGTAGTGCCTAACAACCGAAGGGCCTAACGACTGTGAGTGATCCACACATCCCTCAAACCAGGCCGATCTCCCGCACAACATCTCAGTTAAGATCACACCTAATGAGTATATATCTGACACTAGAACTAATCCACCCATAGTTTGGTATTCCGGGTCGATGTATCCCAATGAGTTGCAATCATTATCATCGATGTGGTTTGGCGTGTCAAGCACCCATGATTTGGTGGAAAACTCCAAATTAGAAATTTTACCATTCCAGTCACTATCAAGTAGAATACTACTACTTTTAATGTCTCTATGCATCATCGAATCCTCATGTGGATAACCGCCTTTATGAAGAAACTCCAGCCCGGCTGCAACATTGATACATATCTTGATGCGTTTCTTCCATGTAAGGCTAGAATCACGCAAATATTTATCGAGTTTTCCATTAGACACATGCTCGTAAACAATGATATTTTCATCCATTTCTATACAGTACCCGGCAAGATTGACAATGTTATTATGCTTAGACGCGAAAAGAACATCAAGCTCTGTCAGAAAGTAACGAAGTGACTCAGGAGACTTTTTATCCCACCGCTTTATGAAAAATGGGGTATGTGCAACTTCTCCTTCATAAAGCTTCCACAACTTACCTTCTCCAATGCAATTGTCATTGCTGAAGTCTTTTGTACCCGATTTTATGGCTTCTAGGGGCATATGGAAGCTGTTCTTGTAGGTTTTCTGTGAATCATGACATCTAAATTTATAAGTTTATAACTTTATAATTGCTAGTGTTAATCCCTCTCAAGTTAAAGATATGTTAGTGTTAACATGGCATTTGCTGATTAAACTGGTTGGTCCGATCTGGTCTGGTTTTAAATCACATGTTAGCACAACAAGGGATGGTTAGTCAAAGATACAAAGCTTTACAAACTTTTATACACCGTCGTATCACGCAATCTCACACATTAGTACTTAAAAGTTTAAGACACATATTCATACAAGTGTTGACGCATAATTAGTTCTACATTTACAATTTTTTCTCTAATTACTATAGTCAATGTTTCTAACCAATATCGCTTGTGTAGAGAACACAAAGCAGTATCCAACTCCTATATAAGGAGCTTTTTTCTCAAAGTAAAAAAAAAAATGTGTTGCACGTGCAAGTCTTCTTGTATGTCATTAAACATAAATATCAAATTGGTAAAAATGTCTTTTTGGTTTTTGAAATGGCGGTACTGGTGGTTCTCGGTTAAACCAGTTGAACCGACCGATATAAATCATTAGTTAGCATAATTATAGAGAGTTAGCTAAATACATAGTCCTAAAATATTTATACCCCCGCCACATCGTGCGGGTTTCACCCACTAGTTGTTAGTAAGGCAACTGGTTGTGGTGCGAAATATGACCCGTCCACACTAGTTAGGAAAATCTTGACCTCTATGCCAGATATGTTCATTCAGATAATTGCATCCGTTAAATAGTTCATTGATCTAGATAACGTAACTCTAGATGATACAAAAGACTGAAAACCTTTAAAGAACGAATCAAATTCAAACGAGGAACCATGGTTGAGACTCAAGACAAACTCCTCTTCACACATCATGACAAGAATAGTAGTCATGGAAAACATTTTGGAAACCGTAGACCAAAGAGATTTAACTTATCAAACAAAGAATTGGCGAGATGGTAAGGTATAAGGATAAAAAATATTCTTAAAAGTCCCATTACAATAAACATAAGAAAAATCATAGAGATATGAGTAAGTTTAAATGTTACAAGTGCAATAAGCACAGTATTATGCCAACAAGTTTCCTCATCTTGAGTAGACATATGACCAATCTAACCTACTGGAAGAAAATGATGAGCCCACTCTACTAATAGCTGTTCATAACAAACAAGTTGACCATCAAGAAATCTTCTTGAATGAAAAGGAAATTGAACCAAACCAATATGTGTCTGCCAATATAAGTCTATAGTATTTGAATAATGGTGCAAATAACTATATGACTGGTAACAAAGAACATACTAGAGAAATAAATGAAAGAATCTCTAGATAGGTTTGTTTTAATGATGATTCGTATGTAGAGATTAAAGAAAGTGGAAAATTTTGTTGGAATGTAAAGATAAAAAAATAAAGAATTCTTTCTAATGTCTATTACATTTCAAATTTGAAAAGTAACATTCTCAGCCTAGGACAATTGACTAAAAACGGATGTAAAATCATGTTAGAATGTAATTTATTACATCTATATGATCATAATCATACTTTTCTCTTAAAAGTCATACGTTTTAGGAACAGACTTTATAACATCAATTTAAAGATTTGTGTACAGTGTGTCTATTGTCTAAACTAGATGAAGAAGCATGGTTATAACAGGCTCGTTTGGGTCATATGAATTTTGATGCTAAAAATTCTATGACTCATGAAAAGTAAGTTCAAGGAATTTCTTGTAGAAGTCATGCAAGTCAAATTTGTGATAAACATCTATTGGGAAAACACGCTAGATCTCCATTCTCAAACCAAGCCAGGTTCAAATCACTTGAACCTTTAGACTTGGTTTTTGGAAATCTTTGTAGTCCTATATCACCACCGACTTATTCTGGAAAGATATATATTTTCTTACTTGTAGATGATAATACTCGCTATATGTGGGCATATTCTTGAATTCTAAAGATCAAGATTTTGAAATCTTTAAAGAATTCAAACAAATGGTGGAAAACGAGGTTGGAAGAAACTTGAAAATACAACACCCTACTCACCACAACAGAACGGTATGGTCGAACGCAGAAACAGAACTACGTTATCTACCACTCATAGCATAATGAAGCTATGTCAAAGCTTTAAAACTTTTGGGGTGAGGATGTTAGGCATATCATATATATGCTAAATAGAGTTCCACCTTTTGAAGTTCTAAAAGGTAGGAAACCAAACTTAAAACATTTAAGGGTTTTCAGGTGCGTAGCATATGCTAAGGTACCATCAAACATCTAACCAAATTGGATGATCAAAGTGTTAAAATGGTATACTTTGGCGTTGAAGAAAGATCAAAGGCATGTAGATTATTTGATCCTACAACCAAGCGATCTGTATCGGGATGTCAACTTCCTAAAAGGATTCATGGAATTGGGGAGAGTACATGAATGAAGTGGGAAATGAAGATTCTGAATGGATAGACTTTATTGTTAAGGAAAATTCAAATGAAATTCATCAGGAAAACAATGAAACAAATCCAATAACTGTGGAAGATGACCATACTGGAGATGGTAATCAAGAATACTAAGACCCGTTATCTCCTAGTTCACCAAGTTCCCTTTCACCCATCCAACTTACACCTATGATCCTATTCAGTAAAGATTGCTAAACATACATCAACTTTAAGAAATTCAACTAGACCTTATGATGATACATCAATAAGAGGTTCTAAACACTTACAAAATATGTATAAAGAAGCCCACGAAGTTGAAATCAATGAATTACTATTGGCTGAAAAGGAACCTCAAAACTATAAGGAGGCAGTCAAAGGTAAGAAATGGATTAAAGCTATGCAGGCAGAATTAGATTCAATCAACAAGAATAATACTTGAAAGTTAACCAAGTTACCAGTTAATTATAAAGAAATTGGCCTAAAATGGGTATTCAAGACTAAGAGAGATGCAAACAGGAAAATAATAAAGTATAAGGCTCGTTTAAGAGCCAAAAGTTAAGTACAACAACAAGGTATAGACTTTGATGAAGCATTTACTCCTATAGCTAGTATAGAAATAGTTCGCCTTATTCTGGCCAACGCAGCCTATAATGAACGGGAAATACATCACCTTGATGTAAAAACTGATTTCTTGCATGACAAACTTAAGAAAGAAGTCTATGTATTATAACCTGAAGGATTTATGAACCATAAGACATAAGGAAAGTCTACAAACTTTCTAAAGCTTTATATGGACTTAGACAAGCATCACGTGTATGGAATGTGAAACTTAATCACATGTTGAAATCACTTGGTTTTATGATATGCACTTTAGAATAAGCAGTCTATATGAGAAAAAACAAAACTTCTACTTTGCATCTTAAAGTCTATGTTGATGATCTCATAGTCACTAGAGCTCCAAAGAAAGAAATATACTTGTTCAAATCTCAAATGTATGAGAAATATAAGATGAGTGACTTAGGGTTACTAGCTTATTATCTAATGATAGAAGTCACCCAATCAAGAGGTGATATATTTATTAAATAATCTGGTTACATCACTAAGATTCTGAAGAATGCTAGTATGTTAGACATTAATGAAACCAAGATCCCAATGAACCCTGGCACTTTATTAACTAAAAGCGAAGGTGGAAAATTGGTTGATCCCACTGAATATAGAAGTCTTATTGGTTGTTTAAGTTATCTACTTCATACTAGACCAGACTTATCCTATTCGATTGGTTTGCTTAGTAGGTATATGCAGGAAACTAAAGAACATCATCTTAAGGCCATTCATCAAGTTTTTTGCTATATCAAAGGAACAAAACACTTTGGTATGACCTAAAAAAGGAATGATGGATGTAAAATATAAGGCTACAGTGATAGCAGTCATGGGGATAATATATACCGAGGAAGGAAAAGACACTACATGGTGTGTTCTACTTTAGAAACTCGCCCATAACTTGGTGCACATAGAAGCTACAAAGTGTGGCACTCTTTTCATGTGAATCTGAATTCATGACTGCAACAACTACAACATGTCAGGCGTTACGGCTTGAAAGATTACTCAATGAACTCACCGGATGGAATGAAGAACAGGTTACTCTCTACGTTGACAACATATCCGCTATCGCTTTGATGAAGAACCCAGTGTTCCATGAAGAAGCAAGCATATTGATACTCGTTATCATTTTATCAGGGAATGTATGGAGAACAATCATATCGTCATTGAACATATCACTGGAGAACTACAAAGGTGTAACACCCGGAAATTTTCTTTGAAGCCGACGAAAGAAGAAAAAGAAATAAAGTCCAAAGTCGGGGGACCAAACTTGCCAAAACGGGAAAAGGTTGAATGGGTGGGAGTATAAAAGGATGAGGGCAGCCCACACCCTCCCCCACACTCACACATTTCAGCCATAGAGAGAAAGGGGAAGAAAAAGTGGTCTCGAGCTCGGTTCGTGTGGATTCGAACGTGAAAGTTGAAGTGTAGCGGGTTGAATCAAAGCTCTTCTCATCGGGATCATTTGTGTGAGTTCTAGGACCCCTCATTTACATGTTTTAAACGATTTTGGGCCTGGAAACACATCAAAACCCGTTTTTTTGAAAAAGTTGGGTGTTGGCCCGTTTTTATGCATATATGTATATGTTAGATGCGTTTGGGGTTGGATTTTGGGCTTGTGTATGCATCAATGGTGTTGTGGTAGGTGTTTCTAAGGTTTAGGATGGTTGATTTGGGAAAAAATCGAGTTTGAAAAAGCTTGGAGGCCGAAAAGGGCAGTTTGCGTTCGGCTGGAACTGCATTCTGCATCAGCTAGGGCTAGGCGACCGACAGGAGTGCGATTGGAGGCCATACGGCCGATTTGCGTGCGATTGAGGTCCATGCGCACGATTGCCATGAGTCTAAAGTCCATACGCATGATAGTCATGCGACTGAAGTTCATATGCCTGTAAGGCATGCGATTGAAGGAGTGTGCGACTGAGGTTCATTCGCACGAAGGTTATGCGACTGAGGTCCATGCGCCTAGAGGCCATGCGACTGAGGTTCATTCGCACGAAGAGTATGCGACTGAAGCCCATGCGCCTGAAGTCATGCGACTGAAGGCCATACGCATAGAAGCTATGCGACTGAGAGTCCATACGCATAGATGTCCAATCGCCCACAGGTCCATTCGCATAGGGTCCATTCGCCTAGTGTCCATTCGCATGAGGTTTAGTCGCCTGGAAGACCATGCGACTGAAGGGTGTCCATACGCCCAAGTAGGGTTGTTGTACCCGGGAAAATGTGTAGTTTAATTACTGACTTTCGGGGGAAAGTGCAGATGTAAGTTTTGATATGGAAATTTCCGTAAGTTCATGTAAGATGACTGTTGAGACCTTAGAGGGTATGTTGGGCATGATGATGATGATGATGTTGCGTATTTATGCATGATGTATGTTATGTATGTATGATGTTGCCCTGTATAATGATGATGTTTGTATATGTTGATGTTCCTTATTGCTATGTATGAATATTTTCCCTTGGCTTTACGTGAAATGTTAATGAATGAAATGAAAGTATTATGTAACGTAAAATGGAAGATAATAAAAAGGGGAACATGATAAATGAATGCATGCATTAATAATCAATGGAATGTAACAAAAGTCTTGCAAGCATTGGACATCGGGACACACCATTAAAAGGTGTTAGCCCAACGATGTGTGGGTTCGCTACCCCGGGAGGATGCACATCGGGGTCTTTCTTTATGATTGACCGTTTGTATAGAACCATTGCTGCATACCTTAGGTATTGTGGCCATGAGGTGCGGGGCACCGTTATAGAAGGTCTATGATAGGCCTAAGTCCAGAACCATGAGCAGAAAGGTATTGCATATGGCAATGGTACACATATACCCATACCTTAGGTACTGTGGCCATGAGGTGCGGTGCATCGTTATAGAAGGTCTATGATAGGCCTAGGTCCAGTACCATGAATAGAAAGGTATTGCATAGTACACCTAAACTTTACCTTAGGTGTTGTGACCATGAGGTGCTGTGCACCGTTATAGAAGGTCTATGATAGGCCTAGGTCCAATACCATGAACAGAAGGGTAAAGTTTATAGTTTGACAAAAAGGAAAAGATGTAATGATGAAGATAATAAATATTATCTATTTGTACGTATGATGTGTGATCGCATGAAAGAAATGAACGGTTTTTAATGAAAGTAAAGTATGTTTTATTATAAAACTAGAACTCACTCAGCAACGCTGACTTTTTATGTGTTTTCAGTTGGTAGGTAATGTTGCTGAGGATGGCACGGGGCAGTTACTCAGCTCTTTTGGATGGCATCCATATTTATAATGCTTTTGTAATGAAATAGAACATGTACTTTTGTAATCGGAAAACGATTTATTAAGTTGCAAAAGCCTTTATTATTAAATGGAATGTTTTGTTTAAATGTTTCCGCTGCAACGTTTTATGAAATATAAATGTAATAATATGTTCTATGTGCGATGAAAATCCAACTGTAAGCGTCCCGGGAACGGGGCCTTACAAGTTGGTATCAGAGCCAAAGTTTAAGTGAAATGGGTAAATTTCAAAATAAACCTTAACTTAAACTGAAAATGGGACGGAAAGGGAATGGGATGCCAATCTGAGTAGCTGCGTGTCATCAGGTATTTTCGCAATATTAACCGGTATTACGTGTGCATGTTATGTGGTTTATGTGCTTGTATGTAGATTTAGATACTGATGTAGTCAAGATAGGTAATGCTCGGGGTATGAAGAGTAAAGTAAGTGGCTAATCACAACTGGCCACTGCAATTAGGGACTTACTATACTTGACATAAATTGAGTTGTTCCCTTGTATGACCGTGTTGGTGTTTGAATCTTATAGTGTGTCTAGAGGATGGCCGGTGGTAGATCTTCGAAGGCTGTGTCAGGTGAAGGTTGTGGTGGACGTGGTGTTGGTTCGCGTGTCACGAGGAGCATGACAAGGGCTGCTGAAATGGCACCGAAGAGCCTGAAATCCATCACCGGGAAGGCGGTGGTGATAATGCTAACCTGAGGACCGCAATGAAAGAGGTTGTGGTTGCGGGAGTTCAACATGCGATGCAGACGATTCTGCCGTTTATAGTGACTGAGGTAATTAGGGCGGTGAAAGAGAAGACCGTGATTGAAGTAAACAAGGAGGGTAGCAGCGACAAGAATTGGAAAGGAAAGCGGGTTGAATGTGATAGTTTCACCCCAAACAACAAAGTTGCGAGGGTGGATGACTGACTTGTGGTCACATCCAATATGGGGGTGAAGAGTTGTGGTAAGTGTGGACGAGAACACCCCGGGGAATGTAGATTGGGGACCAATGTATGTTTCCGTTGTGGAAGGACCGCTCATGTGGCAAGAGAGTGTGGGGTGGTACGGTGCTATAACTGCAATGGAAGGGGTCACATAAGCAGGGACTGCAAGGCACCAAGGGCAGAGAGTTCTGGAGCAAGGAAGACGACCAGAACCGGAGGGCAGGGGGCGAGCGCAGAGCTTCCGTGATGACTTAGGAAAAGGCTAGTTTGGACCCTGGTGTTATGTCAGGTACATTTCTAGTAAACCAAACTCTAACTTCGGTGTTAGTTGATTTTGGTGCGAGTAAGAGTTTTATTTCTGCTGCCTTTTGTGCTAAGTTGCCCATTAGGGGTAGAAGTATTGATAAGCCCTTCGATGTAGAAACTGCCATAGGTAAGTCTACCAGGATTTTTATGCGATAGATGGTCGTGACGTGGAATTAGAAGGTCATAAATTTCTAGTTAGACCATTCGTAATGACCTTAGGCGGTTTCGATGTAGACCTAGGAATGGATTGGTTGGTGGAATACGAGGCGAACATTGTGTGTCGCAAGAAGATGATCCGATTGACAGCGCCTGACGGGAGTTCGGTGACGGTTTATGGTGATCGGGTCACGGCGATCCCGAAGGTAATCTCAATGGCGGTGGCGGGAAAGTGTATGAGGCGTGGATGTAGTGCCTACTTGGCCTATGTAAAGGATGTGGATACGCCAACACTACAACTATCCGATGTACCGGTTGTGTGTGACTTTCCAGATGTATTTCCCGAAGACTTACCAGGAGTGCCACCTGACCACGAGATCGAGTTTCAGATTGATATGGTACCGGGTGTCCAACCAGTAGCTAAGGCACCGTATCGGTTGGCTCCGGCTGAGATGAAAGAGTTGATGGAGTAATGGCAAGAGCTGTTTGATAAGGGGTTCATTAGACCGAGTATCTCTTCGCTCCGATCCTATTTGTGAAGACTAAAGACGGTAGTATGAGGATGTGTATAGACTACCGTGAGTTGAATAAGCTGATAATGAAGAATCGGTACCCTAACCGAGAATCGATGATCTGTTTGATCAGCCCTAGGGTACCAGTTGGTTTTCAAGGATAGACCTTCGATCTGGTTACCATCAGTTGAAGGTGAAGGAGCAGGATATTCCTAAAACAGCTCTTCGCACGCATTATGGACACTACGAGTTTCTCGTTATGTCTTTTGGTTTGACTAATGCGCCAGCTGCTTTTATGGATTGGATGAATCGAGTGAGTCGGCCGATGTTAGATAAATCAGTGATTGTGTTTATTGAGGATATCCTGATTTATTCGAAGAGCGAGGAGGATCATGCCGACCGCATTCGAGAGATGTTGGAGACACTGAGAAGGGAGAAGTTGTATACCAAAGTTCTCCAAGTGTGCATTCTGGTTGCGCGAGGTTCAGTTTTGGATCATGTAGTGAATCCCGACGGGATTATGGTGGAACCGGCAAGGGTGGAGGCAGTGATGCAATGGAAGTTTTCAAAGACGCCATCCGAGATTCGTAGCTTCTTGGGTTTGGTGGGCTACCACAGAAGATTCATTCAAGACTCCTCCAAGATCGCCTCCCCACTAACTAAGTTGACCCGGAAAGATGTGAAACTTGTATGGGGGTTAAGCTCAAGAGAAGGCGTTCGATGAATTGAAGGCAAGACTGATTCAAGCTCCCGTTCTGTCATTACCTGATGGAAGTGAGGATCTGATGTTTTATTATGATGCTTCCTATCGGGGTTGGGGTGTGTGCTAATGCAGAGAGGAAAGGTTATAGCCTATGCACCCGACAGTTGAAGGTTCACGAGGTAGAAAGCCTAAAGATAGGCAGAAGTCGTATGCCAATAAAAGACGTTGACCGATTGAATTCCAGGTGGGTGACAGAGTTATGTTAGGAAGTCTCACCTTGGAAAGGTATCATTTGGTTCAGAAAGCGGGGCAAGTTGAGGTCGAGATACAGAGAGCCTTTCCGAATCATTGCTCGAGTAGGAGAGGTGGCCTATAGATTGGAGTTACCAGATGAGTTAAGTGGGATTCACCCAACATTCCACGTATCTCATCTGAGGAAAATGTTCGTCGGACGAGGATATGATTGTTCCAATGAATGATATCGAGGTAGATGAACAGCTCAATTATGTGGAGTAACCAGTGGCAATCATCGATCGAAAAGAGAATAGGCTGAGGAATAGAGTGGTTCCACTTGTGCGCGTACAGTGGAAGCACAGAAAGGGATCTGAGCCTACGTGGGAGACTGGAGAAGAGATGAGACGGCATTGTCCACGTTTGTTCGAGGAATAGCAGGTTTCGGGGACGAAACCTAAATAAGGGGGTGGACTTGTAACACCCGGAAATTTTCTTTGAAGCCGACGAAAGAAGAAAAGGAAATAAAGTCCAAAGTCGGGGGACCAAACTTGCCAAAACGGGAAAAGATTGAATGGGTGGGAGTATAAAAGGAGGAGGGCAGCCCACACCCTCCCCCACACTCACACATTTCAGCCATAGAGAGAAAGGGGAAGAAAAAGTGGTCTCGAGCTCGGTTCGTGTGGATTTTAGCGTGAAAGTTGAAGTGTAGCGGGTTGAATCAAAGCTCTTCTCATCGGGATCGTTTGTGTGAGTTCTAGGACCCCTCATTTACATGTTTTAAACGATTTTGGGGCTGGAAACACATAAAAACCCTTTTTTTGAAAAAGTTGGGTGTTGACCCGTTTTTATGCATATATGTATATGTTAGATGCGTTTGGGGTTTGATTTTGGGCTTGTGTATGCATGAATGGTGTTGTGGTATATGTTTCTAACGTTTAGGATGGTTGATTTGGGCAAAAATCGAGTTTGGAAGAGCTTGGAGACCGAAAAGGGCAGTTTGCGTTCGGCTGGAACTGCATTCTGCATCAGCTAGGGCTAGGCGACCGACTGGAGGGCGATTGGAGGCCATACGGCTGATTTGCGTACGATTGAGGTCCATGCGCACGATTGCCATGCAACTGAAGTCCATACGCATGATAGTCATGCGATTGAAGTTTATGTGCCTGTAAGGCATGCGATTGAAGAAGTGTGCGACTGAGGTTCATTCGCACGAAGGTTATGCGACTGAGGTCCATGCGCCTGGAGGCCATGCGACTGAGATTCATTCGCACGAAGGGTATGCGACTGAAGCCCATGCGCCTGAAGTAATGTGACTGAAGGCCATACGCATAGAAGCTATACGACTGAGAGTCCATACGCATAGATGTCCAATCGCCCATAGGTCCATTCGCATAGGGTCCATTCTCCTAATGTCCATTCGCATGAGGTTCAGTCGCCTGGAAGACCATGCGACTGAAGGGTGTCCATACGCCCAAGTAGAGTTGTCGTATCCGGGGAAATGTGTAGTTTAATTACTGACTTTCGGGGGAAAGTGCAGATGTAAGTTTTGACATGGAAATTTTCATAAATTCATGTAAGATGACTATTGAGACCTTAGAGGGTATGTTGGGCATGAGATGATGATTTTGCGTATTTATGCATGATGTATGTTATGTATGTATGATGTTGCCCTGTATGATGATGATGTTTGTATATGTTGATGTTCCTTATTGCTATGTATGAAAATTTTCCCTTGGTTTTACGTGGAATGTTAATGAATGAAATGAAAGTATTATGTAACGTAAAGTAGAAGATAATAAAAAGGAGAACATGATAAATGAATGCATGCATTAATAATCAATGGAATGTAACAAAAGTCTTGCAAGCATTGGACATCGGGACACACCATTAAAAGGTGTTAGTCCAACAGTGTGTGGGTTCGTTACCCCGGGAGTATGCACATCGGGGTCTTTCTTTGTGATTGACCATTTGTATAGAACCATTGCTGCATACCTTAGATGTTATGGCCATGAGGTGCGGGGCACCGTTATAGAAGGTCTATGATAGGCCTAGGTCCAAAACCATGAACAGAAAGGTATTGCATATGGTAATGGTACACCTATACCCATACCTTAGGTACTGTGGCCATGAGGTGCGGTGCACCGTTATAGAAGGTCTATGATAGGCTTAGGTCCAGTATCATGAACAGAAAGGTATTACATAGTACACCTAAACTTTACCTTAGGTGCTATGACCATGAGGTGTTGTGCACCGTTATAGAATGTCTATGATAGGCCTAGGTCCAGTACCATGAACAGAAGGGTAAAGTTTATGGTTTGACAAAAAGGAAAAGATGTAATGATGAAGATAATAAATATTATCTATGTGTACGTATGATCAGTGATCGCATGAAAGAAATGAACGGTTTTTAATGAAAGTAAAGTATGTTTTATTATAAAACTAGAACTCACTTAGCAACGCTGACTTTTTATGTGTTTCCAGTTGGCAGGTAATGTTGCTGAGGATGGCATGGGGCGGTTACTCAGCTTTTTTGGATGGCATCCATATTTATAATGCTTTTGTAATGAAATGGAACATGTATTTTGTAATCGGAAAACGATGTATTAAGTTGCAAAAGCCTTTATTATTAAATGGAATGTTTTGTTTAAATGTTTCCGCTGCAACATTTTATGAAATATAAATGTAATTATATGTTCTATGTGTGATGAAAATCCAACTGTAAGCGTCCCGGGAACGGGGCCTTACAAAAGGGCAGGCATTCTAACAAAAGCATTGGCAAGATCAAGTTTACTACAATGCGAAAGTTGCTCGGTGTTCAAGGTTTGCTTGTTCGTAATGAAGGGGGTGTATGTTAATGTTAATCCCTCTCAAGTCAAAGATATGTTTGTGTTAATCCCTTTCAGTTAAAGTCTAAGAGTTGTATATATAAATATTTCAAAGTATAATATTATTTACTATGTAATTTAGGAGGGTTAATATTGTAATTGTGTGTCCTATATATACATCTACATATTAATGAAATCTTACTTTTGCAAGATCAATTAGTGAATATCTCTGTGATTCATATACATCTACATATTAATGAAATCTTACTTTTGCAAGATCAATTAGTGAATATCTCTGTGATTCATCTTTTCTTTTTGTTATCGAGCAATATTATTTAAAAAACAAATATCATAAGGTACGGGTTATAAATTACTGGATCTATAAAAACATGTAAATGTTAACCTTGTAACGTACCTTCAATTAACCCACAAAACACAGATTTGCATTAATACTATACATGCGACTCCCTTTATTAAACTTCACAGGAAAAACTCCGACGTTCAGAGGAAAACGCAATTACATATATGAAATCTAACCTATATATACTAGAGTACTATAAACACCAAGCTACCTAAAACTTAGAACCGGATAGACCAAGACACTCTTAAAATAAATCTATCTAACGAACAAAATAATGTTAAACTAATAGATATATTATTATTTGATGAACCTCCTCTACTAGATCAACCGAACCACACTTATCATCGTCTTTATCATTCACTGGGGTCGGTATTGTAACCCATTTCACAATAACATGTTCGGTTCGTACTTTATGTTTATTTGTTTAACAAACTACCATGAAATAAACACTACGTTCATTGATTAAAAACTATTCAGTATCAAGGATATGAACAGAAAAAAGAAGTTGCGGTTTGAAAAGAGATGCTTACTTGAAGGTTTAATGCTTTTGTAAGATCTTCGATGATGACTTCCATTGTTGGACGCTCGGATTGAGTTTCTGCCAAACATTGACATGCAATTTTTTTAAATGCATCCAAAGAGTCTTGTTTGGCCCCTCCGATTAGCAAAGGAACGTTTTCATCATCTTCCAAGATATTTGGATCTATCAAATAGTTCAATGTTCCCTCATTGAGGCATTGTCGTGCTACTGATGGAAGCCCTTCTGGACCGTAAATTTTGTCATATGCCAACTTTCCACACATGATTTCAAACAAAACTACTCCAAAAGAGTAGACATCTGACTTAGTTTTTAGCTTACCCGTGCTCATATATTCCGGATCCAAATATAAATCTGTACCGGCAATATTATTGGTAACAAGGGTGCTACCTTGTTGATTTGCACGTTGTAACCTAGAGAGTCCAAAGTCGGCAATCTTTGCCACCCAGTTATCATCCAATAAAATGTTAGCACTCTTAATATCACGATGAGTTATGATTTTTTTGTCCTTTGTACTTGTATGAAGATATTTCAATCCATGTGCAACATCAAGACATATTTGTATACGTTGAGCCCAAGTAAGATTAGTCATGTTATCATGGTTTCCTAAATAATCAGCAAGGCTTCCGTTAGAAACATACTCGTAAACCAAAATCATCTCATCTCCTTCATCACAAAAGCCATGAAGAGAAACTATATTTGGATGTTTACATTTACTAAGCGTTTCTATTTCTGCAAGAAAGCCTTGTTTTCCTTGCTCGTCATTTCTACTAAAGATGCGTTTAATAGCTACTGTACTAGGTTTCTTTACTTTAAGAATATGACTTTGTTGTCGCCATTGTTGGGTCGATTTATTGTAGTGCTTAGGCAATTTTCCTTCAGTCTTCCTGTCTATTGCCAACAAATTCTCCTTAAGATCAAGTTGTGCTTTGTATACCTGTCCGTAACCACCTGACCCAATGCAGCATTTTTTAGAAAAATTTTTGGTTGCCAACACTATATCTCTCTTTCGAAATTTTAGGTGATCCAAGTTTTTCACCTGCAGCATAAAATAACTTGTTAAAAAAGCATCATCATACACCACAATCTTACAATAGAGACTCATTGAAACCTTGTTTTGTCACTTTGTGGTCACACACAATTCTTTAACATAATTACCTTCAAGTAGTTAAGTGACAATGTGCCTTCACCTTCAGCATCATCTGTACTTGGATGTTCCTTCAATATGAATCATTGATAAAATGAGAATTAACTTGTAAACTTAGATATAGGCTATCATTTATGATAGAAGAATGAAGATTAAATGAGGAAACGAGAAGTCAAAGGCTTACATGTTTGTCTTGATGTTCTAATGCTTTCTCAAGCTTTGAGAGAACTTGCTTCATATCTGGCCTTTGTGACCGATGCTCCTTTAAGCAGTAATATGCAGTTTTAACGAAGATGTTGAATGATTGCATGTTCATTTGTTTACGAAGATCAGGGTCGATCATATCATCTAGTTTTCTATCTTCATAATATGATCTGGCCAATCGAGCAAAATACCAATTATCATTCTCTTGTATATAAGCTTCTCTCCCGAACAAAACTTCAAACAACATGACACCAAAGGAGAACACATCTGACTTATGAGTCTGAACTAAGGTGTAATCATATGTTGGATCCATATATTGTGGTGAGCCCTTATAGATAGTAATACGATGAATAGTATGCTTCTTAGCTTTAACTGCAAGCCCAAATCCATGTAACTTGGGTTCCCAGTCATGATCTAGTAAAACTTTTGAAGGCTTCAGGTTACCATGTACTATATATTCATCGTCTGCTACATCATTATGAAGATATTTTAATACGCGCGCAATCTCAACACATATATGTAATCTTTGCTTCCAAGTGAGGGTGGGACCACTTAGATGTTCTGCAAGACTTCCATTAGCCTCATGCTTGTTTATCATTATAATCTCCTTATTAACATCAAAAACAATCTTAATAGTAGAGACGATATTTTTGTGCTTTAGAATGCGAGTAAACATCATCTCCCTTAACACAACGCTTGCGTTCAGAGCTTGGCGTGCAACAATATCAATCAAGTCCCCTGATTGCAAGAGTTGTCCTTTGTAAACATTAAAGGATGTACCTTTTTTCAAGAGATTTTCCTCAGCGAAATTGTTGGTGGCCGATTGGATCACATCAAATGGGAGATTCATGGAAGACCAATATTCCCAAAAGGACGTGAGGTCTGTGTGTTGGGAAGATGAAGACATGATGTACCTAGCTACACACACCAAAATATATATTAACAACCTGGAAGATGAAAAATGGCCAGTACAGTGATCAAATTATTTAACAACCGCTAGCTGTTGCTGTTGCCCATACTCCCAAAAGTTGAAGTTCTGGTAACATATACATGTTGGAAATTATTCAATCATATGACATTGTGAGTACTATATATAATTAATGAGTTAGTTTTAATTATCATGTTTTAATATTTACCGTTGAGCCCTTATTGACAATTAATAATTACATTTCAGTCCCTTCATGCAAGTATTCGATGGATGATATCGCCCATATAAACAACTATAAATTAATACGGGCTTATGATTCTAGTTCTTTTTAATGTCCAATTACACAGCACACATACATGTGTTTCTCTCATCAAAGTTCTTTGGAGAATATAAAGAACACTATAATGATAAAATCTCCATTATAACTTGGGTATTCAAAGGAGATTAGAGAATATCCACATATGATGTCACCCTTAAGAACATGGTTAAATCTTCAAACAAGTCAGTTTTACTTTCTTAAATCTTGTTTATGGTGAAATAACAGAAAGTTATCAATATAACATAAAGACTTATTATTAACATATTATTTGTTTATGTTCATACTTAGTCTTAGTGATTAGCAGTAGCAATGGAAACTTATCAATATTAAAGGACTTATAACTAACTTATTATTTTGGTGTGTGTGATAGGTTTTATATTTGTATTAGTAGTACTTTAAGCATTATTTATCTCAGTTATAACACATTTTTTTATTACATGGCATGCATTTAGTATACGTATTTCGTTCATATTGTGAAACACTCATTTTATCTACTTTGGTTTGTTTTTGTTCTTTTTAACAGGTGTGGAGCAATTAAGAAGATAGCTGTTACTTTGGGAGCAAATACATCGTGCAGACGAAGGCTTAATAAGATGTATGTTAGAAAGAATTAGTTAGATTGAATCAAATATGAAGGTTGGTGACTTGGAGCTTAATTAAAAATATCAAATCGACCATATGGGTCATGTGAGACATAGGAATGAAAATCAGCAAGTTAATTGGGTAATCACTTATTAACTAAGGGCCAAGCCCATTAGTAAAACATAAAGCTTTTAAGTGTCATGAGGGTTAAATACTAGAAGGGGAGGGACTTTTGACGGCTACAACAGGGAGCTATATATCGACAACAAAGAAGAAATGCTCAACAAGCAATTTTGGTGATTGAGTTTTTGAAACAACATTAGTTTATTCTATTCGTAAATATTTTTTAGTTCATTTTTTTATTTGGTTTGATTAATTTCGCCATTATGTTTGGTTAGAACAATTTTAGTTTGACACTTTGGTTTGTTTCTTTGATGTTAGTTCGTAACTTATGTAAAATGATTATGTTATTGTTTATTTGAATGTTTGTTTGCATGATTCTTAAATTTAAACTCGGATATACGTCGGTATATATTAGACATGAATGAAAGAGGCGAAGTTGATAAACACAAAGCAAGCTTGGTGGTGAAAAGTTATTGTCAAGAAGAAAGAATTGTTTCTCTAAATTCTCTGCACTCGTGGTGCGAATGGACACCATTCGTATTATAATTGCACTTGTTGCTTAACGAGGTTGGTGTGTGTATCAAATGGATGTTAAATCTGCGTTTTTGCATGGGATCTTGCATGAAAACGTCTAAGTACAGTAGTCCAAGGATACATTGTCGAGAATGAAGAACACAAGGTTTACAAACTACGAAAGGCCCTTTATGTCTTAAGCAAGCACCAAGGGCCTGGTTTAGTCGCATTGAATCGTACTTTCTCAAAGAGGGGTTCACAAGGAGTAGTAGTGAACACACATTATTCCTTAAAAGGAATGATAAAGGAGATGTAGTGATTATAAATGTGTACATTGATGTTCTTATATACACAAGTAATAACTAGGAGAAGTTGAAACAGTTAAAGCAATAGATGATGCAAGAGTTTGAGATGACTGATCTCAGTAAGATCCGGTTCTTTCTAGGTTTTGAGGTGACTCAAACACCTCATGGAATTCATGTATCACAATAGAAGTATGCATTGGAAGTGTTGAAAACGTTCGCTATGGAAGAATGCAATTCTGTTCTTAACCCCATTGTTCCTGGGTGTAAACTCACTACTGAAGGAGAAAAGACTGATTCCACTCGGTTCAAGCAAATGGTTGGAAGCTTAATGTATGTCACCATTACCCGACCCGACATAAAATTTGTAGTGAATTTGATAAGTCGGTTCAGTTCCAATCCAAACCGAAGAGCATGTGGCTGCAACAAAAAGGATCTTGAGGTATCTACAAGGTACACGTGAACTTGGCTTATGGTATAAACGAAATGGTACCGGTGGTCTCGAAGTAGATACCGACAGTGATTTTGCTGGAGATATCGACAGTGGAAAGAGTACAAATGGGTACGTGTTCTTGTGGAATGGGGGTGCCATCAGCTGGGCATCAAAGAAACAAGAAGTCGTTGCTCTATCGTCCATCGAGCGGAGTACATGACAACCGCAACATGTGCTACTCAAGCATTATGGATCAAAGAACTATGTGGTGATTTGGGTTTGAAATTCATTAAAGGTATACTAATCAGGTGTGACAACACTTCCAATATTATACTCTCTAAAAACAAGGTTTTTCATGGGAAGTGCAAGCATATTGGAGTTAGATTCCACTTTCTTCGTGATTCGGTAAAGGTTGGAATTATCACACTCGAGTATTGTGGAACAAAAGACCAAGTTGTAGATATTCTAACTAAGCCATTGAGTCAAGACATGTTTGTGAAATGGGTATGTTCACCGTTAAAGACAAACTTGATGAGTTCACTCATGCAAGTTTGAGGGAGGGTTTAAAGGAGTAGTACAATACAAGCTATGAATGCACAGGAGGAATTATGCATGCATGTGATGAAGTTTGTTGAGTCTTTTAATTATTTGAATAAGTCTGACTTGCTGAGTCAAGCATGTGGGTCTAGTAGTCTATTTCTTTTAGCAGTATTTTATGTTTTTCGTTTCAAGTTTTTCAGGAAGAAGTTAGTTTTTTTTTTCATTATAAGCCTATATAAGGTAGTCTTTGGGTATTGAATAAACATCAGAAATATTGAGTGTGATATTAGCTTTTATACCATCAATGGTGTTCTCAAAAGCAAGCGTCAGTGGCATTGTCATTTCGTAAAGTCGAGTTCATGGCAGCCATAGCTACTACAATTGCGCAAGAGTTGTTAAGTGAAATTATGGGTTGAGACCAAAGAAAAGTAACTATACAAGTATATAAGAAGTCCGCAATTGCCTTAACCAAGAATCATGGTTTTCATGATATGAGTAAACACATACAACCCGATATCACTTTATTCAAGATTGTGTTGAGAATTATCAAATTAAGGCCAAGTACGTATTAAAGAACCAACATTTATCTAACATCTTGACAAAGCCTTTAGCAACGATCAAGTTCAATGAAATAATAAGCATGATTGCAGTTGAAGACCTTCCTAAATCCTACCTGGAAATTAGGAGGGTGAATGAAGTCTAAATACCGAGTGAGTGTTCAAGCCAACCCAAGACAATACACACAAGTTCGTGGTCTCATGAAGGATTAAACAGTGGCAGAGCTTGAACCTCACTATAGGGAGAAGGCGAAAGTAAACTAGGGGGCGAACTCTATAAATGTTAAAAAAAAATTATACTACCGGACCAAAGATTTAGACTACCATGTCGAAAATTCACACTACTGACGAAAAAGAGAGAGGGGCGGGTGTTGTATTCATGATGTACATGTGTTTTAGGTAGTTAAATACATGCTTTTACTATATAATTACCATCGAATGCAATTACGTTGTTATGATTTTGGATTGCAGGTGCAGAGTATGAAAGAACGGAGAAAAAAATAATACATGTCTAAGAGAGGACGTAAGTTACGTCCATTAGGACGTAGCTTACGTCGGTCCCCAAAAACATGTTCATGAGGACGTAGGACAGAAGGCTAGGACGTATGGATGAAGAGAGGACGTAAGTTACGTCCATTAGGACGTAGCTTACGTCGTATTGCTAGGTTGACTAATTTTCTCCGGGTGTTGACCATATTTAAGGAGGGTTATCAATTCTAAAAACCCTAATTCGCATTAGGAGCAGAAAGTGACGAACTTTGACGATTCTTGAGGTTTCTTTCACTTCTCCAACTCATTCCAATCCATCAAATCATGTTCCAATCCACATTTGTTGTCGAATTCATGAAGATGCAAGGCTAAACTTTTCGTGATCTACCTCGGGTAATAGGTTTCGTGTTATTAGGTTTTTCGTTTATGTTCAATTTATGTTGGGATTAAACTTTAGAACCCGTTAAGTTCTTTATTGAGTTTAACTTGTGTTTGATTGTTTAAACAATTGTTCTAGTAAATCTTGATTTAAATTTCATATAATTTTGCGCGAGTTGTATGATTGTAAAGTTTTGGTTGCTAATTCAATTGGCATGGTGTACTAAGACCCGTTAAGTCTTGGTTATCTCTGTCACTTAATCATTACACGTATAGAATCCCCGTTAAGGATTTTCCACTAAGTTGAACTAAGCGATTACCAAGAACCGAACCTGAATCCCGGGGTGGATTACCCTTTTTATTATCGCACTCTAAAATTTTTTATTACTTGCAATTTATTTTCTTAAGTTAATTTGATAATCATTCCAAAATTCACTTTTCACAGCCAAGAGGCAAAAGTTTAATAATTCGTTAGTTTAAGTCATTTTCTTACAAATCAAAGTACGACACACCGACCACTAATTCCAAGAGGATCAACAACCCTACTTACCCTAACTAGTTAAGGTGAATAGGAACACACATTTTATATCTTATTTGATTGATACTTCGACATCGATCAGCAGGGTCCCCTCCAGCCCTCACTAAGAGGCTGTTTGGAAGTCTCTTAATCAACCTGTTAATGGTTCAGATGTCTGAATAGTTCAGCACTTAATGGTTCAGACTGTTTGTTTCGCAAGCAAATGTCTGATTGGTTCAGACATTTGCCTCTGAATGGTTAAGCATTATACTGATGTTGAATGGTTAAGAGGTCTAATGTTGAATGGTTAACACCTCTTATCTGAATTGGTCAGACATTTGTCTTTGAATAGTTAAGCGATATACTAGCTCTTAATGGTTCAGACCTCTTAATGGTTCAGCACTTAATGGTTCAGACCTCTTATTGGTTTAGCACTTAATCATTCAGAAGTTACCAAACAGCTCCTAAGCTTCGCCTATGGAGTTAAATAGGTTGTTAGATTACTTACTAACCAACTCGAGTTACTTACTAATTGGGGCCTAGTGATAAAATGTGAGTCTTAAAATCAAGAGGCTATGAGTTCTACTCTTGCCCAAAGCAAAAATTGTCAGTAAAAAGTTCTAGTTGTTGCCATTCAAAAAAATATTAGCTTTCCTTCTAAATCATTTGTCTTTAAACATTAACTAAAAAACTGTAAGGAGGCAGACTTGTTGATTCTAAAATCATCATTCGAGCAAATATATATTTTCTAAAACATCTAAATATCAACGGATCTTTGTGTTTCTTTTAAGCAGATTTAAGTGTCTTTTGTCAGATCTGTCAAGAAACAATTAGATTAACAAAGATCAATTATGTGTTTATTTAGAAAAAGAGAGACACATATAACTTCTTAATTATATTCTTCTAATACACACTCAAATTCATACAATCAATATTTATATGATCGATGGAAGTGCCGAGTTCATATAATCGATCTATATAAGGGAAACAAGCATAAGTTTAAATTTAAAAACAAAGAAACAAGTAGCATCCAGTAGAAGAAATCAACATTGAGCATGACAAACATATAATTGAAGCTTGTAACTTAAATTCACATATAAATTAAACTAATTGCTTAAGGAAAATACCTTTGATATGATTTTACTCGCGATGGATATGATGGATCTAGCTTTCTTCAAAATCTCGGATGATTATAAGATTACGAACTACATGTGAAGAGAAATAGAAGTTAACATCAGCAATAATTTATATTTGATTTGATTAGTAAGTTTCGGGGACGTAATTTATTATCCCTAAATATACGGTGGGCAATCTGTCATCAATCAAAAGTCAACTAATAATACATCTATTTCTTAACTAATTAAATTCAGAAATATTAAAAAATTAAAAAATAAATTATGTCATATAAATAAAAACGTTCCCGGTGCTCGACTTACCCGCGCTTCCCGCAGGGTCCGAGGAAGGACTGGATCACGAAGCGATCTAATGTACGTAGTTTTACTCTGCACTTTTGTGCAGGAAGTTGTTCTCACGGCTAGAACTCAGTGTTAGATATTTAGTGTAGTTGGATCGACTAATTACCAATATGATCATAATATGCAGGTGAACATTAACATTTTTCTTTCCTTCACTCATAACCATTTACAACTATCCCCTAAAATATAAAAAACATACTAAAATAAATATAAAAAACCTAATGTGAATGAAATTATTTTATCTCTTTCAAGTTTGAGAAAGGGAAATTGTTAGGAATATGTGAAAAAGTACATATACAATCGCTAGTATACATAATGTAATTGATTAAGACATTATGAATTTAAAATTACACAACTTACAATTTCATAAAAGGGTTAATCTTTTACTATTGTAATAGTGATGCCAACTAATTGTATAATAGTGAATTTAAAAAAAACAGGACTTGGTCATACGAGACGGAAATGTGAACAAATATATAAATATCTTTAATATTAATTAGGTAATGGTGGACTTTAATTATATTATATATATATATATATATATATCTAGATATATATATATATAGAGTATCTATATATATATATATATCTATATATATCTCTCTAATATCTCTATCATATATCTATATCTCTCTATGATATATCTCTATCTCTGTCTCTCTCTCTCTCTCTCTATATGTCATATATCTATATCTCTATCTATATACTCTTAATCTATATATTCTATCAGGAGGGCATCCTAAGAAAACCACAAAGTTCTGTGAAACTAGAGAAAACCAATGAAATCGGTCACATAACTTGTAATTTTTTATCACTACCCCCTTATAATATATATATCTATATATATATATATATACATAAATATATATATATACATAAATCTATGTATCTATCTCCATATATATATGTATCTATATACATATCTATGTATATCTATCTATATCTATTATTATATATAGATATATATTCTATGTATATATATATATATTCTATATAATATATATATTTTATATATATACATATATATATGTATAGGGGAGGGATCAAAGAGAACTCCCTTATTTTGTGAGAACTCTAGGAACCAATGTGAACCACTAGTTTTCAATGTCAAAATTGTAATTAACAACAACATAATAAAAAAATCATAAAATAAAAAATAATAATAAAATAAAAAAGTAAAAACACAGAAGTGTTTCTCTCGTTTCCCTCTACCATTAAAAAAATAAAAAAAATTTATAAAAAATAAAAAAAAATCTCGTTTTTTTTACGAACGTCATTTTACACATATGTAATTCTTGAAAGTACCATGTGTAAAACAGAATTTACACATATGTAATGACTAATTTACACATGTGTAAATAACGGGTGGACGAATTTTTTAAAAAAAATATATCAATATGGTAGGCGTTGGAAAGATAAAAAATAATGAAATTAATGGTGAATTTTTATGAAAAAAATAGTGTCATGAAAAAAGTTATGAACGTTTTAAAAAAAAGGTGGAAGTGGCATGTGACTTGCATGTGACTAAAATGTGTGGTTGATGTTGGTTCCTAGAGTTCTCACTAAAAAGGGTGGTTCTCAAGATAACCCTACCCTATATGTATATATATACATACACATATATATACATATATACATATATATACATATATATATACATATATACATATATACATACATATATATATATGTATATATATATATAATATATATATATATAGATATCTATATATACTATATATATATCTATGTGTGTATGTATGTGTGTCCTCTATATACAAGATATATATCCCTATCTCTTCCATAGATATCCCTCTATCCATATATATATATCTACATCTATCTCTACCTCTATCTATATATATCTACCATAATATATATACATATATACATATAGAGGAAGGATCCTAAGAAAACCAAATAATTTTGAGAAAACCATGAAAACCAAATCTAGCCAATCACAATTTTTCATTACTTATTTATATTTATTATTGTCAAAGGGTGTTTTAGTAATTTGTTATATAACATATTTATAGTAAATATCCATTGTTGACTAAAATTCCATCTTTTTCTCCCTAATTGAACAAATTAAATCAATTTATAGAGTTTTTGAAAAATTAATCCATCAAACAATCAGGTTCTTAACAATTTGATTTTTTATTTGTTTCTACACAACCTATTTCAAAAAGTTTCAATCGATTCTTGGATTAATATGTGGATTCGCTCAAGAAGGTAATTGTTTTTTTTTCTTTTCAACTGAATGAATTGATTCAAGAAGAAGAATCTGATAATGAAGTTCAACAAGAAAGGGATTTTCATGTTATTAAGGTCAAAACTTAGTAATGGTGATGAAATCAAGTTAGAGGCTAGTGAAAAAAAGAAGATGAAATCAACAAAATTAATGAAATCAAGTCTTAGAATTGGTTTTCGATGAATCGATTGATAAACGGGTTCAAGAGCACATCATCGCTGCTCAAGAAACCAACAAAATCGATTGGTTTTCTTACCACCATGGATGGTAACAAAAGGAAGAAGATGGAGACATGTTTATATTACTTGGGTTACATATACGTAACTTTGGTTACATATACGTAACTTGGGTTACATATACGTAACTTGGGTTACATATATGTACCCAAAAGATCTTTAATTCTATAGTTCTCAACTTTTCTTCCTATATTTTCATTCTTAGTTCTTTCATTCATTTACATATAAGTAAACATCACGCTTACGTATATGAAGATATGCTTACATATACGTAAGCATGTGGGTTATATCTACATAACGATCATATATATATGACTGGTGGTGGTTACGTATATGTAATCAGTTATACAAAAGGTTACATATATATAGAATGTAATGGCTATTAAGGCAGAACAAGTGTAACATTATGAATGATTTGCAACAGATGTTGGTTATTAGCTACGTATATGTAACCAACTTGTATCTTTATGTATGACCTCAAAACAACAATGAAGATGAGTTAGTTGATAAATAATATGTAAATGAAGTCAATTATTGATTTTCTTAAACTTAATGTATGAGAGATGAGAGATGAGAGAGAAGAGTAAATGTAGGAATTTTAATGGTGGTTACTAAACCAAATATTTTTTTGTTCCATATTTACCCTTATGTCTTTAATATTATAAGTTTCAATTTTGAGTTATTTACTAAAATGACATTGTGTATATCAACCATTGATCAAATAGATCAATGGTTTAGATTTAGTTTTTTTGGTTTTCTAGTAAATCATGGTTTTCTTAGGAACCCTCCCCTATATATATATATACATATATATATACATATATATATACATATATATATATACATATTATATACATATATATACATATATATACATATATATATATATATATATACATATATACATATATATATATACATATATACATATATACATATATATACATATATATATATATATATTACTCTCTCTCTCTCTTCTAAGACCACCGGCCATAACGTTGTCATCATGTACAGTGGTAGTGGTAGTTGTCCGATTCCGTGGTGGTGGGCTAAGGGTACAGGAAGTGAATGTGGTGGTAGGTTAAGGGTGTTGCGGCTACGGTGTGCTGAGGGTGTAGGCATCGATAGCGGTGGTGGTTGAGGGTAGAGGTAGTGATAGTGGTGATGGGTTGAGGGTGTTGCGGCGATGTTGGTGGTGGGTTGAGGGTGATGCGGCGACGTTGGTGGTGGGTTAAGGGTGCAGACGGCGCCGGTGATGATAGGTTGAGGTTAGAGGCGACACTGGTGGTGAATTAAGGGTAGAGGCAGCAGTGGTGGGTGTTCAATGTGGAGAAGAAGATAAAAAAGAAGAGTATTTTTGTCCTTTTTAAAAAACCAACATAGAAACTTAACCTTTTTAAAATCAGCGACTGACAGTGTGCACTCTTTGCATAGTTCAGGCCCGGATCTGTAATTTATTGAAAGTGAGGACTAAAGTTCCAATACGTACATACCCAATGGACTGTTCGTATAATTTACTCTAAATTGTTTGATTCAATATAAAAGAATATTACAAAGTAGGTCATGCCCTCTAATGATTTATTATAACTAAGAAAACTCACTCAAAAATTTAATTACAACTCATACATAACCCTAAATCTTGGCTATGTATTTATAGGTTAAAAACTAAACCTAGTTGAATACAATTAGGATTGTTAAACTTTATAATCTAATCAATTTTTTAGAGTTTTATTTGACTACAATACTAATTACTAAATAATAGAAATTAAAATAACTTGACCGACTTGTCATCTTAGGTCCCTGAACTTTACAAGCTTTTGAATCGATTAGAAATTACCGCCAACATGGAGAAAATTATGCTGTTGTTGGTCCTTTTGGTAATCAATGTGTGGTGGATGTCATCAAAAGAACATTTGAATAATTTATAGCATCTGAATCGCCCCATGGATAATAGGTAGAAGAATTACAAGATTATTGACCAATGTTAGGTTGTTGAGTTTGTATGATTGATTATTGATTGTTTAACTAAATGATAAATTAATGAGTAAAATTTTTTAGTCAACTATTTGGTATTTTCTTTTTCATCACTATTCAAATATAGTTGGATAATCAGAATCACTAAAGATAACTTAGAAGATTAATATTAAGAACTAATCAGCCTGACATTATTATTGTTAATTAATATCGGGACTCCAACAAAATAGTCATTTCATTTATTTTGCTAGAGTAAGAAATATTGTATGTTTGCCTAGAAGAGCTTATGTATTCGTGTTGTCGGGGTGGAGACTTTCCAGATGGTCATTCGTCCTAAGTTATTTCAACTTAAGCATGCTTAACTATAAAGTTCTTTTCCGCTCAAAACGAGCTTATGCCTTTTACGCATTTCACAAAACATTCTTTATGAGCCTTTCAACCATGTCTTGTGTTTCAACAAACAGGTTGTACACACAAACCTAATGTATTATCACAAACACAACAGACTTTCAAAATGCAGTGACAAACAAAACATTTGTGCAAACTCTTTTTCGGTCCTTTCAACCGATTAAACACTCACGCCGCCGTTACTCCAACATCTTTAACTAACAAACACGCGGTATACACCCTTAACCTGGCTAAAACATGATTACTAAACCACACAAAAGTTTCACGAAAGGCCTATCACCTTCCCGGTAGCAGTATCAAGATCAATGTCATAGAAACAAGGTCTCGTAGGAAGCCCAGGCATCGTGCTCATGCTCCCCACCAACGGATATATAAACCCCGCACCAATGCTTGCCCTCACATCCCTGATCGGCAACACAAACCCCGTGGGCGCCCCTTTCGCTGCAGGGTTATCAGTAAACGAGTACTGAGTTTTCGCCATGCAGATCGGGAGTCCTGAGAACCCTTGTTTGCTGTACATTTTGATCTGTTTCTCTGCCTGCACGAAACCGCAAGTGAATTTACACATATGTACCTTGAGATAGAGACACAAATGAAAGTATCAAGTACCTGTTTGGAGTACTCGACGCCACATGCACCGTATGATCTTGCTATAGCTTCTATCTTGTCTTCGATGCTTGCATCCAACGGATACAAGAAGTTGAAAGGCCCGGTAGCACTTTCACACGCCTTTTGAACCGCAATCCCGAGGTCAATCTGGTAAAACCACAAGAACTTTATTCATAACTGAATGTTTGACCCCTAACTAATCAGAATCATTACAACAAAAAAACTGATTATTGTGAGTTAATTAGAGGTTTGGAATTGAACTAACCGCTCCTTTTCCACCATGGGCATGATGAGTGCAGAGGACCGCATCATACGCACCAGCGGCTAATGCAGCTGACCTCACAGCTGCTATTTCTGCATTTGTATCAGTCGAGAACTGGTTAACCGCGACCACAACGTTCACACCATAAGCCTTTGTGATCTTAATGTGCCTAGCCAGGTTCGCGCAACCAGCTTCCACAAGAGCAACATTTTCAGTAACATAAACAGGGTCAAGCGGCTTCCCAGCGGTCACTGGCGGTCCACCACCATGCATCTTAAGAGCCCGGATAGTAGCCACAATAATAGCACATTGAGGTCTCAAACCGCTATAACGACACTTTATATTCATAAACTTTTCAATTCCTATATCACTCCCAAACCCTGCTTCAGTCACTACAAATCCACCCGGGCCCACCAGCTTCAACGCGATCTTATCAGCAACAATAGACGAGTTCCCATGGGCTATATTTGCAAACGGGCCCGCGTGAACAAAAACCGGTGTGCCTTCAAGAGTCTGCATCAGGGTCGGGTTGATTGCATCTTTCATTAGTACACTCAATGCACCTCCAACACCAAGATCATCAGCAGTAACAGGGTTACCGGCTCTACTGTTGCCAATCACCATTTTCCCGAGCCGGTGCCTCATGTCGGCTAGAGACGTGGTGAGGGCTAAAACCGCCATTATCTCACTAGCAACTGAAATGTCAAAACCAGTTTCTCTCGTCATCCCTTTCTCATCCAGGCCCTGACCCACGGTTATTTTCCTCAAGAAACGGTCATTGACATCCATAACCCTCCTCCATGTGATGGTTTCCGGGTCAATATCGAGCCTTGCAAATCTTTTGACTTCTTCTAGCGTAAGATCCTCGGGTTTGACCTTGGTAATGCCGAGTTTCATTAAGCGTCTATACATAACCTCATTAAATCTTCTGTTACCTTGTTTGTTGGATGCACATAACCGATTAAAAAGGGCATTATCTGATTGTGTCGATTCATGAAACATTCGCGCGTCAATGGCTGCAGCTAGAAGGTTGTTTGCAGCCGTTATGGCATGGATGTCGCCTGTCATATGTAGGTTAAACTCATCCATAGGGATGACTTGACTGTAACCGCCGCCAGCGGCTCCACCTTTGATACCAAATGTTGGCCCTTGTGATGGCTGTCTGAGGGTGGTGACAACCTAACAGCATGGATCAGAATCAAGAATGATAAGTATTAAGTTTTATCATTAAAATAACGAGAAATGATATCTATCCATGAGTACCCAATACATATTTATCAAGTAAATAACCAAAGTTTCACCTTTTTATCAAGAAAAGCTCCCAAAGCTTGACAAAGACCAACAGTAGTCGTAGATTTGCCTTCTCCGAGGGGCGTTGGTGTTATTCCTCCAACAACGACATAGAACCCGTCTTTTCTTCCTTTAAGTTCATCGATTACAGGCAACAAAACCTAAAGTTTTCACACGAACACTACCCTTTAGCTGCAAAATTGATATCATTGACAGTATTCTGTTTGACTTCTTATAAAGTCAGTGAACTGTGAAATTTCTGGTCAAATCCATACAATCCACCAAATTTATATAAACATTGTGGGCAGATCGAAACATTGTTAACACTTCAGTCCTATACTCCTAGTACATTTCAACAAAAAGTTTTTACCATAGACAGTATTCTATTTGACTTTTACAAAGTCAATGAACATGATACTTTGATTATTTGCTGGTCAAATTCATATCATCCACCAAATTTATACAAACAATGTGGGCAGATCAAAACATTGTTAACACTCCAACCCTACTACATTTCAAACACAAATTTTGATACCACTGAAAGTATTCTATTTGACTTTTTACAAAGTCAATGAGCATGGAAATTTCTGGTCAAATCCATACCATTGACATTATCATACACTACTTTGATAAAGACTCAATTCAACTTTACAATTTTTTGATTGAATCTCTATAAACTACCAATTTCACACTAATTGTGTGAAAATCCAACATCATTAACACTTACGCCATGGTTGATTTCAAATGCAAAACTTTATTTTTATAAACTGGCAACAAAAACCCTCATCGATTCGAATCAAAAATCAACACCCACGTACATGCAAGATCAAACCCTAATCCCCAAATCTGAATCGGGCAAAACGCGTATCAACAATCGAAATCACCAATAAATTAGGGGCAACTTCAAAACCAAAAAAACATACCTTAGCCTTGTATTTGCCATAGAGATCATAATTATGGGGATTGAGGTTGAGCTTTTTGGCAATGACGGAAATGTGATGAGGTTCGACGGAATTCGCGATGTCGATATCGGTGGGAACAGGGGATATGACTTGCAATGTGGCTGCATTCATCTTGTGGTCTTTTTGGTGGGATTAATGATTATACACCCAAAAAGATGAAATTTTTAAGGGGTTGATTTGAATTGAAATTGCTGTTTGAGATGATGATGATGATGATGATGATGATGAAGATGAATGAAGGAGCATGCAGGTGGAAGCGATAACAGTGACGGTGTGATACACTAGCATAATAAGATGTTAACGTGTGGTGGAAAGAGAATAAGTTACAAGATAGGTCCCTCGAATATACATGATTCTACAATGTTGTGCTTTTAAATAGTGAAAATATCTTTGGGTTTTATTATTTAAAAAGCACTTTCACTTTGTTGCTACTAAAATCTCTAGATATGGATTAGGGGTTAGATAGTAGTGCAAGATGGTTGGTTCAACCTACAACAAATATTCGACTTATAGAATCAAGTAATTTTGTTCGAAAAACTACAAAGTAAGATAACATTTTCATCTTTGCATCATTGTATATAAAGTAGATGTTTGTTACGTAACTTAAAACGTCAAATGGATATTTGATAATGTTACATGAATGTAAAAGTAACCGATGATGATTACATTATATTTGGTTTAAGTTAGTATTGATGAAAAAATAATGTGGTATAAGATGAAAAGTAGACATGCACTTGGAACAAGGGGAGCATTAAATGATGTGGTGGTGAGTTGGAATGGCGATGTTACGTTTAGCACTGCCTCACGTTCAATGGTTTTGCAAAATGTTGTAATTATCATGACTATGGTCACCACAAAAGATGTGAAGACAAACGAGATGGTGTCACCAGTAAGAAGATAATGAAGAGTGGCTTGTGGTGGCTAGCGGTGGCCAATCCACATAGTGCGGTAGCGAGCAAGATGATGAGGTGACAACGCTACTAATGTCGTGTTGTTATGTCTCATTCCCTTCTTATGAAGTAGAATAAAAGAGGTTAATGAACGTTTAGTTCTAAAAACAAGAAAAAAATTATACGAATACCCAAATAAAATAGCAAAAAGGATATGTTACCATGACTCACTTCCTTTTTTTTAACAGCTCTAAATAATTCATCCTAAAACTTAATATAAATCGTGCATACTGATTTTGACATTCTAGGTCTGATTTACTCAAAAACACTATCAATTCAGTAATCCATCATTATAGGATAAAAATCTCTCGAATCAGTTTTACCATTGAATCAAAAGATCGACCAAGTGACCAACTAAATGTATAACATATATTATACTATATGATGAAAAGTGATTAACAAATTTGATTCAAATCATAAAACAAATAATATGTAAAGAAACAAAAACATCATTAATCAAATCATGTTTACACTCTACATTACATTTTACAAACCATTTACACCACATAATACTAATTAAACACATCCCCACTAACGATAACAACTAATCAAAATTATAATTTTGCCCCAATAAAATAATAAAACAACTTTTCAACCCCTATCATCCAACAATCTATTCAAATTTACAGAAATCATCTTCCGGCGACGACACCGGAAACCCCCTAGCGGAAGACGACGGAGACACCTCACCACCGGGCGGCATATCGGCGATAGCAGCAAACATCCGGCGAATACTGACAGATCGTGAAGGTTTGAAGCTAAACGACCTCACCATCTTCGTCTTCGAGAACAGATCAGAAGAATTCGATAAGATGAAGTAAACAAGAGCTTGAACAATGATAAAAACAGCACCTTTGATCAGCAGATTTTCGAATGAGAAATGATCAACGATTGTCATTGTGAAAAGATAACAGATTATACAGTGAGATTGATTGATTGATTAATGGAAGTTGCAGTTGTTAGGAGATTGAATGCGTTGTGGGGTATTTATAATCATGGTGATAGCTTGTTTGGGATAGTCGCCGGTGTTGACTTCTGCGGTGGAGGAAGACGGTGGTTTAGTTTGACCGGGGAAACCGTGAGGATGGTGGTGGGGGTTTATGATAATAATAATAATATTATTATTATTGGGTGTCTAGAGGCGGCTTACATGTGGAAAATAAGATGACTTACTTTAGTTTTAATATGAAACTAACTTTCATACCCGTCGCGCGTTGCGACGACGGCGTACACTGGATGATAACACTATAACGATCCGATTCGTTTCTTAACTAAATATATGTTGAAATGTAATGTAATTTTGATTGACACCGTTGAATGAAAACAACTTATATATAACATGACTCTAAACAAAATTTACGTCAACATGTATACCAACTAAAAATGTACATAAAAATAAGCATGTGCGATAAACTATAGACTGCAATCGCTACTACTCGTTTCCAGACTAAATTTATGTCAAAACGCAGATTAACTCGAATGTATACCGTCGGAAAAAAACGCATTATATATGACGTGACTCGTTTACAAACGTATTATAATAAATTCCATACAATTATATTAGATGTTTTTTTCTACTTGGTAACCAAAAAGTAAATTAAATTAAGGTGAAAGTTAAATGTTTTAAGGGAATTTATTAGAGAGGCAAGAGAGAAGATCTCCTCTTAAGAAGGATTAAGTATGTGTGATGATTTATGTCATGGTCTCATACACGATATGAAAATAATCAGGTTTTAATATGACATGTTTATTAAAGGAAACACAACTTGTTAATAGATAAGTTAACCTGAATATGACCCTTTTAATATATTGGTTAACTCGTTTGAGATTAAGAATTTCCAACAAAGTTCCTGCTTGAATTTTAAAGTCATCTAAAATGTATTAAAACTTAACATATAATATTAAAATCTTTAGATTATTATTATTATGAATTTCTCTCGTAAACTCATCGTCGACAATCTATTTCAACATTTTATTCATTAGTTCTAACTATTCATTTTCCAATCATTCCATCGATTCCTCTAATCTCAAGCTATATATATATATAACAAAAATTGTTAATGAGATATAAGGAAGCATAAACAATTAAAAGGACACCAATTATAAAAAGACTCATTTAAGTTGAAAACATTAGTTATTTAATTGTTATCATGTCACTAGACGTTGCCCATACTCACAACTGAACATATACATTAACTTGAAACACAACCCTATTTAAATGTGTTCCATACAAGATAGCTAAACATACAAGTCGTGTTCGGGTTCCCTTATTCAATCATCAGCGAATAAAATTTACACATCTAAAATTAAGTCATATTTATAGGAGATAGATGGATTAAACCCTAACTAGCCAATTGACATTTGACCACCAAATCAAAGCCATAAAAGGGAAGAATGTATGTATATATAAACTATGTTAGACATATATATATTATACAGGTTAAATAAATTTAACTTGTTGTAAACCAACAATTTCTATGAATATTTGTATGAATTGAATATCATCAGTAATTCTTAAAAAAGAAATAGTGATGATTTATGAATTATAAATAAAGAATAATGGAGTTTTATATTCTATTTTATGATAAGATGTAATTGATTTTTTTATAGTTTATTAAGTTTTAATAAATTATTAATTAATATAATTAATTTTTTAGATTTTTAATTATTTGGAATCATTGTTATTTAGAGAGTATGGAAAAAAAATCTTTGAGTATATTGATATCGAAATGTAACAACATAAATTACTTATTCATCATAATAAGATGTTGAATACTTGTATGATATTATTTCTTTAATATAATTATTTAACAAAAGATTTAAAACCTATTTATTTATATAAGAGATCTATATACGAGCTACAAAATTATGATATTTTTCGTCTATTAGAAACAAGCTTAAAATTCAAGATGATATCAATATTTATACTATTCTTTTTCAGAAAGCATTTTGCATGTTCAAAAATAATTGTAACTCTAATTGTAACTATGTTGAAAAGGTAATGACTACAAAAGGATACATCACCTCTGTTGAGGCCTTTTTCTAAATTCTTCTAGATTTGGAAATGTAAATGGTGAGAATTAAACTATTCATAGAGATGTTGATTTCTAGGTTGCGACATGGATGATGGATTAGGTCTTGACCGATTAGTTGTCTCCACAATGATATATTATTATAAGTTTGATTTTCTTGTACTATCTATATTAATAATTAGCTAGTAGGTGAGTTGCCTGTTATGCGACGGGTCAATTCAACATAAAAATATACATGTCGCAAGGCAATTTGATCAATTCCGTGGCCACCTATATGTCTTTTCTTACGATGTTAAATGTTCAAATCTCACAATAACCAAAAGATGTAGATTTAAAAATAAAATTTAATAGACGTGTGAGATTGTAAGTTAGTTGTTTTAAAAAAGAGATGTATGATACAAGTTTAAGGGACACAACTATATGTGTTTAAAATAGAATTTAAAAATAGAATTTAGTGGACGTGTGAGACTGTAAGTTAGTTGTTTTAAAAAAATAGATGTATGATATAAGTTTAAGGGACACAAATATATGTGTTTTGATCAGATAGTTGTGTAACATGCTACAATATTGCAATGTGCTTTGTTTTAACTCGTTAAACATGAAAATTCAAGTTATTCTTAATTCAACATTAATGCAACCAATGAAAGCGTCAATTATCTTGTATATATAAAAGTAAATAGCATATTAAAACTATACACTATGACTTTTCTCATGAATTTATCCAATATTTTTCATATAGTTTTGATAAATATGATAAACAAAGTGAACATTATAACGTTACATGCCAACATTTGCCCACTCTCTACATGAGAAAACATCACATAAGACCATTTGTAATGGGAGATTGGAACTTGGAAGGTTAAGCCCATAAATGACGCCACATAGCACTTCCATCACCATTACGGTGATGTGTTATGTCAAAAAACAACCGCAAGCGTTATTCAAATAATGTCACACATCAACAAACTCATAATGATAAAGGGGTATTATAAGGACTTTATCTACTACGCTTTTTTTTATCTATGATACATTATATTAAGGTAATGTTCAGAGTAACATAACATGTTTATTAATCATTACACATGATATAACAATTATGTCTCATAAAGAATTCCCCAAAGGCCCAATTTCGATCTAAAAAGTTTACTCTTCATTTGGAAACCGATTGATTAATGATTTTAAGAGGGTTAATATTTAATTAAATTACCCAAATATTTGACTTTCAGGGATTATCATCATTCATCAATTCATCACATTACTGTATATCTTTATACAAACTAACGGCTCCAACACATCAATCAAGTCTCCGGCTTTCAAACTCTAGCTTCCACCCCATCACAACATTCAATCGGTGTTCTCATTACATCAATTTCACAATTTCACCCGATTATCGATTTCTTGATTGCTTGATTTGGGCTTCCGCGTTCTTGATTTCTATTTTCTCATCTGGGGTTTGCAATTCGAGGTTGATGCTTGCTTATTTTGCTTCCGATTTCGTTCTTCTTGTGTTTTTGATCGATTTGAAGTGTTTTTTGTTTCTGGGTAGGTTTTAATTCTGCAAATATGATTAGGGTTTGATGGAATTTGCTGATCTTTCATGGTAGTTGGTTTGTGAGTTTGCAAGATTGTTGATATCTTAACTCCCATAGTAATTGATCATCTGCTTCTGAATTGAATATGACACTTTTCGTGCTGATTAGCTTGTGTAAATGTGCAAGATTTGTGTCAGATAGCTAAACCTAGGTCTGTATCTTTTATCACAATTTGGGCATCTTTTGTTTCAGAGGGACCATTTGGTCCATTTCTATTACAAATGTAAATTTGAACAGTACTCTTTTGCAAGATGAGTACTTTTGGATCAAATGCAATTGTTTATTTTGCAATTTGTCATTTCTTAATTTGTGCAATATTAATTAGCCCATCTTTTTCCTTCAAATTACTGTGTTTTGCTTTGTATATTCAAAAGAAAGATTGTTGGTGTTCAAAGAGTTAACATTTGGTTTGTGCTTTGTTCATTTACTTGGTGTTGTGGCATGGAGAAATTATGGTTTTTGCAAAATGTGCAAGTGAAACTGTGAGATTATAATTTTGGTTTGGTTGTGTTCATAGGGGCGATTCAAGGGGAACGGAAGGCAGAACTATACAATTATGGGTCCCAGGAGTAACATTTATCATGATGTTATTGAATCGCGCGGTGAATATGGTGTTAAGACTGCAAATGTTGAAGGGCGAAGTTGCCTGAGATTATGCGCATCGGCTGGTGGAAGGCATGGAATGGCTTCAAATAGTGCGGTTCATGAGCTACTCGAGTGTCCAGTATGCCTAAGCATAATGCATCCTCCAATTCATCAAGTATGTTTTCTTACAACTATTTCCTAATGATGTTGGGAAATGATTATCTGATTATTGCAACATTTTTGTTTGTTATATCATGATTGTTTGATTTTAATCATCCAAGATCACTTAATCACTTAGAAACACACATCCAAGCATCTTCTGTATAGTATATGGATTATATATGATCTTTAAAGTTGTAATATTAAATTCATGTCGGATCATAATTTTTCTTTTTATTTTTTGGGAAGTGCTCAAATGGCCACACTATATGCATTGGTTGTAAATCTAAAGTGCAAAATAGCTGCCCAATATGTCGGCAAGAGCTTGGAAACATACGGTGTTTGGCCTTGGAGAAAGTTGCAGAGTCGATAGAATTACCCTGCAAGTACCATTATTTGGGTTGTCAAGATATTCTTCCTTATCATAGTAGGATAAGACACGAGGAGAATTGCAAGTACCGTGGATATAATTGCCCGTATGCAGGCACAGAATGCCATGTCACGGGCGATATACCATCTCTCGTTGCACATCTTAAGGCTGATCACAATGTTGACATGCATGATGGCTCCAGTTTCAACCACCGATATGTTAAGGCAAATCCTCAAGAAATTGAAAACGCTACATGGATGTTGACGGTATGATTTTTTCCCTTCATTATCTGAGCATAAGCACAACCAAGCAATACTTTCCATATCTCGTTTTATTGTAGGAGTGTTTGGATATACTTGTGGAATTGATTTCTCAAACAACTTGAAATAGTATAAACACATTGCCACTGATTAAAGATCCTTCAATTCAAAGCAAATTTTTAGTAAAAAACTGCAGGAAACTCAAGCCTTGTGCCTATTGTTTTAATGAATGCATAAAGTGTTTATGAGCGCCTCTATTTTTCCGTCTCCCACGATAGCTGTAATGCACTATGTACAAGTGCTTTTCCGAATTTAGTGAATTCTCTACGTAAAATTGGTTTTGTATTATCAATGACGCGTCCACATCTGATTATCTAATTTTGCATGATGAGTTCCAAAACACACATCCAAACACACCCATAACGGGAAAAAGCATTGTTTTTCAGTTCATTTTCTTTAGGCAGTAAGTACAATTCTTCATTTTATTTGTTAACCCGTAGATCTTCAACTGTTACGGGTATCAATTTTGTTTGCACTTTGAGGCATTTCACCTGGGCAATGCACCGGTTTACATGGCATTCGTGCGTTTTATGGGTGACGAAGACGATGCCAGCAAATTCAGTTACAGTCTTGAGGTAGGTGCAAATGGCAGAAAGCTTAAATGGCAAGGGGTTCCCCGAAGTATTCGTGACAGTCACAAGACAGTTAGAGATAGTCTCGACGGGTTGATCATAACAAGGAACATAGCATTGTTCTTTTCTGGTGGTGATCGGCGGGAGCTGAAGCTGAAAGTTGCCGGCCGAATATGGAGAGAACAGTCCTAAGCACCCCCTTTTGGCCCTACACAGCCATACTTTTTTTTTTTTTTTTTTTTTGTAAAATATGTAAGAAAGAAAGAAGGGTGGTTGAGAGATTATATATCTCTGTGTAAAGGTTTAGGTACATTTTTGCTTTGTGGATGATTTTAAAGCAAGAGGTAACTCTGTTTTACAATATATGCTGCTTCTTTGTTTCATAAACAATGACATTTTCACTTTTGATCTTAAGGTGGTACATATACAGTTTTTTTAACACATGTACATGTGCTTTAAGGTTACATGCTAATTACGCCATAACTAGTATTAAGCCCCGCCGCGTTGCGGTGGGAGCGTAAAACCGTGCAAAGTAACACTAATGTCATGTTACTATCAGCGACCACCAATACCGGAAAAGCTCGTATTAGAAAATAAATAAATAAAAACCGAACGGAAAGTAGACGTAAAAACATAAAATATTAAACACAATAATTAAGTGGATCTAGTACCTGCACGTTACTATGAGGTCGTTAAACATAGAAAAAGGCATAACAACGATGAGCCACACATGTTACGGGGTGTCAACTCTTAAAATTTAGATCAAAATGTAAAACGAAAAAAAATTGTAAAATATGAAATGTATGAGGGAAGAAGTTGAAAGTGACAAAATTTAGGATTACATTGTAAAAGATGTAAAAGTATTGTGTCTAAAAATAAAAAATTAAAAGAAAGAAAAAGAACAAAGAATGTGTACAATCATTAAATCTTATGGTACAACAATCAATGTATTATGAAATTGATAAGTAGTATATATTAAATATTATGCTAAACACCCACTCCCTCCCTCTTAATTGTCACATCAATAATATTTCTTCCTTTGTTCACACTAAAAGACAAAAAAGATACCATTGATTTGACGTTTTCAGATGGTACATTAAAAATTCAGATGGTACGTTTAGCCAGCTCTTACGAGTATAAAGTTTTTTTTAATTGATTTGATGTACACATGGCCTCCAAGCGGGGTGTGTGTTGACAAAAAAAGATGATAGATCTTTGATATACACTAAAGAAACAAAAGTTGACGATTGAACTCGACCACTTTGCCAATGGTCCAACAATTTGATACTTCCATAATTAACCGTTCATCTTATGGGAGAACTTAGTAAAGTTCATGATGGATTGTAGCTTCTCCTTCTTAATGAATCATCGATGCTTTGGTCAATGTTCTTTCGTTGACTTGTAAGATATGTGTGATCAATCAGTCGGGCCATTCGGTTCATATTGTTGGTCTCATGAGACTTGTAACCATATGCTATGGTATGTCTTTCTAACAGGGATTCAGATGTTGATTTCCATTTTTGTCCTTAGACACCGATATGGAAGTAATGAGTTGAGGAGCTTGGAAGATGGGTAAAAAGGGAAATTCACATGCATGGCGACTGGTGGGATTTGAGTTGTGTTGACACTGCCGCTGCCGGTCTTGGTTGGTTTGACATTGGACTAAAAGGAGGGGCTTTAGGTGTTTGGACATATGATGGTGTCTATATCACCCTTCGCAGATCGCAATGCATTGATCCCTTACACATCACAAAAATTTGAAGTCACACTGGTTACTGTCTCGAAAATCGTGTCAAAAGCGGATAAATCCTTGAACAAGAAGAAAGTTGATTCAGAAACAGAAGCCACCATTGCTGCACTGTAAATTGATGTATATTTTACAGGCAACAAGTGGCGTATTGACATATATGCCCTTGTAAAGATTAGTTTTTTCATCTTAAATCATTGCAGAAAATGGGAAAAAGCATAAGCATGCAATCACAACAAATTTTCATTCTTAAAAGCAGAATCATATGAACTATCTAAACTAGACCTCAAAAACTTTTAAGAGAATATCAGCAGATAACCAAATACTGCTTTCATCATAATACATATTAAAATTGTTGTTTCTTCCTAGTGTTTACATGAAGAAACCTGGATCTTGAATTCAAAGACTCAGCAGCAGCTCGCGTTAATGATGTATACTGAGCAGCTTCTATATACGCACGTTTTTGCTGTTTTATACACCACGTTCAAGAGTAACCTCAGAGCCAAATGCTACCTGTGAAGAAGAAGGAGATAAATCGATCATATCAAGATTAGCAATACCCACAACACACATTTCCCTGTAGAGGTACATTATGACTTTTTCGGGTCAGATAGACCAATACCATTAGATACAAGGCTATATATAGCCTTCAAGCAGATAATTAAGTGGTAAACATCTAAGTTCCTCTAGCAGACACTAGTTTTCTACCTTTAACGGTTTAACCCACAAGCTGTGTTTTACTTGACCCAATTGGTTAGCAGGGTATTAGTGACCTGGTGGGGTCCTGACGTCCTGTGAGTTTACTGTTAACGGGTTCTCATGGTTATCAGGACAAGGCTACATATGCATTTCTATGACTATACTTCTAGGATACTTCCATTGAGTGAGTAAACAACCATGAAAACACATTTGATGACTAAATAAGCTTACGTGGTGTCTAATTGTTTCCTTTGTCGCAAAATATAATTCAAATAACGATAACATGGTTAAGAAAGTTGGAAAATGACCTAAGAATTCGGAATCAACCGCCCGTTATACATCTTATCCAGCAATTGCTTGGCATCAGGCCTCCTAAGAAGACCTTTGTTGTTGGGTAAACCGGTACCTAAACAAACAGGACATACGAGTTTTCCCCTACCTGCATTCAAAAGCAAGAAACACCATTAACACGTCACATAAACGAACACAATTAATAACAACAAGAGAACTATACCATAACAATTAGGGCACTCGGTAAACTCGTAGGTATCCTTAGCCCGTTTTCTGTTTAAAGCTTTCCATTTTCCTGTACCACCACACATATCACCTAGATAGAAAATCAAACATCTCATGGACCAATTAACATTCTTGTAACCAAATGATATGAAGCATGTATGAACACTTACATATGATAGCACCGCTACCACCACAGTTCCTACACACGGGTCTTTCTTTGGCATCAGAAACAGCAGCCTCTGCTTCGATACGAGAACTAGTTGAACTGCTTATTAAAGCCATTGATGATGCTAAACATGCTACACATAGTCTTCTTGATGCCAAATGATTTCGAGTCTGTTAACATGAGTTACACAATTAGTAATTGAAAGCATAAATGTTAGCTACCGAGAAGAAGCAGACTAGGGGTGCTAAATGTGTAGGGATTGAACCTAAATGCTCGGGAAATCAAAAGAAGATTTTGAAGATAGAAGTCACGCGAGAACTTTGATCCGCGCAAGAAGTAGTCTCGTGCGAGAGCATTTGGTGTAGTATATATATGTTGCTTAGTTAATTTTGTTTAGAATCCTGAAATTTCACAACTTATGTAATCTACATCTCAGAGAGCAATTTACTGAGAATTATATTTACTTTGCTTGTTCTTATTCATCTTCGTGTTCGAATTGTATATCTGTGTTTAATTTCATTCCGCGTTTCATTCACTAGATCGATCTTTACAAAATGGGTCGTGTTCACTGTTGGCAGATCCAACCAAACACAAAACCGGAAAGTTTACTCTAACCCGAATATGACCCGAACCCAAAAAACAAGGTAGACATATAAACCCAAACACGACACAAAAGTTCCCACTTTGACACGAACACAACCTTTTAACCCGAATTTTTTTAATAAAAAATTGACATGTTAATACTTTTAAATTATTATTTTCAACAAAAAATACCAACGAATACAAAACAATGGCATTTCAGTTATGAGATCTTACGTTAAATTATATTCTTGGTTTTAAATTTTGAAATAAAACACCAACAAATTTAGTTTATGACATAAAACATATCACAAACAATAAAATAAATAGCATATGAGTTAAACGAACACCAAATTGACCCAAACACGACCCGTTTAGCTAAACAGGTTCGCATGAGTCCACCCGAAACTAACTCGAACCGTTTATATAAACCCAAACCCGTAAATTTCTTGTTAAGTTGACGTCGTGTCAGAAGTTCACACCCGTAAAGCTGACGTTTACCTTGACCGGTTCCGGTGAGGTGACGGGAGTATCTTCCGTCGAGCTGTCGGAATCTGAGCTGCATCTCACACGATATCTCACCACCTTCAAATTATCTGATCATCAAAAGGAGCAATTAACACCACACACACCTATCTTTCAACGATCAAAGCTAATATAATCAATTCAATTCAATCAACTAAACAGAAAATTCATGAACAAGTTGTTGGAACTTTGAAACCCTAGAATGTGAAATTGGGAAGACATAGGGGGGTGTAGGAAGAGAGAGTTACAGTGTAGAGGAGGTCTAGTGTTTGATTGTGCAGAGAGAGATGTAATTGGAGAAGAAAGGTGAAACGCCATTTTCCCCCTTCTTACAGGTTTCTCTGTGTGTGTGTGTGGAGATTAGTGGCAGTTAATGAAGACCGTTTGTTGATGGATATGATATGGAGGACGTGGCTCGTTGAGAGCCGTTGATCTAGATGCCCACCACATTTGTGGCCGTTCATTTACACTAGCTCACACAAACTCATCCGCCAAAAATACCCACGGACATGGTTTGTTTCAACGTTCAATAGTTTTGTGTCCGTGAGCTCTATTGTATGTTGTCTTAAAACATTCTCTTATATTTTAGTGAAAACAAGTTTTTTTTTCTTGTGTTACGCGATGGGAGTCTGGTTATTTTTGACACATAAGCCGTGTTATTTTAGTCGGTATCGGGTTGGCTCGTCGGAAACTATAAAAAGCAAAATCTTGAGATGAAACTCTAAAATGGTAAATTTAGTGGTTAAACTCGAAAAATACAGGACACTATATTATTTTGATCGTTATCATTTCAGCTCGTCAAAAACCATAAAAGTAAAGTTTGATGACAAAACTCTAAAATACTAAACTTTAATGCCAAAGTCGGAAAAATAAAACTTCACTATTTTATAGTTAGATGATCAAACACTAAGATCCTAAATTTTAGTGATTAAAATTCTAAAAAAACAAACCAATGACCAAATTGTAAAATACTAAAAATTAATGGGTAAACTCATAAAAAAAACTACTATTAATACTCTAGTAATCAAACTCTAATATCTAAAACTTTTATCACCAAAATCAAAAAAACTTAACTATTCATTTGCTTTGTAAATTAATATAGCCTATAACATAAATTAATATAGCGTATAGTATAATGTAATCGTTTGAATTGATCAAATATTTAAAGCGAGTAATTCTGTTGAAACTTGAACCGTAGTTTTACCTTTATCATTTAACCTTTCTTTCATATTAAATAAAAAGGTTGTTCATACGTATAATATTTATAAATCATTTTTAATCATCTGAAAATTTTTAATACGAACTAATGATTTTAGAAGACCCAAACCTTTTTACATGTGTGGCTAACCCAGCCGATTAACCCGACCTCCAACCAACCCGGCCTGTTTGGTTTAGCGTTTTTCATAACGGTAACAAAGGTGTAACAAAGATATAGAGGAGCCAACTATACAGCTTAAAATTTAAATATAAATGCTGTTACAACAGTACAACACAAACATCATTCTACTTCTGGAGAATCCCAACTCCTAACATCAGTTCTTACGTTGGTTACCAACGCAGATTAAAGGGAGAGAAAAAACAACACAAAATGGCTTCCTCGATTTCTGACAGTCGTCAGACACCCTTCCTCGCTATCAAGACACGGTTCTTCCATAGCAAATGCAAGCTAGATACAAATTTTTGGCCCACTTCTCCTGCACGTTTGAAAACCACTGATCAATGTCAACAACCCCGGATTCCGACAAGAAAGTGCATTGTGACTTGTTTGCTTATACATGGGTTGATGTGAGTTGTATTCATCTCAAACGTGTCAAATTAGAAGTTTAACCAAAAGAGAAACCAAGTCAAATAGGATGACATATTTGATATGTTTCAATGTTTTTAAACAAAACCGGACAATGAACCGGCCGCCTTACTAATTCACTGGTAGGACTAGTCGAACCGGATTTAAGAACCAACAGATGTCATAAATAATAGAAATATTAAAAACTATTTATATATCTAATTTATATAAATATGAATATGTTTTAATGTGAACTTGCAATTTTAATAAAATACAAAAACTTATTTCATTATAATATGGATCCTGGGACTGGAATACTAAGGGGCTGTTTGGCAACTTCTGAATGATTAAGTGCTGAACCAATAAGAGGTCTGAACTATTAAGTGCTGAACCATTAACAGGTCTAAACCATTAAGAGCTAGTATATCGTTTAACTATTCAAAGGCAAATGTCTGACCAATTCAGATAAGAGGTCTTAGCCATTCAGCATTAGACCTCTTAACCATTCAGCATCAGTATAATGTTTAACCATTCAGAGGTAAATGTCTAAACCATTCAGACATTTGTTTGCGAAACAAACAGTCAGAACCATTAAGTGTTGAACCATTCATACATCTGAATCATTAAGAGGCTGATTCAGATGCTGCCAAACAGCCCCTAAGTTAATCATAAAAATAAGATTTTAAAGATACAGATTCTTTTTTAAAAAATGGTAAAAATAAGTGAAATCACGGTCCGACCAGTAACCGGCCAGTTCAAGGGAAACGGTCCAAATATACGTAGTTGGATCGGTTCTATTACCAGTTCCTAATCTGACGAGCCGATCATGTCCGGTTCCAAAAACACTGATATGTTTTAAGCCAAAACCTGCCCGACAACTAACTGATCTTGACTCCTCTACAAGTAACAGACTCAAGAAAGCAGTGCTGTTGGTACTAAGGAAAATATGAGGATGCAAAAGGGGAAGAGTATGCTATGATGTCCAAAGGTTGTGATTTGAGCAGAGCAGACTAACCTTGACATGAGTGCTTGGAAACTGAGACGTACGCAAGGTTTCCTGTGTTTCATCACCGGGCTTGCGGCGGGGCACACTCAAGATGAGAGCAGACTGGTCCCATGTGGCAGCGGTAGATGTGATACGGTAACCGTTATCCCACCGTCTATGGATACCCTCGCTTGGATACAAAAAGTCCAGCTCCACGACCTAAATCGATAAAAACACTCAATTGTAATCTTTAACTAAAAAGGATTTAAATGAAATATGAAAATATGCAAACCCTCGAGCCTACCTGGTCACTGAAACCAGCGTTGCGAGACATGACTACACCCCATCGTGTACCCGCAGTAGCCATGGAAGTCACATGGAAACCTTCTCTCCATTTCTTGTTTATCCACTTAAAAGGGAAGGACTCACTTACTTTGTAAGACTGTTGAGAATATGGGGTCCCTGCAATTTAGCCATGGGGTTTAGAAATTAAAAAGAACACACAGTACACCAACTAGAGGTGTTCAAAAACCATCGAAGCCGGCCAAATAGAAACAAGTCAGCCTGTCTGGCCGGTTTGAGATACAGACGATTTGGTTCACGTTTCGGTTTTTGAGGGTTGGCGGCACTAACAATGTGGTCGGGTTTAAAACATGGAACTGGTCGTGTCAGCCGAACCGGCCGTCTGACCTCTTTATTTATATATTGCTTTTCAATTTTGGAATCTGTAGTTGTATATGTGTGTCTGTGTGTGTGTTATAACCATGAATCATCTTTAACAGTTTATAATTTTCAGTTAAAACTAACAAATTTGAACCCAAAAAAAAAAGTTCAAACCGCCATAACCGACCAGTAAAACCAGCCAGTCGGCCGACCAACCCAACCCAGCCTGTTTCGTTTGTGATTTCCCGAAACCACACTTAGCGCTTTGGCCATAACTTCCGTCAAAACCGGGCATACCGTACCGTAAACCATCAAACAGTCTACAAACCTTTAGACATCACCACAAGAGAGCTCCCATTGTTAGCACCAGCAATGGCGCTAATGTAATAGTTCTTCTCCCATTGTTCCATAATCCATTCCTATGACATAAATCAAATCAACAAAATAAATAATTCTTTAAGAACACTTTTGAGATGATTGCACTAAACAAAATTAATAGATACCTTGTGTAAGAAGTAAGGAGACAGCTCATAAACTTGACTAGAAAAGCCAGTTCCAGCATCCATTATAAGAGCCCAGAGATTAGAACAAGATGAAACAGAGCTAATGAGCAATCCATCAGCATTTCCCCTCTCAACATGCTGTGCTAGTCTTGCATCAGCAACATTGTAATGGTACCTGATGCAGGACAAATGATATATGAATATCATCATGTACAACTTATATTTCACAAGTTTTTAATATATTTTTTAAAGCATAATGTACCTCTGTTTCATTGGCTGCCTGGCATTGTAAACTGAAATCCACTGTGTTGCAGGAACTCCCATGCGAATCTTCTTTTTAGGCTGCCCGTCATCATCCTCATCGAGATTTAATCTGCCTCGTTTTTGGCCAACTTGGAATATAATCTACGAACCAAAAAAAAACAGAAACGGTAAATAATTATTTCATAAATAACGTAATTTGACAATTATAGACTACCTTTTGAGCACCATCGGTATTGATCGGCCTTATTGCCGGATTTGGACCAAGTAGTCCCTCAAACAAAGATATCAGCTTAGAATAATTAGGCTCCTCATCAAACTTCATGTTCACGACTATCTCAAGAAAATGCTTTAAGGGAGCAGGGCAGAAACAGCACAACATTTCAGGAGATGTTGCCATTTTCTTCTTGCAAACTAGAAATGATTTATTGTCACCCTAACATATAATACATATTTCAGTAAATAGATATTTATATTTAATCCAGCCTTGAATTCTAACTTGGCAAACAAGCAATACCTGATACCCTTGCCAAGGAAGTCTACCACGGTGAAGAAACACGAGTGTATATGCAAGAGATTCTAGATCGTCTCTTCTACTTGCTGTCCTACCCAAATGTGCATGCACACTCGCATATCTAACCGTTCCTCTGTAGATCAAAGAAATATTATATGTATATTATATGAAGTGAAAAATTTTCTATAGTTAGTTATTAGAACAAAATAACTGAATATTACCTAAACATGTCAGGCCTCTGATCATAATCAACATGTTGACCACTGGCACTCTCTCGCCACTTTGTTGCTGCATTTCATATCCAAAATAATTAATTAATGATATAAAATAAGACAGAATGGAAAATCCATTTAGAGATGCCTTACCTAGCCCCAAGTCAACAAGAAATAGTTTCTTTTCTTGAGGTGTTGATGGTTGACCAAGTAGAAAGTTTTCCGGTTTAACATCTCCGTGCACATAACTAATTTGAATAGTAGTCACATTTAAGTAAAAAAAACTTAGACATAATCCTAGCAACAAATAAGAGAGCAAATAAAAACTTCTTAAATGTATAAATAATTACAAAGAATAAGAACAACTAGAGTTCCATACCCTCTTGAATGCATCTTTTCCAAAATTGACAAAGACTCCACAGCTATACAAGCTACCATTTCTGATGACATTCTGAGAAGCAGGCACAAAGTCAACTCACATGAATGAACATATCTTTTTTTTCGATTACTTTGGTATTGTGGTTACTATGAAACAACTCAAAAAATATAATATGTAGACATGATAAAAACAAGTTGCTCTTTTAAAAAAAAAAATTGAAATGCAGTAAATCAAGTGATAAATCATAAATGAGCAAAAAAAACATAGTCTAATGTTTACAAGTGTAGGAACTCACGATTGCCCAGAAGAATTCCAGACATCCCACAAACTTGGCCCTAGCATGTCCATGACCTAGAACATAAGACAGACAAAAAAATGATCAGCACTGCGAGAAACAGTTATTCATCATGCACAGAACTTTTTATCATACCATTACGTAGTAGTCTCCTTGCTTTCCTTTATAGTGAACTCTAGGCACTCCATGACTACCACCCAGAGTACTGTTTCACCAAAAAGCTCGGATGTCACATTTTCAATTTTGAAAAAGAACCATGTAAAATATGATTAAAAAGTTGCATACATACTTGTAAACTTGCCACTCGTATGGAGGACCATAACTGCAGCCTTTGCTGTTTCTATGCTCAAACTTAAGAGCTACCTGCCACTAACAGAATGAATACTTGTAAACTTGCCACTCGTATGGATTGACTGTAAAAATCAGACTCTATAGAAAAAAATATTTTCATAGAATCCAAACTTGGTTGGTTGGTACAATGACATTACCTCCATGGCACCAGGACCTGATATGCGATCGGTTCCACCAGTTACACGACGACCTACAAATACCTGACCAAACCCACCTTTACCTAACTTTCTCTCAACCTTATATACTGGTGATCCACCTACTTGAACCTGAAAATAAGCCAAATAAGGATAAGTTGAGATTAGCTGATTCTGATTTTGAAAGCTTAACTGGGATATTCTATAATTTATGCAACAAAATTCCAAAGTGATAGGTCAAAGATGAATGATGGAACATTCGTAACCAAGACCACACAAATTAATTCTAAAGAAAGATCTCTGACTTTCTTTCCTTTTTTGAAACAATAGGTGTTTCTTAATAGAACAGCATTGGTCTCAAATGGAGATGATACGAAAGACCAAGCCTCCGCTAATAGCAGCAACTGTGTGTGTTTAACTCTCTAAACAATTAATATTACTCATTGCACGCTTTAAAACAGTAAAGCGTAAATCTAGGCTACTCCAAACATAATATATATGATATCCATTAACTGAGCATACACACACATATTATATACACGTGTGCGCACACATATATGTATACAAACACACATAAATGTGCGTGCGCACGCACAAAAACACACATATATTCCATATTAGATGATCTGATTAAGCATCTGAATAAAGGTTTTGGATTTAAATGCCATGTATCAGGTTAGGAACAGTTAATTCCACCATTTACAACATTTGCCACACGGTGTTCATATATGTATAATGATATAGTCGCTAGCGGGCTAATCAAACCACAAATGATGTCAGATAGCTTATTGACTCGTTAGGGCTGGCAAAACATGTTTTATCATGTTTAACAGGTTAGAGATGACGCGCAGAACTCACGTATCAAACATGCAAAAGACTTGTTTAACTACTTATATATTATGCCAATAATTTTTTTATATGTTATTATGAACCAAGAATGTGAAATAATAGAGTATAGCCTTCTGATCTTAATTATTTTCAAAAATATAAGAAAATAAAAAATATATTTTTATTAAACATGTTTAATCGTGTCATAAACAGGTCTGGGAATTGCCAGCACTCACTCACTATCATCACGCCTTAAACACAAAACACCATGCAAAATAGCACACATTTTTACTGAAGTGCAATCAATACAGTTTTAAGTAAAATTTTCTTCAACTTAAGCTTTCCTGAGGTAACATAACTGATCCAAAAGTAGGATTTGTTTCATTAACCAAGACAAAAAAAAACCAGGCAATTGAAGACAGAGTGTATGAGGCAAACATCACAATCAGATTACTTGGTAGTTACTAACTTAAGATTTAAATTGAATTTCTTAAGCTTCCAACCAAAACGATTGGCAAGTAGCTTTAAGATTGCCCATGGATCACTAACACAGCATTATTCATCATTATTGCATCAAGTATAATAATTTACTAAACCAAAACACCTTTTTGCAATTCGATTACAAAATTATCAAATTTTACATGAAAACGAGGATTATAACTGCATACAAAAACAAATTTTCATAATGTATAAGGTATAACTAAACCATATATTTCACAGCAAAAATAAAGACACGTAACAGAATTCTATGAACAGATAGAGTGCATACCCTTTCAGGAAATGGAGCAGTGTTCCCTTCTTCCTCCTGACCAGTTACCTTGTTAGCACTCAAGCCACCACTATCCGCCATTGCTACTTCCTTCACTATATCTCCTCCTTTTTCGCTTATCTCTTGTTTATCCTCCTCACCTTCAGATATCACAATCACCGGCTTCGTTACAAACTCCTCGTTCTTCCTCTTCGTCTGCCTCTGCGGTTTATCACCTCGCTTGACCTCAACCACCGCAGCCTCCGCCGCCGCTGCCGCCTTAGCTGCCGCAGCTCGCGTCTTCACGTAATTACCTACCAAATGCTCCGATCGTTTCTCCGGTCTACCACCACGCTTCTTCTCCACTACAGGCGCACGGGCACGGCGGACTCCACTGCGCAGCTCCGGCATTCTCCACCCATACAACTACCACATGTGAGTAACGAAAACCTACCGATTGCTGAATCTACCATCATCTATGTTGAAACCCTAAGCATAATCAATTGACCTCCGAACAATCGACGATAACGAGAATCGGAAAAAGGATTTTCGCTGTAGATTTAGATTAGATTGATGATGATGATTTTGATTGTGAGAATTTGAAATGATTTGGTAATGATTTTGATGAAGATATATGTGGTTTGTGCATGTATGAACTAGGTCAAATTAGGGAAGCTATGGAGGGAGAAAGAGGGGCGCGTGAGTTTCACGGTTTTCTTGAGATATTTTTACTTTGAATTTGTTGAAAAACACATAGCCTTTTTCCAAAGACATTCTATAAAGACTCTAGAAAGTCAATATATAATACGATTCAATACAAACTATTGAAAACTGAAATTACACACGTTTATGATGTAACTAGTTTTTAGCTCGTCACGGGTTGCGGTGGCATCGGACGCGACGTGATAAAGTATAAACTACAATCGACATGACTTCTTTTCAAACTAAATTTACGTCAAAACATAGAGTAACTCAAATTTATATTGTTAAATGAAAACGTATTATATTTGACTTAATTCTTTTTCAAATGAAATTTATGTTGAAACGTAAACCAACTCAAAATATAAATAAAAAGCATGTGCAGCATTTCTGAACTTAATATATGCTGATGCATTTTATATTTGAAAACAAATTTAACGTCAAAATATAGACCAACTTAAAGCACATATAAAATAAACACCTAAACGTTTTATATTGACTCAACTCTACAAATCAAACCTTTAAGTTATATAATAAGAACAATAAATATGGTAAGATTTGAAGTATTTTCATATTAAAATAACATTTGTAAAACAAACGGGGGGTCAATTTTGTCAATTTCCAAAATGTAAAGGGCCATTTGGTGAAATTGGTTGACGGATGCTACAGTGAAACGAACTTGAGTTTTATTATATATATACAAGGCAAATTGAATTTTAATAATCCAAAATATTATCTATTTGTCAATAATAATCCATACTATCAGTTTGGCTGGTAACACTCTCAACTTTCACTTTTATTACTAACAACAGTCCCAATGATATAATTTTCAATTTTTTACGTTTGATTTGGACTCGATTTTGTTCGCAACAGTAATTATGAAATAAATGAAGAAACATACATGCTACATTGAGACTAAAATATATACAAATCGAGCGTACAAATTTGAAAATTATGTCACTAGATTATTGTTGGTTATAAAAGTGAAAGTTGAGAGTGTTACCAGCCAAATGAATAGTATGCATTATTATCGGTCATTAGGTAATAGTTTGAATTATTAAAATTCAATTTGATTATATATAATTATATAGAAGAAGTTAATCTATATTCCGATGTTTTTAAAGAGTAGAAAAATCTTCATCTAAATAATAACTTGTTTATCACTTTTCATATCAACTAAATCCTGAGTGTATATCAAAGCACGCCTCGGTTTGATGTGTTTCTTTATCTCCGAGTAAATGTCCAACCATCTCAAAAGATCTGAACAATTGAGAGAAATTGAGGGAAAAAAGACGTTCCATGATCTAAACTAGTTCCTAAATACATGATTAGACTTCAACTATATATAATAAAATAACACAATATAGTTTATTCCGCTGGATTCTCTAAAGTCTAACCTAACTTTGCTTCTTTTGTAATGGTCCTAACTATTTATACTCTTATCTAAAAATTTTAATTACACCATTAATTGGATATGAACCTAAGACTTTTACAACTTCTAAGAAGCACAAGTTTTTATCTTTATGGCTAGCCCCAAACGACATGCAACACTGCTTAAGGGCCTAAAAGGGCAAGACTCCTCAAGCAAGTGTTGGACAAACCTAAAAACACGCATTACTGCAAACTAAAAGAAGACTTAACTATCCTCCCCTAGTTCCCACTTGAAAAAAAAAAAAAAAAAAAGAAAACTTAGTGCCTCATTGCATAACTTCTGAAAATATTATACTCTACCTTAAATATCAAGATCGATAGGGTTTTACCGGTTTTGTCACGTGTCACAATGTATTTGAAAGCAAATTTTTTCAGGATTACTTAATGATTAAATAATTCTTTTTAAAAGCAAATCAAGGATGCAAGGTGGCCAGGGGCGGAGGATAGTGGGGACATGGGGGGAGAGGGGGCGCCGTCCCCTCTCTTTTAATTGTCGGTAGTGTAAATTTTTGTTCCGGTAATGTAAATTTTTATATAAACATCAATTCCCCTAAAAAAATTAATTTCGCCCTCGCCTACGAGGATGTTCAAGCCCCACCACTGAAGGTGGCGAAGCTGATTTAGATTATTTAATTCACACAAATGTCGCGGGTTCTAAACTTGCTAGCAAGTTTCGTAATAGTTTGGGTTATTTTGTTTTTTGTTTTTTTGCTTTTGTTTATATTTCTTATGATTTTTTGCATTTAAATTATTTTTTCTTTCAAATTTCTTATCCTTTTAACTTTCTCGACTCTCACTCGCTAGGAAGTTCAGATACACGCCATGACGTGTCATTAACCATGTTAATATCATTGTATGGTTCCGTCGCTACGCGCAAGTCATTTGTTTAAATTATCATATGTTTCATTTACGTACTTGGTCATGTTTATGTCGTCGCCACAAACATATAACAAAGTTCGCAAACATGAAAAGTTTAGTTTGTCCCTATATGAAGCCTGTTTACTATCACTAATCCTCTTTGCTACTTCATTATTTGATTTTAATTATATTTGTCTAATTTTATATCTTGTTTGATTTTGTTTTAAGTCATAAATTTTTAAAGCTAATTTCTAGATTTCTAAACCCTAAAGTTGACCGTAATTTTGTAAGTTACTTGATTAACTAGAAATTAGTCTGCGCATTCCGACGCATTTGCGAAATTTGTTATGCGTGTTGTGACATTGACATTAACACGCTTGAGTACATAAAAGACACATGAAATTGATGCGGCTCGGCTTTACAAATTAAAACATTGGTAGAAGATAAATATCATATCTCACACGTTACGAATTAATTATTATAATTGGTAATTTAAGCAGAAAAAATACAAAAGAAGTGTAGGGATCTTTGAACCTGCATTTACGGGCTCAATGGCAACGCATCTAACCACACCATGATGAAAATTTAAAATTGGTCACTAGCTTTAGTAATCAATAGATCGTATGATTTGCGACATCAAGCGTGATGGATATGTCATTTTAATGCATGAAATGGAGGGCAAAACTAGGAGATTTAGCATGCCAATCATGGTGTATTTTTTTTCTCTTTTTCTGCTGTAGTTATTGGTGTTATTTTCTCTGCCCCAGCGTCTTTCTAGTGGTTTCTTCTATTAAATCACCGTTAAGGAAAAAAAATAGTATACTTTGCAGTATTGATTGTTATTTGAGCTGATAAAAGATAAGTAGAATGCAATTAAATTTCTTGAATAAACAAAATTGGTGAAGAAAAAATATAGGATAAATAAGAATAAAAATACTAAGATTAAATTCAGTCTCGCGTAATTCTTAAATCGTTTTAACGCGGCCTATTTTTTAATACGATGAAATTTCCTGAATCCTTTACCTCTGAGCACTAAACCCGTTAGGCCATTATCAATTTTTTCCATCGTTAAAACACCAAAAATGTTCCTAACTTAGGTGCAAGAAAATACTAAAATTCGTGCAAAAATCACAAAAGAGTATTTAGAGTATCTTATCCGTTCAAAGCCAACTAAACTCTAAAATTTGCTGCAATCAGGGAAGAAGTTTAATAGGGGCCGGGGGGGGCGCCGCCCCCCCTTATTTTTTCGTCCGTAGTGTTAAATTTTAGCCCGATAGTGTAAATTTTTGGCCCGGTAGTGTAAATTTTTATATAAATATCGAGTTCGCCCCCCCTAAAAAAAATAATTTCGCCCCCGCCCCCGTTACAAAATTGGTTAAGCTCCGCCACTAGCTGCAATGAAATTCAATAGCAACATCATTACACATAGGCATAGTTGATTGGCCCATTAACTAGTTCTTTTAATTTTAGTCAAGCAATATATCGGTTGTGAAATGTTTAATAACCGAGAGGTCATGGCACAACACTGTTTGCGGGCTATGAGGTAGGGGCGTAACCAAGTCGAGCCAAGCTCGCCTAAACTTAAGTTTGACTCGTTTAACTTAACAGAAGTCGATGCCGAGCTCAGCTTGTTTCGAACTATTTTCTAATGCTCGAGCTATTAATCACCAATTTGCTTATCATAGACATAATACCCAAAAATTCGCTAAGGGCCCCACCAAAGCATATTTCTCCAACAAGTATGTAGGAAAAACACATGTAAAAATAAACATGAACACGAAAATATTTGTGGTAGAAAAAAATTAACCATGTCGGTTAATAAATTTTCACACTTCAACAAGTTATTATATAGACATATAAAATCTTTTATCAAAATAACTTAACCAAATTATATAAAAATGGATGAAAATATAAAAATGTAAGTATACTTTATCAACTACTCATTTATTGTCAACCACACAATCACACCAAAACATAACCCCTAAAGATAATACATGTAAAAAGAAAGTTTATAAAACTAGAACCATTCCAAATATATTCTCACTTATTAAATAAAAAGCTCAAAGTGGTAACATGTAACAACTAACACCACACCATTCATCTCATAGACACCATAATTATAAAGTGCTACCCACTAATCCACTACCATTCAAAAAAACAAACCACAAAGTCACAAACAACAACAACAACAACATCAATAATGTAACACATAAACATTATACTCAACAACTGCATCACCTGTCTTCATGTCAAAACTATGTGTACTCGCTTGAACGTACCCTCTAGCAAATCGAAAAAGCCCACTTCCTCCGATCACCGGCATCTCCCTTACCTTACGAAACACCGGGTTCCGCCCCAAAACCGTCAACGTGCTCCCATTATACTTCCCCGTCGAAAACACAAAGTTCATGGCCATCAAGAGCCCAATCTCCTCTTGTGACGCGAGCCCATAAAACCCTTGGGCCCGCCCCAATAACTTCGATCCCGCCTCGGGCTTTTCGGTCAACGGGTCGTCGATCATGTTGACCGTGCCGAACCCCGTGGGCGTGGAGTTGTTGTTGGTTGGAGGTTGTATGATGTTCATTGATGTTGGTTTGGGCCCGCTGAGGATGTCGTGCCAGTAGAACCGGAAGTGGCTTAGTTTTTCGGTTCGGTGCTTCATCGGGTTCGGTTTTTGGGATTGTAGGAAGGCGGGATCGGCTCCGGTGGCCGGAAAAGTGTGTGTGAAGGTGGTGAGGAGTGGGAGGAGGAAGAGGAAGATTTTGGTCGTCATGGGAGATTTTGGTTTGGTATAAAATGAAAGGTGTGACAAATTGCATAAGAGAAGTGTGATGGGGGCATCTAACTTATAGTGCAATATCCACCAACTATTTTATTGACTAATTGGTTAATTTTAATGAAGTTTGTTTTTCTTATAGTCGATGCATTTGAAAATTTAAGTAGTGGAATTGCTTTAGCGATATAACAGGAATCTAGTAAATTTTGTGAACTTTTAGATTTTAAATAAAATTATACTATGTATTAGAAGACAAGTGAGATGAATAGTACTATGAGAAATCTGAATTGTTTTTCTTTTACGTATGGTGGAAGTAGCGTTGCCTGATTTTAGGCAAGAAATCTAGTACACCACCACCACCATCACCATCATCGTATTTTCCGCCGATGCGGATGGAAATAGAGATATGGTTACGACTTCACCACCGCCGTCGGGTTTGTGCGTGAGGTACTAAACATAAGCTTTATAGGGTCTTTGGCTTGCGAACCGTAGGTGGTAATGTGGTGTTCGTTGAGCTTTTCTAGCTAAATTGGTGTTGTTTTCTTGATATTTCTTGACCCCAACAAGCCGATTGAGAGATGTTATGTGTTTTACATGTTGAGTTGTTATGTGTTTTACCTTCATGCTTTGCTCACTTTTGTTATCAATTGAGTTGTTATGTGTTTTACCTGTTGCACCACAATTAAAGTTTTTGTTGAGGTTTTTATAGATTGCTACTTTAATTCAATGCTATATTGAGTTGGACTTTAGTATGATGGTTAATTTTATGATTTCAGGTGTCTCTCGGTACAGGTTTTATAAAACATTATACATCTAAAGTTATAAAAGAATTCAAAATTTGACATGTTTGGTTTATCGAGTTGTATAGATAAAATTAAGCATAACGGTGCATACAAAAATTTATAAAACGTTAAATATTAAGAATTGTAAGATGAATATAAAATTAAGTTAAAGACAACAGTATTAAAAAATTAGCAAAACTATGACAATAAGTGACTTGTTTTACGTGGGCAACAGTCTTCACGAGACTTAAAACATATTTGATACATTCAAATCGTTGAGATCTCATCTCGAGTCGAACAGACTAGGCTAGAGAAATAGTCCACAAATTTTCCACTATAAAAACTAACATACATCTTCGAGAATGGTAGATCTAATCGGGTGTAACTCTACCCATATGCACTTTCTACATACACTGTGTTTATCACATTTAGGTGACCTATTTTTGTATCACTTTCATACTTGGGCAGACTAGAATGAAAAATCAAATAAGATCTTTCATTAAAGCGAGCTTCATCCCTCATCTTACGCGCTTTTAAATAGGAGTGTTCAAAGAATCCGATATTCGAAAATATCCGAAATCTAATCCGTATCCGAATAAACCGATCCGAATTATTATTTGGATAATTGGATCGGATATTATCTGAATCCGAATTCCTTATTTAAATTTCGAATATCACAATTTTTTTTATTCGAGTTATTCGAGTTATTCGAGTTATTCGAATTATTCAGATATCTGATTAGTCCCAGCAAGAATTCAACTATGTTTCTAGCCCAATACTCATTAGTCAACTATATATTATGTTTTCAACTCAATACTCAAGAATTTTGACACATTCAAGTCTTCTAATCCTAAACAATTATGCAATAATCGATTGTTGTTTTAAATTAGAGATTATAATCTTCGGATTTTATACAATTACCTATTATGTTTTAATTTTGAATTTGTGTTCAAGTCAAATTTGTATTTTCTGGTTTTATATATTTTATTATGATTTTAAAGTTATAAAATGTTAAGAATAGAAAATTAGCAAAAAAATAAATAGAGACAAAAAAATTTAAAATATTTGTTAGTTGGTTTATTCTGATAAATTCAGATATATCCGAATCCGGTCCGAATTGAATTCAGATAGATTCGGATCGGATCGGATTTCGAATAGAATCCTGAAATTTTCAAATCCGAATAATCCGATACGTGAACACCCCTACTTTTAAAATCATATTATACGCACTAGCCTCCAACATATCTTTTAAGTTATAAACTTAAGTAGTCATGTTTTCCTCATTTACATACTTTCAGTCCCCTTATTATTAAAAGTAAGGTCTGTTGCAAAATTTGAAGACTATATAAGTAGTTGTAATTTTTTATAAAAAATACTAATGAAATTATATAAAACTAATGGTTTGCAAGACTTTTATACAAGAAATGTGGAATGAAACCAAATATTAGAAAAAGAAACACATCATAGCCCCAGGGCCACGATTTCTACTTTTTTAAAGTTGAGCATACGTTTGGAAAAAGGGGACATCACATGTCTACCATCACGACTTACATCATCGTGTTTTCACATTTGAAGCACTTACAGTTACACTTATTGTTTTTATTTAATAGTTCCAATATTCATATTTATGTATTATGTATTTGATTTTATTTATCTGTATAAATATAAGGATAAATTGTTTAATAGTTCCAAAGTTCATAATTTTGTATTTGATTTGATTGAATCTGATAAATATAAAATTAGTTTGGTAAATGATTCACGCCTTTATTGTCCAAACGAGATGGTAAACTTTTAGTCTATTTGTAAATGCATTAGAAACCTCAAAAGTGAATTAGAAAGATTACTTGTGTTGTCGTATTAGATATATTGTTCATCAAACAAGTCTCTCTCCGATACAATTAGAGCATGCGTATTTCTAGCCATGATTTAACAACAAAGAACGTCAAAGTTTAACGTGACTAAGGCTGCGACAAGCAAACTTAATTTATAAAGTTGCATCAAGATCTTGACTCATAAATACCAACTAGGAACTCTCTTTCCATACATATCAAATTGTTTGTGTTTTTGTTATTATTTTCTTCAGTGTTTGAATATATGATATTTTGCATGTTATATGACGTTTTCTTAAGAACAAACTAGAACGCAAGCTAAAATACTTAAATATCTGAATTTTATAGATTGAATATAATAAACTACACAGACGACCCATATAGGTTGCGAAAATTACGAATTTTGATTAGGATAGGTTGCGAAAATTACGAATTTTGTCCCTAATCTCAATTGTTTTTACAGATCTGGTCATCAATTGCATCATTCGCTTTATAAACAGACCATGAATCTTTTAATTTATTTCAAATATACTTGTTTAAAAATATGAACATTCCTGTAACGTAAAGGATTCGTATTCTTATCATCATTACCCATTATTATAATCATCGACATTAGCATTATACTCTTATCAATCTTTTTCTAGAGAAGAACTTCTATCCAACTTAATTAAAGAACTTGTCTTATAATATGTCTTTATAATTCCCAAAGCGTTTCTATTTCTTAACTCGTTATCACTAGACTCCGAGTTGACTCAGAGTCTGAGCTCTGCGAGTTACCGAGTTTCACCGATTCATCAATGGCGTCTTTCAATCCACCACTACTCATCGCTCTAATCACCGTCACCATCACCGTCACCGCCACCGCCACCGCCACCGTCACCACCACCGACATCCACGATATCCTTACAGAATACGGATTACCGATCGGAATCCTACCTAACGCCGTCGAGTCGTACACACTCTCTCCTACCGACGGTGCATTCACCGTCCACCTCAGCCGCCCCTGCTACGTTCAATTCGACGATCAGACCGTTTACTACAGTACGATCATCACCGGAAAGTTGACTTACGGATCGGTGTCTGATGTCTCCGGCATTCAGGCGAAGCAACTGTTCGTGTGGCTAAGTGTTTCCGGTATGGATCTGGATGTTAGCTCAGGTATGCTCGAGTTTCACGTCGGATTTTTGTCGAAGAAGTTGCCTGCGGATATGTTTCAGGATGTGCCGGATTGTAAGAGTAAAGCTTGTCGACATGAGTCGTACGCTCAATCGATCTAAATCAGAAGGTAAATCTGTTTGTTTTGGAGATGATTTGGTTGAATTATGTGCGATTCTGTAGGAGATTATGATCTGATCTATTAGGAATTTGTGAGATTTTGATGTATGTTAATAATATATGTCCCCTAGGTTGAATAGATGCATCTATACTTCTGCAAATATGATGATCTGCTTCAGTTATGACTGATTCTATACTTTGAACACAATTATAGCTGTTGCAACCTGAAGGCATTAAACACTTACTCTAGTGTTACAAGAGGAAAGGTTTTCTAGGGTTTAAGAATGAATGACCAGAACTTTTATAGAAAATTTTGGAAGAACAGGACTAATTGTACAAATCAAAATACTCGAATCGTTAGTAATTATAGAAAGATTGAAGGTATATGCAAATGTTTGATGTTATATGTCGCATTGCGCATAAGTTGTGAGTGTAGGCGTTATACGCCAATGCTATTGGGCTAATAATAACGTCATGCTATGTTTTGAACTGTTTAAGGGTTGTTTGAATCGGTTACAGGCTTTTTAGTTGAAACATTTCTCTAGTTTGCTTGTTCTCCCTGCGTTCAGCGTAGAAAGTTTGCTCACTTGATATATACCTAGAGCGTAAGGAAAACGATCTTTACTAAACTAGGGAGCCTTGGTAGACCATGGCTCCATTATTGCATACAAATGACAATTTCGATGTGTTTACTTATGAAAGGGTCGACTTAGTTTAGTTTAATCTTAAGCGCATTAGATGGTTTAAGCTAAACAAATTTAGCTAAAAGGAGAAGGGATCAAATAATTCTTACAGGTTGAAAGTCCCCAAAATCATATTAATGATAATTACAACCTTCTAAATGGTAGTATTCATAGATTAAAATTTTTCTGTTGTAATCATAATTACCATGTTAATTGTTTTTAAATTTATAACATACTAAAAGTTTACCTAGTTCAACCCGAATCCATTTTGATCTGTTGCCCTACGCCCAACCCATTCGACCCACCCATATGACCACTTCTAGTTGCAGGACTAAAGCATGAGTCACTTCTGCAACGTGTGAGCAATGAGGCTCTTTCATTCATCCATCTTCGGTCCATCTACCGATCTACCGATCATGATCATTATCATATGACTGTGAATCTAAACCTTGATTGATTGTACATTTGTGTGAGCAATTATGATGCTTCAAGAACTTGAATTTTATTGATACTATTGATTATTTGCAGGGTTCTGGACCAAACTTCATCCTGTGACACATATAATTAATATTTGAAGTCACAGACCTTCTCCTTCCGGAATTGTTTTATAATGTAAGTTGTGTATATTTTAAGTTCTCTTTATTAAATATCTACTTTTGTATGTATATGTGAAACCCATCTTATAAAAAGTTCTTTTTATTGGAATAAAATTTGAAACTTCATTTATGATTATAGTATTATAATAAGCATATATAGTATTTTATTATTTAGATCGGGTATTTATGTTTAATATATTCTTTATTTTTGTTTTCAATGAATTTGATAAAATTGATCTATAGCGTAGTCTAATAGTGTTATGATAAAATGTTAGGAGCTTTTTATGAAATGGAAAAGAAATTTAAAATTTAATCATATCATATGCATCTTTGTGTTTTAAATGATAAGTAACGAAAAAATTCAAAGGGTTTTAGTAGATTTTAAAAACTTGGGGACGAATACTATACAAAGTGCAATTTTCGTGCGAAGCGTACGAAGTCACTAGAGCGTGACATGTGTTTTTTAGTGAATTGGTAGTTTCGTCCGCGCTATAATTACGCATAAAAGGTACATAATTACGGAAGTTATATTAATAATTACGCAAGTTATATCTATTATTATGCAAATTATATCTATTATTACACAAAGAAAAATTACTCACGTTATAAAAAAATAATCACGCAAGTTCTATTTATAATTACGCAAGTTATGTTGATAATTACGCAGTGAATAATCACGCAAGTTAAACATATATCACATAGACGTTTGCTTAAAAAAATGTTATTTCATTTAAAAAAAAAGTATAGCAATGTTATACTCATATTAAAAAGGATAAAATGTTTGCTTTTATGGTGCATATTTTTAAAGTAATGCCATGTGAAAAGGTTGTGTTTAAAAATCAGGGGGAAGTTTAAAAAAAGTCAATATAGGCTATTTTCAATTTTACCTCTCTCAACCACATTAATTGCATGATAATTCCATCTATATTTGAACCGTCATCTCTTAGATTAATGGTACTTGTTGTTTCGTACCCTTTGCACGAAAACAACACTTTGTACCGTAAATTTTTCCTTAAAAACTAACCTTATAATTTAATATACAAATAGTTCAAATTTAGGTTTATGCAGATGAAATGAAACTACATAGCTAATAACCATCAATTGATCGTTGTGTTTGTTGCGTCTATTGTAGTTAGAATTCTTAATTTTATTGTTGTTGTCCTTTGAGTTGCATTTTTTATTGCCAATGTTATTGTGTGGAGTGGTATGTACTCGAGGGTGTGATTTCTAGAAGCAACACAGACGACATCACCACCCAAACACCACCAAAGGAGGCCGACAAACAACCGGCGGCGTCCAAATCATTAAAGGGTGTCTCACCACGCGCCATCCACACACAACACCAAAAACCACTTCACACTTAAAACAGTTTGTCGCGCCCACAGGAGATGGCAAAGGCAGTGCAAGTGGTAAACAACATAAACGAACCCTTTCTCACTCTAAATTAAACCAAAGTGTGAATGTAGATAGGTAAACATCGGTTCACTTAAACACATTTAGGGGAGGGGGGCAATATACGAACCCCTCCTCGAACTTATTTTTTCCATATATATAAGTAAATAAGTTGTTAACTAATGTTTTTAAGGCCTAAGTTTATTACTTTGGGTCAAGAACCAATGCCATAACCAATTAACCGAATTCCAAATAAGCAACACCGATTGTTTTCACCTGGTTTCCTTTGTCTCTGAACATAAATTGAACACCCCACAAACATATGCCGGTTCAAGATCAAAAACATTAGCAGTCTCAACTAAAAAGTACCAAGAATAACGACTGTCATTGACAACCGACACCCAAAAAAAGCAAGAACAAGTCGAAATTCTAATAACACAACAGCAATTTCTGCACCCGTATCACTTGGTGAGCTGACTCAGGGGCTAAAAGAAGCATCCCTCTTTGGTTTGGCTCTCGCGTGGTCACGAGGATCAGGGCTTCTGCTTCTGCTTCGGCTTGGGCTTCGACTAGTTGGTGGTGATCTCACTCTTTCAGGGCTTTGGCTTGGGCTCCTTGAGCCATTATAGGGTGGAGACCTCTCTCTTATAGGACTTCGACTGGGACTCCTTGACCCACCGTCGTAAGGTGGAGAATGCTCTCTCACTGGCGAGCGTGAATACGACTTTTCTCTACTATACTTTTTTCCTCGAGGTGAAACCGACCTATATAGTTTAAAATTATTGACAAAAGATAACTCAACATGCTTTTTCACAACAAAAAAGCTAGTTGGGAGAATCAAACACATACCTAGATTGATGCCTTCTCTTGGGAGGAGGTGAGTACTCATGGCTACGGGAACGTGACCTGCCATGGCGAGGTGGTGGAGAGTAACGACGTGGTGGTGATCGTCTACGGTCACCGTATCTGCTTCCGCCTCCGCCTCTGTTATATTAACATCAATCATATGAGAAAGAATCATCCATTAGAATATACCCAAGAGCCTGCCTACCACAGTCTCCAATATCTAAGCAAAATTTGTAATATAGAAAACAGAATATCCTAAATTCAACATTTATAAGAGTGAAAGTTCTAATTTTGACAAATTTAGGAGAGTTAATATTTAAAAGAATTAGGGACCCAAATTTTGGATCTTTGGTTACCTTTCTTGGCAATTTCACTGCTAATTTTATGAAATTACACTCACCCCTAACTTCTCAAAAACTAAACTTCATTCCATTTGATGAAAGAAAACTTTTATGTTTCCCACATTGTCAAATTCGAAAGTAACTTTACCATAAAACTACTTACGATTTTGACCCGTTTAGTATAGATTAAGAAGTACATATGGGTACTACACATCAAACGAGTTGAATAAAAATACTGCATAAACAGGTTTAACAGATCAAAAGGTCGAAAACTGCCTGCGTAATTTTCATGTTTACATCTTCCAAATTCACTTTATTTTAAACAATTAGTTTATATATTAAATCACATAGTTTTGTGGTCATTGATTTACAAAAGAGAAGGGCAATATTTACAGTACAACCCAACCCAACCCCACACAGAAAACATCTTGTTTGAGTTGTTTCAACCCAAAACCCTTTTAAAACCTCTTGACCTACCAATTTCCTATAAAAAAATAACAAAAATTCAACAGTTTTTTAAATCAACAAATCAATAGACTAGCCTGCGCTCTCGTGATCTCATATCAGATGGTTTCTTCCGATTCTCCTCAGCAAAAACGACCGTCAACTCTCTCCCTTGAAAAACCTGACCATCCATCTGGTATTTTGCTTCTGCCGCGTCAGCAGGATCAACAAACTGAACAAATCCAAACCCTCGTGGCTCCCTGCACATACAATTAAAAAAAAACTAAACTAACAATAAATCAGAAGCTAGCGACATTAACCTGTTCCTAACAGGATACTTGATTTTAATCTGATTTGAGTAGTGTTGTGTGCACAGACTTACTTTTGCTTCAACATGACTTTACAAGAAAGTAACATAAAATTCAAATAATTATTTTCCAGTATTATGAAAGGCCATGGTCATAAGCAGAACTGCTGACCTTGCAATTGTCAGTATTAATATGACTTGAAAATCTTCAAGACTTGGAATCTTGAAATCTTCCAAATGTAACCAAACTCAATTTCCTTCCCATCTTCACTACCAAACAAAACCACCTTCAACAGAACTCTTACTACTTGATTGGTACTAAGTTCAATATTTCATGAGAAACCTTAATACTTGATTCATGCCTTCAAAACTTTTACTTCACTTCACTGTTAAATAACAACATCCTTAAGGGCAAGCCCGATTTGAAATATAAGATTAGTAGTATAAAAACAACCTACACTCGATTGGATTAAAGAAACTTATAAAAAGTTGAAATATCTAAGAAATCACGGCATCAATTGCAACTGCATAACCTAATAAAAAACACCAGGGTTGCGCAAGCTCAAAATTTTAGAAAAATGTGACAAGTAAAATCGACATAGTGTAAATGCATTGTATCATGAATGACATTAACTTCTCGTTCCAAAGTAATAACTTTACTACTAGAGAGTAAAAACCGCCTCCAAAACTGCAATTTAAAATAATATAATAAACATGATGGCTACACCAGCTCACCCGCTATAATAATCCCTTGGCAAGTAGATATCCTTTAGAGGACCAAATTCTCCAAATGGCCTTCGAAGGTCCTCTGGCCTGAATAAAAGAGCACATCAAAAGGTTATAAAGAAATAAGAGCAGTCAAATTCAAAGTGAGTACATTACACAATTAATATAACCATACAAGATTCAACACAGTACTAAATGAACAACTAATATTACACATTATCAACCCAATAGAATCATGGGTCAAGCCTGCCACGTCTACACGATCAAACAAAAACTTTCATGTGTAAAATAATACATAATAGTAAAAACAAATTGTTTTAGACTTCAAATAGAGAAGATATAATAATAATACTTAAGCTGAAAGAGTAATCAAACCCTCATCTAATAAACATCAAGTTGTATATGTACAAGTAACAAAAAAAACACAAGCTGTATAACGCTAAAAGTATATCCAATTCTAACTATACATTTTCAGCCGAAGAAATGTCATCCAGAACATACCTGCAATCAAGACGAAGATTACGAACCAAAAGACTTGTTGGAAGATCTCTTCCACGACTACCACCACCGTAGCGGCCCCTGGGACTAGGACTCCTTCCCCTTCTCCCATACCTACCACCCCTAGGCGGTGATGGAGAATAGCTTCTTCCACCCATGTTTTAGCTCTGTCAGTTAGCATACCAAAACAGAATAAAAAACGTGTATCAACGAACAAATAAAAGAATCCTCAAGCAATAATAATATGCAGAAATATCAAACAAACCTATGACACTTAATCATAAAAGATTAAAATCCAATCTCAACCCTTCCATTACACTACCAGCAATAATAAACACATTCCTATCTTACAAAATCCCAATGAGTAGAAGGTTCTTTAACATAAAAAAAAACATCTTATATATCTCTAAGAATAACTTTTTCTGAACTTTGTTTTTTTTACGGCAACTCACACACATAGGTGCTGCTCGAACCCCAAGGGAAGGGTCTTTGAGTACCAAATTTCAGATAAACAACCAAACTACGCACAAGAAAACACAAATTCACTCGCTGAAACAGAATTATCAGATGTAAATCCACACAATCTTCTACATCAATCACAAAACCCTGATAATACAAATCCAGAATATGTGGTTATAAACGCACAAAATATATGCATATATCCACCAAAAACCGCAATCACTAGTAACGTGGATCTAAGTCGCCCAAATCGAAGTGAAATCGAACGTAAAACAAATGTAAAGCCAAATCAGGATGAATTTAAGTACGTAATGTTTCGAAAATCATGATCAGTGTAGATTTATATGCGGGAATCGAAGGGTACCTGAGAGTTTTCGCAGGAGAAACGACGAATGAGAAATTAGGGTTCAAAGCGAATGAGGGTTGATATGATATGATGAAGGCGTAATAGACGGCTCCATAGGGTTGGGGAAACACTTGTTTATATTAGTGGTCGAAAAGTCACCGAATCGGAACCGGTCGGACCGGATTTAAAGACAAAATAAATAAAATCCAAAAAACTAAAAACAAATAAAAATTAAAAATCCGGTCCGACCTGGTTCCCCGTCCGACCACCAAACCAGATTGAACCGGTCGGTTTTTTGAAAACAAAACGATTTTGGGTGGATCGACCAGCCCGATCTTCGAATCCTGATCCGGTTGGTTCGACCGGCCGGTCCGATCCGAGTCTAAAAACACTTAGGTTGCGTTTGGTTGGAAGGAATGGAATGAAATAGAATGGAATTAAAAAACTAGTATAATTTTCAAGTATATTGTGTTTTAGTGGGTAATGAAATGTAAAACACAAGGAAATGTTTCATCTCAAATTCCCTTGGTTGTGGGATTTCAAAATTCTTCCACCTAGAGATGGAATTTGAAATCCCACAACCAAGGGAATTTGAGGTGAAATATTCCCTTGAGTTTTACATTTCATTACCCACTCAAACATAATTTACTTGAAAATTATACTAGTTTATTAATTTCATTCCATTCTATTTCATTCCTTCCAACCAAACGCAACCTTATAGTCACATGAGAATGTGAGATGTGTGTTCTCCCATGTTTAAATTTTCATTTCTTTTTTTCTTCTTTGGTGTTTAATTGTAACAAAAGCTGCAACGCGTTTATGAAACTTATTACGCTCTTCTGGTTATGATGGTAACATGGTTAAGTAAATTAAAAAGTTATTAGTTTGTTACGCCTTGGTTGTAGGATTGAAACCATAAATTAAAACAATGTGCGTTACAACATACTGATTAAAAAATTAATCTAGAATTAAAAAGATAAAAAAAGTAAATATAAACAAGACCAAAAAATAAAATAAATGTAACTAAGTATGGTTGAAACTTATGTTATTTGACTAAAAACCTAGAGCTTAAACCAACTTAACTACAACTTAATTTATTATTAATATATTTAATAGATATCCTTGTTTGTTATATTGAATATATGTATATTTAACTAGTAAAAAAATCGTTGACCACCGATTTTAGTAAACTGTAACCGTGCATAGATCTTAAAGTAACTAGTACGGATCTTGCTTTACAACCTTGAAATCATGAATTTAAGTCATGTGAAACAACTTTCCACATTAACTATAAGGTAAGGTTGCATATAATCGGATTATGACATAACCCCATGATTTTTCTGTTTTGCTTGTTACGAAAACCGAATAATCGAACCAAAACTATACAACGGGGCTTGTAATTCAGAGGTGTGTCCATACACTTACAAAAGCAATTAGCCTATTATTAACTTATTGTAACATCCTGTTTTGTGAATAAAAATAAAATATTTGAAATGTATATTTTGAATATTGTTAAACGAGTAAATTTTACACGAGTGTTGATTTTGTTTAATAATAATTAATAATAATAACAACAATAATAATAATAATAAATATATGTATATAGATACGGATGCAAGTTAACATATTTAAATATTATATAGTATATAGTCATCTAATATATGTGGTGTTGGCATTATATTGTAAAAGGGAGGACATAAGAAGTGTTGGGCACTGCCACGTTTTCTTCTCATCAATTGAAGTCGGTCTCTTTATATATATATATATATATGTAATTATGAGTCAAAGAAGAAAAGAAACAACTGTAACAAGCTAGGGGGCATTGGAGTAGAAGCATAATAATATATATTCAAGTTGGTTTGTACAAGAAATTTGAGTAGATTTGAGCAAGAAAATATTAAAGTCCTAGCATATTTTGAAGACGGTGTAAGAAAAGTAATATACGAGATCTTATCCTCACGTAAATTATTAGCATCTGGAAGTAAGTACACTGACCCAAAACTTACTCATGATACATGTTTAACTATGTGTTATACGTTTTTAATTATCATAAGTTTGTATGAATTTTGTGGAGTTGAAGCATGTTTAAATACATGAATATGTGTTTATTTATAGGCATGATCATGATGAAAATGATTATGGGGTATGGGTCAAGTATATGTTTTAGTAACGTCAAAAATTGATGTGTAGGTAAAATATATGTGAGGATTTCGGGTGTTGAAATCCCAAGGGGTTCGTGTGTTGAACTCCACATATATAAAAAGGGGAGTTAAATATATGTAAGGATTTCGGGTGTTGAAATCCCAAGGGGTTTGGGTGTTGAACTCCACATATAAACAAGAGGAGTTATTAATCCTCAAGGGTGAAAAATAAACCCATAAGGAATTCGGGCGTTGAATTCCAAAGATGTAAAGAGGATTAAATAAATAAAGAGTTTGGATGTTAAATTCCAATGAAAGAAAATATGTTTTTGAAAATAAAGAGGTGTACTTACTTAGCGAAAGCTAATAAAAATATGTTTTAAAAATTTTCAGGAAAAGCACCCATAAATGGTTAAAGCTTCACGGGCATGACTGGACTGACGAAAGAACCCTACTCTCGTTTAATATTTAATATAATAAATGTTGTCGAAAAAGTTTGGGAAACGTTTATGTTTCTTGTAATGTTTTATATATATATATATTATGAAATGATATGTCACCACGAGTGACAAATTTTGTTGTGAACTGGGACCTAAACTCTGATATAATTCGTGAAAGTATTATATAAAAAAAAATTGGTGTGTTTCAAGTTGGTATCAGAGCACGGTTCAAGAGATTTAAGTATATAAAAGAAATACTTAGACTTGAACCATAAGTGCTACTGATATTAAAACGAAAGGGTTCAGTCCAGAAGCGGTCCAAGGAAGCATATAAATGGGGAGTTTGTATTGGTGCAAAATGAAAACATATGAAAAGTTTGTGTTCGCTGAAATTTGTATGTTTGAGATACCATATGGTAGTTGGAAAAATTATAATGAGTATAATATATTGTTTTCATACCTGGCCAGTATGAAGGTAATATATCATATCATTGTGAATTTTCAAAGATCATATTGTATTGAAAACGTCAAAGAGTAAGTGTGGGGATGTGGAGTATATATGCATAAAATGATATGTATGTGTAGTATGTTGTAAATGCATATATGGTACTTTTTGGCCTTAGATATAATGTTTGTCTTGACAATAATGTTAGGAGTATTAAGGCCTTAAATAAGTACTTGCAGTATAGAAATCATTAGAATAAAAATAATGTAACTAAATAATTTATTTAGAGATATGGCGGATGAAAGAGGGGAGAATGCTATACAAGGCGAGGGAAGTCGTAACACTGAAAAGCCTGTAGATGATGCTTCAGAAAGATCAGTGTATTCATCTCGTCTTAATAATAATACAACGTTTGTACCTGAGGAAATTCGTAGACAGATTGCCATTGAAGTAGGAAAGGCATTTGAAGCCAATATCCCATTTCTCCTAGCTGAAATGCAAAATTCTATTGGAATTATGCTAGAAGAAAAATTGAAAAAGAATGAAGTAATTATAGAAAAATCTACAAATAATATGGTAGCAGCGCCAATAGCTGAAGTCGAAAAACGTCACTGCACGTATACTGACTTCATGGCTTGCAAACCTTTGCAATTCAAAGGTGAAATTGACCCTTTGGTTAGCCAAAGGTGGATAACAGCCATGGAGACTATTTTCGATACGTGTCATTGCGACCCGTGCGATGAAGTGATGTTCGCGACAAACCAGTTTTGTGAAAGAGCTAAAGACTGGTGGGATATGGTGAAGAAGGAGAAAGGGAGAGAAAGAATCAGGAATATGTCTTGGGAATAATTCAAACCAATCTTCCTAAAACATTTTAGTCCGCGTGTTGCAATTGATCGTATCACTGAGGAACTCCTTCACATGCGTCGAGGCAACGAAACAGTGGATGAAATCTTTGGCATTTTCTATGATAAAGCGAAGTTTGTCCTTCGCTTTTCACTTCTGAAGAAATGTGGATGACTCGGTTCCATCTTATTCTTAAGACGGAAATTAGAGAATTTATTTCTCCATCAAAATGTGGAAGTCTTGAGGAGCTTCTTAATTGGGCTCGTGAGCGAGAAATGGAACTAAAAAGGCAAGCAGAAAGAGATGGGAAACGGAAGGCTGAGGCTGTGGTTCCTGCAGCACCAACAAAGAAAACAAAATTTTCAAAACCGGTCAAAGGGTTTGGCTCAATCAAAGAATCTGGTAATTGTCAATTTTGTGGGAAAAGACATCTTGGAGAATGTCGTTACAAGAACCCAATTTGTTATAAATGTGGGAAACCGGGGCATACCGCACCACAGTGTACTAGCCCTGTAAACCTATGTTATAACTGCTATAAGCCAGGGCACATGAGAAATGATTGTCCAGAGCTTAAAACAAGGTTTGCCAAAGCTGCGGAAGGATCAAGGGCCATAGAAAACATGAAACAATTGGAAGCTCCAAAACCACGGGGCAGGGCTTTTCAAATTACTGCTGAAGAAGCAAAGGTTGAACCTGATGTCGTCACAGGTACCTTTCTAGTCAATTCCCTCCCTGCGTATGTTTTATTTGATTCTGGGGCTAGTAGATCTTTTGTATCTATAAAGTTTGCATGCCATAGTTCTTTTGTTAGAAGTAAACTGGTACATGTGTTAGAAGTTGACATTGCTAGCGATAAAAGTTTCTTCGTATCCGAAATATGTCGAAACTGTAAAGTAAATATTCAAGGGGAGGAATACGATATCGACTTAATTCCAATAGAGTTAAGGGAGTTTGATGTAATAATTGGGATGGATTGGCTGTCCCAGCATCACGCGTCGATAATTTGCAATCGAAAGATTGTTCAATTTATGTCGTCAATGGGAAAACAAATCTGTATCTACGGAGAAAGAAAGAGCAACATAATTGTATGCTCAATGGCAAAAGCTAAAAATTATATACGACATGGTCATCAAGCGTTTCTAGCCTACGTGGCTGATAAAGAAATGAAAGAGAAGAAACTTGATGAAGTCCCTATAGTTAAAGAATTCCCTGACGAGCTTCCTGGTGTTCCTCCAACAAGGGAAATCGAATTCAAAATCGATTTAGTCCCTGGAGCTAAACCTGTTGCTAAATCGCCGTATCGATTAGCACCCAATGAGATGAAAGAATTGATGTCTCAGCTCCAAGATCTGTTGGATAAAGGATTCATTCGCCCAAGTGTTTCACCTTGGGGTGCGCCTATATTATTCGTTAAAGAGAAGGATGGTAGCATGCGTATGTACATCGATTACCGTGAATTGAATAAGCTGACCATCAAGAATAGGTACCCTTTGCCTAGAATTGATGATCTTTTTGACCAACTACAAGGCGCTAGCTGGTTCTCAAAGATCGATTTAAGGTCAGGTTATCATCAAGTTAAGGTACGAGAAGAAGATGTACCTAAGACAGCTTTTCGCACTCGTTATGGGCACTACGAATTTGTTGTGATGCCATTTGGTCTAACAAATGCTCCAGCAGTTTTCATGGATCTCATGAATCGAGTATGTAAGCCTATGCTTGATCGTTCTGTCATCGTCTTTATCGATGACATTCTCATCTATTCACGGACCGAAGAAGATCACGCTCAACATCTTCGTGAGGTTCTCAATGTACTAAGAAAAGAGAAGTTATACGCAAAGTTTTCTAAATGTGCATTCTGGCTTCGAGAAGTCCAATTCTTGGGTCATGTGGTGAATGTGGAGGGTATTTTGGTGGATCCCGCCAAAATAGAGACTATTATGAAATGGTCACCTCCTAGGACCCCAACTGAAGTCAGAAGCTTTCTAGGTTTAGCCGGTTATTATCGGCGTTTTATTCAGGATTTCTCGAAAATAACTTCCCCGTTAACAAACCTAACTCGAAAGAATTCCAAATTTGAATGGAACCCAGAACAAGAAAAAGCTTTTCAACTTTTAAAAGAAAAGTTAACTAAGGCTCCTGTCCTGACACTACCGGAAGGAACTGAAGACTTCGTAGTTTACTCGGATGCCTCACATGTCGGATTGGGTTGTGTGCTTATGCAAAGAGGGAAGGTAATAGCGTATGCTTCACGACAATTGAAGTCACATGAAGCAAATTACCCAACCCATGATCTTGAATTGGCTGCGGTCGTATTTGCGTTGAAGATCTGGAGACATTATTTGTATGGTACGAAGTGCACTATCTACACTGATCATAAAAGTCTGAAATATTTCTTTGACCAGAAGGAATTGAATATGAGGCAACGGCGATGGTTAGAACTGGTCAAAGATTATGACTGTGAAATACTTTATCATCCGGGTAAAGCTAATGTTGTAGCTGATGCTTTAAGCCGGAAGGAGAATTACACTCCGATTAAAGTAAAGTCATATAAGCTGATTGTAAATTCAGACTTGTTTGATCAAATTAGAGTTGCACAAGTTCAGGTACTGAAAGAGGAAAATTTAAAGCGCGAAAGGATTATTGGTCAAGTCCATCTATTTGAGGAGAATGATAAAGGAATTAGAGTTCGTTTTGGACGAATTTGGATTCCTTGGACTTGTAAGGTCAAAACAATGATTCTTGATGAGGCACACAAATCAAAATATTCAATTCATCCAGGTTCGACCAAGATGTATAACGATTTAAAGAAAGAGTACTGGTGGCCTGGAATGAAAAGAGATATTGCTAAATATGTTGAAAAGTGCTTAACTTGTTTACAAGTCAAAGCTGAACACCAAAAGCCATACGGGAAAATGCAACCACTAGAAATTCCATTATGGAAGTGGGAGCATATTACGATGGATCTGGTGACAAAACTTCCTAAAACTGCCAAGGGATATGATGCAATATGGGTAATCGTTGATCGTTTGACAAAAAGTGCTCAATTTATACCCATTCGTGAAAACTATTCGTCTGAACGAATGGCAGAAGTGTACGTTAATGAGGTGGTCTCAAGGCATGGTGTGCCATTATCTATTGTATCAGATAGAGACACACGTTTCACCTCAAGATTTTGGAGGAAATTTCAAGAAGGGATGGGCACCAAATTGTTAATTAGCACAACATATCACCCACAGACCGATGGTCAGAGCGAGAGAACAATTCAAACTCTCGAAGATATGCTACGTGCATGTATTATTGATTTTGGTGGCAGTTGGGACAAATATTTGCCTTTAGCAGAGTTCTCTTATAATAATAGTTATCATTCGAGCATTGGAATGCCCCCATTTGAAATGCTTTATGGAAGAAAATGTCGTACTCCTGTATGTTGGGGAGAGGTAGGTCAAAGAGAACTTGCTAATAAAGAAGTGGTGGAAGCAACAAATGAAAAGATTGATCAAATCAGAGCGCATTTAAAAGCGGCTCAAGATCGACAAAAGTCATATGCTGATAAACGTAGACGACCAATTGAATTTCAAGTGGGAGACTATGTTATGTTGAAAGTCTCTCCATGGAAAGGTGTAATTCGTTTCCGTAAACGTGGAAAGTTAAGCCCACGGTTTATTGGCCCGTTTAAAATTATTGCTCGTGTAGGGCAAGTGGCGTATCGTCTAGAATTACCTGACGAATTAAACGGAATCCATAACACATTTCATGTGTCATATTTACGAAAATGTTTGGCTGATGAAACGACATATGTGTCGTTTAATGAGATAGAAGTGGATGAAAAGCTTAACTATATAGAAAAGCCGGTGGCGATTCTTGATCATAAAGTTAAGCAATTACGAAATAAAGAAATAAGACAAGTAAAAGTACAGTGGAAACATCGGCGTGGTTCTGATACCACATGGGAAGCCGAAGATGAAATGAGAAAATATTACCCTGAGTTATTCAAGGTATGAACAGGTTTCGAGGACGAAACCTAATTAAGTGGGGGAGAGTTGTAACATCCTGTTTTGTGAATAAAAAATAAAATATTTGAAATGTATATTTTGAATATTGTTAAACGAGTAAATTTTGAGTTATATTATTATGTTACGATTACACGAGTGTTGATTTTGTTTAATAATAATTAATAATAATAACAACAACAATAATAATAATAATAAATATATGTATATAGATACGGATGCAAGTTAACACATTTAAATATATTATATAGTATATAGTCATCTAATATATGTGGTGTTGGCATTATATTGTAAAAGGGAGGACATAAGAAGTGTTGGGCACTGCCACGTTTTCTTCTCATCAATTGAAGTCGGTCTCTTTATATATATATATATATGTAATTATGAGTCAAAGAAGAAAATAGTATATGAAACAACTGTAACAAGCTAGGGGGCATTGGAGTAGAAGCATAATAATATATATTCAAGTTGGTTTGTACAAGAAATTTGAGTAGATTTGAGCAAGAAAATATTAGAGTTCTAGCATATTTTGAAGACGGTTGTAAGAAAAGTAATATACGAGATCTTATCCTCACGTAAATTATTAGCATCTGGAAGTAAGTACACTGACCCAAAACTTACTCATGATACATGTTTAACTATGTGTTATACGTTTTTAATTATCATAAGTTTGTATGAATTTTGTGGAGTTAAAGCATGTTTAAATACATGAATATGTGTTTATTTATAGGCATGATCATGATGAAAATGATTATGGGGTATGGGTCAAGTATATGTTTTAGTAACGTCAAAAATTGATGTGTAGGTAAAATATATGTGAGGATTTCGGGTGTTGAAATCCCAAGGGGTTCGTGTGTTGAACTCCACATATATAAAAAGGGGAGTTAAATATATGTAAGGATTTCGGGTGTTGAAATCCCAAGGGGTTTGGGTGTTGAACTCCACATATAAACAAGAGGAGTTATTAATCCTCAAGGGTGAAAAATAAACCCATAAGGAATTCGGGCGTTGAATTCCAAAGATGTAAAGAGGATTAAATAAATAAAGAGTTTGGATGTTAAATTCCAATTAAAGAAAATATGTTTTTGAAAATAAAGAGGTGTACTTACTTAGCGAAAGCTAATAAAAATATGTTTTAAAAATTTTCAGGAAAAGCACCCATAAATGGTTAAAGCTTCACGGGCATGACTGGACTGACGAAAGAACCCTACTCTCGTTTAATATTTAATATAATAAATGTTGTCGAAAAAGTTTGGGAAACGTTTATGTTTCTTGTAATGTTTATATATATATATATATATATTATGAAATGATATGTCACCACGAGTGACAAATTTTGTTGTGAACTGGGACCTAAACTCTGATATAATTCGTGAAAGTATTATATAAAAAAAAAATTGGTGTGTTTCACTTATTCAACCTAATTTATCTAAAAAGGAGACATATCCATCCTTTCACATTTTAAAACGTGTATGCTATTTGTTGGCATTAAATGATAATCATTCTCGTCATCTGGAATGACTTTAACTAATAATTAGAGATCCAAAAATACGTTTTATAAAGAAATACATTTTATAAGGTGCTATAACATCCCTATAGCACTATACAAATACATAATGTAATTTAGAAGTAGATTATTGAATCGTGATAAAAACTACAAATAACATAAATAAATATGAAGGCATTTGAAAGTATGCAAAAATAAATAATACTTTGAAACAAGAATAATACATTAAAAGTTGTTTGACAATTTTTGAATGATTAAGTGTTTAATCAATAAGAGTTTTGAACCATTAAATACTGAACCATTAAGAGGTCTGAATCATTAAAAGCTAGTATATCGTTTTAACTATTCAAAGACAAATGTCTGACTAATTCAGATAAGAGGTCTTAACCATTCTGCACTAGACCTCTTAACCATTCAGTATTAGTATAATGTTTAACCATTCAGAGGCAAATTTCTGAACCATTCAGACATTTGCTCGCGAAACAAACACTCTAAACCATTAAATGTTGAACTATTCAGACATCTGAACAATTATAAAATTGATTTATACATTTAAATATTTACAAATACACCAGCGACTAGGGCTGCAAATGAACTGAACGTTCAACGAACAGTTCGTGAACCGTTCGAAGGAAAGTTCGTTTGTGTTCGTTCGTTTAGTAAATGAACGAACACAAACAGTAAAATTATGTTCGTTTAGTTAAACGAACAAACATGAACACAAGCCATGTTCGTCCATTTATGTTCGCGAACGTTCGATAATGTGTTCGTTTATGTTCATTAATGTTCGTTCGTGAACGTTCGATAATGTGTTCGTTTATGTTCGTTAAGGTGTTGTTTATATTCTTATTTTTGTGACAGTTATTTTGATGACTATTATATCTTGATGACTATTATATCAAGTATTTTTTGATATCTATGTTAACTACTTATTTATTTTCATAGATTTTGTGTAATGTTTGTAACAAAAAATGTAGATTTTATTCTAAAATAAATCTATAATAACTTGAATTCGTTTGTGTTCATGAGCTTCTTTGTGTTCGTCATGTTCATGAACAATTGTTTGTGTTCGTTTGCGTTCGGTAAGTGTTCGTGAACAGTTCATGAACATAATGAACGAACACGAACAAAAAATCGTTCGGTAAGTATTCGTGAACAGTTTATGAACAAGTTTATTTCTTAACGAACGAACACGAACAAAGACGAACAAAGCCTTGTTCGTGTTCGTTCGGTTCATTTGCAGCCCTCGCATGTGTTTATTTTTGCTCTAAGTTTTGAAAATCGTTTATCACCGGTGATTTCGTTTATTTGATCTTGTTCATATACGTCGGTCTAACGAATACATGATTATACTAGATTGCAGCTTCTTCGATATCCCCAAATTCTTTACTAATTTTGCAGTTTACGAAGATTAGGGTTTCAAAAACTCGATTAGATTCGTCATTTTCGTTATTGCCTCTTGCAATTGCTTAAAGAAATTGACTACACAATCACACAAGAGCCTTTGAAAATCGGGAATTGGTGATCTTACACGAGGGCTTTTTCACCACCAGCTGATTTCCTTATCAAGGTGATGAATTGTTGATGTGAATAATTATTTGAAGAAATTACATAATCATATTACTTATGAATTCTTTTATCTGTATGTTCTTTATTTAATTTATAATAGTGACTTTGATCCTCCATGATTACTTACAATTACTGTTTTTGTATGAGTTTTAACTCTTTTATTTGGCTAACATAATTTAAATGATCCTTGAAAGGAGAATTGAGTGAACAAATCATGCGAATGGCCTCAATCTTGCACTGCTTTATTTGGTCATCAATGAGCTTCTATCTTTATGATCTTCATCCAGTTGTTACAATGCTGTTTTTGTATAATCACTGTATTTGTCATTTTGTTGATTACTGCTTCATAAGTTTTAGCTTCTATATGTTCCTGAAATTGCCAAGGGTGCTAATTGAATTGTATACATTCGCGTAAAGAAACTAAGGTAAAAGCACAATTGTTTGCATATGCCTACGTGATTACGATCACTTCAAAGATATGGGGTCTGTGTTTATTTTCCTACCTTTAAAGTGCTTCTCTTGTTCTGTATTTGAATTTTGAGCTTATAAAGAATAAGTTACCAACTGCAGTAAAGTTTGTAGTTGTTAGTATAAATAAACTTGCATTGGTTTTGCACGATGCAAAAAGATCTTATTGCACCCAGAAAAAACAGTGGTTGCAACATGAAAATTTTCAATTGTACTTATTTTTTAACAAGGGTATGATTAATAAAGGGGCCACATGATGTTAAAGGGTATAGATCTGGTGATTTATGGCTCAATTTTCTGTATTCGATCACCTGGTTGCTACTTGATTATTAGAGCTAGAAATTCTAATTGACCATGAAATTGGGATAATTGTCATATTAAGTTGGTCACTGTTACATCTTCAGAAAAGCTTTTAGTTTAAAAGGACATGATTTATTGGATCATTTCTTGTTTGGGTTATTATTAGTACTAGTATAGACTTCCCTTGTTGAATACATGATGCTTCCTCTTTGGCTTGACTAAAATCTGCAATTTAAAGAAGCCAAATCACATGTTACTAGATTCATGATTAATAACTTTTTATCATCATAAAGGTGGAATGCATCTGATGATCGCATCTACTAGAAAGAATTGGGGGGTTATTATTTACTTATTTCTTTAAAAGCACTTATTTTGGGAAAATTTACTTTGTAAACTTCTTGTATCAGTTTGAAAAAGGAATGGAGGAACAGTTTATACTGAGAGTGCCACCATCTGTCGCCGAGCGTATAGAACGTCTTTTAAAGGAGAATGCTTCAGACGACCAGTCACTTGATTTGTCATTCTCTGGTAAGATCAAACCTAGATATTTGCCTTTTTCACTTTTCTTATTGTTCATTATAGAATTTTATTTACCTTTAATTTGGTTACTTGTTTATTTATTAATGCAGAAGATGGGAGAAATGGCACATTTGTTATAGGGGATGACCATTTTCCTGCATCTTTATTGGACCTTCCTTGCATCGAGGAGTCTTATAAGACTTACGATGATGGTGTTCTGATAAAAACTGCAGATGTTGGCCAAGTAGGCTTTGTTTCGTATGCATGTTCCAAGTAAATATGGTTATTGTTTATTTTAGGCCAATGATGTGTGTGTTTATGTGACAGATGATTGTGGTGAGAGAGGAGGGTGACCCTGCTCCAGATGTGGTGGAGTACCGCCATGGCCTTACCCCACCAATGAGAGATGCTAGAAGGCGAAGATTTCGCAGGGAGCCTGATTTAAATGTATGTTTCCCCCCTCATCCTTAACCCTATTTTGTTAAACCTTAATCTACAAGTGGTAAAATGGGTGGGTTGAGTAATGGGCCACAATGGTTAAACCTAAACACTTAAAGTCCCTTACTTTTTAGTTTAGTATAAATAAATAGTGTCTCAAATATGATTACAAATACTATACTCTCCTAATAATAATTTAATTTTTGGAATGACATAACTTAGGAAGCTTTATGCAAAAAAAAAAAAAAAACAAAGAAAGAAAGAAATAAAAAAAAAACAAAGAGGGTTTATTACACAAACATATAACAACTTTTAACATTTTTTTGATTGTATGTAACAAACTATATTTTAACAATTTGATCTAACAAACTTTTATTTCGTTGCCATTTGAGGTTATTGATACGTTGTTACCGGGAAAAACGATTGCCACTTCACCTTTTTTTACCAGTTTAGCATGTAAAAAAAGCGGTGCAATGTGACCTTTCCCTCGGTTCTAGCAGCATTAAATGGTAAAAAGTTAGTTCATTGCTAACGATGTCAAAAGTCAAAACATTAAAGTTTGTTTAATTTTGGTGCAACAAACCCTTAAAAATACTCTTTCGGGTGACCTTCAACCTCTTTGAGATGCCCGACCCATTTGACACGTGTCCCTTGAACACCTTTTGTTTTTGTTAATCTCATAGGAGAAGATTATTTTCTTTACGTGAACCCTTAAAATATACTTTTGGATGACTTTCAACCTCTTTGACATGTCGGACCCATTTGAAATCTTTCCCTTTTAGTTTTTCTTTTGTTATTCTGGATATGTAAAAGGGGCATTTGCGAGCTGATCATGATATTGATATAATGGCCATCCATTTGCAGCCTGAACTTGTTCGGCGAGTAGAGAAAGACCTACTGAACATCATGAATGGTGGGACTGCTGAACATGTTGATATCCTTTAATGTTCATAGATTTACTTAATTTTCCACTTGTTGCATATTGATAAAAATAAATGGATTTTTAGTGAAATGCTTAAGATCTGGGGTTGTCAGGTCAAAGCCATAATCCCTGAAGGCTGAATCTGCTCTACATATGGTGTCAATGCACCCTAGTTTTTTTCTCTTTTACATCTAGTTGGGTTTTTACATTGATCAATGCAAGGGTATTTTTGTCTTTTCAAAAACGTCAGGGGCATTTTCGACATTAAACATGTTTTTCGACCTATTTTGGTACATACTAAATTGGATGCATACTCTATTTGCTTTTTATACTATTACAGTAATAAAAACACTTAGGTTACTTTCAATCCTCGTTCCCTTTTAGTTATTGTTCTTTTATACTAGCATTTGACATGTTAGAGATAAAACATTTGTTCTCAAATTGGCGTATTCCTTAACATGCGTTTTACATATGGAAATGTATGAGCAAGAGGAAGTTGGTGATGAGAGTACTCGCAACCCTAGGAAAAAAGCGCCACCAGCACCAGCTGCAAAACCAGGTATTTCAGGGGCTGGAACTAATGCCAGAGAGCCTGAACGAAGCGATACCGATGAGTCAGACGATTCAATGTAACATTTCATCACTAGAGACATGTTGGTTTGTATTGCAATCTTGTCTTCTGCGTTGTATTTACTTGGTACTTTCGGATTCAAGTCTTCGTGTTAATAAGGTTTGTGATCTTGATATTAATTGGTCATCTTGCAGAAGCCAAGAGGCATGTGACTCTTGAGTTAGGGGTCTTTGAACCCAAGTGTTGAGTATCAGGGTCAAGTTTTAGTGTTATCTAACCTGATGCTTTTTATATACGAAGGGTGATCATCACATATTTTTATAAATATGTTAAAAGGTACAATCAATTGTATAATCATGTATATTATAGTATATGAAATCAAAGGCAATTAAAAAATATATTTGTCAAATTGGAAATTTTGTGAGAAATAATCAGATTTCAATTAAAATTACCCTATTATTACTACGGAAGGGATATGAACAGTAATGTTCAAACTCTTTTTGTGTTTGTACTATTTGAAACAATTGTCACAGTAATAAACTATTAAAATAGCACTTGGTACACATTCTTCATCTAGCCTTTTTGTGTTCAAAAGAGGAGAAGAAAATAAAGAGAGAGATCAGAATATATGTATGATAGTTGATGATTTATATAATGAGGATGATACGTTATAGTTGAAGAATTGTAGTAGAAAAGTAACAAGAGTACTGATAATGAAAGCTAAAAAGTTAAAAACTATATATGGCATACAATAATGATTAAACTATACAAGCAATTAAGTATAACAACATACTTAATTGTTTGATTCAACAGAAAGCAGCTCTTTTGGAAACAAGAAGTGTCTTTTTAGGTGTTGTTTTGCACTCCGATCCGAAGAACAAAATGGTATCTTCTTTCGTTATCAAGAAATAAGTAAAGAATGCAGCGTATCTACATATAACTAACTTCTCACTGTTGCATGGCGTGCGACAAAAGATTCGACTAACGGGTTCACCAGATGAGGCGCTTCATCCTGCACACATGCAAGGAGAGATCATCAACCCAACTATGAGTATGAATTTATGCAGTGTTACATGACCCTAATCAACCCGCCCATTTTGCCAGCATTAGATACCAAGATCCTAATATCGTAAAAAGTTAAGGATTTAAGGATATACGTACATCGGTTCACTTCTATTGTGTGAGTATCGAGCCTAATTAATCTGTGAGTAGTTACCTAAATTACCTTCTATCTTAGAAAGTAAATTATAGTTCTAGGTTTAACTTAAAATTTCTAATTTCAGGCATATTCTGCCAAAACCCTTATACGAGTATGATATTAGGATCCCCTTAAAACATCAGTTAAGAACAACAATGATGATAGTGGAGGTGGTGGTAATAGTGACCTGAGGGCAGTGACCAACACCAGGTAGGGTTATAAAATCTTCAACCGTGTCAAATTTACCATAAGCTCTTCCAAGTTCAATGGGTTCCCAAGGATCTTTATCGCCCCACACTACCAGCACAGGACACTGCACAGGTATAAGCATCATCAATTTTTATTTAATCGTATCCAAATTACAAAAGGGGGTGGGAGTATACAAAGATCCAACCTTTACTTGAGGCAGTAGTTCTTCAGGAAGCGGGCCCTCAGAATAACAAATAAACTCAAGAAACACATCGGCTGCACCAGGCTCAAGCCCAGGGCGAAGGATTGCGTCAACTAGTTCATCAGTTACTTGTGAGGTATCATGGTAACACTGCATGAAATCATACTAATAATTAAACACACTATTCAGAGTTACAAATAGTATAATTGTGTTAGGATTCGACACACACATATACATACATACCTGACAAAGTATGTTCTTAACTGACTCTTTTGTGGCAACAGTTTGAAAGAAGAATTTTCCCACAGGGGTATTCCTGAAATAGATGTTTACAACTTCAAATAATCGAGTAAAGAAACACAAACGAGGTTCTGATCTGAAAATATACCTCAATAAGTTCTGGAAGGATCTAATCAAGGGTCTTCCAAACCATGGTTGTTTTGTTATATGAAGCATACGAAGAGAGATGTTTAAAACCATGACCCCCTTACAGATGCTTGGATCCGACACTGCTGCCTGAAGACCAACAAGTCCTGTTAAAAGCACCAAAATAATCTTAGGTCTGATGTTTGGAAGTACTATTTTAGAATCAGATATTCAGCTGTAATACTGACCTCCAATTGAATTGCAAATAAAGAATGCCCCATCTTTAACTACGTCTGTACAAAAATCGTTCACTTGAGAACCCCATGTCTCAAATGTATAAAAAGGATCATCTCCAAGCTCACGGGGATTCGGCTTGTCAGAATAACCATAACCAATAAGATCAATTGCAAATACCCTATGTGATTCTGCAAGAACCGGGATGTTTTTCCTCCAATGGTCACTGTCCAAAAGAAAATTTACAACTGAGTAGCCATCATATGAGTTTGTTCTTGAAGCAACGAAGAACTCAAAAGCAGGTTTCAACTTCATAAAACATTCCAAAAATGGCATAATGCAAGAATGTTAAAGTTGTAAAACAATCACATGATTATCGACATCAAGAAACGGTTACTGAAACTAGATTTGATTAGTGATATAATGCAGTTAATACCTATATTACATAGTTGATGAGAAGCAAAATATGAATTGATGATGGACCTGTTTGCTCCGAATCCATGAACCAAAATCAATGCAGGGCCACTGTTTCCAGCACATTGATACCGAATCGAATAGCCTTTCCAATTCCACATGCTACAACAAAAACAAAATCAACTTATTTTAGGGTATGAATGTAGGTATTTAGATCAAAACCAGATTAGCAAATTATATGATCAGATTTTGAATAATCCAAACCAGAGCAACAAGAACATACATTTCTTTACTGGCGAACACACACTCTCTACTCTATACTTACTCTACTCCTAAAATCACTAAACCCAACACAAAACCATCTGGCTAGACACTATACCACTTACCACCGTGATTAGCAAATTATATAATCTGATTTGTATTTTGTAATCAATATCACCATAGATTTCTAAATAACTGATATCAAGTTCACTGAAATCCTATTGTCCAATCAATTAATTATTGCCATAGATAATATACAGTTGTTAATACTTATTAGGGATCAGACGTAGTTAATCGACCAAGATGAACACATACAGATAGCGAATTAGTTTATCACAACACGAACAAGGTAATCCAAAACCCTAATTGGTAATACCGTGATTCAACTTTAACATTGGGGCTGATTGGTTTGACGGCTTCAACTGAAGAGCTATCAATCGAGCACGACGTAATTGATATCGTTCTTCTCGGTTTTGAAGTAATCAAATTCGAAGTAAGCCATGACTTCCTGAAGAGGGGTGATGTTGAAGATGAAAGCTTGTGGTTGTGGGTGAGTTTGGGGAATCCGAGTGTGGAAGAAGTGGTGGTCGCCATTGATGGAGCTCTGTGTGCACTTCACTGTGTGTTCGCCATTGATTATTGAGCGTTTGGAAGCTTCAAAAGCTTTGGAGCCACAGAGTCTTCAAATGCCAGCAAGTTTGCCACGTCGCCTTAAAAGGATCCACTCTTCTTTGATCGGATGGGCCCACATGATGAACTTATCCACGTAGATTTTAACACTTTAAACGAACTGATATTACCTCTATCATACTCCACCAAATCTACATCAAGTCGATCAAGTCGTCATAAATAGACTCGCACTCTTAACCTTAATGAAAACCTCACTACTCTAACTCTTAGTTATTGTACGTTTGATCTTGCTTTTAGTGAATTGGAAGAAAGAGAGCATGATCTTGTTTTTAGTGAGTTGGAAGAAAGAGAGCAACGAAGTGGAGAAGAGAGGGTGACGAAGAATGTATCAAACGATTGTTTTTGTTGTATGTGAGTGGAGCAGGATAGTGGGTGAGCAGGGCATTGCCACATAACTTGTTCATGTGTTCACACCATTAGACCATCTTTAATACGTGCTTTTCATACTTCAAAAATAATCACGTGAACATTTATTAAGTTTTTCACCATTGGAGATGTGTTTCTGAGGCGCTAGCTCTTTCATGTGAACTCCCGTAAATGAATTGGTGTGAGGCCCCGTGTATTATATTAGAGAGAAAAGAAATGAGTACGTAAAAATAAAAGGATGGTTGTGACTTGTGAGGTGATAAATGTTTTTTTTTTATTGAAGGGTTATTTTAAGATCTCAAAGAATGTGTTTTTTAATGTATCAGCCGACTAGACACGTTTTTAATTATTTTTAATGCTTCTTATATGTGATACTCTTATGGATAGTATTATTGCAAATTGAAACTAAGCACATTCAAGTTGCGTGCGTGAGTTAACATGTGGATAGCAACTTGTAGGTGTTAAAAAGAGTTCGATATTTTAAATTTAACTATAAACTGTACCCTACATACTAGAAAACATTCAAGAGTTCTTCATGTTGCAATTTTAATCATACGATTACTCAAGAATGAAGTATCCTCCTTTCCAAATTGCTTACAGGTTCTGTGTATTATGATCAAGATTTAATCATGCATGAATTGAAAACCCTAATTTGAATGAAGCACACTACAAGCTACAGTTGATTATTCTTTTGTGTGACAATACTAACAAGTTAGAAACAGTCATGAGCATAAATTATCAACACAATAACAAGAAAACACTTAAATATTCATACACAAGTACAAGATTAAGTGATCACCCCTTGTTAAGAGTATCAAACCCTAGGAACTATGATCTAGCAACTCATGTTCAATAAACCATTAATAAAAGGCAATAAATCCAAATAGATATTAATGTTTGATAGTAGGTGGAAGAATAAACCTAGTGTCTTGTAGAAAATAAAACTGGTTTTTGGTCCTCAAACTTCATGGGCTACATGTGGTTCCATCAATGATATCGTTTATTGCCAAAATACCAATCGCCATGCCTAACAGGCGATCAGAAAGATCTTTGCGTTCTATGTAATAAATTAATACGTTGGAGTGTTCATAGAATCATAAAAAGTAACCTCATGATTAGCGAACAATGGTTTATCACAAGAAAAGATCAATCATCCGGACCTAACACACATGGTTTATTACAAAAGAAACACAATCATCCACACTGCTATAGTCTCAAACAAGTTACCACTTCAATACTCTTCATCCTCACCTTCATCATCCACTCCTTCAGCGCCAACTTCCTCGTAATCTTTCTCCAGAGCTGCAAGATCTTCACGGGCTTCTGAGAACTCACCTTCCTCCATTCCTTCGCCAACATACCAGTGAACAAATGCCCTCTTTGCATACATCAAGTCAAACTTATGGTCAATGCGTGAAAACACCTCGGCAACTGCTGTGTTGTTGCTGATCATGCAAACTGCTCTTTGAACCTTTGCAAGATCCCCACCTGGTACGACTGATGGTGCTTGATAATTGATCCCGCACTTGAATCCAGTTGGGCACCTGTTATTGAACCAACATATCAACATCAGATCCCAAATTCATCACCCAATGTAATTTTTTCAATTTAATATTCACAATTTATAATTAAAAAAAAGGTTAGTTAACAATAAAAACCAATCAAATTTATAACTGATCTAGATGCTATCATGTAGAGGAGACAATTTTGACCCATTTAATTATGAATGGGTCAATTAGGGTTATGTTATATCTCTAATTGATCAAAGTGGTAAAAATGAAATTCAGTTATGTTAACTAATGGGTCAAACAGGTAAATTTGAAAATATTAGTTTAGATGTGGAATGACAGAAAGTCGCCTAATATGTACTTTTAATACATAAAACTCCTAAAAGTGATCATTTAAAAATTATAATAATATTGAAATATATACCCCCGGTCCCAAAATAACTGTCCACAAACAAATAAAAAACACAATATAAAATATTTTAATGCAGATTTTAGTTTGGCATAATACCAATTACCCTTAATGCATTTAAAGTATCAATTGATTCATAGAACTTGCAAGATTTATAATAAGAGTAATGAGTAAATATGGGTAAATGGTTCTGAAAGTGGACAACTATTTTGGAACAAATTAAAATACAACGGTTAACCAACAACTTTGGGAACGAGGGAGTTGATATTTGTTCATAATTGACTCGCTCTTTATTTACAAAAAAGTATTAATTTCTTTTGGATAACCCGACCTGACGTGTAAAAAACCAATATTGACCCATTACCAAACCCAACCAATTTGCCACATCTACTCTCACAGTTCCTTACCAATCAACAAACTGCACGGTGCGTTTGGTTTTGATTGTGGCAACAGCAGCATTAACATCTTTAGGAACAACATCTCCACGGAACATCAAACAACAAGCCATATACTTTCCATGCCTAGGATCACACTTGGCCATCATGCTGGCAGGCTCAAACACTGAATTTGTGATTTCAGGAACCGAGAGCTGCTCATGGTAAGCTTTTTCAACAGATATCACAGGTGCATATGAGGAAAGCATGAAATGGATACGAGGGTATGGAACAAGGTTGGTCTGGAACTCGGTGATATCAACATTAATGGCTCCATCAAAACGGAGGGAAGTTGTCAAAGATGATATGACCTGAGAGATCAATCGATTCAAGTTGGTGTAAGTAGGTCTTTCAATGTCTAGTGATCTCCTGCAGATGTCATAAATGGCTTCATTATCCAAAAGGACTGCCACATCAGTGTGTTCAAGTAGAGCATGTGTAGAAAGAACACTGTTGTAGGGTTCCACGACTGCAGTTGAGACCTACACAAAACAAAGAATTGATAATCTTAAACAAAATAATAGTTTTAAGAACCTTAAGTCAGACACAAAGTAAATCAGGTCAGCAATTTGTTGGCCCAACCCGTTTGATCCATTATCCAATCTGCCCAACCCATCCATTTTGTCACATAGATTATTAAGTAAAGCGATTCACTTCAAATCAGGTTCCATATACATAAGTAATTTTGTATAACAATAAAATCCCTTTCAACAAAATTTAGTATTTCTATTGTTTGTTATCCATTTCTCTCCGCGACTAGAAAAAAATCAAACCAAGTTTAATAACTGCAAATTCTCTCATATGATTAGAGCACACATCTAGATCATAATGCATATGTAGGTACCTGAGGAGAAGGATAGATGGTGAACCCTAGCTTTGACTTCTTTCCATAGTCAACAGACAAGCGTTCCAACAACAAGGACCCAAGACCAGAACCAGTCCCTCCACCAACAGCATTGAATGCCAAAAACCCTTGCAATCCAGTGCAGTTATCTGCTAACTTCCTTACTCGATCAAGGCATAGATCAACAATCTCCTTTCCCACTGAAAAATACAAAGATTTTCCGTTATTTTTTTTCTAGCTGGATAAATATAGCAGAAAATTCGAAGAATACCTGTGTAGTGCCCTCTTGCAAAGTTATTAGCAGCATCTTCCTTTCCTGAAATAAGCTGCTCAGGGTGAAAGAGTTGGCGATACGTCCCAGTCCTGACTTCATCAATGACAGTCGGTTCAAGATCAACAAACACCGCTCTTGGAACATGCTTTCCAGCACCAGTTTCGCTAAAGAACGTATTAAATGCATCATCTCCAACACCAAGTGTGGTGTCGCTGCAAGAAAAAACAAAGTAATAAATAATTATTAGTTGAAAATAACATCTGCATAATAGTGCATACTCAACCATAGAAAAAGGAAGTTTTGCATAAAGTCAGTCTTCTAATAATCAAATCTGATCCCCAGATCACAACTCATGTATCAAGGATTGTCGTGCCTTCATTCTTTGAATTATGACTTGTAGCAAAACTGTTAACATCCACTATCACACTTTGTCTTAAATCTATAACTTACCAGTAAGTTTTCCAAATACAGACTTAGTTAACAAGAAACCTCTATGAAATTATCTCTACTAAAGAATTATGCAAAAATCCATCTCAGATTCAGAGTAAATCAAGAGCTAAACTGTAAACAAATCTCATGAATCAGCAAACACAAGAAGACCGAAAACGTAACTGCATTACAAACAGTCAACCAAAGAAGTCTACAAGAAAGTCAACCACAATTCAACCACAGATCCCTAACCGATCTACCTAATACTATCCAAATCATATCCCTCAGTAGACACAAACACACATAATATCCAAAATCACGGTTCAGTCATCACCCGAATCAACATGAAACATGAGATCCCTAGTTCGAATCACTTCAAACGCCTCTAACCAGTCAATTATCCGTCTCCAGTAGCGTAAAAACCCTAAAACACATCCCCTAACGATCACATTACCACGAGTTCAGATCCAGCAAGTTATACACAAACAAAAGTTGAAATCAACAAGCGAAAACAAATCATGATCCATATAGCACTAGAAAAGTAGAAAATAGAAACAAACAACAACCTAAAACGAAAACAGAACGAAATCAGCTAACAGATACGATAGAAACATCATACAAAACTGTAAATGCGTTCGACTAAGCAACACAAACATCAAATTCATCCAAAACCTAAATCAAACCGATTCAAACACACAGATACACTCAAATAGAACAAATGATTACGAAGAAGAAGAATATCATAGGAAACCTAGGCATCATGCCATCGGGCTGAATGCCATGCTCGAGGCAGTAAAGCTCCCAGCATGAGTTTCCAACTTGAATTCCAGCTTGACCGATGTGAATGCTGATGATCTCCCTCATCTCTGTGAGTGATTCAGTTGAGTAGATCTACGATCTGTATACTGTCGGTAGAATTGGTGATCTGTGGAGGAAGATGAAAATATCAGAAATATAGTCGATATGATATTATGATTCGATAGCAAGTGTGGCTCCACACACTCCCGCCAGCCTTGCACCCGGCCCCAGCCGGCCTATTTAAATTTACCATTTTGTCCCTCCTTTCAAATAAAATACAAATGAAGCCTTTAGAGCATTCACAACTCATTTTTCATTTTAATCCATATAATTACACTAAAAATCATTAGTTTTTCTTTTTCATTTTCAACTTTATCATTACTTTTTCTCTCACGTTCACTCACAAGCACTTAAAATATATTAAAAATATTATAGGGTTTTGAACAGTGTTTCCCCAAAATACAGATTGAACAGTAAATTTCTCATATCCTTCACTTACAACCACTTATAACCATACCGTATAATATATGGAATACACTCACATAAATATAGGGAACGGGTTGTGAATGCTCTTAAGGCTATGATATGATCAATGTTTGTTGAACCGGACGTTTTACTAGTTTGGTGGTCGGATCGCTTTTTCAAAATTGAGGACCGTAAACAAAGTTTAAGGTAATTATAATTCAATATAGGTAATTTATGTGTGTATTTTTATAGTTATATATAAAACTTAATTATATTTTTATGTCCAACATATAAATTAATTGTTCAACACCTCGTTTTTACCAATTAAAATGAAAAAAACCGGTTCGACCCCGGTCCGACCACCAATCTAGGACAAACCGGCCGATCGAACCCCTCCAAAATGAATTGATGCGAACCGGTTCGACCACATCTCCGATTCGCGGTCGGACCGGCCGGTCCAATCCGGTCTTCACAACATTGATTATGATTATGATAATGATAATAATACTATTTTTAAAGACAAATGTGCGACCCTGTTTCGGATGATAGATCATAGGTGTTATCTTAATCGTGGCCACCTACCCGTGTCTCAGCCGGAATCGCACCCCTTTTAGGAGGAAACTCGTTACTGGAAAAACCTTATACTCTAGTTAAACCCAAAACCTCCACCATAATACTATTTAACCGTGAAAATTTAAAAATGAAAAACTTACGTGATGTCTCTGGTACCCTGTGACTATGAGAATACTCATACATCATTTTTTATGGGACTACCAGTTCATGATGAAGACAACATTCGACCATCATATGTTATGAGCACACCTCATTACACTAACTAGCATATACACAATCAATTCTTGGATTGTTCAATGGTTAATTAGCATTAGCATTAAGTTTTAAACCATTATCAAGGTAAAATCATGGCTTTTCTATTTTAATAGTTGCACCTCTATTGAGTAAACATTATATTAGCACGTGACGCATTAGAAATTTTAAATGTGAAGAAACATATATAAATAATTGTCAAATTCGTTATACTAAATACAAACTATATAGCAATGTAATATAAAAGACATGAATGCATCATTTTAGAATAGAATTTATAGCAGTGGTGGAGTTTGAACATCTCCGTAGGGGGGGCGGGGGCGAAATAAAATTTTTTTAGGGGGGGCGAACTCGATATTTATATAAAAATTTACACTATCGTGCCAAAAATTTACACTAACGGGCTAAAAATTAACACTACCGACGAAAAAAATAGGGGGGCGGCGGCCCCCCGGCTCTCACTATCCTCCGCCACTGATTTATAGATCCGTAACAAATGCTTGCTCCTCCGAATTTCTAAAATAAGAGTTTACAAATATAAACTAAAAAAAGTTGGTACAAAAAATATGTAGGAATGTAGGATTGAATACATCTAGTTGTATTGATTTTATCAAATTAACGCCTAAAAAACCTACAATGATTGCCTTCTTGAACTCTAGGAGTGTAGGATTGACATTCTCATGAAGAACCTCTATTGGCTCTATCCCTTGAACATACTCGTGTTGTCAGAGCTGTTAACGCCATAGTGACACCATAAATCAAGTTTTGCAGAGGTAGCGAAACCGATTTTTGTGTTGATATCATATTTTTACCTTCATGTCTGAACTCTTTTGGTTTCAACTTCTGAATGTTCATGAAGATGAACATCCTTGTGTTCTTAGCTTGACTTTCCAACCTAGCTTAGTGGTTATTTACAGCCTGTCACAGTGTATGAACCCTACAATCACTACCATTGTGCTGGGACTTTATAGTGGTCATTCGTATTTTATACGCTATGCATTAAAACGAAACCAGTTGAGGTAACTATCATTGATTCTAGATAGCTTATGAAAATACCAAAATCTGAATTGACAACTATGATTGACCGATTTTTATATCTGGTATGTTTATATTCCATTAGTATATGTGATCAAGAACTCCGTCCATTTGTTATGTAAATCAAATGTGAATTAAGACAACTTTTAGCTCGTGTTCTTCAATTGGTCGATTTCAAAAGGGTGTTTGGCAGGCCGAAAACTTTTAGAAGCGCTCATTCATGGACTTTGTCGTTAGCATCATACTCATATTGCAAGACATCTTCATCTAGAGCATCACAAGGAGGAAAGTTGTAGACTATCATGACTAATTTCTGATCTAACATGCATATTGATTCCCTTTTTTGTGTTTTTCTTATATACATTGTGTAATTTTGTGATTTTGGTTTTGTGAAGGCATGAATGTTTGTAAATCTGATGTGTTTTCTGTACATTACGTACTAACGAGGAACAGTGCAGCATTGATTTGGTTGTAAGAGTTCAAATATATTTTATTTTTGTTACACTTGTTTGACCCATTTGACCCGTTTATATATATTTTTTAATAAAAATATGCTGCAAATTCAAATTTCACAACCCCTTCGCCTCTTGAGTTCTTTCTGTCAACACAAGATGACAAGAACACAAAAGAACCTGATAAAAAATCCCATTCCCCTCAAAGATTAAATTAGAAAGCCAATATCACAATATGGATAATCAATCCTTCAAACTCACCATCTTCGCCATTTTTTTATCATTTCACACATTTTTCCACTGTAATCATTGCATCATTTTTTATCCTCAATTATTTGTACTTTCCATACATGGTTTTGTTAGGTTTATTGAATGGAGTGTACATGAAGATCTCAGGGTGTCAAATTAGAGCAATGATGCTAGAATAACTTGCAATACATTTGTTGAAGTTGTGTGCATGTGCTTTAGATTTGATACCAATTTGGTCAAATTTGGAGCAATAGTGTTGTATTACCTGTACCTTATGTATTAAAAGTTATGCATTGTACATTTTTCAGATATCCGGAGGATTGAAGGCAATGGGAAGCATTGAAAGTGATTTAGAATGAGATTGTTGAATTTGGGTAGTTTATTTTTTTGGTTTGGAGTTTGTAGAAGTTGGTAACTTGTTTGCTCTTTTAAGAGGTTATAAAAACAGTCACTGATGTGTTGAAATGATCGTATTTATGTTAATGACGAAGGAGTAAATGCAGGGTGAAAATATAAATTCTTTATTAGTTCGATCTATTCCCAATATATTCCTTTATTCCATTACTCGTTATATTCTAGTCAATCCAATTGGTTCCGGGAACAGATCCAGTGGAGACGCAGTGGGGCCTGTAGCTCAGAGGATTAGAGCACGTGGCTACGAACCACGGTGTCGGGGGTTCGAATCCCTCCTCGCCCACAACCGGCCCAAAAGGGAAGGGCCTTTCCCTCTGGGGGTAGGAAAATCATGATCGGGATAGCGGACCAAAAGCTATGGAACTTGGGTGTGGGTCTTTTGTTTGTTTTTGTATAACAAGCTCAATAACCATTTAAGGACACACGTGCATAACAAACTTAAGGTATAGTGTTGACAAGCAGCAGGAGAGAGACGACGATGGCAATGTGGGAGTCATAACAACATGCTCAACAACGAAAGTAAAGCATGAAAGATCTTTGTAACGACAGGCACAACATGTCTACCGGTGCTAGAGGTCGGAGGACCGCTTACCATGTGCTTAGAGGGCCGGAGGACCAGAAAGTTTATAGTTGGTTATTGTCTTGTTTAGGCATTTCGTGCCTTCTCTGCCGGCCTAAAGTCCAATCCAATAAAAATTTTGTTGCTCGGTGGGTATTCAAGTTGTTAGAACGTGAACAATAGCTGATGCGAGTAAGAGTTCGACTCATGTGACTAATAGTAAATAAAATTTGACCGTACTCCGCAAAAAATGGATATACGCCCCAAGTAATATGTTTACATTTCTCTAGTTCTCTACCTAGAACCCGGGTTCGAGACCTCCGCATGCTTTTTGGTGTTTCCCCCTCCCTTGCCACCATAAAAAAATATATATATAAAAAAAACTCATCCTCTAAGTACACAATATGTCAATTATGTTATAGGAATAGTTATACGAGCATACTAATAATTAATATATAGTTTTTTGTAACTAGTTAGTGCTAGTGCTATTGATTTTTTTATTATAAATTATTATCACTATTCCTACTTACTATTAACTAGGTTTGTTCGTCCGCGCGTTGCGCGAAGATTTTTAACATGATCTCAAATCCAAAATACTTACGGCTCTCGTTTTAATGTTACAAATGTGTTGTACCGGAAGTGTATGAATATAAAAATTTGCAATTGACAGCTAATATCCTTCAATTTGTAATTCATGTGATAAGTCGGTTTGGCTCATAACATTTTCAAGTCAATTCTTACCTCACCATCAAGGTTAAACGTTGCCTTCTTTAAGACTGGTTTGAATTTGCTTGTCAATTTAGCAATGCATTGTGAAAGGTTATGTAAGATGAAATGATTATATAATAGGTACAAATATTTGACTAAAAAGTCATATCCAACATCCAAAATCAAGAAACTATTTTTTAAAACCGAAATGCAAAACCTTCCATGTCTCCTTTCAACATCCATTAAAAATTCAACTGTTCCACAAACAGTTCATTCCGTTCTTTGACCGGTGCACCTAATTTTCCAACCTAAAGATGTAAAATAATGAATGTAATACTATAACTGAATGATACATATTTCAAATCAAAATAGAGAGACTTGCCGGTTACCACGCACAATTCAAAATAAAGATAAAGAGTCGGGTGCCTAAGTACTCAAAAAAGTGTGATTGCCAATTAATATGGTAAGCATATTGACTCACTTATTTTCTCTAAATCACTTTTAACCATTTAAATAAGCAACTTTTGCTTCTATTTTCGCAAGCTAAAGCATAAACAGGATAAAATTGCTATCAAACTTTCTGATCAAAAACCCAACAAAAAAATAGTAAATGAATGCCCCTAGATATTGTCATGGAGATCCCTTTCAAGAATCAATTGATCTTGAAGTGCATAAGGAAAAATCACAAAAATTGCAGGCTGAGTAGTAAGTTTTTGCCACCACAGTCCACAATCATCTACAGTTAGTTTTATGTAACTGAGCAATCAATTGTTGCCCCTGGAAAACAACATTATAAACATTAACAAAAAAACATATGAAAATTATAGATGCTAACATAGAGCAGGAATGCAAAATCAACAAACTTATATATAAAATAAAATGAAGGTTTAGTTTACAAATTACATTTGCTATGTACATGTTGTAACATTTTCAAAGTGAGTTTCTTAAAGATAACCTGCAATGTAAGACTATTTTAATAAGAAAATTTTAATGACGCAAATTGAATACCATTTGCATTAGTGTTGGCATCACTTCAGGATTCTTTGGTGTTCTATGTTCTAAATATGGCTCAAAACCCTTGTACCATTTGAAAAATACATGAAATTGACACTAATTGGACATATGCACATACAAAAGGAATTAGAAGAAAATGTACTTACATTTATCATACAAATAACGCGAGCTTTTGCTGATGTGTCAAACTCTTTATGTTAACAGAGTTCAGCCTTCTCAAGGAGGTGCCTAAACATTAAAGTAGCACATAATTCATGATTCATGAAATAGTTTTTGTTCTTCGTCAGTTGGTTATTTTGGCCGCGACTCAAAAAGACACTAAAACAGAACTTAATTACCTTCAAAGTCGTTCTACAATTTCATCTTTTTCAATGCATTAGCCAAGCAACATGGGTACATTGTCAAGCATAACATATCATGCCTAAAAAGAATAGAAGTCATGTATGTTAGATTGAGTATGAATAAATTCTACAAAGATTTGCACCAACTAATTACGCCTAAGTTCATTCGTTTGAACACATAGACTTTTTGTTGATTAAACATAACTATGTAACGTATGAAAACACAAATCATCTTTTAAACACAGAGATTGTTGGTGGTGAGTGATGACCATATGGTAATGACGTTTTTTTATCAAATTAAACGTTCGTGTAGTCATTTTTATTGATCAAATAGTTATATTTATGAAATGTTAATAAAATTACTATTTAAATAGAAAACTTTTGGTCACACTGTCCAAACATAGCAGTTAACCCTTACAAAAGATCACAACTTGGCCAATTAAAAGTTGCTGAAATATGATTGTTGGGTTAAAATAGTATAGTGTGTCGGAAATAATGCACATATTTTGCAAGTTCTATCACTATAGAATATCATCAACTCCCCAGCAGGAACAAAAAACTTGATGTACTCATCCGGTATAAACCACAAATGTCCCTACCCACTTATGACTCGGAACATGAATAATGTTTCTCTTTTCTAAACATTAATTTCCTTTTTCCTTTCTTTTTAATTAACATTTGAATTTCTCTAATTTTCATCATTTCCTTGTTGATACATCTAACATTGTCTTATAAATTATAGTGAGTATATTGGAGTTCTTCCCCTAAGATGTTGGTTGGGTAACGCCGTAACGGGTCAAAATGGGTTTAGCTCAAACCAGATTATAGTCAAAACAGGCCATTAATACCAGCAAAATCAATATATGTAGACTGTTTTAAAACACAATACTATGTTACTTAGCAGCTTCAAGCTCGCATACAACCTACTGCTTTGAATGCTCAGATAAGTGCACGTAACTAAAAAATAAGTGCCAATCAACAATTCAAAACGTAATTAAAATTCAACTCAATAACATCACTATACATATCTTGTTGGAGGAATCCAAATAAACAACGTCTAAAATCAATCTAATAACTTACTTAACCATATCAACAATGCCAAAACCAATATAATACTTTACTTAACCATTGTGTATGAATGTGATTATAAAGTTTCAAAAATATAACATATATGCATTATGCAAGAAATCTGAAATGTAATTATGATAAAGACCTCAAAATAGCCTAAACACCAAACATGAGCATTTATTGGAAAAGTGTGTTTCAACTCACATGCGTTTAGCTTTAGCCTCATATGATTTCATTTAAAAACAACCAAACTATGGAATTATTACAATAAACTACTTATCAACACATAAAATAGACCGACCTTACTCATTCATGAAAACCATACTTTTCACATCAATGGTCAAAATTAAAACCTATTTTCAAGATCAGAGCAATTCAAACTAACCCATAAAAAATTAAAAACCTTAAATTGTAGAGAGATGAAGAAGTAGAACAAATAGTACCTGAGAGAAAGCACTTGAACCCAAATTAAAAAAAGAAAAGTATAACAATCAGCTCTGTACAACACCATAGCAAGACCAATAGCATCGGAATCGCCATCTCCACCGCCAAAACCCTAGAAACCGCCATTGCATGAGCAACGCTGGTTGCGTCTTACAATGTAAATCGATTTAGCCTTTCTAGCCTTCGAAGCCGTTAAAATCGTCAACAATCTCACCACTGTGGCAGATGTGGGTTTTGTTGTTGAGGTCTTGACCAGTGGCGGTGTAGCGGCGCACCTGTTCGCGTATCCTTTCTCTCTATCTATTTCTTCTAGTTGACACAGAAGATGAAGGGTAAACAGGTAAACACATGTTGTTAAAGATGAAGGGTAAACCCATCAAAAGCAGGGGATCCGTAGATTTCAATATGAACGGCTCAGATTCTATAAAACACTATTCATTTCCTTGTCTTTTAATATAGAGTATAATAGAGAAATCCCCTACCACCTCACACGTGCCAACAAACGACATATTTGGCACCCATTTGCTGTCATAAACATGGACACACGTATCAATTTCTTTACGCCTTTGTGTTGGCAACATAATGCACTTTTTTTCTACCAAACCTATTTTTATTCTACATATGATTTTAATTGATAATACAATGTTGCATAAAATGACACATAAACAGGTTTTCGGTTAAAAATAACTAATTGTTATATATAAACACTTTAAACATTGTTATATATAATTTTTTTGTTTGTATCTACAAATTTCACGTCACTAAGTCTGGACTTGTGGACATTTTGAGGGAGTTAAATTTGATGACATGGACACAAATGGGGTTTCAAACATCATTACAAGATAATTAAAAGGCGCTCCAAACTCATAGGACTTCAAACTCTTAATGGATACCAAACACAACACTTTCTATATTGTTGCATTAATAGAGATTCTAAATATTATTTAATCACTACATTTGATTTAAAAATTCTTTGTTTTTTTTAACTATATAACATTTTAAGCAAACAACTACTACGCATAGCCTAATTAGGGTGGGAAAAATTAGTAGTACTCATATCTACTTGAAGGTAAAAAGAAGTAGTATTCATTATTAATGTGTTAAAGGTAGAAAATAAAAAATAAATATATCTGATATATTACTAATTACCAATTTTGCTATGTTTGATATGTTGTACAATATATTTAACAGGTTGTACTCACCTTTTGTTTTTTATTAATCCTTAACTTATTTCTTATCTTAATCCAATACTTTTTTACTTTTACAATTTGGACTCAATATTTATTTACTTTCAACTTCGGTATCCATACTTTTCATATTTTATAAAAATTTTCTTTTACGCTTCGGTTTAAATTTTACGAGTTAACTCACTATGTGGTTCAACGTTTTTACTATTATATTTTTTCCGTTTAGCGACCTCGTGGCAACGCGCTGGTTCTAGATCGACTTACTTATTGTTTTATATGTTTTACGTTTCGCCTACGTGGTTTAACATTTTTACATCTATTTATCGTTTGTTTTTATTTATTTTTACTACGAGTTTTTTAAATGTTAGTAATTAATGACAATGATGTGTAATTGCTACCAATTTACACTATTTTACGCTTTCGTTTCCAAACGTTTATCGTTTTGTGGTTCTTGATCCTCCTCAAGATCCACAGCTCTACCGCTAGTTCCTTCCGTAAAGAACTTAGCTTCTAATAAGTCAGTCTTCTTGGTACAAAACGAATAATATATATTATTTAAAGAAACGAATGGAAACGAATAATATATATTATTTAAAGAAACTAGTACAAAAAGGAACGGGGGCAATACCGTAGGAATCGGTACGAAGATCTTCTGCAACTGCAACAAATCACGAAAGATTTGATGCAACGGGCAACACATCATCGAATCCCTTGCCCTTTTTACTCTCCATCACATCATGATCATCATCCCTATTCTTCATACATTCAACCTTTCAACTCTTGTGTACACTCAATCATCCTACAGTTCTTCCTTCATCAATCATCTGTTGATCTCGAATGGCGGTGTACACTGTACACTGATCGACTCAATCGTCCTACTTCTTCCTTCGTCAATCGCCTGATCTCTTGCTTCTCCTCTTCTCCGACACACATTCCCGGTGACCTAATTTGTTGTTCTTGAATGCAAAGGGCGATTAGGTTTTTCTGTAATAACTATGCCAGGTAATTTCTATTTAATAGCCTAATTACGTTCAGACATGTTTTTCAGATGTTATCTCGTTCTTATTTTGAATATGTGGATTTATGAGTCTGATCAAGTCAACAAACCATACTCTGTTTAACATTGTTTATGATATTTTTTCATAACTGTTCTTGATTTCATGTTTTTTTTTTTTTTAATTTTTATATGTCTATTTATCCATTTACGTTATGAAATGCCAGGTAATTTCATTTTCACTGCTTGATTACATTCAGACATGAACTCCAGATGTTATTTCCTACAACAGAACATCATAGGCAGGCCGATGAGCCGATCGGTATATATATATATTGAATATATGAATTTATGAGTTTGATTAAGTCAAACTATGCTTTGTTTTATATTTTTTTATAGCATTTTTCATAGCTGCTCTTGACTTCATGTTTTTATTTGTTGATTGATTCATTGTTAATGCATCCATATTGGTTTAACAGAAACATTCATTCACCGTAAACATAGGCCATATGCCATTGCCATCATCGTTTGCTCACTTGTATCACTGTAAACATTTAAGATCTAGTAACTTTGTGAAGTTAAGAATTTTATTTTTCAGTTTCACATTTTTAATAGTTCAAAAGGCAATACATGAATGCTAATTTAAGTTTTCGTTCACCTAGGAGGAATTGGTTGCATCATTCGCATTGTAGTCACCACTTTGTCACTGGAGGTTTAGAAGGTAATCCTACGCTAGAGGTGGCAAAACAGGTAACGTGATCTAATCCCAAAGACCTACTCAATATCAAACGGAAAATACTTATTTAATATATGCTTTATCGCTTTTTTATCTATACTGTGAAGTTTTAGAAAGACTCGCTCAAGATTTGAATGCTATTTAAAGATTTGGTTCCCTATAGACAATGGAGGAATATGGTGCAGCAATCACACTCGAGTCACCAAATCAGTCAATGAAGGATTCCTCTGAAACAACTTTGGAAAATGCTAAAAGATCTCCACCAGGTGAAGGCGGATGTAGAATCAAGACACCTGCACTAGAGTTGGCAAAGCGGGCCGGGTCAAGACCCTTGCGTAACTTGTCAATACGGGTTCTGGTAAAAAATATTCATATTTTTAGTACTGATGATAAGGGTTGGGTTTTGTGGGCCTGCAACTATATCTCTGTTAATATTGTTTTTAATCATAACTACATGAACTATATTATCTAAACTGAATTCTTTAAGGTTAAAAACTGTTCTGGAAGTCTTATGCATATGGCTACAGTGGAAAAAAGAATTCCAACCATGTTATCTTTGACACAGGTTCGTGTAATGCTGTAATCTCAGCATCATTTAGTGTTCCTTTCATTTGGTTAATTTAATGATTCCCTGATGTAGGTAGATTCAAAGGGTTTGTAAGAACCAAGGAGGTAAACGTACACTAGATACAATGGAGTAACCAGGGAACCACTTCTGGCAGAACTACACAGATCTTAGCCATTATCGAATGAGATAAGTATCTCTATACTTGGTATTTATCTATCTATCAGATTAAGTAATAATCCTATTAACCTTTTTTTTATAATGAATCACATGTGTCTCTTATGTTTTGTTTGGTGGCTAACATTGGTTGAATTATTCCATTGCAGTTTTCCAGCTTTATCATGTGAGTTTGCATCCATGGGCGCGAGTGATGTTTTGGGAACCACAAGTTTGTTTTCTTTAATGGCTTATTTGATTATGTACTCATTGTTTTGGGAACCACAAGTTTGTTTTCTTTAATGGCTTATTTGATTATGTACTCATATGATCCCTACTTTATATGTTTGTTGTTCTGAAGCTAACTCATTAAAAATATCTGGTTCCCCTAGGAGGAATTGGTAAATGCTAATTTTATTTTTCACTTTCACATATTTCTTAATTCGCAAATCAATTACTAAATGTTAATTTAAGATCTTGTTCCCCTAGGAGGAATTGGTTGCATCAATCGCATTGGAGTCACCACTTTGTCATTGGAGGTTCAGAAGGTAATCCTACGCTAGAGGTGGCAAAACAGGTAACGTGATCTAATCTCAAAGACCTACTCAATATCACACGGAAAGTACTTATTTAATATATGCTTTATCGCTTTCTTATCTATACTATGAAGTTTTAGAAAGGCTCGCTCAATATTTGAATGTTATTTCAAGATTTGGTTCCCTGTAGACAATGGAGGAATCTGGTACAGCAATCACACTCGGGTCACCAAATCAGTCAATGAAGGATTCATGTGAAACAACTTTGGAAAAAGCTAAAAGATCTGCATCACGTGAAGTCGGATGTAGAATCAAGAAACCTCCACTAGAGGTGGCAAAGCGGGCCGGGTCAAGACCCTTTCGTAACTTGTCAATACGGGTTCCGGTAAAAATATGCATTTTTTTAGTACTGATGATAAGGGTTGGGTTTTGTGGGCCTGCAACTATATCTCTGTTAATATTGTTTTTAATCATAATTACGTGAACTATAGTATCTGAATTGAATTCTTTTTGGTAAAAAACTGTTCTGGAGGTCTAATGCATATGGCTACAGTTGGAAAAAGAATTCCAACCATGTTATCTTCGACACAGGTTACTGTAATGCTTTACTCTCAGCATCATTTAGTGTTCCTTTCATTTGATTCTTTTAATGCTTCCCTCATGGATGTAGATTCAAAAGGTTTGTAAGAGTCTAGAAGACTTGCACCTAGTGAAGATGTAGGTAGATTCTATGGATTTGTAAGAACCAAGGAGGTAAACGTACACTAGATACAATGGAGTAACCAGGGAACCAATTCTGTAGAACTACACAGAGTTTATTCATTATCGAATGAGATAAGTATCTGTATACTTGGTATTAATATATCTATCATCTTAAGTAATAATCATTTTAATCTTTTTTTATTTATAATGAATCACATGTGTCTCTTCTGTTTTGGTTGGTGGCTAACATTGGTTAAATTATTCCATTGCAGTTTTCCAGCTTTATCCTGTGAGTTTGCATCCATGGGAGCGAGTGATGTTTTGAGAACCACAAGTTTGTTTTCTTTAATGGCTTATTTGATTATGTACTCATATGATCTCTACTTTACATTTTTGTTGTTCTCAAGCTAGCTCATTAAAAATATTTTTTTTTTGAAATACTATTAAGATCCGGTTGCTTGGTGAAGGTAAGAATTTTATTTTTTCTGTTTCACATATTTCTTAAATCAAAAAGCCATTAATGAATGCTAATTTAAGATTTGGTTCCCGTAGGAGGAATTGGTTGCATCAATCGCATTGGAGTCACCACTTTGTCATTGGAGGTTCAGAAGGTAATCCTACGCTAAAGGTGGCAAAACAGGTAACGTGATCTAATCTCAAAGACCTACTCAATATCACACGGAAAATACTTATTTAATATATGCTTTATCGCTTTCTTATTTATACTTTGAAGTTTTAGAAAGACTCGCTCAATATTTGAATGCTATTTCAAGATTTGGTTCACTGTAGACAATGGATGAATCTGGTGCAGTAATCACACTCGGGTCACCAAATCAGTCAATGAAGGATTCATCTGAACCAACTTTGGATCATGCTAAAAGACCTGCATCACGTGAAGTCGGATGTAGAATAAAGAAACCTCCACTAGAGGTGGCAACGCGAGCCGGGTCAAGACCCTTGCGTAACTTGTCAATACGGGTTCTCGTAAAAAATATGCATATTTTTAGTACTGATGATAAGGGTTGGGTTTTTTGGGCCTGCAACAATTTCTCTGTTAATATTGTTTTTAATTACATGAACTATATTATCTGAACTGAATTCTTTAAGGTAAAAAACTGTTCTGGAGGTCTTATGCAGTGGCTGCAGTGGGAAAAAGAATTCCAACCATGTTATCTTTGACACAGGTTCGTGTAATGCTATACTCTCAGCATCATTTAGTGTTCCATTCATTTGATTATTTTAATGCTTCCCTCATGGATGTAGATTCAAAGGGTTTGTAAGAGTCTAGAAGACTTGCACCTAGTGAAGATGTAGGTAGATTCAATGGATTTGCAAGAACCAAGGAGGTAAACATACACTAAATACAATGGAGTAACCAGGGAACCACTTCTGGTAGAACTACACAGATCTTAGTCATTATCGAATGAGATAAGTATCTCTATACTTGGTATCAATATATCTATCATCTTAAGTAATAATCATTTTAATCTTTTATTATTTATAATGAATCACATGTGTCTCTTATGTTTTGTTTGGTGGCTAACATTGGTTGAATTATTCCATTGCAGTTTTCCAGCTTATCCTGTGAGTTTGCATCCATGGGAGCTAGTGATGTTTTGGGAACCACAAGTTTGTTTTCTTTAATGGCTTATTTGATTATGTACTCATATGATCTCTACTTTACATTTTTGTTGTTGTAAAGCTAACTCATTAAAAATATATTTTCATTTTGAAATACTTTTAAGATCCGGTAGCTTGGTGAAGGTAAGAATTTTATTTTTCAGTTTCACATATTTCTTAATTCAAAAAGCAATTACTCAATGCTAATTTAAGATCTGGTTTCCCTAGGAGGAATTGGTTGCATCAATCGCATTGGAGTCACCACTTTGTCATTGGAGGTTCAGAAGGTAATCCTACGCTAGAGGTGGCAAAACAGGTAACGTGATCTAATCTCAAAGACCTACTCAATATCACACGGAAAGTACTTATTTAATATATGCTTTATCGCTTTCTTATCTATACTGTGAAGTTTTAGAAAGGCTCGCTCAATATTTGAATGTTATTTCAAGATTTGGTTCCCTGTAGACAATGGAGGAATCTGGTGCAGCAATCACACTCGGGTCACCAAATCAGTCAATGAAGGATTCATGTGAAACAACTTTGGAAAAAGCTAAAAGATCTGCATCACGTGTAGTCGGATGTAGAATCAAGAAACCTCCACTAGAGGTGGCAAAGCGAGCCGGGTCAAGACCCTTGCGTAACTTGTCAATACGGGTTCCGGTAAAAATATGCATATTTTTAGTACTGATGATAAGGGTTGGGTTTTGTGGGCCTGCAACTATATCTCTGTTAATATTGTTTTTAATCATAAATACGTGAACTATAGTATCTGAATTGAATTCTTTTTGGTAAAAAACTGTTCTGGAGGTCTAATGCATATGGCTACAGTTGGAAAAAGAATTCCAACCATGTTATCTTCGACACAGGTTACTGTAATGCTTTACTCTCAGCATCATTTAGTGTTCCTTTCATTTGATTCTTTTAATGCTTCCCTCATGGATGTAGATTCAAAAGGTTTGTAAGAGTCTAGAAGACTTGCACTGTGAAGATGTAGGTAGATTCTATGGATTTGTAAGAACCAAGGAGGTAAACGTACACTAGATACAATGGAGTAACGAGGGAACCAATTCTGTAGAACTACACAGAGTTTATTCATTATCGAATGAGATAAGTATCTGTATACTTGGTATTAATATATCTATCATCTTAAGTAATAATCATTTTAATCTTTTATTATTTATAATGAATAACATGTGTCTCTTCTGTTTTGGTTGGTGGCTAACATTGGTTAAATTATTCCATTGCAGTTTTCCAGCTTTATCCTGTGAGTTTGCATCCATGGGAGCGAGTGATGTTTTGAGAACCACATGTTTGTTTTCTTTAATGGCTTATTTGATTATGTACTCATATGATCTCTACTTTACATTTTTGTTGTTCTCAAGCTAGCTCATTAAAATATATTTTTTTTGAAATACTATTAAGATCCGGTTGCTTGGTGTAGGTAAGAATTTTATTTTTTCTCTTTCACATATTTCTTAAATCAAAAAGCCATTAATGAATGCTAATTTAAGATTTGGTTCCCGTAGGAGGAATTGGTTGCATCAATCGCATTGGAGTCACCACTTTGTCATTGGAGGTTCAGAAGGTAATCCTACGCTAAAGGTGGCAAAACAGGTAACGTGATCTAATCTCAAAGACCTACTCTATATCACACGGAAAATACTTATTTAATATACGCTTTATCCCTTTCTTATTTGTACTATGAAGTTTTAGAAAGACTCGCTCAATATTTGAATGCTATTTCAAGATTTGGTTCACTGTAGACAATGGATGAATCTCGTGCAGTAATCACACTCGGGTCACCAAATCAGTCAATGAAGGATTCATCTGAACCAACTTTGGAGAATGCTAAAAGACCTGCATCACGTGAAGTCGGATGTAGAATAAAGAAACCTCCACTAGAGGTGGCAACGCGAGCCGGGTCAAGACCCTTGCGTAACTTGTCAATACGGGTTCTGGTAAAAAATATGCATATTTTTAGTACTGATGATAAGGGTTGGGTTTTTTGGGCCTGCAACAATTTCTCTGTTAATATTGTTTTTAATCATAATTACATGAACTATATTATCTGAACTGAATTCTTTAAGGTAAAAAACTGTTCTGGAGGTCTTATGCAGTGGCTACAGTGGGAAAAAGAATTCCAACCATGTTATCTTTGACACAGGTTCGTGTAATGCTATACTCTCAGCATCATTTAGTGTTCCATTCATTTGATTATTTTAATGCTTCCCTCATGGATGTAGATTTAAAGGGTTTGTAAGAGTCTAGAAGACTTGCACCTAGTGAAGATGTAGGTAGATTCAATGGATTTGTAAGAACCAAGGAGGTAAACATACACTAAATACACTGGAGTAACCAGGGAACCAATTCTGGTAGAACTACACACATCATTGTCATTATCGAATGAGATAAGTATCTGTATACTTGGTATTAATATATCTATCATCTTAAGTAATAATCTTTTTATCTTTTTTTATTTATAATGAATCACATGTGTCTCTTCTGTTTTGGTTGGTGGCTAACATTGGTTAAATTATTCCATTGCAGTTTTCCAGCTTTATCCTGTGAGTTTGCATCCATGGGAGCGAGTGATGTTTTGGGAACCACAAGTTTGTTTTCTTTAATGGCTTATTTGATTATGTACTCATATGATCTCTACTTTACATTTTTGTTGTTCTGAAGCTAACTCATTAAAACTATATTTTCTTTTTGAAATACTTTTAAGATCCAGTAGCTTGGTGAAGGTAAGAATTTTATTTTTAGTTTCACATATTTCTTAATTCAAAAAGCAATTACTCAATGCTAATTTAAGATCTGGTTTCCCTAGGAGGAATTGGTTGCATCAATCGCATTGGAGTCACCACTTTGTCATTGGAGGTTCAGAAGGTAATCCTACGCTAGAGGTGGCAAAACAGGTAACGTGATCTAATCTCAAAGACCTACTCAATATCACACGGAAAGTACTTATTTAATATATGCTTTATCGCTTTCTTATCTATACTGTGAAGTTTTAGAAAGGCTCGCTCAATATTTGAATGTTATTTCAAGATTTGGTTCCCTGTAGACAATGGAGGAATCTGGTGCAGCAATCACACTCGGGTCACCAAATCAGTCAATGAAGGATTCATCTTAACCACTTTGGAGAATGCTAAAAGACCTGCATCACGTGAAGTCGGATGTAGAATAAAGAAACCTCCACTAGAGGTGGCAACGCGAGCCGGGTCAAGACCCTTGCGTAACTTGTCAATACGGGTTCTGGTAAAAAATATGCATATTTTTAGTACTGATGATAAGGGTTGGGTTTTTTGGGCCTGCAACAATTTCTCTGTTAATATTGTTTTTAATCATAATTACATGAACTATATTATCTGAACTGAATTCTTTAAGGTAAAAAACTGTTCTGGAGGTCTTATGCATTGGCTACAGTGGGAAAAAGAATTCCAACCATGTTATCTTTGACACAGGTTCGTGTAATGCTATACTCTCAGCATCATTTAGTGTTCCATTCATTTGATTATTTTAATGCTTCCCTCATGGATGTAGATTTAAAGGGTTTGTAAGAGTCTAGAAGACTTGCACCTAGTGAAGATGTAGGTAGATTCAATGGATTTGTAAGAACCAAGAGGTAAACATACACTAAATACACTGGAGTAACCAGGGAACCAATTCTGGTAGAACTACACACATCATTGTCATTATCGAATGAGATAAGTATCTGTATACTTGGCATTAATATATCTATCATCTTAAGTAATAATCCTTTTTAATCTTTTTTTTATTTATAATGAATCACATGTGTGTCTTCTGTTTTGGTTGGTGGCTAACATTGGTTAAATTATTCCATTGCAGTTTTCCAGCTTTATCCTGTGAGTTTGCATCCATGGGAGCGAGTGATGTTTTGGGAACCACAAGTTTGTTTTCTTTAATGGCTTATTTGATTATGTACTCATATGATCTCTACTTTACATTTTTGTTGTTCTGAAGCTAACTCATTAAAAATATATTTTCATTTTGAAATACTTTTAAGATCCGGTAGCTTGGTGAAGGTAAGAATTTTATTTTTTAGTTTCACATATTTCTTAATTCAAAAAGCAATTACTCAATGCTAATTTAAGATCTGGTTTCCCTAGAAGGAATTGGTTGCATCAGTCGCATTGGAGTCACCACTTTGTCATTGGAGGTTCAGAAGGTAATCCTACGCTAGAGGTGGCAAAACAGGTAACGTGATCTAATCTCAAAGACCTACTCAATATCACACGGAAAGTACTTATTTAATATGCTTTATCTCTTTCTTATCTATACTGTGAAGTTTTAGAAAGGCTCGCTCAATATTTGAATGTTATTTCAAGATTTGGTTCCCTGTAGACAATGGAGGAATCTGGTGCAGCAATCACACTCGGGTCACCAAATCAGTCAATGAAGGATTCATGTGAAACAACTTTGGAAAAAGCTAAAAGATCTGCATCACGTGAAGTCGGATGTAGAATCAAGAAACCTCCACTAGAGGTGGCAAAGCGGGCCGGGTCAAGACCCTTTCGTAACTTGTCAATACGGGTTCCGGTAAAAATATGCATTTTTTTAGTACTGATGATAAGGGTTGGGTTTTGTGGGCCTGCAACTATATCTCTGTTAATATTGTTTTTAATCATAATTACGTGAACTATAGTATCTGAATAGAATTCTTTTGGTAAAAAACTGTTCTGGAGGTCTAATGCATATGCTACAGTTGGAAAAAGAATTCCAACCACGTTATCTTCGACACAGGTTACTGTAATGCTTTACTCTCAGCATCATTTAGTGTTCCTTTCATTTGATTCTTTTAATACTTCCCTCATGGATGTAGATTCAAAAGGTTTGTAAGAGTCTAGAAGACTTGCACCTAGTGAAGATGTAGGTAGATTCTATGGATTTTTAAGAACCAAGGAGGTAAACGTACACTAGATACAATGGAGTAACCAGGGAACCAATTCTGTAGAACTACACAGAGTTTATTCATTATCGAATGAGATAAGTATCTGTATACTTGGTATTAATATATGTATCATCTTAAGTAATAATCATTTTAATCTTTTATTATTTATAATGAATAACATGTGTCTCTTTTGTTTTGGTTGGTGGCTAACATTGGTTAAATTATTCCATTGCAGTTTTCCAGCTTTATCCTGTGAGTTTGCATCCATGGGAGCGAGTGATGTTTTGAGAACCACATGTTTGTTTTCTTTAATGGCTTATTTGATTATGTACTCATATGATCTCTACTTTACATTTTTGTTGTTCTCAAGCTAGCTCATTAAAAATATTTTTTTTTTGAAATACTATTAAGATCCGGTTGCTTGGTGAAGGTAAGAATTTTATTATTTTCAGTTTCACATATTTCTTAAATCAAAAAGCCATTAATGAATGCTAATTTAAGATTTGGTTCCCGTAGGAGGAATTGGTTGCATCAATCGCATTGGAGTCACCCCTTTGTCGTTGGAGGTTCAGAAGATAATCCTAAGCTAAAGGTGGCAAAACAGGTAACGTGATCTAATCTCAAAGACCTACTCAATATCACACGGAAAATACTTATTTAATATACGCTTTATCGCTTTCTTATTTGTACTATGAAGTTTTAGAAAGACTCGCTCAATATTTGAATGCTATTTCAAGATTTGGTTTACTGTAGACAATGGATGAATCTGGTGCAGTAATCACACTCGGGTCACCAAATCAGTCAATGAAGGATTCATCTGAACCAACTTTGGAGAATGCTAAAAGACCTGCATCACGTGAAGTCGGATGTAGAATAAAGAAACCTCCACTAGAGGTGGCAACGCGAGCCGGGTCAAGACCCTTGCGTAACTTGTCAATACGGGTTCTGGTAAAAATATGCATATTTTTAGTACTGATGATAAGGGTTGGGTTTTTTGGGCCTGCAACAATTTCTCTGTTAATATTGTTTTTAATCATAATTACATGAACTATATTATCTGAACTGAATTCTTTAAGGTAAAAAACTGTTCTGGAGGTCTTATGCAGTGGCTACAGTGGGAAAAAGAATTCCAACCATGTTATCTTTGACACAGGTTCGTGTAATGCTATACTCTCAGCATCATTTAGTGTTCCATTCATTTGATTATTTTAATGCTTCCCTCATGGATGTAGATTCAAAGGGTTTGTAAGAGTCTAGAAGACTTGCACCTAGTGAAGATGTAGGTAGATTCAATGGATTTGTAAGAACCAAGGAGGTAAACATACACTAAATACACTGGAGTAACCAGGGAACCAATTCTGGTAGAACTACACAGATCATTGTCATTATCGAATGAGATAAGTATCTGTATACTTGGCATTAATATATCTATCATCTTAAGTAATAATCCTTTTTTAATCTTTTTTTATTTATAATGAATCACATGTGTCTCTTCTGTTTTGGTTGGTGGCTAACATTGGTTAAATTATTCCATTGCAGTTTTCCAGCTTTATCCTGTGAGTTTGCATCCATGGGAGCGAGTGATGTTTTGGGAACCACAAGTTTCTTTTCTTTAATGGCTTATTTGATTATGTACTCATATGATCTCTACTTTACATTTTTGTTGTTCTGAAGCTAACTCATTAAAACTATATTTTCTTTTTGAAATACTTTTAAGATCCAGTAGCTTGGTGAAGGTAAGAATTTTAGTTTTCAGTTTCACATATTTCTTAATTCAAAAAGCAATTACTCAATGCTAATTTAAGATCTGGTTTCCCTAGGAGGAATTGGTTGCATCAATCGCATTGGAGTCACCACTTTGTCGTTGGAGGTTCAGAAGGTAATCCTGCGCTAGAGGTGGCAAAACAGGTAACGTGATCTAATCTCAAAGACCTACTCCATATCACACGGAAAATACTTATTTAATATATGCTTTATCGCTTTTTTATCTATACTGTGAAGTTTAGAAAGACTCGCTCAATACTTGAATGTTGTTACAAGATTTGGTTCCCTGTAGACAATGTAGGATTCTGGTGCAGCAATCACACTCGGGTCACCAAATCAGTCAATGAAGGATTCATGTGAAACAACTTTGGAAGAAGCTAAAAGATCTGCATCACGTGAAGTCAGATGTAGAATCAAGAAACCTCCACTAGAGGTGGCAAAGCGGGCCGGGTCAAGACCCTTTCGTAACTTGTCAATACGGGTTCCGGTAAAAATATGCGTTTTTTTTAGTACTGATGATAAGGGTTGGGTTTTGTGGGCCTGCAACTATATCTCTGTTAATATTGTTTTTAATCATAATTACGTGAACTATAGTATCTGAATTGAATTCTTTTTGGTAAAAAACTGTTCTGGAGGTCTAATGCATATGGCTACAGTTGGAAAAAGAATTCCAACCATGTTATCATTGACACAGGTTCGTGTAATGCTATACTCTCAGCATCATTTAGTGTTCCATTCATTTGATTATTTTAATGCTTCCCTCATGGATGTAGATTTAAAGGGTTTGTAAGAGTCTAGAAGACTTGCACCTAGTGAAGATGTAGGTAGATTCAATGGATTTGTAAGAACCAAGGAGGTAAACATACACTAAATACAATGGAGTAACCAGGGAACCACTTCTGGTAGAACTACACAGATCTTAGTCATTATCGAATGAGATAAGTATCTCTATACTTGGTATTAATATATCTATCATCTTAAGTAATAATCATTTTAATCTTTTTTTATTTATAATGAATCACATGTATCTCTTATGTTTTGGTGGCTAACATTGGTTGAATTATTCCATTGCAGTTTTCCAGCTTTATCCTGTGAGTTTGCATCCATGGGAGCTAGTGATGTTTTGGGAACCACAAGTTTGTTTTCTTTAATGGCTTATTTGATTATGTACTCATATGATCTCTACTTTACATTTTTGTTGTTCTGAAGCTAACTCATTAAAAATATATTTTCATTTTGAAATACTTTTAAGATCCGGTAGCTTGGTGAAGGTAAGAATTTTATTTTTCAGTTTCACATATTTCTTAATTCAAAAAGCAATTACTCAATGCTAATTTAAGATCTGGTTTCCCTAGGAGGAATTGGTTGCATCAATCGCATTGGAGTCACCACTTTGTCATTGGAGGTTGAGAAGGTAATCCTATGCTAGAGGTGACAAAACAGGTAACGTGATCTAATCTCAAAGACCTACTCCATATCACACGGAAAATACTTATTTAATATATGCTTTATCGCTTTCTTATCTATACTGTGAAGTTTAGAAAGACTCGCTCAATACTTGAATGTTGTTTCAAGATTTGGTTCCCTGTAGACAATGTAGGAATCTGGTCCAGCAATCACACTTGGGTTACCAAATCAGTCAATGAAGGATTCATGTGAAACAACTTTGGAAGAAGCTAAAAGATCTGCATCACGTGAAGTAAGATGTAGAATCAAGAAACCTCCACTAGAGGTGGCAAAGCGGGCCGGGTCAAGACCCTTTCGTAACTTGTCAATACGGGTTCTGGTAAAAATATGCATTTTTTTAGTACTGATGATAAGGGTTGGGTTTTGTGGGCCTGCAACTATATCTCTGTTAATATTGTTTTTAATCATAATTACGTGAACTATAGTATCTGAATTGAATTCTTTTTGGTAAAAAACTGTTCTGGAGGTCTAATGCATATGGCTACAGTTGGAAAAAGAATTCCAACCATGTTATCATCGACACAGGTTACTGTAATGCTTTACTCTCAGCATCATTTAGTGTTCCATTCATTTGATAATTTTAATGCTTCCCTCATGGATGTAGATTCAAAAGGTTTGTAAGAGTCTGGAAGACTTGCACCTAGTGAAGATGTAGGTAGATTCTATGGATTTGTAAGAACCAAGGAGGTAAACGTACACTAGATACAATGGACTAACCAGGGAACCACTTCTGGCAGAACTACACAGATCTTAGTCATTATCGAATGAGATAAGTATCTCTATACTTGGTATTAATATATCTATCATCTTAAGTAATAATCATTTTAACCTTTTTTTATTTATATTGAATCACAAGTGTCTCTTATGTTTTGTTTGGTGGCTAACATTGGTTGAATTATTCCATTGCAGTTTTCCAGCTTTATCCTGTGAGTTTGCATCCATGGGAGCTAGTGATGTTTTGGGAACCACAAGTTTGTTTTCTTTAATGGCTTATTTGATTATGTACTCATATGATCTCTACTTTACATTTTTGTTGTTCTCAAGCTAACTCATTAATAATACTTTTTTTTTTGAAATACTATTAATATCTGGTTGCTTGGTTAAGGTAAGAATTTTATTTTCCGGTTTCACATATTTCTTAATTCAAAAAGCAATTACTGAATTCTAATTTAAGATCTGGTTCCCCTAGGAGGAATTGGTTGCATCAATCACATTGGAGTCACCACTTTGTCATTTGAGGTGGTAATCCTACGCCAGAGGTGCCAAAACAGGTAACGTGATCTAATCTCAAAGACCTACTCAATATAACACGGAAAATACTTATTTAATATATGCTTTATCGCTTTCTTATACTCGTATACTATTTATCATTTTTCTGAGATGAGTTATTAGTCACATATAATGTAAGTTTGAAAATTTTGTTTTTATGTTCTATTTGAACTATTTTTAGGTATTACTAACCTAAACTTTCTTTTAATGTTTAAGCAAAAAAAATGAAAAACTAGAATTAGCCCCAGCTAGGATGGGCTTGAACCACCGATTGCAAAGATAGACATCAACTAGGAAAAACTTTTTTTTATATATTTTGGCTAATTGGATCATGATCGATATGATAGACGATATTTTCTTAGTTGTTTTGAATCTTATTTAATGGACTTTAATTTCCTTATGAAATACATGCACTCACTTGTTTTTTTTTGTTTTTATGATTTAGGGATGAGCATGGCTCCATGAACATGAATCGTCTTATGAGACCACGATTCTCATAGCTTGGTGAAGGTAAGCTTGAATCTTCTTACCATATCTATTAGATGGTACGATAGTCCCTTCTTATATATTAAGTTGTGTCAAGTTTAAGGTGTTAAGGATGTATGTTTTTGAATCTTCAATATGTCTTTAGTCATGCTAGTTGGCTCACTTCATTTTCATGTGTTAGTCTTTTTTGCACGACACTCCAAGTCTTATATGGCAGTAAGCTCTTTCGGTATTCAATTCTTTATGAGGTATGTTGTACTTTCACTTGTACTAATTACTAACCACTTTCTTTTTAAAATTTCAAGCTTTTGATACAGTTCTCATGTATGTTGTTTTGTTGTACTTTCATTTGTACTAATCGATTACCACCTTTTTCTTTTTAATTTGAAGCTTTTGACACGATTCTCATAGTCTTTTATTGATAACCGGGATAAGATATTAAGGAGGTATGTTTTCAATATGTACTTTTCTTAACTTATTTTTTTCGACTCGCAATCGTTCTAAAGTTTTAGGTATTTACAAGCCACAGATAGTCTACTATTCCTAGCCGAGCTTTGTCACATTTTAAGAGGTAAACAAGGTATGTCTTTGAATCTTTTGTTTTTTAATTATACTAACCAGATTTCCATTTTTTTTCATGTTTCATGTTTTTATGCGGCACTCCTACTGCCGTATTTACAACAAACTCTTTGAAGTTTCAACCTTTTTAACTACTTCGGTTGGTTGATAGTTTTATCACTTCGTCAAGAGTCGTGTAATTTATTTTCAAAGCATTTTCAAACCACCTGTTAGATACCGAAATCAGCAAGCTTTGATTCACTAGAACATATTACAAGAACGGCCACATTCGAGAGGGCAAATCTCCACTAAACACAGAAAATTAACCAGCCTGCCCTTCTAAGATGTAGGTACACTAATATTTAAACTAAACATTGGCGGGAACGGTTAACCCACTCCCTAAATTGCTGAACTTTTGAATGTTTCCCTCCTCCTAATTTCCCTCCGCTCCGTTTCGTGTTATCCAGCAGCAAATGGGTCAAACCCACTGTTTGGGTTCGTATCATTACTACCCGTCCGAAGAAACGACTTGACCTCAAGTCGAGAGGAAGGGAATTTGCCGGTTAAGTCCCTACGTTTCAAGTCGGCTTGTATATCTTTACTCCGAACATGAAGAAGCATCTTCCTGAAATTCTCTGGTAGCACTGTTTTGTGTTTCTCCTCCATGTATTTTGTGAACATATGAGGGATCGAACCACCTTTCTTGTTTAGAGGCAACAGATCTGCTTTGATTTTTTGAAAATAAGGGGAATATGCAGCGGGTTTAGAATTTTTCACCATCCTCTTCTTTGAAACTTTAACCTTCTTCTCCTTCTTTGGCTTTCCGACGGTCTTTGCCGGTTGTTCTCCGGTAGTGTCGGTTTCAGTGATAAAAAAAAGTTGCTTAGGCGATGGCGGCGGTCCCGGTGGTTTCAGCAGCAACTGCAGTGATCCCGGTGGTTTCAACAGTGGCTGCGGTGGTCCTGGCGGTTGCGGTGGTGGCTGCGGTGGTCCTGGTGGTTTCAGCGGCGACTGCGGTTTTAGCGGCAGTGGTGTTTGTGGTGGTCCGGGTGGTTTCAGCGGCGGCTGCGGTGGTCCCGGTGGTTTCAGCGGCGGCTGCGGTTCTGGTTGTTTCAGCGGCGGTGATGGCATCGGTAAATTTGGTAGCTGTTTCGTTGTGGAATGGTAGTCGACCATGGAGTTCTGGATTTTGACAGCTTTAATACCCTCTTCTAAGGAAGATACCAAAGAGTCTAGCCGAGCTCTAATAGTTGCTAATTTAGCGGCGATAGTGATTTCCCGGGTGTTCTGATCCATACTCTCGTCGACGTTTCCCGGCAATGGAACCATTGTTAGATACCAAATCAGCAAGCTTTGATTCATTAGAACATATTACAAGAACGGCCACATTCGAGAGGGCAAATCTCCAATACAATAAGACTAAACACAGAAAATTAACCAGCCTGCCCTTCTAAGATGTAGGTACACTGATATTTAAACTAAACATTGGCGGGAACGGTTAACCCACTCCCTAAATTGCTGAACTTTTGAATGTTTCCCTCCTCCTAATTTCCCTCCGCTCCGTTTCGTGTTATCCAGCAGCAAATGGGTCAAACCCACTGTTTGGGTTCGTATCACCACCCTTCACCAGATATGGGTAGCCTTCATCGCATAGCGCTAGCCTTCATCGTATTTTTGTCACTTCCTCTTATTACAACATTCCAATCGACCACTCACCAGGATATGTTTAGTTGGTGTAAGCACTTAGCCAACAACATGTTGGGAACGTGGCAGGAATTCTAGGGCTCTTGAGCTATGTTTAGGATCATCAATTTACAAGAACCATCAAGCCACCTTGTTTAAACTTCGACGAAGATTGTTGCTGCCTACTAACCTGAGTTTGAAAAGATAAGTAATTCTATTATCAGTTTATCCACCTTGTATTAATCGATTACCAATTTTTTTCACCTTTCAAGCTATTCCAAGTGTGAATGGTAGTTCAATATCTAGCTCTCTATTAACAATAGAGGAATTGGGTGCACCAATAGGGTCACCAAATCTATTATTGGAGGATAAACATGGCACAACTACAGGGGATGCTATTATCCTTCTTCTCATGGCACGATGGTTCTATTTCCTTTTCTTGTATGTTTGAGTCCTTTTAAAAATTCTAATCTTTTCAAACTTCATGAAAATCATTTATTTACTTCTCAATAGTCACTAAAGCATAAAATCAATTCCATTTGGTTCAAAACTCGATGTTTAAATGATTGAATTCATCATCTTTTGTAGGTTTGACTCCTTTTAGAGTAACACACATGTTCAAACTTTATTTACCTCAATTTGATTCATGTTGGTCCTAAACTTCTTTTTAACTTCTTATGCTTCGTCAGCTTTAAAGCTTGTGAGTCCACAGTTTATGAACAGTAATCACACTGTTAGGACTTAATTGAGATGGAATTGAAGAATGAAAACAATAGAACAAAGTAATAGCAATGAAATCGGCCCGATTCGAGAGGGGCGAAACCCTCGAAAGGTTTGTACAATTAGAAAATATGCAGCTTTGTGATAAAACATAAGAAAAACAAAAGCGACACTAATAAACGGGATGACAATCGAGAACTGCTTCTTAACTGCTTCTTAACTGCTCCACCTCCTCACTTCCTGCTAATTCTCCTAGTGTAGAGGGTTTAGGCAGGAACCAACACTTCCTGTCTGGAAAGAAAACTTGTCCTCAAGGTGAAAGGAAGGAAACTGTTCCACCAGCAAGTCATATCTCTCCCAAGTTGCTTCTTCAGCCGGACGGTTGCACCAAGAAATCAATAGTTCCAACACTGGGGTACCAGCTTCAAGAACCCATCAATGGGTGACTACTGATTCGGGATATATAAAGATCAATATCCCAGTCCCGAGTAACTGGTAAAGCTACTGGAGGATTGGAGGGAAGCTGCCCGCGTGCCGGTTTCAACATCGAAACATGGAACACCAGATGAATGAGCGCATCCGGTGGTATAGCCAACTCATTGGCCACTGGACCACCTTCCTCTTGATGTAATAAGGACCAAAAAGTCGAGGGGAGAACTTTTTGAAGCGGCGTTTAGCTAGAGTTTTTTGTCGATAAGGCTGCAGCTTTAAGAAAACACCATCAACCTCTTGAAACTGTAGTTCACGTCTCTTGGAATCTGCCTGGGTTTTCATTCTATCTTGGGCCTTTTGTAAGTTTGAACGGAGGAGCTTTGACATATCATCTCGAGCAATCACCTGTTCTTCCAAATCAGCATTAAGCGTTTCACATGCAACATAAGGTAAAAGCAGCGGAGGGTCCCTGCCATACACAATTTTGAACAGGGTACAACCAGTTGCCAATATTATAGGAGTATCCAGCCTGTTAGACAATATGTTTAGTCTATGTTTAGATGGTATTTAATATTTATAATTCTAGAAGGTATCTTAATGTAATATCCTACTCTATATATAGAGCCCCTTTGTAATTCTTAATTAACTCAATAAACACACGGTTTATCTTGGTATCAGAGCCAAGAAAACCTAAACCCTAATTAACCCTAATTGCCGTCAACCACCTATCTACCATCGACAACTGTTTTTCTCCTCTGCAACCCTAATTCCGATCACCCTCATCCTCCATGGCAACCATTATTGCTCTTACTACTGCAGAGAAAACAACACATAACTCTCACAAATTCGCCTTCACCCTCTCTCCTACTAACTACGGGTATTGGAAGGCGATGCTTGAACCATTCTTAATCTCTAATCATCTATATGGCTATGTCGATGGCACCATTCAAAATGTCCATCTCAACATACTGTTGCTACAGCAGAAACACCTGCAGTTGTTGAGAACCCTGGATACCAGCACTGGATTTCCAATGATGCGCACTCAGGATGCTTATCATCTCTACTATTTCAGAGTCATCTTTCCAACACGTACAAGGATCAACCTCTCGAGATCTATGGCTTGCACTGGAACGTGCATATTCTCCGAACACCGCATCTCGTGAGTATACACTCAAAACACAGCTTCTTAAAATCGAGATGAAGGGAGATGAAACCCCGGTTAATTACCTAAGTCGTGCACAAGAATATGCTACTTCCCTTGCCAATATTGGCGAGCCCATGAAGGACAAGGATCTTGTTATGCTTGCCATCTCTGGTCTTAGGGACGAATACAACGGCCTGAAAGCGAATCTGTTGGCTCGTCATCCACCCATCACTTTTCATGAACTACATGGGCTGCTTAGTGATCATGATTATCTTCTCAGCAAAACAACGATGCCCACTGCCTCAAACCCGCAAGCCTTTGCTGCCCTCTCTTCAAGCTCGGCCCCCACTCTTACCAGCATTCAATCGCAGCTTCACAATCTTCAGTTATTGGCATCACAAATGGGTTACCAATTGAACCCGATTGCCCCTCCTACTACACCACCACAAGCAGCCTTTGTTTCTCGTTCCTCCAACTCGAATCGTGGTCGTAGAGGCAATTTTCGAGGCACTTTTCGAGGCACAACGAGCAATCGAACCAGAGAATCTGCTGGAAATTCTCGGCAGTTTGCTTGGGCCTCCACACAAAATATGGTGTATGGTCACTGCAATCGGTGTGGCATAGGTCATCTCCCGTCTCAATGTCCGAACCAATCTGCCTCCTCAACTCGGCAGCCACCTCAAGCCCATTTTACAGCCTTTTCCGACATTGGCTCAACTGCAGGAACAACCTGGTTCCCTGATACAGGTGCTACAAACCATACAACTCCAGACTTATCAAGCTTGGACAACTCTGAGGTCTATCACGGTCATGACTCTCTCCATGTTGGTAACGGTATGTCCCTTCCCATCCTTCACATTGGCTCATCCAAAATACACTCACCTCACAAAACCTTTAATCTCTCTAATGTTCTCCATGTACCTGAAATTCAAAAGAATCTGCTATCTGTCCAACAATTCTGTTTAGACAATAATGTTTTCTTTGAGTTTCATTCTTCTTTTTTTGTTGTGAAGGACGAGTCTACACTCACTACCCTCCTCATGGGTCCAAGTGACAATGGTCTCTACTCCATTCGCCTTCCTCACTTCAAGTCACACCCGAAGCTTGCATTTTCAGCCACCAAAGCATCATCCTTCATCTGGCATCAACGTTTGGGCCATCCCCATGACTGTGTCTTTAAAACAATTATTTCTAGTTGTTCTTTACCATTATCTAATAAATTATGTTCATCCTTATGTACTGCTTGTCAGTTGGGAAAGTCTTCAAAATTGTCATTGTCTTCTTCCAATTTTCGAAGTAATAAAATTTTAGACTTAATATATTGTGATGTTTGGGGACCTTCACCCACTCTTTCTATTGATGGATCTCGCTTTTTCATGTTGTGTGTTGACCACCGCACTCGTTATATGTGGTTCTATCCACTGGCAAACAAATCTGATGTTTATTCCAATTTTAAAAATATTGTTACCATGGTAGAAAGGCAATTTAGTTCTAAAATAAAGAGTGTACAAACCGACTGGGTAGGTGAGTTTCGAAATCTGTCTCCTTTTTTCACCTCTCTTGGCATCATTCATCGGCGCTCTTGTCCACACACTAGCGAACAAAATGGCTTTGTGGAGCGTCGTCATAGACATGTGGTGGAAATCGGCCTCACCCTTCTTGCCTAATCTAATCTCCCACGCCGGTTTTGGAACTATGCATTTGACACAGCTGTTTATCTTATTAATTGGCTGCCCTCACGCATCTCTTCCAACAAATCCCCATTTCAACATGTCTTTAACCGTAAACCCGACTACTCCTTTCTACGTGTCTTTGGCTGTGAGTGCTTCCCCCACCTCTGCCCATACAATCGACATAAAATGGACTTTCGTACTACACCTTGTGTCTTTCTTGGCTATAGTCCTTTTCATCATGGTTATCGATGCTTTGACACACAAACTGAACGAGTCTATGTTGCCAGACATGTACGCTTCAACGAACATGTCTTTCCATTTAAAATCTCCCCTAAACACCTACCATCACACCCATCCTCTCCTTACATTTCGACCTTCCCCTCTCCATCTCCTATTTTCACATCCTCCCCACCTAACCAATCACAACCTTCACCTCAACATTCTGCCCAACCTGACCTCCCTACCCCCTCTAACCCATCATAACCGTCCACTTCACCAGACTCTTCCACTCCAACCACCTCCAACCCCTCACCCTCTTCTTCATCCAGTTCCCCCTTCCCCACCTCCTCTCCTAGTCACTCTACTACTCCTCAGGCCACTCCTCCACCCCGCCCTCGCCCACCTAACCTTCGTCCTAATCCAAAACAAACAAGTCCCTACAACCCGACTGCTTATTCCAAATCCACCACTTTCGTATCCCTCATTGAACCAACCTCTTTCACTGTTGCCAACAAGTCTCCGGAGTGGCGTCAAGCCATGACCGAGGAGTTTGACGCGCTGCATAAGAATGGAACATGGTCTTTAGTCCCTCCTGTTCACAACACTAATGTTGTTGATTGCAAGTGGCTTTACAAATTAAAGAAGGATCCTCAAGGCAAGCTTCTTCGCTACAAAGCTCGCCTCGTAGCCAAGGGATTCACCCAACAACATGGGGGGGGGTTTGCTATATACCTGGGATACCTTGTCTCTTGGGCTACCCGGAAACAACGAACGGTTTCAAGATCTTCAACAGAATCAGAATATAAGGCCATTGCAGACACTGTGGCAGAATTAATCTGGTTAAAGGCTCTTCTACATGAACTTGGCATCTCAACAATGTCATCACCCACTCTCTGGTGTGATAATCTAGGAGCTACGTATCTGTCAGCCAATCCCGTGTTCCATGGCCGCACAAAGCATGTCGAGGTGGATTTTCATTTTGTTCGAGAACAAGTGGCACAGGGGCAGTTGAACGTCAAATTCATTTCTACGAGTGATCAGATTGCTGATGTCTTCACAAAGCCCCTATCCTCTCAGAGATTCCTATTCTTACGATCCAAGTTGCAGGTCGTTCCCCGCCCTCAACTTGCGGGGGAATGTTAGACAATATGTTTAGTCTATGTTTAGATGGTATTTAATATTTATAATTCTAGAAGGTATCTTAATGTAATATCCTACTCTATATATAGAGCCCCTTTGTAATTCTTAATTAACTCAATAAACACACGGTTTATCTCAGCCCAAGGTAGAAAAGTACTCCACTGTTTAGTTTGTTCATGGGCAGTGTTGTAAAAATCGCTAGGCGCTAGTCGGAAGGTGAGGTGGGGACTAGGGATTAATCGGTTTGGAGATTTTATATGTATTTTTCATAAATTATATATATAGTTAAGATTAGTATACTTCAAACATAATTAACTAAACATAAAAATAACAATCAAGTGTTTTAAAGTTTAAAGATCAAATATTTCAACACTTAAAAATTAAAACATAGTAGTTCCAATACTTCAAATTAAACTTTGGTATGAAATTGTATATTGTATTGATGATTACAATGAAGGTAAAGGATCTCTTAAATAGAATACATGTAGCTTAATAATGGTAAATTGCTATCTAGTCTAACACAATCCTTGACATATATAATTATGATCATTTACATATATAAGATCCTAAATTTATATTCTAATATTCCCCCTCAAGCTAAGGTCGGGGAGCGACCTGTAGCTTGGATCTGATAAGTTGGAATCGTTGTGAGGATAGAGGTTTTGTGAATATATCTGCAATTTGAGCATCCATACTAATGAACTGAACAGAGAGTTTTTTTTTGAGCAACTTCTTCTCTGACGAAATGAAAGTCTATCTCCACGTGTTTTGTCCGAGCATGGAATACTGTGTTGGCTGAGAGATAAGTAGCTCCTAGATTGTCACACCATAAGACAGGAGTAGAAGTCATAGAAATGTGAAGTTCTTTCAGAAGAGCTTCAAGCCATGTTAGTTCAGCAACAGTATCAGCTAAGGCTTTATATTCTGCCTCTGTTGATGACCGCGAGACAGTGCGCTGTTTACGAGCTCGCCATGAGATGAGATTGGATCCAAGGTAGATGGCATAACCCCCGGTGGATCGACGGTCATCAAGAGAGCCAGCCCAATCTGCATCGGAAAAGGCTGTGATAGACGGCACTTGGGCATCTGTGTATGCATGGATGACAGGGGCTGAATTTTGTTTTATCAGCAAGCCGTATTGAGATGTTCCATGTAGGTACCGAAGAATTCTTTTCACTGCAGACCAGTGATTTTCTGTTGGAGAATGCATAAATTGACAAACTTTGTTAACCGCAAAGGTGATGTCTGGTCTGGAAAGAGAGATATTGTAGAGCTCCAACAGTTTGTCTGAATTTGACAGGATCATCAAAGTGAGGACTGTCATCAAGGGCCAAGTTGCTGCTCGGATTCATCGGAGAGTCCACAGGTTTGGATTGAGAAAGGCCTGCTTTTGCAATAAGATCATTAATGTATTTTTGTTGAGAAAGAAGCAGATCATTCCCCTTTGGTAAAACTTCGATACCCAGAAAGTAGGACAACCGACCCATGTCTTGGATGGCAAAGGTGTTGCTCAGCCGCTGAATAGTACTATCAATGAGGCCGGGATTGTTGCCGGTTAGAATTATATCATCTACATAAACAAGCATATACATCATCGAACCATTGTTTGAGTAGATAAACAAAGACGGATCGGTTTTAGAACCGTGAAACCCAAGTTGTAGTAGTACCCCCGAGAGGCGATTGAACCAAGCCCTGGGAGCTTGTTTAAGACCATATAAGGATTTTTGAAGTAAACACCAATGATTTGGTTTTTGTGGATCAATGAAGCCCGGTGGTTGTCTTAAATAAACTGTTTCTTTCAGATCACCGTGGAGAAAGGCGTTCTGTACATCAAGTTGTCTAAGTGGCCATTGCCTGGTGACGGCTAGGGACAGAACCACGCGAATGGTGGTTGATTTGACCACTGGACTGAACGTCTCGTGATAATCAATTCCAGGTTGTTGTTTGAATCCTTTGGCTACCAAACGAGCTTTGTAGCGTTTAATGTTACCTTTCTCATCACGCTTTAACCTGTACACCCACTTACAATCAACAACATTAGCATTAGGAACGGGTGGTACTAAAGTCCATGTGCCGTTTCTCGATAAGGCTTTGAACTCCTCTGTCATGGCGGCACGCCATTGAGGACTTTTGTTGGCAACAGCAAACGAAGAAGGTTCACTGGAAGTGGATGTTGTGTTAGTGTGAAAAGCCGTGGCATTATACAGGGACCTTTTCTTTGGATTTGGACGAAGATTTTCAGGTCGTGCACGGGGTGCATTACCGGTGGAATTGGAAGGTTGTGGGTGAGTGGTTCGTCTTCGACTGTAGGTATATTGCAGAGGTGGCGAAGAAGAGGATGTTTGGGTTGGTTGGGGCGGAGAAGGAGAAGGAGGTGGGGAGATAGGTGGTGATGGATTAATGGGCACACTTGTTTGTGGGCTGTTTGGGTTGTTTGGGCTAGAGGGTTGGTTTGTGGAATCGGAGGATGGGTCGGTTGAATTATATGGTTGTGATGGTGGTGTAGATGGGCCGGTTGGATGATGTACATTGGATGGATAGGATGAGAAGTATGTATCGGGAGTGGAGGTGGGGGAGATAGATGATGTGGAGTGGAGAAAAGGAAAGTGGGTCTCATTAAACCGTACATGTCTGGCTACATAGATACGGTTGGTGATGGGATCGAGACAATAGTACCCTGAATGAGACAAGCTATAGCCTATAAAGACGCATGGTAGAGACCGAAAATCCATCTTGTGTGGGTTATAGGGTCGAAGATGAGGAAAGCATTGGCACCCAAAAACACGAAGAAAAGATAAATCGGGTTTGCTTTTGTATAGATGCTCAAATGGTGAGATGTTTAAAGAGGTACGGGATGGCATTCGATTTATCAAGTATGTGGCGGTTTCAAAGGCAAAATTCTAAAAACGCTTTGGAAGACCTGAAATGGCTAGCATCACGACATCCTTCTCTTTCATGGGCTCACCAATATTGGTTAAAGCATCCGTGTACTCCTGTACACGTGTAAGATAATCAGATGACGTTTCTTCTGGCTTCATCTCTATTTTGAGCAATTGGGTTTTCAAAGTGTATTCTCGTGAAGATGTATGTGGCGCATAAGCACGTTTCAAAGCAAGCCAGAGTTCGCGAGAAGTATCACCTTGTACATGCTTGAACGAGGCTTCGGAAATCGTGGAAAGAAGCAGCATCCGGATATGGGCATCATTGGATATCCATGCTGAAAATTCAGGATTAGGGTTAGTTGTGGGGATGCTATCAGCAGAAGATGGTGCGACAACAACTGTTTTGGATGGACAGGGAATGGATCCATCGATATAGCCGAAGAGGTCATTGGTAATTAGGAATGGTTGGATCATTGTTTTCCAGAAACCGTAGTTGGTGGGGCTTAGTTTGAAGCCAAACTTGTGAGAATTGTGGTTGGTTTTGTGTTCGGTGGTGAAGGCGGTGATGGCCATTGTGAGCCGATTAGGTTAGAAGGAGTAGAAAGGCGGCAGGAGAAAAAAAAGAGCTGGTCGACCAAGCTCTGATACCAAATTAAACTTTGGTATTGAAATTGTATATTGTATTGATGATTACAATGAAGGTAAAGGATCTCTTAAATAGAATACATGTAGCTTAATAATGGTAAATTGCTATCTAGTCTAACACAATCCTTGACATATATAATTATGATCATTTACATATATAAGATCCTAAATTTATATTCTAATACTTCAAAGTTCAAATAGTTTAAAATTCATCATCGTCTTGTCCATATTGTTCAATGATTTGAACACCATCCGACTCGTATTCAACATTTTCATCTACTTCCTCCTCATCCTTCGACTCAAATTCTTCATCATATAGTTCTCTTGATGCACATGCCTTAGCACTTGTCCTAGCACTTGTTCGATTACATAAAACTTCATCAACGCCCGCGGCTTCACTAAGCACATCCCAAGGTACCCCCGGCTCAAATTCTTCATTTATACCATCAACAATCCATTCTTTACCCTCTCTACCATCCTCGGCTATAAGTATTTCATGATTTCTAAACTTTTTCTTTTTGTTTCTCTCCATCAAATTTGCATTAAATTGTACAAAAACAAGATCATTCGTTTTAGTCGCCTCTAGTCTATTTCTTTTTTTTTTTTGGTATGTACCTAAATAGTGAAACATAAACAATAAATAATTAAATTCAACAAAAAAATTAAGCATAACATATATTAAAAGTCACTAACCCCTTCAAACATGCTCCAATTTCTTTCACATCCGGAAGAACTCGTCGTCAAAGAAAGTATCCTCATAGCAATTTTTTTAAAATTTGGAGTTGAGTTACCATGTGTTTTCCACCAATTTGCTACAGTGTTAAAACAAATATAATATATTAATACGACAAATATGAAAATTTAAATAAACAATATTTGCATTACCCGGATCAAATCTATCGTCGTTCACTTCACATCCTTAAAGTGCGATTGGACGCTCAAATTTTCCTTGCTTACTCTTGTAAATTGGCAACTCAACTGATAAGATGGTGTTTTGTATTTCATAATCTTTAGGAAATAAAACACCAACCAAATCAACCATTGCATCATTGGCATCTAAATCATCTCGGATCTTCGGATTATTATAAAAATAATATGGGTTTAAAATGTAGGTAGCCAAATGTAAGCATGTATCAAGCCTATTTGATGATTTTTTCGAGATAATATCAATAATAGGCTCATATTCACTTTTATTGTCATTCAAGGCATTGATAATATCACTTTTTGCCTTTTTAAGCTCACCATATATAAAACCCATTGACGGCTTCCAATCCGCATCGACCATTCGAAGGACTTTGACTAATGGGGCAAAAATTTTCAAACAAGTAGTAACACCGCTCCAAAATGAGGGAGATATAACCGTTGCAAAGGCGAATTTCCCTTTAACCGTCTTTGAAAACTTGCATTTCTCCCATTCTTCACTAGGAAAACATCTGCCTGAGTTGAGACTTCTTTTCTAACAAACTTTGTAAGGTAAGAAACGCGGAAGCAAATCTTGTAACTACCGGTCTCACAATATTCCTTTTCTTGGTATATTTTCTCATCATGGCCAACGTTTTGTGATGAGAATAAATAACACTTAGTTTTTTTGCTTGATCGATGGTTTTCTTGTACCTTGGTAATCCACCAATAGCTTCAAAAACAAATAAAGGGATATACATTAGTAGGCCACTTACAATAAAATTATAAACATAGTACAATTAAATCTATTACCTTCAAGCATGAGATTTATGGTATGTGTTGCACACGATGTCCAAAAGATTGTTGGTCTTTTCTCCTTCAACAATTTTGATGCACCCATATTGTTAGATGCATTATCGGTCACAACTTGAACGACATTTTCCGGACCAACCTCTTCATGACACGTATCTACATATTCAAAAATGTTTTCACTTGTGTGTGCTTCATCCGAACATTCTTTAGATGACAAAAAGATAGTACCTAACTTTGAATTTACACACAAATTCATAATGTTTCTTGTTCTATCGGACCATGCATCGGTCATAATAGAGCATCCTATATATTTCCATTCTTCTTCATACTTTTTTAAAGAGGCTTTAGTCCTTTCAACCTCTTTTTTTAAATAGGTATCTCCTATCTCATATCAAGTAGGAGGCATGGCATTAGGCCCAAATTGACCAACCGCTTCTAACAATGTTTTGAAACTATCCCTTTCAAAAGCATGAAATGGAATAGCACATTCATATGCCCATTTACAAATGTATTCTTTAACACGAATCATTTGTTCTTTTCGAACAACATGGGCGAAGCACCTTAAATACCCCTCTAAACAACGGTTAACCACCTCCGTTTGGCCATCGGTTTGCGAATGGTAGCCGGTACTCATCTTCAATCTGGTTTGGCGAAACAACTCCCGCCAAAAATGACTAAAAAAATAACATCACGATCAGAAACAATAGACCGAGGAAACCCGTGTAACTGAACCACCTCTTTACAAAAGACAGCAGCCACTCCTTTGGCAGTATAGGGATGCGATAAGGACATAAAGTGGGCATATTTGCTTAATCGATCCACAACAACCAAAATGGTATCCACTCGATGTGATTTTGGTAACCTGACAATGAAATCTAAACAAATCCTCCCAAATCTGGTTAGGAATTGGAAGTGGTTGCAACAGGCCAGCCGTTGAAAGTGTCTCATACCTAGTCTTTTGGCATACCAAGCACTGTTGAACAAAGAGCCTTACATCCTGTTTCAGTCGCGGCCAAAAGTAATAACGCTGACCTGTTTCAAAGTCTTTAAAAAACCTCCATGACCCTCTATGGGAGTAGAATATGTTTCATGGATAGGGTGTTTCGAATATCGGGAACATCCGGAATCACTAAACGACCCTTATAAAGCAAACTTCCACCTAGAATGCTCAACCCAGGGCAAGAAGTAGGATCTGTAGTTAATTCTTGCATGATGCGACTGGTGTAAGGGTCGATAGACAACCCCTTTTGTATCTCAGAATGGCCTAATCATTGAGGTACAATCAAGGTGAACAGGTTGCTGCCTAGGGACGACAGGCAGTGCATCTGCACCTTTGTTCTTTTTGCCGGCCATGAAGATGATTGAAAACTCATAAGACATCAATGTTAGCAGTAGGTGTTGTTGTTCCAGTGTGGTAATCCTCTGTTCCAATAAGTATTTCAGTGTGTAGTGATCGGTTTTGTCAAGAAAATGTCGACCGAACAAATAATGACTCCACTTTTGTACTGCTAGGACCAACGCCAACAGCTCCCTTTCATATGACAATTTAAACCTGTGAGAAGGGGAAAACCCTTTGCTGAAATATGCCACCAGATGGCTATCCTGAATTAGAATGGCCCCCACGCCATCGGATGATGCACCACACTCCACAATGAACTCCTTGGAGAAGTCGGGTCACTTCAAAACAAGCGCCGAAGTTAAGGCATGTTTCAACCGATTGAAAGCAGCTAGTGATTCCTCTATCCAATGGGATCCATCTTTCTTGGTTAGAACTGTAGGAGGCCTCGCAATACACCATAATGACGAACAAATCGTCGATAGTACCCCGTTAGCCCCAAGAATCCGCGTACAGCTCGAACGTTTGTGGGTATGGGCCAAGATTCGATGGCTGAAATCTTGTCTTGGTCCACTTGCATTCCTTCTGCAGTAATGACATGCCCCACAAACACTATGCTTTCCTACCGAAACAACACTGAGAACTTGGCAAAGAATTGATTTGTTTGGAGTAAGTCTAGGGCCTGTTGTAAATGATGCACATGTTGTGCCATGAAAGAGCTGTAAATTTAAATATCATCAAAGAAAGCAAGGATGAATTGGAGTATGGATGAAATAAATCATTCATAATGGCATGAAATGTAGAAGGGGCGTTGGTCAAACCGAAGGGCATGGCTTTTAACTCATAGTGCCCGAAATGAGTACGAAAGGCCGTTTTGCCCGAAATGTGTTATCCTTCTTTTTGACCAGCAAAACAAGACTTGAAAAGCAGCTGTTTCTGGGCTGAATGAGCCCGGCTGCTAGGAGTTGGTCAACCTGTCTTTCGATTTCAGATTTCTGGGATTGGGGATAGTGATATGGGCGAATGTTAGGTGGTGAGGAGTTGGGTTGTAAGGAAATTGAGTGGGTTTGGGATTGGAATGGGGGCAATGAGGGGCTGTAAAGGTTCGGGAATCACAATGTCAGTGTCGAGTTCAACAACTAAGTGTTGAAAGGAAGCTAATTTTGGGAACCTGATGGAACTCCTTTCAATTTGTACTTTTGCCTGTTTAGTGTGAAAACCAGGAACATTTCACTCCATTTAGCCTGAACGGTATTCAATGAGGCAAGCTATCGAATGCCTAACACTAGATCGGTCCCACTTATGGAAAATGGGTAAAAATCTTGGGTAATTTTCAGTTCATTCAGCTGTAAGTTGAGACCCCTGCATATTCGATTACAATGAATAATATCTCCATTTCCAATTTGTACACCAAAAAGTGTCACAAACTGGGTGGTTAAATTCAATTCACAAACCAGCGTATCCAAGATGAAATTATGCGTTGAACCACTATCTATTAAGATGAGTACCTCGATCGAGTTAAGAGTCCCATTAAGCATCATGGTTGTAGCGTGGGACTTACCCAAAATGGCATTGAGACTAATCACTGCCATATCATCAAGTTCACCCGGCTGCTACTGCTGATCTGTCTCCTTTGTCTCCTTTAATTCCATGTCCTCCCCTTCGACCTTGTTTTCTAATAGTTTGAGGGCTCCTGTTTTACAGCAATGGCCGGGACCATACTTGTCTCTGCATCGGAAATATTCTCCTCAAGAAGCTTGCTTGCTTCTCGGTATCAAAGATTCAAGGGGGAGCTTTCGGTTGGTTGTACTAGGTGTTGTCGTTATGCTGATCGACTTGTGTTCGGACGATACTGGTTTGGCAGCACTAACTTCGATTCATACTCTAAAGCAAGATTCATTGCACTATAGACCATCCTGGGTTTATGGATCCTTACATCAGAGTTCAGTTCATCCTTTAATCCATTTAAAAATACCCCCAATAGACAATGATCTAGCTAATTTGTTACCCTCGTTGAGCATTTTGCGAACTCCTTTAATCCATTTGGCAGCACTAACTTCGATTCATACTCTAAAGCAAGATTCATGGTACTCGTCTGCTTAATGTTGTTGGCAATTTCAAATTAAAGATAGACTTAACGTGTAGGTTAATGTCTATTAAGGATAATCTCTAAAGACTCCTAATACATGTGGGTTATTAGGTTGTTAGGATAAGTCCTATTGTTTAGTAGTTATCCAGTTTTCATATTGGTTTAAAGTTATCTGTTATAGCCTAACGTGTAGGTTAGTCTATAAATACCGAGATAGGGTATTATGTAATTCAAGTTTTTGAGGAAGTTTTCTTGATAATAAAGTTTGAGTGTTTAAGCCAAATTCATGTATTACCAATTCTTAACTTGAATTGGTATTAGAGCCAAGATCGAGAGCCTCCTCTCCAAACCAACCCTCCACGATCATCCGAGAGCCTTTGCAAGTATCGATCCAAGACACAAGGGATCGAAACTTGATCGCAACCAACCATTCTTACCTACAGCAGACGCAAGAAGACGATGGCCGAAACTGCACCAACGACAAAGGAACACACGACAAACCCATCGTCGTTCCAATGTCCGATGTTGAACACCACGAATTACACCATCTGGACGATACGCACGAAAGTTATATTAAACGTGCATGGGGTTTGGGAAGCAATTGAACCCGACTCAACCGATGCAAAGAAAAATAATATAGCTATGGCAGTATTGTTCCAGTCGATCCCTGAAGATGTGATCCTACAAATCGGAAGCCTAGTTACGGCGAAAGAGATGTGTGATGCGATAAAAACCCGTCACTTAGGGGCCGATCGTGTGAGAGAAACGCGACTTCAAACCCTAATGACCGAATTTGAAGGACTAAAGATGAAAGAATCAGGAACCATTGATGAGTACACGTCAAAACTCTCTGGAATAAAATCTAAAGCAGCCTCCCTTGGTGAAACAATTGGAGAAACCAAGTTGGTGAAGAAGTTCCTCTCAAGTCTACCAAACTGGTTCATCCACATCGTTGCCTCCCTTGAGCAAGTCCTAGATCTCAACAAAACGGGATTCGAGGACGTTGTTGGCCGCCTAAAAGCCTACGAAGAAAGAACTCGTGACGAGGAACAACCCGAAACCCAAGGTAAACTACTGCTTAATAAAACTGAGTATTCTAACAATCGAAACCATGAATCCAGCAGGGGTCAAAGCCGTGGATCTTACTCCCGTGGCCGGGGACGAGGAAGGGAGAATGGGCAAGACCGTGTGCACCGGGAGACTTCAAGGAACTGAGAAGAACAAAGAGATAAAGGAAGAGGACAATGAGACCTATCCAAAATCAAGTGTTACCGACACGATAAGTTCGGTCACTTTGTCTCTAAATGTCCAGATCGGTTTTAAAAACAAGAGGCAAATATGGCTCAAGTCAATGAAGAAGATGCCAACGGAGTTGACGCCACGTTTTTCATGATGAAGTGCATACAAGAAGTCTACCTCAATGAAAGGAAAGTTTTGCCAAAAGAACTTAGCTCGGATTCTAAGGACAAAGACATGTGGTACCTCGACAATGGCGCAAACAACCACATGATTGGGAATCGAGCGTTCTTTGCAGAACTAAATGAAAATATAGTTGGAAAAGTGAAGTTTGGCGATGGCTCGTGCGTGAGCATAAAAGGAAAGGGTTCGATTATCTTCGAGGGGAAAGTTGGTGAACAAAAATTACTCATGGATGTTTACTTCATCCCGGAGCTGCAAAACAACATCATCAGCCTCGGGCAAGCCACTGAATCGGGATGTAACGTACTAATGAAAGACGACTACCTTACAATGCGCGATAAGCGTGGAGCATTGTTGATGAAAGTCACAAGAAACAAGAGTAGATTGTGCAAGATCAGACTAACCGTGGGTAACCCGATCTGCTTGCAATCCAAGATAAAAGAAGACTCGTGGCTATGGCATGCTAGGCTCGGCCACCTCAACTTCCAAACAATGAAGACAATGACGAAGATGGTCACGGGTATGCCCGTTGTGAACCATGAAATACAATGTTGTGAATCATGCATGGTCGGAAAGCAAGCCACGAAGCCCTTCCCGAATAAAACGAAGTACCGAAGCAGCTAACTACTCAAGCTTGTGCATGGCGATTTGTGTCGACCCATCACTCCTCCAACCTTAACAGGTAACCGATACATTCTCGTATTAATTGATGACTACTCACGGTTCATGTGGTCATATTTGCTAAAAGAAAAATCTGGAGCATCCGAGATACTCAAGAGATTTAAGATGGTGGCGGAAAAGGAAACGGGCAACAAACTCAAAACCCTTCGGACCGATAGAGGAGGCGAGTTCAAGTCGCATGAACTGAACAAGTTCTTTGAAGATGAAGGCGTAACAAGACACTTGACCGCACCGTATTCTCCTCAACAAAACGGGGTGGTCAAACGACAGAATAGAACACTCATGGAGATGACCCGAAGCATCTTAAAAGCAAAACAAGTACCGAACTTCCCGTGGGGAGAAGCTGTAAGGCATGCCACCTACCTAATCAATCATATTCCTACACGAGCCTTGGTAGGACAAACACCATTCGAGAAGCTCAAGAAACAAAATCCGAACCTAAGCACCTCAAGATATTTGGATGTGTTGCCTATGCCAAAATTTAGGCAAACCATCTGAAGAAATTGGATGATAGATCAGGAGCCTTAGTCCACCTCAAACCGAACCGGGAAGCAAAGCCTATAGACTTTATGACCCTCGGTGCAGAAAGATCATTGTTAGTCGAGACGTGATGTTCAATGAAGAAAAGGGATGAGACTGGAAACCCAATGGAGAAGAAGAAAATACCATCCAACCGGGAATGTTTACAGTCTTATGGGGAGACATGGTCGATACAAGGGCACGACCCATGATAGCAAACGCGGTAACAGAAGAGAATGCAGACTTCAACGAACCGGACCCCATTGGGCAAGGAGTTGGCCCAGAGACAGCAACTGGAGTCAGCAGGCCCATTAGGGGATGGGGTGGCCCACAACTCAGGCACTGCAGGTCTCGGCCAAGCCAACTTAAGACGATCATCTCGACAAACAACCTTACCCGCACGTCTGGCCAACTACGAACTAAACCTTGGGCATGAAGACACTTTATTACTCGCGGCCGACGAACCTAGAAACTACCATGAGGCGAAGAACAAACCGGAATAGAGAATGGCGATGCAAGCCGAAATCAACTCCATTGAGAAAAACAAAACGTGGGTCCTAGCCGAACTACCGAACGGGGCCAAGGCCATCGGCTTGAAGTGGTTGTTCAAGCTAAAACGAAATGCCGATGAATCAATAAACAAACATAAAGCGCGACTTGTAGCAAAAGGATATGTCCAACAACCAGGAATTGACTTCGATGAGGTGTTTGCCCAGTCGCACGAATAGAAACCATCCGGTTTCTTATAGCTCTAGCAGCTAATAACAAGTGGGGGATCCACCACTTGGACGTGAAGACGGCGTTCCTTCATGGTGAACTAAATGAAACCGTATTTGTTCATCAACCCGAAGGATTCGAAAGACCACAAGAATCGCATAAAGTATACAAACTCTTGAAGGCCTTATATGGACTAAGGCAAGCCCCGCGAGCCTGGAACATCAAACTAGACGGAGTCTTGAAAAGCATGAACTTTCATAAGTGTATCCAAGAACAAGCCGTATACCGGAAAACAATCAAAAATGCTATTTTAATAGTTTTTGTTTATGTTGACGATTTGTTTGTGACAGGTTCAGACTTGGATAGTATAAACGAGTTCAAGAAGAACATGGCTCACCAGTTTGACATGACAAACCTAGGTAAGCTTACGTATTACCTAGGAATCGAGGTGTCTCAAGGAGAAACGTGAATCATGATCAAACAAGAAGCGTATGCGAAGAAAATTCTGAAAGAAACAGGCATGGAGGGATGCAATTCGGCGCAGATTCCCATGGATCCCAATCTGAAACTATTGAAGAAGATGTCAAACCAACCGGCTATCGGAAGACTGTTGGTTTCCTACGGTACTTACTACAAACCCGACCTGATCTTCCGTACGCGGTCGGTATAATTAGTAGGTACATGCAACAACCAAAGAAGTCACATGCGAACGCCATCAAACACATCCTTAGGTACATAAAGTCGACAGTAAGCTACGGGATTCAATACCACAAGAGTGAAGGAGCCAAGCTAACTGGTTTCTGTGATAGCAGCCACAACATAGATATGGATGACGGAAGAAGTACAACTGGTCATGTGTTTTTCTATGGCTCATCACCCATTACTTGGTGTTCACAAAAACAAAGTACAGTTGCACTCTCGTCGTGTGAAGCCGAATACATGGCGGCAAGTTCGGCCGCATGTCAATCCATTCGGCTTAGAGAGTTAATAAGTGAGATTACTGGAAGTCTCCCTCAAAAGGTGATGTTAAGGGTAGACAACACTTCTGCGATTGCACTAATGAAGAATCTGGTTTTTCATGGACGGACCAAACACATAAAATCACGCTACCACTATATACGGGAATTATCGAAGGAGAAGAACTAGAGGTGGAACACATCTGTGGTAAGGAGCAACGTGCTGATATCCTTACTAAAGCCCTCGGACGAATCAAGTTTCAAAAGATGAGAGTGTTGTTGAAAGTGGAAGACCTCCCGAGTTCAATTCTGAAATTTTGGGGGGGGGGGGGGGGGGAATGTTGGCAATTTCAAATTAAAGATAGACTTAACGTGTAGGTTAATGTCTATTAAGGATAATCTCTAAAAACTCCTAATACATGTGGGTTATTAGGTTGTTAGGATAAGTCCTATTGTTTAGTAGTTATCCAGTTTTCAAATTGGTTTAAAGTTATCTGTTATAGCCTAACGTGTAGGTTAGTCTATAAATACCGAGATAGGGTATTATGTAATTCAAGTTTTTGAGGAAGTTTTCTTGATAATAAAGTTTGGGTGTTTAAGCCAAATTCACGTGTTACCAATTCTTAACTTGAAATGCTACACAAGTGTTCGTCGGTATTTTGAAATTCCACGGGACTGAAATTCTTCTGTAATGCATGGACCAACTCCTCCATGATCAGCAGTTAACCATGAGTACAAATTGAGGGCGTCACCCCTCAAGGTGCATAGCAGCTACATCGACTTTATCCTCATCAGTGATGTGATAATAGTGGAAGTACTTCTATCGGCCCGATTTGAGAGGGGCAAAACTCTCCAAAGGTTTGTACACCTAGAAAATATGCAAATTTGTGATAAAACATAAGAAAAACAAAAGCAACACTAATAAACTGGACGATAATCGAGAACTGCTTCTTAACTACTACACCTCCCCACTTCCTGCTAATTCTCGTGGTGTAGAGGGTTTATGCGAGAACCAAACAACATTTGGAGCTGATCCATGGAGCAGAAACTGGAGCTATCCACCCAAGTTTTAACCTGCGACTTTCTGCATGAATAAACCTTAACCGGGCGACCTGTATCACACACCCTTAACCTCACAGCATATTTCATGACAAAACCCATGCATGAACACGAATCCTTTACACCCAGATCGTTTAATCATTTTGTGTTAAACGAGTTATCTTTTAGGATGAACATGTGCCACTTTACCATTTAGAACCGTAGTGATCTATCATCACAACATATGAATCCTGAAATTGCTAAATCCTTAATCTTACAACATATGGACCCCAAAGAACCTTTAGTGTTGTAAATAACCGTACGTTTTAGATTTTCGTAATCTTTATTTCATTGCTTTTAACTTTTTTACGGTTTTTTGTATGTTATATTTGTCTTTTATTTTTTATCGCTTTAACTTTTTTACGTTTTATGACCGTATCATATATTTCATTGCTATATGTCTATCTTTTTAACTATCCTAAACCCTTTAGTAAGAGAAATCAATCCTTTATTAGATACATTCAAGACTTCAAGACTCGGATCCAAATTAAAATGAATAACTTGTTAAATATACTACTTAAATAGGTAGTTGTTGACAAGATAGTGGTATCTTGTCAAGGAGGTAAGTGTTGATTTAACCTATTGCTTTAAAGCATGAATTTTTTTTTTGAGCATTTGTAGACATTGGGTTTTCCGGATCATTTCGGGTCTACACAGTGTTGGTTGATTGTTAACCCCGTAACTCGAGAGCACTGCTTGAAGCTTGATAGGCGATGACAAAGCCAATAAAAGGTCTATGTTTGTTGTTTTGGTGTTGTTAACGTAGCATTTGCAGCCACAGTGAACCTCCAATATGAGCCTTCAAATGTAACTATCTTATATGTTAATTTGTGAATAAAATATACAATGAATAACAAGTGTTTATGCTTTCTTTATTGCTGCTTGATGCGCATACTTGCTGCTTGATGCGCATACATGTTTTAGACGAGGTCGAACAACTGCTGGATGCGTGATTTAGGTATAAAGATGATGATGAAAAAATTGGTTTGCAACCACAACTAACCATTGTTTTTTAGCCTTTTGTTTTTTAGTATAGTTTTAAATGAAAAGTCTATTTCTGTGTATAGAACATAATATAATGGGCTGTACTTATCGTTGCATTTTCGAGTAAATGAGTGGCTTAAACAAAATATATATATGTTAATGTGTTGGTGTTGATTGAGAACCACCGCAAAGCGTAGATTGAATACACCTAGTTTTATTTAATAAAAAAAAGTTGATTATTTGGAAATTATTTAACTTTCATAATGATATTTGACTCACCTATAAGTTATAAATAAATTCACCCACTACCTATTAAAGTAATTAAACCCGTTTTACCCCAATCACCACCTCTAAATATTACCAAATATTGACCAAAGAAACATCTTTTAGGGCATACATTGCTTTAATTAATGTGCAAATGCACAAAACGTACCTGCTCATTAGAACAAATGCATAGTCCTCAAGTTCAATCTCAACAAGATGCCACCACCGTAAACAAGCTCCACAACTCTTATCATGCTTAAAGGTAGCATATTTGGCATGCGTTGGTCACATGACGAGTAAATTTTACATGAAACACGTTATGTTCAAAGCATTAAGTTTTTTTATGAATATTTAGTGTGTTACATAAGATTAAGAACACTTATGTTACTTCAATAATAATCTAGTTTTTTGGACATATGATTTGGGCGAATGAGATGATTCAAACTTGTATGTAACCGCAATCAGATCCCTTGCTTCCTCACGAATGGTTCCATCTCATGTGTGAACCAGTCTAGATGACCTTCTGTAAGTCCCACATTAAGACTCAAATAGTAATCGATACAGAACACAAAGAAAAATTTAATAAATACATCAATATGTGTGTGTCACTCTGAGTGTGAATATGAGGTACAATAGTATTTTCAAATTTCAATTATTATCCTTTTTTTAACTATAATATGAAATAATTTAATATTAACTGTAAAGTTATGACTTATGAGAATCAACAAGAGACTAGTATTAAGACAAGGACGACAATTGCTCACACGACACGAACACAACATGTAATCAATCAGGATTTGAATTCACTTGCATAACCCGTTTAAAAATCATGTCTCGTTCAGGTTGACCCTATAAATAGACTGGCCGTGTTTGTGTTGACCGGTTCAATAAATGAGTTATGTTTGCGTTCCACAACTCTACTTGTCAACCTGAGAGGATAAACACCTCAATATTAACACACATGAAAACAAGGCTGAAATGATCAAATGTATTTCAAGTAAGTTATTTTGTGCTAGATGAGTTGGTTAAACTCCATCATCTAAAGCATATGTAAAGCATAAGGTCTTGGGTTCTAACTCTTGAGATCTACGTACAACTCCCTTTCTTTATTTTTTATAGTATAATATTTTGCATTTAAATTCATGATTTTGCTTATTTAGTTAAGTATTTTGAACAATTTAACTAAATATTTGGTTTTATATTTTAGTTATACAATTTTTTAAATTAGAATTCGTGGTTCGCAATGATCATTTTAAAACTACAAAACTTTTTTGTGACTTTCAAGATCTTTTTTTATCTCATGGTTCAATTTTCATAACCGAATCGATTTAACTCCATACTCTTCTCTTTAAGTACTTAACCATGTCGATTTCACCTGCCCTAACTAGGTTCACGACAACCTTTCAACGTATGTTTTTAACACAGTTGTACGCCTTCGTTGCAAAACATGGGTCACAAAAACACGTTCCATACATAAACTAAAGTAGATAACCTAAACAAATTGAATGAACATACAAACTAACATAATGAACATAAACGAAAATTCACAAACATAAATGAACGAACAAACATGTGTTTATATTTGTTTGTTTAACTCAATCAATAAAAAGTTTTGTTAATTTTCTATTTAACAAGTTTATAAACAGTTCACTAACTGTCTGATGCATTTACATATTTATTAATAAGTCCGACAGGTCGATCCGATCTGATTGTAACGACCAGGTCGATACGATCCGATTGTGATGACGTTGTTAAGAATCAAAAGACCATAACACTTGACTCGTATCCACGTAGATGGTACGCTTTTACTTTTTATCAATAATATAATAGAGATACCCATATTGTCCGTTAATCTTAATTTCTTTCTTAGTCAATAAGCAAGAGAACATTTCTTCATCCGTAACAAAAACGTCAATACTTTTTAAGTGGACGAAACAAAAACATCTACATCATAAGACTTCCCAAAAATCTTCTTTTTTATGTTATAGATTTATATGGTAAATTTAAACGAAAAGTCTTATATTTTATGAGAACTCTGAAAACTCAAGAAAACCAATTAAAAAAATATAATTATGTTAACTATAATACTAACATTATTATTAAATGTAATATCTTTATATAAGTTTATATGTGATAATTTACATGTATTTGTTTATTTTATAATTTTATACATATGCTAAATACTTACACATGTGTAAATGATAAGCTTATACATGTGTAAAATTTAAATATATAAATACATGTCTATTAATCCATATACGTTCATTTAAAGATGTTATATTTTAATAACAATAAGAATATTTATTGTGATAAATTATTGGTCTTATTATTTTTCACGAGCTCCTAAAATTCTCACAAAAAATAAGAGTTCTTAAGATAACTCTCCTTTAGATCTATAATACATAACATCATATATTTTATGCTAACAATTATGTGTATATAACTATTTCAAGTATCAAAACATAGATTAGTTCAATAGCATTATCTCCATCAATCGTTAAAATGATTCATACTCACTCTCAATTGACTTAAGCCACTAATAGAAACCGTTAAAAACATAAAATTATTAGTATAGGTGCGCATAAATTTAAAATATATAAAAATAATAATTCTATTCTTACAGTCTTCTATAAATTATGATACTCGACATGAATGTAACTTCTAGAAAAAGGTTTATCTTTTTTTTAAATCCTTAATTATGCAAGAAATCCGAAAATTTCTCACATCCCGTTAATATGTTTTTTATTGAAAATAATAACGCAAAACATGCTAACTGTTGTTAATAACACAGCTTTTCACACCAATGTTTCTATCCACCTATGTAAAAATAAGAGAAAACTTCACAGAATAGTAAGTAAGTTTTAATCGTGTTTCAATCAGGTCACACATATTTTTATTTGTTCTAATCAGGTCACTAAAGTTTTAAAAGTGTTCCAATTGGATCACTAATGTCACACCCCAACCTTGACGGTGGAAACGACGAGATGTGAGAGTTACGATTGTTCACAGCCACATAACGTTATTATTAAATTCAAATATATTATTCATAAGTTTCAAAATTACATTACAAGCATAAGTCTCAATAATGAATTAAGTTTCAACATGAAATAACAAACATAATCATTTTGTTTATTAACTAGGTCCAAGTCCTAGAATATGCCAGCAACATAAGTTCACTTCAAACTTGGGGGTTTTCCTGAAACATGATAAAAATAAAAGGTCAACTATAAATAGTTGGTGAGTTTCCAAGGTTTTCATACATAATATGAAAAGGTTACAAGTAGCAATTCATGTCATAGGTTATAAGCTAGTAAGGTTATAGAACACACATCGTTACAACCAAACCTCGACTTGATTACAAGTATAAAAGATTGGCTAAGTGTATTTGGTTCCCTAGTGCACAAGCGTACGGCCCCTAGGAGTCGGCAATACCTCGACTTTAGCACCAAATAGGCTTGTCAGGCCCAAAGATCTAAGACGTCGCCAGGCTAGCAATAGTTAATGATTGTAAACAAACTATGTATCTCATATAAACACTTACAACACACAAATAACCATGACAAAATAAGATGAATTGCATGTGCTTACAAGTCTCAAACGTTTACAAGTGTACGATGTATAAGTATCATGTTTCACCCCAAAATAGTGTGGAATAAAGTAAAAAGGGGCAAGGAAAACTCACATGGAAATAAGCATTTCAAGATGATATAAAAGATTACAAGATAAATCCCAAGTGTCCATTACAAGCACCTAAATGTATAATTTACAAGATGAAGATTAAGGTTAATATATTGATTAATGTTTAAATAAGAATTAGGGTTTCAATAGTTTTAGGGTTTTGATGAGTAATTATGTTTATAATGATGATGATAATAATTTAAACGAGGTTTCAAATGGTTTCTTTTACAAGTTGTTTAAACGTATAGATTTCAAGATTAGGTTTAATAATAAGATTACAATTTTTAGACATGAACTAGGGTTTCCAATAGAACTTGGAAGTTTTAATAAGTAATTAAGTAAAATAATAAATCATTTAGGTTTAATAAAGACGATTTAAATCAATTAAACCAATAATATGTGAAAGGAAATAATTAATTTAAAAATTAACTATTTAAAAGTTGATAAGGACATTACATATTAAAATCATATTATAAAGTTTTAAGCTTATTAAAATGATTTATTATAAAGGTTTTTAAAACCTTAAAATAAAGCAAATTATATTGTTTTATAATTTTCAAGAATTTAAACAAAAGTTAACGATTAAATTCATTAAATGGTATAACATGCTCAAATGATTTGATGAATAATAAATTATTCAAATAGTCATTTTAACAACTACTTGAATAATTATTTAGCATTTAGATTTATAATGTTTTAATAAAATTTGAACCATAATAAGTTTTATTACACAAAAGAATTTATAACTTTTTAAAATAAAACTCCATTTAAAATATCGTGATTTAAACGATAAAATCTAAGGAAAGTTCGGATCACTACTATTTTGTTAATTATTTAAAATCTATGTTAATAATTCAAAAATAACCTTTAAAATGTTTTATTACAAAGGTGTTTTTTTTAATTGTTTAATATTTTAAAATATCACTGAAAATTATTTGACAACCTAAAATACATTTAAAGGTTATAAAATATTTTTTTATATTTATTAGAAATTTTCTAAAGTTGATTTAAGGCTTAAAAAGCCATTTTAAAAAAATATGGGGGTGCCCGGGGTCGAACCCGGGACCTCCAAGTTAGAATGTGTGTGGGGAACCAGTGAACCAAGGCATACAGCCGCGGTTTAACTCCGTTTTTAATTCTTAAAAACATAACCCAAGCAACACCCCCAAATCCTATGAACCCTAATTTGACAAATCCCCAAATTAAACCTCAATTCGTTTAAGATAGCGAAATCAATGTTGGGGCTTTTAATCCCCAAACAATTTCGAGTATATTTGCATAACCAATTACCTAGATTGAAGTTTAAATCGATGCGAACGAGACGAGGAATAAGTCGCGGTCGTAGGTGCGCCAGGTATGGCCAATCTTCAATGATAACCGAATTAAACTTGTGGGAAGCTTCTTTGGGTTATGATAATCGAAAGCCCTCAATCAATCGTGATCTATGATGTCCAGAAGATGTAGTTCGACTAGGTTGCAGGTTCACGATGAAGGTGATGTTCGAATTCGTTGATGGAGTTTGTTTCAGGTGTAATTGAAAGTTGCAGACGATTAAGAATTGATAGATGACCGATTAGGTTAGTTTAATTAGGTTAATTTCAGGTTTAAATTGTCAATTGATGGAGGATTAATGTCCGACAGTTACTCGGGTTTGAAAGCACTTGTAACCGGTGTTGGATCTTCAATGAAACACCACAATCGGTTCGAATCTCTTTTGTGAACGGTTAGAAATCTGTTTCGTTGGCTGAAATTCGAAAAAAACGAGGCTTTTGGCCTCGCCGGAGCTCGGCCGGCAGGCGGCCGTAGAACCACCGGAAAAACGGGGTTGAATGGGGGTGGGGGTTTGGGTTTTTAATAATTACACAAATGGTCCCTGCGGTTTGGGTTCTTGTTATTCCATATGTAAATTTTTCATTTAAGTTTCTAATTTGGCATAACAACCCCCTAGACTTATGTAACTCAAGTTTTTAAACATTTTTAAGTTTAACAACTTTATAAATTGTTATAATGTTATAGTTAACAATAATATTATCACTAGTATTATCATTACTATTATTGTTAACATTATTATTATTATTACCATTAATCGTATTATTATTATTATTATTATTGCTATTTATTATTATTATTATCAATAATAATATTATTAGTAATAATAACAATAACATTGTTATTATTATTTTAATCACAATTATTTTTTTAAGATTTTTATCACTTTAAGTTAAATTTTATAATATTAAGTAAACATTACAACACATATAATGTTATTGTTATTTATTAAATTAATTTGTTAACCACCAAATTAATTATGAAGCATAATAAACCCTCAATGTTTCACAAAAGACATAAAAGGTCCTTTTACTTAACAAAAATACGAGATATTACAACTAATACTTTAATTTGTTCCAATCAGGACATTAAAGTTTTAGAAGTGTTATAATCAGGTCACTCGTATTTTTTTCATTGTTTTAAATAATTCATAAATTTTTTGAAATAATTCAGTATTTCTATAAATATTGTTAAATTTTTTAAAAAAGCTTTAACTTTTTTAAATTTTTTTCAACTTATGAATGACCTAATTAAAACAATTTTAAACTTTGAGACAAAAAAATTATAAGTGACTTGATTGGAACAAAAAACTTTATGAGTGACCTTTCAAAACTTGATTACTATTTTACAAAGTTACCCGTAAAAAGTAATTACTTTTTCTCACATGTTAGTTATGAATTAAAACAAAACTTTAACCTATACATCATAAATTTGATTAGTTTTTTTATCTCATAACTAAAATGTTACGAGAATAAATAGATATATATTGGGTCGGGTAGGTAGTGGGTCATGGTTGAACCAATCACCAGCATTCAATGCAAACTAAAGAAGGTGACACGTGTGAAGTCACAACCACGTGTACACACACATGCGTGACCTTATGCCCACACATCTCGTCATCTAACATAACTTTAAGTCAACTATTTTAGGCGCTACCCTCTAATTTGACTTTTGCTCATTTTTACCCTTCAATATGCAATCTTAACAAACGTGTCCTTTGACTATTTAACTTGCCTTTTTTCTTAACGAAGACTCACAAGTTCGATTACTTATATTTCTAAATTAAATAAATTCTTCATAATTTATCCTCTCAATTTAACTCATAATCTTATATAGCTGAGCTAACAACTGAAGTGTCTTTAATTCACTTTTATAAACTTTTATAAATATATGATAATATTGATTAAATAACTTTTGCTAGTTTGTTAAATGGTTTCAGAATATCTTTTGTATCTATATAAGTAAAAAAAAATATTAACTTTTAGAAGATTATACATTTATACAAGAACATACATGTTTTTAAAGAAATCAAATATGATAAATGAAATGTACTTACTTCAGGTGTTATGTTTTATATCTTTTCATATTAGGAATCTATTTCTTTGTCAGTTTGGTCAAGAAAAAATATCTTATTAATTATAAGACCTATGTGTAAGAGTTATGAATAATGAAAACAATGCATTTTATTACTAATCATAATACATGTGTTACTAATCATATTACATACAATCTGATTTAATGCAAACAGTTAAAAGTTTCTGTTACGACTAACAAAAAGGCAAAAATAGTGACGGGAGCCGGACTTTACGTGTTGTCTCAAAAGATCTCTTATTCAAGAAGTAGTTCCCGCCAAAAAGGTAGTTTCCGTTTCGGCACCAGCCACGTCAGAATGTCGATCCCGCCTCTCCCTCAGTCTATTTCCCGCTCTCCCATCTCCTTCAACGTTTCCTCCCTACTTCACCATACACAACCCGTGAAACCAATCTTTTTCCAATACCTAAAAGGATGAAGACGGTCATCCCTCTACGTACCACCACATTACCATCGCTACCAGTACCAACCCAACCAGACCAGACCAGACCAGACCAGACCTTCAGTCCACTTAACCTAAAACTCCAAAAGGGGAAAGAATTATGAATATTATCATACTACAAGGGCTAAAGAAGAAGTGAAGAATGCCTTTATGCATCTCCTCCGTTATCTTCTTCCCGATCTATCCTCGTAATCCACGCTTCTTCAACTCTATTTTTACCCCCATTTTCGCACCCTTTTCTAGGTCGATCTCTTCCTCTTTTTCCCCATTTTCATCAATCATTCATTCAATCATCCATCCATCACCATCACCATCATCATCTCCAATTCGACATTTGAGATTATCGATAACGATCATGAGACTGCCGATGGTCGATTGCCGTAGCTTGATCGAATTCTGCAGAGCCTTCGAACAACACAAGAACATGACACCAACGAACAACAACAACAACAACAACAACAGCTATCATTCACGGAGCAACAAGAGGTACAGAGGTTCCAATTCGATCAACCCTCTATCGCACCCGTTTTGCGACAGATCTCCTTTCGCCGCGTTGGATATTCTGATGCTGATTCTGGTGCTCGGAGCACTAGGGTTTCTAATCATACCGTATGTTAATATCATATACCGTGAATCGGTTGAGATTCTGCCTTTAGTGTTTGAGGTCATACAGGAAGTCATCTCCGATGCTCCGATCGCGTACGTGATCGGAGTGGTTGCAGCGTTCAGTGGTGTGATCGCCACCATCGCTGCGTGGGAGATACTTGAAGTGAAATCGAGGAAATGTGGGAAACCTAACTGTAAAGGATTGCGTAAAGCTGTCGAATTCGATATTCAGCTTGAATCGGAAGAGTGTGTGAGGTATCTGTCATCAGGGGTGTCTGCTGATTATGATGTGAAGCCATTGGAATTAGGGCAAGATCACAAGGAGCTTGAGGCTGAGTTGAAGAAGATGGCTCCGGTTAATGGCCGGACTGTTCTTATTTTTCGAGCTCCGTGTGGATGCCCAGCTGGTAGATTGGAGGTATGGGGGTCGAAGCGAATTCGTAGAATCAAGAAATAGGTGTATTGATCGAGTTTGTCTTTAGATAGAATAAATATATGCTGATATGTTACAATAAAGGAATCTCATATGTTTAAACACTACTGTTACTTTACTTATCAAGTTATGATCAAATGAAAGAAACATCAGTTACATGCATCTTTCTTGAAGTTTATACCATTTTTTGTGATCCTGATGATTCGTTTGTGAATCTTGTTGCTCGAATGTTAGTACTTGACCTGTGATTGTGTTTATGCTTTACTAGTTAACCCTTTTCCTATACAAGTATTTAGGTTCGATGTAAGGTGTCTGCAGCCTGCATAGAGAGTAATTCACTCAATCTTTGTGCTGGTTTGGTTTCTTCTGCTGTAGGTCCTTTTGTTCTGAGATTGTGAATTCTATCTCATTATCCTCTGTCTTTATGATCAACTTTACATTATTTACTGACTATTAGAACAAGATGCGATAATAAGAGTGTTGGATTTCTTGAAGGATTAGAGGGAGAGTGAATGTGGTGGGTACATGGTAGCTGAGTGGCATACCAAGAGTATGAAGAAGGCTTAAGATGAACATTGTAGGTGATGATCATAGATGTATAAATCATACAGTCTTGCTAATAATACTATTGATCCCAGTTTTGAGTTGGCTAATTCTTGCATTGTCAAATTTATTGGTGTTAGAGGAGTTCACACACTTACACGAGATTTCTTACCCAATCAGCTCCGTTTTAATTAGGAATTTAAGGTGTAGTTTGATTTTTTGGTCAGATGTTATTAGCTAATGAGCGACGTGTTGACGAGCAATTTGGTGTATTTTAGTTTCTTCGTCTCTAGGGTGCTTACCTTTCGTGTTTGTACAGACCATATGAAGCTTTCTATAAGAAGTTATGTCTAGGATGCTTACCTTTTGTGTTTATAGTTGTATACATACTATATGAAGCATTCTATAAGAAGTTGAACAGGCTGGAACATGGAACATGTACTGTAATAACTCAGTGCAAGTTATGATATAGAGGGACAATGGTAGCTGGTTTGATTTGTTCAGGGTAGGTAATGACGGATGCTAGGGTAACAAACTCGTGTAACTAATGATCAGAGGCTTATCGTAACGGATAGGGGGATCTATGGTATTAGGTATTAAGTAAATGATTATGTAAATGGTAACAATCAGAATAAACATGATGGGGAGAAAAGGTTATCATTTTGTTGCATAGGTAGAGAAGAATGTCATTTTCAGTGTTGGGTGAATGTCAACATCTAGGTCCAATTAACAAGTATGGATCATTGTTTGTTGCATGTCAAATCATGAGTGGATTTGGCTAGCAGTTTGGTACATGTAACAAAGAAGCTATGATATTTATAAGTTTGATTCTCAGATATCACTCTAGACACATACATATGGACACACATAGGATCAAATGAATACCATTTAATATTAAGGAACCAAATGAATCCACTTTTGGCATGTGTTAGATTATATTAACAACCTCTACTAGAAACACGTAGCAACATTCGCACATAACTTATATAATTAATTTTTATAAATGTAGGTAACAGAAATAGGACATTAGAATGACATGATTTATAATCTACCGATTTTCTTAAATTATTAACAAGATTGAATAAAAGTAACAATGAAAACAAATCAGTCAAGGAATATTGGACAGTAATGGTTGTTTATACTATGAATTGACTGTGTCAAGGTTCCATGAAATGTGAAGAATCAACGACAAAAGAACGACAGTCGGCAGTCCTATTTGCCATGTATAGACAAATTAAACAAGTTAGAATATTAATTTTTCATTTTAACAAGTCTATACTAGTTAACTATATATCCTCTCATTTTGTCAATTCTCACTCTCTCATTGATCTATACATATTTATACTAGCTTGTAATGCATCTTGTTAACGCAACATTGACATTTTTATCAAATTCCAGACACCTACTAGGGGCATTTTAAGTATGTAATAATTTTATTATTTATTACTAAATTTTGTTGTTTAAACTTTAATAGCATATTATTTAATATGATTTACAGATCAAATATCTGCATTAATAAGGTATCCAATAATTTATATAACAAATTACATATAAAAATATTAACAAACAACAAAGTCTTGTTACAATATTTCAAATAATATATTACTTTAAAGAATGCATATAAAACAATATATTTTCTTAAAATCTCATTTAAGTCATTGATATAAGAAATTGCGTATTAAAATATCAACAAACAATAAAGTCTTGTTAATATATTTAGGAATAATATATTAATTTTTTATACCACAAATAATATACTATTTAACTCCTCGGATTTTTTTATATATTAGCATACTTGTTTTTTATACGATACAAAACTTTAGATTTGATTTGATTTAATAACTAACATGATCTTAAATTGACTTATACTCGGGAGTCATTTGGTACACAAATTAAACAAACCATCTTTTCTCTGACCCAGAAAAAACCTAACCTTTTTCAAGATCAATTACAAAGTGTAAAAGAAACAATAGACACTCATACTTATATGTTGAGACATCAATGTTACCTATTAACTAAATTCAGTACAATAATGAGATGACTATTACACATGCAAATCTTTATGTATTGTATGTTCGGAAATGATGTGTTTAAAAATCATCATGTTTCATGTAATATTTAAAGCACAACATGTTAAGAATTTTTCAATAAACATGAAAAAAGTTTAAATAAAAAAAGATTTTTCTTGATATATTAGAATATGTTCTTTACATTACAGTATAACATTAATTTTTTTACAACAATAATTTTACAAATAATTGATTAGAAAAACCTAACCGAAACTCAACAAAAAAGAGTTACATATACAATATGTTTGTGCGTCGCCCACACACACATTACATTTAATTACAACACAAAATCAAACATAAAAAATTCGGCACACATTTACAAGGGATTAGACACATAGTTGTAATGAGTAAGACATGTTATCACATCCATATACATCCAAACAATTAAAACATTTTAACAAACACAAGTTAATTAACCACATCGTTACAATATATAAGCGTCCATCAAAACTTATTATAACAATTAACCAAACTTTAGAAGCTTGAAAATCATTGTAATTAGTTAATGCACTGTTTTGAACATGCATATAACTACAAAGTGCCAAAACCACAAATGTCTGACACAACTTGCATACTCGCGTATTGCATACTGTTTGTAGATTTCATGCAAGAGTATGACATAACATTGTAACAAATAATACGATCTATTAAGAAACATCATTTAGAAAGTGAAACTTGTATCAAATTAAAGAATATATAATTTATAAAAGGATTAATTTTACAGTTCATCCTAAAAAAACTTTAAGGGGGCGTTTAGTTGGAAGGAATGGAATGAAATGGAATAGAATGGAATTGAGAAACTATTATAATTTTCAAGTAAAATTGTGTTTGAGTGGGTAATAAAAAGTAAACCCAAGGGAATGTTTCACCTCAAATTCCTTTGGTTGTGGGATTTCAAAATCCTTCCACCTAGAGAGGACATTTGAAATCCCACAACCAATGGAATTTAAGGTGAAACATTTCCTTGGGTTTTACATTTTATTACCCACTCAAACATAATTTTACTTGAAAATTATACTAGTTTTTCAATTTCATTCCATTTCTTCCAACCAAACGCCCCCAAAGTATATTAAAGGTGTTTAAGGCTATATATAAAGGGATTAATTTAAACAATTGTTGTTTTGTGTGATATTAATAATAATATTATATGTTATATAATATACTTATTTTAATGTATTATAATAAAGATACTATATGTTATATAATATACATTTTTACTTGAGAAAAATATTTTAAATATTTATAGATTTTTTATATTATAATTTGTTTTTATATCTTTATATAAAAACTGATTTTGATACTTAGTTTTGAAAAAAGAATCTTTTTTTTCTAGATCTAAATTTTTTATCCATGATAAACTATGACAAGTTTTAAAATTGTTTTTTAAGAGTGTAGTATGACAAGTAGGGGTGTGTATAGCCTACCCTTCTTTTTAAAGTTAAATGTGTTTTACGTCCCTGAGGTTTAATAGAAATTATCATTTGAATTCAAAAGTTTAAAATATTATCATTTGCATCCAATAAAAAACTATTGGGTGCATTAATAGGCATAACATAATTTTACAATTTTATTATTACTTCATAATGATCTTAGACTTTTACGTTTCCAAATGTACAATCCAAACATGCATACCGAATTGCAAATGTAAAATTTAAACGTGCGTAAGGTACAACCCTTGTAGCAGGACGGTACAAGACATGCATTTCGGATGGACCAAATGTACAATTCAAACATGCATAAAGTATAACTCTAAAAGCAAGATGTGTTTTTGTCTCTTGCCCTTTTCTACTAATTTATTAGCATCTAACATGCAACTATATATAGAAATGTTTACAAAAAATCATTCAACAACATAAGAATATAAGAATGAAACTCAATTAGGTAAATTATAATAATAATAAAATAATAATAATAATAAATAATATTAGTAAAATAATTATATATGATGAAATAGTCTAGTTCAAAGGCTCACCAACCTGGTTACTATCTTCCTTTCCTGCGTAAAAAGTGAAAAAACCTTTAAAATAAAGAAGATGAATATTGTTGGAAACTTATAAGTTATAACTTGAGCATTTTCACAAATTTATTATATATTCTTTTTCTTTCAAAATCTTATTTACTGATTCATTTAATCATCAAATGGGTAAACAAGGTTTCAGTTTCGAATCATGCTTCACTAGTTTTTTGTCGTAACCTTTTAAAGGTCACTTGCTCAACTCAAGATGTGATTTTTTTGAAGCTGTTGTTAGCAGGGTATTAGTGGGTCTCGTGAGTTTACCAGTAACGAGTTCCCGTGGAGGAGAAAAAAAAGGAACTAATGACAACAGAACTTACACGTTTGGGTCGAAGCGATTTGCTTAAAGGTGGCTTCAACAGCGAATCAGACAGAGACCCATCCATGCTAATGTGATGGCATTGACCCTACATATAAACAACAAATTCACATGAAATCATCCAAAACTTTACAAGAAAATCAGTAAAGGTGGCAAATTCGACCCATTTGTTTATGAACAGGTCAACTTGGGTTCTGTTCTATCTCAAACGCGTCAAATAAACAAGAAACATAGATAGTGTAAATTTCTAATAATCCCCATTTTTGTAATCATAATATTACATTAACAATTTATCCATAACATCAAAAAAAAGTGTTTGTGGGTCAATCCAACTTGACCTGCTGAAAATGACCCGTTTGGCCGTTTCAACCTGAGTCTGTTTTGACCGATTGTTGAACCAGCCAACCGTTCATCTTACCACCTCTAGAAATGAGTAAACAACAACACCTACTGTGGGTAAAGATCCTTCATCTTGGTTATCTGACAAAAGAGATGAGTAGAATCCTGGATCATTGATGGCACCAACAGAACCAGTAGTAGTTCTAAATACGCGAGGAGGGGTGATGGGACCCGTAAAACTGTTCCTCAAGTCCAAGTCACTATCACGAGGAACTGTACAATCTACAAGTGATGGCCCCAATCTATACATCTGAATCCATAGTAACGAGGATGATGATCTTACCGTGAACCCAATGACTTGCATTAATAGAGTAAGTCTCACTGAAAATATGACAAATTCTCCATAAATCTCTGAAGATATGTACCTGCAATGCACACAAAGCTTTTAAGAAATTAGAACCAAATATAAAGATAACTGTAGGATTCTTACTGTATCTATGTGTCAACTGTGTGATACATACAAAGCTTCATATCATAAAATTGTTTGTTTTAAACCAGTAAACAATCTAAATCAGACTCCATCTCCAGGCTCCATATCATATTATCATTACATCAAACCAAAATTTAAGGAAAACAGATGTATATGTGGTACATCTACGCATGATTCTAGGCGTTATTTGTATGTAATGTTAATAACTCAAGATTCTCTTATAACTGAACCAAAGTTTATATCAATCGATTGATTTCTCAAACCATCACAAATGACTTTTTTACTGCCAACAAACAATCATCCTTGCAAAGTGCCCAAAAAGTACACTTTGCAAAAGACATAGCTTCGGGTTGTAAATAAAGTTTATTTGGTTGTACACGCGTGATGCACGCGCCTTGCACCTAGAATTTTAGGACCTATACACCTCAGAGCGCCTCGGGCTTTTTTAAACCAGTGACCCATCTCACTTTTGACTACATAGTTAAAGCCTAAGTAGTAAGTAACACTAGAAAAGCATCATTCTTTCACATCTCTTTACATCCACACATCAACCTTCAAGTCATCAAAGCAAAAAACCATATAAAAATAACAATAATAACTGTATAAACTAACCAGATTTCAAGGCAGAAGAAGCTGAACCACAACATGTCTAGCAAAATTGCAGAAAACAAAAGAACAGCATAAGTTCTTCCAAGACACTGGCTATTACTCTCAATAGCAACCAATGCAAACAACCCAATTCCAACATTGATAACTGAAACTCCATTATACAATGCCCCCATTGATCCAATCAAAGCACAAGCAATCTTCAAACATCAACACAAAAGCAGCAGATCATAAATTCAAATTCTGCAAAGAAATTAGAAATCAGAATGCAGAATTGGGGAAAAGATCGAATGCACCTGAATGTAGATTAGAACCACGGCGAATGATTGAATCTTGTCGTAATCGCGAAGCCATGTTTGTATCTGGGTGTTGAATTCAGAACAAAGCATTGTAAAACATATGATGATGATTATGATTATATATGGGCTGATTTCGCATCAGTTAACCAATCAAGATGCGGAAAACGTGGGTGTCGATCAAATGGGCTACATTGAGAGAAAGTGGACCTTTGATCGATTGTTTTGGGGAATTGTGTGATTCTTGATGGTGGGTTTTCTGTTGTTTGAGTGTATGATTGTGTGTGATGATTGTGGAAGATGAAGAATTGAGAAGAAAAGTTTTGAAGGGAAGATAGGGGACGACATACTGACATGAAACCGCTTGTTGTAATATGAAATCTACATTGTAACCCCCTAATGTTTATGCAAATAGTCGTTTATGGTTAGATTTAACTTTCTGTCTATTATAATTAAGTAGTAATTTTGCAAAATAGCAAACGAGTTTTAAAATTGTTTTAATTAAGTAATTTAAGTTTGAAAAGTAATTCAATTAAGTCATTTTGTTTACGCTTGTTTAATAAATTATCGGCTTTAACATGTTTTTAGCATTTTTTTCTTTTTGTTTAAATTTAGTAATATTTTTTTTCTTTTCTTTTTGATGATGATGTGAAGTGGTGACATGAATTTTAGATTTTTAAATTTTTTTAATATAATTAATATGTTTTTTAAATATTTAATATAAATAAATATTTTGAAAATAATAACTCTCACATCTTCTCTTCTAAGGCTCTGATTCTTTCTTGACACAAGGTGTGGTGGTACTGCCCGTGGTGGGGGTCCAAAGGACAACAGATTTTCCTTGTTGATAATGCACTGGAAAATTACGATGAATTAGCTTGATTGATTAATTGCATGAATATGATCATTGATATCAGCTAGTTATCAATAGTCAGTTGTTATTGATCATAACCAATATCAACATCAACTTGGTCCATCAACAGTAAATGTGATCAGCGGCAACTGGTGAGTATCACTAGCAATTTGGTTCAACAATATCAACCAACATGTCAATAGGAACTTGGCAAGGCGGTGGTAACTAGCAAACTAACATCTTTTAAAGCCTGTAATCCTCATTACATATATACAAGGATTAAAAATAGCGACAAGATGGTAAACATTACATTTTCATAGAAATATTTTTCCAATCCATCATTGATGCAAAGAACTACAAGAAGTTAGGAGTACACAAAAAAATAGCAAACTTTTTATAAACACGTCAAAATAATACCGCAATGGCTCGATCCAGAATTCATGTTTTGCAAAGTGGTATAGTCTTAAAGGTAAACCATCTCAGAAGCTTTAGGCGTAACTAAGCATGGACGATTCATTACATTTGAAATTATCAACGCCCCGGCCAAAATATTTTCCATTTTATAAGCACATTAAGATTTAAAGCAAGTATAGGAAACTTCTCACGATAAATTAGTTTATTTTAGACGTAAGTACTCTCTAATACGACTTAAGAGATATCTAATCCTTAAAAAATACCTACTTTTATGACTCTCTAAAACATATATAATCTCTCTCCATTATTTGGTATTTACAAAACATTAAGGAGCTAACTTGTAAAATAGACTAAAAGATGAGGAGCTAAAATGTTTATAATTTATTTTGTATATAAAGGAAAAAGTTTCGAGTTTGTAAGTCCTTTTTCCCTCTTTTCACAATCAAAATCCTACAAGTTTCTTCCGATCGAATCATATTAATCGGACCTTAAATCTCGCCGACGTTGATTGTACTCATTAAATCACAGATTTGGCACGATTTTGGATATCTTCATGTTATAATTGTTATTTGTATTCTTGATCATATGATTTACAGTTTGATTTTAGGACGATCATGATGAAATTGAGAGCATTTAATGTTTAAGACACTACCATTCACGTACCTGAAAAGAGAACAGGAATTTGTGTTGGTTCAGTCCCAAGATTACACACGGTCACAACTCATGCATTCATGAAGATACATGTGACTAAATATAAATTAAACTTGACCCATTATAATAAAAAAACTCATGCTGACCCGTTACGTGACTCGACTTGAACCGGTCAAGATTAACCCAACAATTAGTACGTAAATCATATAGGAATTTGTGATTTTGTTTGCTTTGAATATGTTCATAAATATGAATCAGAGTTATGTTTGATAATTGTTGTTCGGGTGTTTGCTCCAAATAGGAATTTGTGATTTTTGTTTGCTTTGAATTATTGTGATTTTTGTTTGCTTTGGTGTTCCGGTTGTTGATTACATTGCAAAGTTTATGTGAAAAATTAATGTTCGGGTGTTTGATTACATCCAATTATTCAAGAGGTCGAGGGTTTAAATCCTGTAACATGCAGGTAGATGTAGTTAATATGAGTATATTAGGAGCAGTAGAGTTCTAAAAGAAAGTTATTCATATTAAAAATACCAACCCTCACCCAGTCAAGCTTAATCCACATAGCACGGGCATGGGTCGTAGCTCAATTAACCTGTTTATCTAAACATATCAAATGGGATGATGACAAGTAAGCGGGCTGTAAATAGGTTAGCATGTTAATTTTATATAAAATATATATTTGACTGTTATTTTAAAAGGATTAGCGGGTCGACCTATTACCCACAACCCGGCCTAAACAATTTATTTTTCTTAAACGGGTCATGCATGTCCACTTGACCCGTACCCGTATATATACAACCCTAACCCATTTATTTGCATAACTGGTCCGTCTCGTGTCGGGAATTTCCACCCCCACATTGAGAGTTGCCGACTGTTTGGCAATAGCAAAAAACTATTAAAAAAATGAAAAACAAAGTAAACAGGCAGCTCTTTTGGAGTTCTGCTTGAAGCTATTTTCAAGAATTACAAAGTTCTTTTCTATTTATAAACCGTTTGTGCTGGTTGTTTATGCGTTCCACAAAGAGACCAATAACAGAACTGATCACAATTAAAATGAAACCAAGTTACAAACTTGAACTAGAGACCAAAATATGGTGTTATACTTCAAAAATATTCAACCAATCACTCTAAATTATAAGTTATAGCAAAGATATATGCAAATTACAATAAAGAAAACTAAAAAGTATGGTTCTATAATTTTGTCTTATCAGTTTAGCAAAGATTAGTCTTATGCTTCTTTGGAAACTTTGTGCATCATGACTTGTTTACTCAGGCCGACAAGATTCTGGCAAATTTATTTGTTATGGGTTCTGGAATACTGGTTAGGGTTTTTGTTCAAGCATATCGTCAGGCACTTCAAAGTAAGTTTAGATTTTTAATAACATCACGAGGTTTGATATTTTTTTGTTTTAATTCTAGTTTCCATATGAACTCTGTTATCTAATTTTGCGTCACATTTTGTATATTTTCTGTTCACTTCATGATATATTACTTTTTGACAACTTTTAATTATCTGTTTTTAAAGTTATTGGTCCTTTACATCATGGGTGTTATTGCTCATAATGTTGTTTAGGTTCAGATGCATAATGACATCCAACTGCCTTTTAGAAGTGGTGTTACTTTTCCTTTTTTGATTGTGGAAATTATATCACTTGGGCATATGTTCTTTATGCAATCATGTGATATGCATACACTAAATAAAGAAAAAGATCATATAAAGAGAAAAGTTTATCAATCTGCATGCTGAGTGGAAAAGTGTTAATACTGATTTGGAAAGATTCAAGCCAAAATGGGTTATCATTTGTGTTGGTTGAAACGAGTTGGATTGTGTTGACCGACTAACATGTGGTTGTTTATTCACCTTTTTTTTTAATTTTTTATAAAGGCTTAATTTGCTATGTAAGATTACAATTCCTATGTATTTAAATGTATAATTAAACTATTTATAGTGAAGTAATTTAGGAGCTTTTTATACATGTGAGTACACCTCATATGACTTTAAACCGTTTGTTTGTTACCTCTTTCGGTTTATTCATTTTACTTAACTTGTTAGAGATATAACGCAACTCAAATTGAACCTTTGATCGGTAAAGGTTTGCTTTACATGTTGATTTAAGAATGCAAACATTACATCATTTTTTATCTATTCTAATGTATTGTTTCTTTTTACCCTTGTATGCCAAACATACTTTAACTTACTTTATGCAATAGAGATTAATAGATTAAAGGTTTGCAGGAACAATCATATTTTATAGCTTTTAACAAGTCCAAAATTGTCTTAACATACTAAAACATGAGCATGTATTTGTTGTTTTTCTTAAATTGTATATGCATCAAAATCAGGTGTTCCTCAAAAACATTACAAAATGCCGTCCGTAGAGAAAGCAGGGTTATGACTAAACAAGAGGTAAGACAAATCTAGGTGTCAACAAACAATCATCTTGGAAAGAAATTGCACGGGTTAGTATTTACTTATGAACTAGTCAATAAGGGTTTGTTTTATCTCTTACGGATGAAATAAAGTAAGATATTAGATTGAAAGGAAACTGGTCAAATTGGTTGATACCGGCCCGAAGGATACTTGTAATTATTTTAAAAACATTAAAATTAGCCCACCCCATATTTTTACTCGTCATGCGTGGTATCCAACCTATTTGACCCGCCCGTTTTGCTACCTGCAGTTTTAGTTATTGACAAAAAGCTGATGTCATCATCCCATTATGTTAAATTTACTTGATTTTTCTGCCAAATTCTTTTCGCATCTCGTGCGGCGATAATTTACGCTTGAGTTATTGTTTTTTTTCCCAAAAGTATGATAAGCTTGTCATTCATTGAATTAGATAAGTATACAATTTAAAAAGGTTTATATCAACATATTATATGGGACTCTAAGCCCATTTTTTGTATATCAAAACTTTTAAACTTGTTCAAAATATTTGTATATACATCTTTAAATAAATATCTTCTTATTGCTTAGACAGATCAAGATTAGATGTATATACGTTTCAAATGTTCAAAAATATCAAACACGGGTAACATCGTGTAAAATGATACACGTGTATTTGAAGCAGTTAAAATTAATGTTATTAGGTTTCATGTTACTAGAAGAGTATATAACAATCATGAATGTAAATATTTATACTAAACAGATTGAAAGAACTTAATATACTAAAATTAAACATAAAAGTTTTTCATAGAAAATAAACGTGTATGTTAATTCTTTTATGATATACGATCATAGGATATTTTTATTTTACATGTATTTGTAAAATATAAAAATGTACCAATAATTTTATTTTTTCATAAAAACCAGAGAGCATAAACCAAAAGCTTCTAAAAAGTAATCGTTAAAGTGAGTTCAATAAAAATTCATTTTTAAACCTCTCATGTATACACAACTATTTTTTTAAAAATATATACGATACGTACGGATAGCAGTAAATATATTTATACAAAGAAAAAACCATTGTTACATCAAGAAATCAAATTCTTGAACAAAATACATAAATCCCATAAATTTCTCTGTATAATTTCTGATCTTTCTCTCTCTATCTTCCCTAAATTGATGCATAGATTTGACAGACGCCATAAAGTCTAAACACCACCAAATACTCTATCTTGATTGATCTTTTGGATCCTGTTTCCACTCAAGAAGTGCGGAATTCGTGCCCTTTTTACTCTAATTGGATTCGTTTTGTTCATCATACCGCTTTAATATCAGATCTAACATCTTCAATTTCATCAGGTTTGAGATATTTCGCTTGTTTGGATGTGGGTTTGTTCTATTCTTGTTGATTGATCTGCCAATTGTTTCAGATCTTGATTTGTTCTTTGAATCTCTGTGGAAAATTGAACATTTATGATCATGTGTATTGGGTATTTGTAGCTCATATGTTGGTGATAAAGTTTACTGTTTCGATTTGTATTTTAATCGATTTTTGATCTGTAGTTATTGGGTGAATTACATCTTTCGTTTGGACATTATATTAGAAGCTTTTTTTTCCTGTGATTTTCTTGATATTCTGTTGTTTTCACGGTTAGGTTTTTTGTCGGTGTCATCAAATAATTGTGTGAGTTTGGGTGTTTGGAGAGTTTAATCAATCATTGTGCTATATGTGTTTGTACTTGATTGGTTTGATTGTTTAAACATTGAGTTTCATGATGGATTGCTTGTATTGGAAGGTACATAACATTTGATTAACTCTTCTGTTACCTTGAGGCCACGTTTACGGTGTTAGGAGAGTTGTTAAATCACCCATTCTAGTTTTACAATCACAAATTTATAATGCTATATGGAATTTGATGTGTGCTAGTGTTTTGATATGAGTTTTGGAAGTGACTATAGTAACTTGAAAAATCAAAATTAGATAAAGTGGCAATAATCTAATTAAAACGCACATCCAAACACTCCCATATTACATTCCACAATTTTAACTTCGAATATGTTGATAAATCTTGGATAACATTTTTGTTACATTTGAAATTTTAGGATTGCTCACACTTTGTTCAAAAGTATTATCGTTTTTGTTTAGGCCAATATTAGGTGACATTGGTTTTGTTTATCACCAATTAGAACATGTTTATTGATGTTACCAAAATCAGGCTGCCAGTAGCAATGTCAGTGAGACTTTAACTTGAGCCTATGCTTTAATGTTATATTCAAATGGATTTTAGATTTTTAAAGTAGTTTTGGTAAAGTAGTTTCTACAATTTGGATATTTTTGCAACTTTCTTTTAAGCTGAAAGCTTATTGTTAGTCTCTTGATTTTCCCTGAATCTGACTATTTTATGTTGTGTTTCAGTTTAAAGTGTGTTTGCATCCTTCTTCAGGACAATGAAGAAGGCCTTTGATCAAACTGTCAGGGACATGTATGTTCAATTTGTTTTCTAATAAGTTTAGTTAAATTTCAGTCTCATTAGGTTTGGTTTTATATTTGTATATTTTGTTTCATACAGTAAGAGAGGGGTTAACAAGAAAGTTCTTAAAGTCCCTTCAATAGAACAGAAGGTGAAATTCATTCTTTCGTCATTGTAATTTATTTGTGAATTTTGTTAATGTTCTGCTAATGTTTGAATCTTCATTTTTTTCAGGTTCTTGATGCTACTAGTAATGAGTTGTGGGGTCCTCATGGATCGCTTCTTGCTGATATTGCAATGGCTTCAAGAAACTAGTATGATATACGCTTTTTGTTTTTATACAAATTCAAGAAACTAGTATAATTTTATTTTGCTCTTAAAATTTATTTACGTTTATGGTTATGCAGTCATGAATACCAAATGATTATGTCAATAATATGGAAACGTATGAATGATACCGGGAAAAATTGGCGCCATGTGTACAAGGTTTGGAGTGCTAAATCATACCCATATTGTGTTCCTTTAAACTAGAGGTGGCAAAATGGGCGGTCGGGTAATAAGTCAAAACAAGTTTTATTAATCTTTTGTCTGAAAATATTTTTTTTCCTAGTGTTTTCATATTAGTACAAAATTTTATATTATTTATGTGATAATCTTATTCTTAAAGTAGTTGCTTTGGAGATTTTATGCATTCAAAGTACACTTTAGGCGACTTCACATTCAATTGACCCATTTGCCCTTTTTTACATGTTCCATTTTTTCGACCTGTTTGACTGTTAGGGATCATACCCAATTTGACCCATTCATAAGTAAATGGGTCAAAATGGCTACTTCTACTTAAAGCTAATAATGAATTTTCTTACTGTTTATGCCCAATCTTTAGCAGAAAATGTAACCAGGGTTCAACTTTCTTGCTTTTGCACCAGGGTTTGACTGTTCTTGAATACCTTGTAGCAAACGGGTCGGAGCGTGTCATAAATGACATTAGGGAACATTCTTACCAGATAAAGGTATACTTTTTGAACTTAACGTCACATTTAACTTTAATTGTTAGATTTTGTTTGATTTAATAGTAATTGATATGTATATCTTTTATATGACAGTCACTGTCAGATTTCCAATATCTTGATCATACGGGTAGGGATCAGGGGAACAATGTAAGGAAGAAGTCTCAAAGCCTTTTGAATCTAGTGAATGATAAAGAGAAAATACAGGAAGTTAGGGAGAAGGCTGCTGCCAACTGGGACAAGTGAGTTGATTAAATATTAAGATTGAGCATATTGATTATATGATTATGATTATTCCAAATCATGTAATTACTTACAAAAAACAATTCCAAACACCCCCTAAATAACAAATAGCAAATCAACGATCACTATATTATTACTATTATAATCAGTATTACTACCACTACTACATTTATTCATATCATTATTATTGAATTTTTTTGATGATGCATGATTATAACGTTTCAATCAGGTTTCACAACACATCAGGAAGTTCAAAGTACAGGCCCGGATCTTATCCGGGTGCGGGAGGTTATGATGATAATCGATATGAAGGTCGTTATGGAAGTAGAGATGAAGACAGGAATGGGGATGGGTATGGGAGGGAGAGAGATGGTGGATATAATTATGGTGAAGAACGATATGGTCGGGATCAATATAGGGATGATGAATATCGAGGTAGAAGAAGTGTTGATGGTGACAGTTATGGGCGCAGAAGCAGAAGCTCTGATAGAGACAGAGAACGAGCTTATGATTATGAAGGACCATATTCTTCTAGGTACACGTGTATTACTTGTTTTTTGTTGTTATGATTGCATTAAACCTAACATAGTCCTAGAATAAATGAAAAGAGAGTGAATCGGGCAGGTCAGGTAACAATTCCTGGTAAAAAAGATGAATACCTTTTGGTGCAATTTGAAAAAGGTCTCGCGTTGGGTTAAGCCGAAACACTTTTTTGTCCAAAATTTCTAACTTTAAATATGACTAAAGTTGGTATCATATCAAGAATACACTATTGTTTTGAAAAATAGTATTAGGAGTTTTTATGCATTAAAAATACACATAGGATGAATTTTGACCTGTAAAAACTATTTAACCTAATTGGATTATAGTTTACCTGTTAGCAATAAAATTTAACCTGAATTTGCCTGCTAACAAGATGTAGTATGTTGTTTTCTTAGGTTCATTTTGTGGGACCCATGGTCATTCTTATATTCTCCTTGATATACATTTTTCTTTTTTATTTAATTGCAGAGAAAGCAACGCGAAAGGTGAGGATCAGTCTCATGATGGAAGGTAATCTAGTTATCTACTATGCATCTAGCTTTTCTTTTAATAGCACTTCAAGTTAGGCCTATTTCATAAGAATGTAAATCACAGATATTTAATTGCATAAAATTTTTAATGAAAACTTAATGTTTGTTCTTTATTTTTCTGTTTGGGGTAGGCAGTTTGGGCAAAAATCTCCTGAACAAAATCTCGGGGTACCTCCTAGTTATGAAGATGCTGTGGCTGGTGGTCGTAGCCCCGTTAATAGTGAGAGGTATAATTTTTGGTGTACATACATCTGAATAATCTTATTTGTGGAGTTGGCAGTTTTGACCCATTTACTAATTAATGGGTCCATTTTTGTGTACTACTTTTTTATAACATAACGCATAAAATATCTTGATTCCTTTTATTCAAAATAGTAGATTATCATTGATTTAGTTGAACTTTGGAATCCATTTTGATGCGCCATAGTTTCTTTAAAATAAAGGCCACAAAAGTGTGTTGGGTTCATTTTGACCCGCCCCATAAGTTACCCTTTTGTCCTGTGACTTATCCTGTACTCTGAATCTAGTCCGACTTTTTTCTACTATTTGAAGGGATGGTGAGACGAAATCTGCATCTCCGCCACCTGTAACCACCAGTCATGAAACCACAGTTTCCAGCATCCCGCTGGCAGCTCCTGCTGTTGCTCCATCGCCAGTAGCCGCGACACCTCCACCTGCAGCCACCCTGAATAACGAAACTAATGGGTTTGATGAATTTGATCCTCGTGGTTCATTCGGTTCATTTCCAGGTTAAAAACACTAATGTATCATCATAGTTTTAGCATTTTCATTTATTTTTTAGTGATTCTTTATACCTGAATTTATATTTAATATATTGGTATGATCAACAGTGGCCCCACCAACGTCGGGTGGTCCTGAAACAGATCTGTTTGGCTCTCCATCGGACCCTTTCTCTTTGAATTCATTGGCTCTCGTTCCTGCTACGACCGCTTCTGAAGCTGATGCTTTCACAAACTCAAATCCGCCTGGTCAAACCTTTGTGGCTTCATCTTCAGCCGGTGGCCATAATCAGGTGTGTTTCGTACTTTCACAAACTTAAATACCTAAAACACCCTTTTTGTCTATGAATGTTTGACTATTGCCGCCCTTTTGCAATACTTCTTGATTGTGTTCTCTATGCAGCCATTTGACGATCCATTTGGTGATGGTCCTTTTAAAGCTGTCTCCTCAACAGATGGGTCTTCGGCCCCACCTCAGTCAACATCTGCCGCCAGTCTAAGTGTTGATCCACCACAATCCGCTGCCCCGATGCAACAATCAGCCAATAACTTTGGATATGGGGGCGGTTTTGATCCAAATATTGATATTCTAGCAGATCTCCTGCCACCATCTGCACCATCACAAACCGGCTTCCCTTCTGAAACAGGTTTTTCAAGTCAGCCTAACCAGACCTCATTTCAGTCCAGTTTCCCGGGTCAACCCGGTCAACCTTCATTTCAAGAGGGTCAACCTACACCGAACCAAGATAGTCAACCGCCACCACAGCAGGGCTTTCCACCTCAAGGTGGCCAATTTATGTCACAGCCTGGTTTTCCGCCCCCTGGTGGTCAAACCACAGGTCTTGGTGGTTTTCCATCTCAAATGAGCTCTGGTTATCCCAGTTCCAATGGTCAACCTGTTCATCAAAATTCATACGGGGGCTTTGAACCTCATGGTTCATCGGCTCCGGTCCAACCAGCGGCTCAAGTTAATGCCACTTCAAGTTTCTATCAACAACCTCAGGTTCAGTCTGGGCCCAGCCTCAATGCTTCAACAGGTGCTCTTGTTACAGTTCCTCAAGAACCAGCCAAATTTGAGACTAAATCCACTGTTTGGGCTGATACGTTGACCCGCGGGCTTGTTAACCTGAATATAGCTGGATGTAAGTTGCTTCATTCTAAATTTAATTTCAGGTCATGGATCGGGTTTTAGCAATAGATAATGGTTTTTGAAGTTGCATTTAATATATTGGGTATATGAAATTTATAAAAATTGGAAAATATTACCGGGTCATGACCTCTTACCAACCCGCACGTTTTTCATTATCTAATATTGATGTTAAACATATATGTTGATAATGAATCTTTTTGTATGAACAGCTAAGACAAACCCAATGTCTGATATTGGAGTAGACTTTGAAGCATTGAATAGGAAGGAGAAAAGAATGGAGAAACCAAGTGCAACCCCAGTTACATCAAATACAACCATGGGTAAGGCCATGGGTTCTGGTTCTGGAATTGGTCGTGCTGGTGCAGGTGCACTTCGACCCCAACCGAACCCCATGATGGGTCCCAGCATGGCTGCACCTGGTGCTGCCCCTGGCTATGGAGCCATGAGCCAGCCCATGGGCCAGTTCCAAATGCAACCACCATCAGCCGGATATCTACCACCTGGATCTTACAACCCAATGATGGGTCGTGGTGGTGGTTATGGTCAACAGCCGTATGGTGGTTACAGATAAGCTGAAGGATGGGAGAAGAGTAATTTTACGCCTAAACATGTTCAAAGTAACCTGAGAGTGAGAGTGGTCATTTCAACCGCCCGGAAGATTTATTGTGATGAAAAGATGCAATCTTGGTCTCTTTTATGAGAAACTACAGCTTAATGTATGATTGTATCATATAATATTCATAATGCTTTTGATCTTGTAGGTATTATGAAGTTTGTATACCATTGAGGATATAACCAAACTCAGGTTGCCTCATAGAGCAGTTTTTTGTCTTATTGATTGTTGAAGCATGTGATGCAAATAAATATACTCTATATTATTTTACCGTTCAATAAATAGTGGCGGGGTGAGGAACTTTGTTTATGAGTTTATAACTAGGATATATACTAAATTGAGTAAATTTGTAACTTTAGTTCTTACTTTCAATAAATTATAGATAAGGGTTTGAACTATGTAAATAGTACACGCTGGTAATCCCTAACGCTAACGGTAGTTAAGTTTCTTTGTTAAGTCTTTGGGAAATTACCAAAATGTCTTTAATTGTCTTATTCATCTTCATTGCCACTCCAAACCCATCCCCCACCCACCATTAAACTAGCGACCATCCACAACCTACCAATCACCATGGGCCGACCTAACCACCATTAGAATCCTATCTTAGCCACTCTATTCCACTCAAAATGACTATATGTCGTCTTCATCTCAAGTCATCTGTTCCAGTCATTTTGGTTGCTAGTCAGAATGTATATATAAGGAGGGCATGGGGATTGACACACCCCAGGGTCCGAATAAGGGTGATGAGAGATCATGAGACTAGAGATTGGTGACACCATTGCCGCAAGTGATGAAAGTTGTCCAATGGATTACGATAGCGGGTGGTGGCCTCTAGTGGCGCTGGTTCCATGGGTGTACAAGGTGGTTTTATGGCGACAGTGATGGTTTGAAGGGTGTAGGAATAGACAGGTAGAAAGGGTGAGAGAGAGATGGGCGGGAGTTAGAGAAAGGATGGGCGGGAGCTGTGGTCATCCGGCAAGTCGGGTTTCAAGGGGTTAGAGCTGACGATGACGGTTTGGTGTTGTCTTTCCGGCCGGTGGTGGGGTTTTTTTGTTACATCTCAAAGGAAAAGGCGACGATGGTGATGGTGGGTTGAGGGTAGAGGCAATGGCGACGTTGGTAGTGGGTTGAGGGTGGAGGTGACGGCGGCGGTGGATTGAAGGTAAAGGCGGTGGTGGTGGAGAAGAAGATAAAATAGAAGGGGTATTTTGGTCTTTTCAAAGATGGAGAAGAAGATAAAACAGAAGGGGTATTTTGGTTTTTTCAAAAGAACTAACATAAAAACCTAACCCCTGTTAGTGTTAAGAACTACCAGGGTGCACTATTGACTTAGTTCAAGTCATCATCTATAATTTATTAAAAATGAGGATTAAAATTACAATACGTGCATACCACATGGATTGTCTGTGTAATTTACTCTATTAAATTTATACTAGATGTTATTTGGGAGAATTTCATATATAATGACTTTTTTAGAAAGGTGGCTAAAGATGAGGCGGCCATCCGACATGGCTCTACACGTTCGGTTGTTTTTTTTAATAAATAAGCGGCAAACAACAAACCAGACTAGGGTATTTACAACCTAGCATGTACAATCAGCCTTGACAAAATTTTCAAGACAAAACCAGTAAAAGATGATAGATTGTGTAAGATCGTAAAATGGTTGATTGATTATTCATTCAAATGATGATGACAATATATAAAGTTTAGAATGAAATCTTTTTACCTAGGCTACGGTGGATTAAAATCCTTTTTACCTAGGCTATAGGCTCAACCTTTAATAATCAATGTTAAATTCTAATAATATATTCCAATAGGTTGACTTCTACGTTGATGTGGTATGCATTGTAATTTCAAAAGAATAATGCAATTAATTTATATCTTTAAATCAGTTCATCTGTGTTCAAGTGATATGCCCTTTAGGCCTTTGATCCCCTATTATTTCAACTATTATTCCTTAAATTCGTTGATAATGATAAAAATAAAAATAAGCTATAAGTATTGTTCATCATCAACATACTATAAAATCAACTTCCAGATCAAATCTTCTTGATCAATGTATCATCCCCTTTGTAGTTGCTGCTACTAGCTACTAATTGTGATTTATTTGAACTCGAGACACCTGTTTCTTCGTCTAAATATCTGCTTCGTTCTGCTTCTTCATCGACATGGTTTTCTTTATCGAACCTGCAGCAAGTCAAACGTTTAAAAAAAGTCAAACATTGTAATTTCAGAGGACAAACTTATAAAACATAGATTTTTTGCAACTTCAGTTTTCAGACCTAAAATTAGCCATTCATCCATTGTCATCCTTAGAAATGATAGGTTTAGGATCACAAAGTTTTATACTTTTTCGATATTGAAGGGTGTTATGAACATTTGACTAATAGTCAACATTCTATTAAGCAAGTCTCATTTGATGGATGTGAAAAGATGAACAGTTGTTTTTAGCAAGGAAGTTAAATGCATACCCTGAATAAACAACGAGCCCAATAGCAACGGCAACAAAGGCTACGAAATACATCCAATCGACCTAATCATCAAAGTCAAAGTCAACATAGAAAATTCATCAAACCTTGCAAGCTACAAACTAACCTTTTTTTTCAAATAGTTGTTTAAATGCAATATTTTTACAAACCTGTTCGTGGTATGCAAAGATACGAATTAAGACCGACCACATGTCAGATGTCAGCAGAGACAGATTTAGCATTGTAGATCCACTCATCTACAATTGAAACAACAAGAATAAACATGACTACAAAGGGTAAAAAGGTAATTGTAACTTGAAACTTTCAAAAGTAATGTACATTGCAATTTTCATGTCATGGATGTAGTGACAATTCATTTAGCCATTACCTTCAGCAAAACAGGGACACCCGAGTAAAATAGAAACATTGCTGCTGCAAATCCCGTATAAGGAAGCAACTAAAAAGTCAAACAATTAAAACATCTAAGATTAGAACTCGATACAGTTAAACAATCTTTATATTGTAAGTCTAAATGCAGATTAAAATAGGTTAGTTTTGTCATTTAAAATCGGGCTAAAACAGATACTGTTTCTTCGGTAGCAAGAAACCTGCAACATTTAACTTAACATGGTGCTTCACTATTTGTCAAATATCTAAAATACTTTTTACATAAAAAAAGTGATTAAACAATATCTGTGGTGATGACAATGGAAAAGGAAGTAGTTTTACATGAAAGCTGGACGCGAAAAATCATGTTGCAATTCTCATGGGACAGAAAGATGTAACATTTATCTTAATGTTTCATGAAATCATATTTGTACATATCTATATACATATGTATGTATCTATACATATGTGTGTATGTTAACATTTTTGTGTGTGTATAGAGAGAGACAAAGAGATTACTGATCCTGAAGACCAATGGATGGATCTGAGCTCCTCTCGCTCAAGTATGCTTCTATAGACATTGTTAAAGAAGACAAACATGAAACGAAACTCAATTGTCAGTTTCAAATCATGTTTAAATCATATTAATATATGATCCCTATGAAAGTGGTTTGGTTGGGTAACTAGTCAAAATGGTTCACTTCTTAAACGAAAATAGGTTCGATTGACCTGCTTGTTCTTTCTTTTCTCTTGATTTCTTTAAATTTCAAAAACAACCAACTAGAACTATAAACTAAAGACTAATAAGGAATTATCAAATAAAAAATTATGAATTCTTTGGAACAGATGCCACAATGATGCAAGCAAGGATACATTTGAATACCACTGAAGATAGCACCAAAGAGCCCCAACATTGCCATAAGTTCAATCCTGTCAGCGGTTTTCACAAAGAACTCCTGCACAAGCCCAAAAAGGCAAAAGCATTTATTAATGCTCCCAAAACTAGTCTTTTCATAATGTTGATTTCAGTCGACATATACACATGTGTGCGCACGCACATGTACGTTTAAAACAACATATCATAACAAGTCATGACAGTTGTGAAAGTAAGGCATTCTTTTGACCAAAAACAAGACTCTTACCTCGCTAACGTTGCTGACAGCATAAAGTGTGGCCCCCGCAACCACCAAAAAGTCCCCTTTAATAGGGTTGCTTCCGCTTTCTGAGAAAGTGATACAAATATATCAGGCAAATTGTAATTAAACTGTATTACTGGTTACATGTGTTGGCTTAAGCACGCCAATTGTGTAAAACAGCTGACATGGCTTCCCAATTGTACAAAGTGATGACGTGGATCCTGTAAGCTATGTCACACAATGGCATCATTATCATTAACTTTATACAAATAGATGACATGTAAGTTATATAACATAATTGGCACGCGAGTGGTCATCTGCATAGGAGTTTGAAGATGATTTCTATACCCGAGTATTGAGCTAAGTTAGTAAAAGACAAAATCAAAATATCAAACGAATAAACTTCATAAAAAGCATATGGTAAATACTTACGTGAGCGGTCATCTGCATGAACATCTGAGAAAATAACAAGCACAAGACCAGCGATACAGATGGCAACACCTGCAATTTTCTTGTACCTGTATTTTGTCTTTAGGAAGAGCCATGTCAGCAATATGACTGAGGGGATTGACCAACAATCGAGCAGCATTATACTTGTTATTGATGTGTACTGATACGCCTTCACCACTATTAATCAGAAGCAATAAAGTCAACACAATTTGCATTTATATACTTAAATTCCTTTAATAATTTACAAATTGAATTGTAAATGTAACCTCAAGTTGAGCATAGTTTAACAAACACGTTAATTTAGCCAAATATCCCATCAAAACCGACAAGATAATGTTTTTTTATGTTTTTTAGAGATTCACAAGAGCAGGAAAAATAACCATTATTGTTACAGAGTTTTTACCAAGATAATTTGCCTCAACATCTACGAGTCCAAGAAGTAAATAATAATACCATCTAGCCTGCAAATTTTACATAAAATTGAAAAGAAGTTCGTCAAAGGGTAACCAATTGTGCACAGAATTGTCAAGATAAATATTATAACAATGAAAAAAAAACAAAAACCTATGATAACAAGCAACATGTAGCCACTTAAAATTTTAAATTGTAACATAAATGAACAAATACAGACTGACTGCAAGTAAATAACTAACCTTCAGCCCACTTCGTCGGTATATTAATATCCCTCCATAAACAATTGCCAACAGCACATAGTTAGCTAAAGACTGTGAAGTAGGTGCATTGATCCCTAAGTTACATAATAAAAAAAATAATTAGAATGTTTACCATCAGATACTAAGCATTTCAGCAGAAAAGTATGTATAAATATACAATGACCTTGTGTATAAAAAAACAGACAATATGAATTAGAAGAACAGAACATACATTTTATAAAAAGAACATTCAAAATATCTGCATATCACACCAATCATGTAGGCTAAAAGACATTATTCTTGTAAAATTTTATGTATTTAGTTCATCCAACATAGTTTTTTTTTTTTATGTAGAACAATCAACTGTTGCTGCATAAATACAAAATAACATTAGACTGCAAAATGAGAGCTTATTAATATAGAAAGTGGTTCTTTTTTGTATTCAGTATTCACATATCTCAATTTGTCCAAAATAGCTAGTTCTTGCAAATATAATGTATTTTTGGCATTTTTCACAATAAGAATGGTTCAATATAAATGAGAAGTCAAGTGTAGTGGCTAAAAAAGGTTGATTCTTAAAGTTAATCATATATCAAAGCATAACTCAATGTAAATTACAGCTTGCAGCATCAAAAACCTTCACTTTTCACATGATAAAATAAAGCTAATAATACATTAATATACTCATATAAGACTACTGAAGAGGGTTTTTATCAAACAACAAAAAACCCCTTTTTTGCATACTTTTATTATTACTTTTATGAAAAAGCAATCATTTAAACTAATCAGGCAGCTTAAAAACACCTCAAATTGGTCTATATGGGGAAAAAATCCAGAAATAATAAAATAATCACATGAAGCCCAGATAATGAAAGTACAAACCTCTTCTAGCAAGCTCAGATGATGAAAATCCAGTGGATGTAATAAGAAGTGAAAGAATCTGTCCCAACACAAGACCTACCACTGTCTTGTTTGTCATAATCTCCTTCACACTAACCATGGTTAGATTAAAAAGAACTCTCACCCTTTTCCAGAATTTAGGAAAATGTTAACAAAACACCAATTTCAAGAAATCTCAATAACACACCACAGAACCTAAATCATGAGAACTCACTCAATTGCACTTTGTTTGAAACTTTTTCAAAAATCACTCAAAAACAGATGGGAATATGAAACACCCAATTTAGGATCTTTAAGTGGGTAGGTTTAGAAAATGAAAAACTATTGATATCACCAAAGAAAAAAATGATCTCTTTAATTCTTTAATGGAAGGTAGCAAGTCAACCTCAATGATTTAATGCTGATAATACACCAATATCCAGAAAACCCAAATCAAGAAACCTCAATAACACATCAGACAACCCTAACTCAAGAAAACTCACTCAATTCCCCTTTGTTTGTAAATCTTTATCAAGAGATACTCAAAAACAGATGGAAATTGAAACACCCAATTTGAGATCTTGAGTGGGTAGGTTTGGAAAATGAATGAAAGACTATGAAATCATCAAAGAAGAAATGATTGATTTGATGAAGTAGAAAGTCAAACTCAATGATTTGATGTTAAATAGGTAAAGAATCAAGATTGTGAGAGTTGAAAACGAGAGACCATCTTTAAAAGGAAGTAACCAACGGCTGTAAAGAAGTCCAAAAGATTATAGGACTGTTTGCCATTGGTGATCACGAGCCGCAGAGATTGGGGACACATAATTTGATAATATCGCTTTTTCTTGTTTTTATATCGTTCCTTTTTTGATTATTTAAAGCATATGTTCGACACTTTTATATGTGCTTACCTTTTTAGATTTAGGCCAAATTAAATATCATCTTAATCAAATTGAATTTGTAAATTCTAGATTTAGCTCGTGGTCCTATAGACTAGTGGTTATTTTTTTTAGGTAAATTATGATTATAACATTTTAATTAATTACATTTATGGCCCTTGAATATTTGCTTAGCTAATATATTATTAGTTTAAATATAATTATGCGTATGCATTATCATCATTCTTACTAAATCCTATTTATAAGAATCCCTCTAATTTTTAAAGTGTAAAACGTGGTTAATACTTTGTTTAAATTCATAATCCTCATAACATAAGAAATCATCTATACTATATATAAAACATATGAAAGATGGTATTTTAAGATACCATAAAATTAAAAACAATTACCTTATTTAATGTATAAGATACAACCAATTTTAAGGATAAAATAGTATTTTTAACATTATTTACAGATTACCCCTTATAATTAGTTACATAATAACCTTATACTTACTAACACTTACATAAAATTTTACATTATCTACCCATAAACCAAAAAAACTAAATTTGTTTTAAGATTTCAGCTATTTTTTTAATCTATCATGTTTAAAAACTTTTGATACTATAATTGTAACTTGTGTTTCTTACCGATTTGTATTTTGTAAGGTACAATAAGTTAATGCGTAAATGTACAAGTCGTCATGCAGAACTCATCTATTTGGTGTTTTAAAGTTTAGTTTAGAAAAAACATAATAGTCTTTTGTAAAAATACTACAAAAATAACAAAAATATTAGAAACACGTGTCAAATTTAAAATGTTATCCCGCCGCATTGCGCGGGCACTCTTCTAGTATTATAAACATACATAAGTTCATTTAAATAAAAAAACATACATTAATTGCAATAAATGGTACGGGTAAATTTTGGAAAGTAAATAAAAAATAGATTCCTTCGCGCAACAAGAAAAACATAAAAAATAGAGAAGTGCTTTTTGTTATATCGTATAAAGATAAGGGTTTGTTATTTACTAAACATATAAAATAATAATTTCCTTACGGCCAAATGGCCAATGCTTTTGCAGCAAGCTCCATGAAATATGACAATATTGTTTATTTTGAGTGGATTGCATGTGGATAATTCACACTTAGGATGACTATAATTTATAAATAATTGAATTTAGCTTCGACCTTAATCTATCTATTCGTGAATTCCAAATTTGCTAGAACGAATATCCTAAAATTCAAAAGTGAAATTTAAATAATGTTTCAAATACTAAATTGAGAGTAAATGGATTGTGAAATACTATGGTAATATATCACATCATTAACTGAAGTAAATGATGTAAAATTATATATATTTGATGAAGGTCAAGGAAGGGTTGAAGTCAAAATTTGGATTTGTTCAAATAATATAGAATTTATTTAGCAAATGATGCATGTATAAAATAAGGGAGTTAGTTTGTAAAGTGATATCAATAGTATAAGAAAGAGGTAACTTTGTAAAATAGTAATAAAGTTTTAAAATTATTTTAATTAGATCACTTATAAAGTTTTTTGTTCCAATCAGTTTACTTGTAAAAATTTTGTCCCAATCAAATCACTAAAGTTTCAGCATTGTTCTAATTCCCACATTCATAAATTGCAAAAGAATTTGAAAAATTAAAGTTTTTTAAAAAATTAACAATATAAAAAAACTAAATTATTAAAAAATTTGTGAATTATTTAAAACAACTAAAAAATATGAGTGATCTGATTATAACTTTAATGACATAATTAAAAAAATTAAAGTATTAATGACCCAATTAAAACACTTTTAAAACTTTAATAATCTGATTAGAACAAATAAAAATAAAAGTGACTTGATTGAAACGCTATTAAAACTTACTATTCTATAAAGTTTTCCCTTGATAAATTGATAGCGACTCGTGTCGTTATTGTTTATTAAAAGGTCTTATAAAGCAGGCCCAAATGACCAAATGTTAGAATATTTATTGTTTGATTGGATGTCATGACTACTTTTTGAACTAATGTACACTTTAGTAATTCAAACATGATTCACTAGTTGATAATAATGCAATTTTACTTACAATCCTTCTAATTTTCGTTATTAAAAGCAATCCAACTCGCATAATCATTTTATAATTACACTTAATTTTCTACTCGATTTTGCTTGCAAAGGATAATGTTTTCAATCCGTTTTACTCATAATCATCATTGTGAACGAAATCAACTTGAAACCAAATGTAATCAATGATGAATTATGGGAGAGGGCAATCTTTGGGAAGGGAGTAAAGAATTTAGTGTCATTGATTAAATTTTCACTACTGATTATTATAGCATTTGAGTTAATGTTTGGTTTATTAAGATGGCAATTTTGACTCTAGTAGTTTCTCATTACTCAGAATGAGCCACTTACAAACTAACCACTAGAACAAGTCCATCAGATAAGAAGCATTTTGTGAAACCTAAACAACCCCAATGACATCAAAATTGGTACAAAAACATACAAACTGAAGTTTCTCGAATTTATTTCAAAATTACTAATCAATGACCCTCAATCCAGCCCTATTAAAACATTGCATACCAATTTATGAACTTGTTGACTGCTTTAACCCTAGCATCTTGTTAATGGCACCAACATAAGCCCTCACACTGGAGATAACAATATCCATGGAAGCACCTGTTCCACTGCCACACATATATACATTCATACAGTTAAAATGACAGTTTTCATGTCACATAAAATTATGCATACGAGTATGCCCATGTATGTGCTGTTGTAAATTCACAAAATATAATGTAAATCCTAGCAACGACCATGAGATTCAAGCGGATAAGCATATGTGCGTTTTTGCCAATTATTATTGTGAGTATCTAAACCCCCGTGTTACTTCTTACCTATATGTCCGTGTAATTTGTTCTCCAGAAGCATGAGTTGTTGTGTGGTAGTTTTCTGCAGCAATTACAACACGAGTGCTGGCTATCGCATCAATGCCAGCTGTAACTGCAGACATTGAATACTCGAGGAGTTTTACAGGAGCCTGTAAAATAGATATTAGAATCAAATGCAATAAAACTAGAATAGCTGACCTGCACCCGGTTTGACCCGAACCCATTTTTGGTCCATTACCCGACCCAGCTGTTTTGCAAGGCTAGTTATAATCTCAGAATTCATACCTTCACAATGAGATCAACCGCCTTATAAGCTGCATCAACTGGTCCTGTTCCAGTAGAACAGCTAATGTGTTCTTTCCCATCATTATCTATTAATTTAACGGTTGCTGTAGAAAGACCTAAAGTCCCACATGTAACCTGTAAATTAAAATCAGTTTCAACTGGTTTGAAAAATAAAAACTATCCGTATGCAAGTGGGGCCCTATACAGACCTGTACGTCTCCAAACTTCCAAACAACACTGGGCTGGAAAACCTCGTCTGATACCAACGCTCTTAAATCATCATCAGTAATAACCTTTTTCATTTCAGCAACCGATTTAAACCGCCAGAAGAGATCATTAAGTTCTCTCCCATCGATGTCATAACCAAGCTGAATACAAAAAACAGAAAGAAAAAAAAAAGTTCAATGCATAATAATAAAGGTCTCAACTAGTTCATATTAATAGATCAATGAGTTCAAAACTACACTCTACCTCAAAAAGTTTAGCTTTCAAAGCATGGCGTCCACTGATCAACAATATTTAAAAATTATCAAATTACTATATTTCAAGAACTCAATGCAAATATAATAAAAGTAAACAGATTGTAGTATAGAATACCTAAGTTTTCCTAGTGTAAGACCAGATTCATTAGTTCTAAAGAGTCCAATATCTTCAGGAGACATGATTTCATAAGTGTTTCGGTTCTTTAGCATTCCATCTTGATGGATCCCACTTTCGTGAGCAAAGGCATTAGCACCAACAATAGCCTTGTGAGGCTGCACGTGCAGTCCACTGTATTCTTCCACCTATATAACAGCATTCAAAGTAAACAAATGTTTTAAAAATGTTAAAATCATATTTCAAACAATAAAAAAGCTTTGGTATATACCATCTTGCTAGCCATGACAATATGTCTTGTATTGATGCCGGTGTAAAGACCACCCAATAATTCTCCTTTGCATTTTATAGTCATCACCACCTATTTTCAATAAAAGTCAAAACATATTATCAATTAAATGAACTTTTAAGATATTAAAAGAACACTTGATTTATATTACACTCACCTCTTCCAAAGAAGCATTACCAGCTCTCTCTCCAATCCCATTTATTGTTACTTCTAACTGTCTTGCACCATTATAAGCCCCCTAAAATTCACATAAATTACTAAATTAGAACAAGAATGTAACTAACAGAAACTAAAAAATATAAACATACCTCTAACGTATTGGCAGTAGAAAGTCCAAGATCATTCTGGCAGTGAGTAGAAATGATAACATTCTCAATACCAGGTGTATTGGCTTTAATGTCAGCAATGAGCTGCCCGAACTCACGAGGCCAGTTATAACCAACAGTATCAGGAATGTTAAGGGTAGTTGCACCTGCTTTAATAACCTCCCCCAATATCTCATACAGAAATTCCCTCTCTGATCTGTTAACCAAAATCCATATTTTACAAGAATCAAACAAACAAGTAAGCAATTTTATTAACTTCTTTTACAAAAATTCCTACTCTGATCCGTTAACAAAAATCCATATTTTATAAGAATCAGACATATAAGTAAGGTTTTTTATTGACTCTTTGTAAGCAATTATATCTCATACAGAAATACCCTCTCTGATCTGTTAACCAAAATCCATATTTGACAAGAATCCGACAAACAAGTAAGCAGTTTTATTAACTTTTTTACAAGAATTCCTACTCTGATCCGTTAACAAAAATCCATATTTTATAAGAATCAGACAAATAAGTAAGACTTTTTATCGACTCTTTGTACTTGTTCTAACCAAGAAGCTCAAAAAAAGTGCTACAGTTTGAAAGAGCCAGCAATGTTAAACGAATAAAATGGTTCTTTTTTAGGAACTTTTGCATGAACAACAATTAGTTTGCAGGAACCAACAACTTTGACCACAAACGGATAATAAAAATTGTTCATTTCAGGGATTTTCGCAGGAACAACGACTACTTTGCAAGATGACTGGTTATAAACACCATCATTCATAAGCAAACAGTCTTTATAGAACATCATCAGCTGCCTAAAACAACTCAAGTCCCAAAAGTAGAACTGCAAAACCATAAGCAGTAATTCACAACACAACATCCACATTGCACAGAGAAACCCTAATCATAATGATAGAAATTCAAAAGCAAAATTGGGGCTACAAATCACGGTAATCTGCCTAAGTTCTAACACCAAAACAACAACATACATACATACATACCTTCCAGCATCTTCAGGGCTAAATTCAACATCATTACACCCTAAACTTCTCGCATACGCCACCATACTTCTCGCCTTCTCAACCACCTGTTCCTTCGTCATCTTCAGCTTATACTTCATATGAATCTCACTCGTCGCAATAAACGTATGAATCCTCGGAAACTTCGCATACTTCACCGCCTCCCACGACTTATCAATATCATTCTTATTACACCTCGCGAGACCACAAATCACCGGCACATGTCCATCATCTCCGGCGACATTTCCGACCTCCTGCGCGATTAACTTCACGGCTTCGAGATCAGCTTCAGAAGACGCGGGAAAACCTGCTTCGATGACGTCGACGCCGAGTTTGGCGAGCTGACGGGCGATGTCGAGCTTTTCTTTGGTGGTCATGGTGGCGCCGGGGGACTGTTCGCCGTCGCGGAGGGTGGTGTCGAAGATGCGGATGTAGTTAGGGTTTGGGATGTGGTTGGGGGTGTAGTCGGGGCGGTGGGTGCAGAGGAGTTTGAAGGACTTTGGGGGGTGGGTTGTTGAGGGTTTGAAATGGAATAGTGTTCGGAGTGTGGCGGCGGCGGTGGTGGTGGTGGTGGTGGTGGTGGTGGCGGTGGTCGGAGAGAAGAAAGAAGTGATGTGTGAGAGTGACGCCGCCATGGGTATGGTGGAAAACAGAGGTGTGTGTGTGTGTGGTGAGTGTGTGTAAATTGTAATGTGGGGAAGATGAGAGGGGATGTTCAGAAAATAATAATATTATTTTGCTACTCTGTGTATCTGGTGATTGTCTTTATATAAAGTCAAGGGTTAAAGCTTTTATGGTGTAGTGGTATAATATGGTAGTGTTTCGATTTAAGGTTAAGAATTAAGATTAAACTGGTTTTTTTTGACCCGTCGTATGTTGTTATGGTATTTCATAACGTACACGGCATGATAAGGTATAGATTACAATTGATATGATTCGTTTAGGAAGTAAATTTACGTAAACATATGGAGTGGCTCGAATTGATGTCGGTTGTTGGAAAAGTATTATTATTTAATCTGGTTTGTTACCAAACAAAATTTATGTTGAAACAAAAATTTATATTTGAACTGACGTGTTTCCAAACAAAACTTACATCGAAACGTAGAATAACTCAAAGTGTATGTAAAAGTAAGCAAAAAAATGTGTTATATTTGACTCGGTTAATTTATGGACGAAATTTAAGTCAAAATGTAGACGTGTGTCGAAACGTAAACAGTTTGAAATTGCATATAAAGTTAAGAACGTAAACATTTTGTATTTGACTCGAGTGGTTTCTGATTACGTCCAAACATTGACGGACTCGAATTTATGGTGCACGTGGGTAAACATGAAACTTTAGAAACTTCAAATTGTCAAAATAACATTTTACAAAGTTTCTAAAAAACATTAGGGTGAAAGTGTATAGATTTGAAGTAGGAGGGGGAGAAATGTCGATGGAAACCTTACCGACCTTTCTTTTAAGTAGTAGTAAATGTGTATGTTTGTTATTGTGTCTGTCATACCTTTTGTGAGGAAGAATGTGGTTTTGCCACCTTGACAGCCAAGATCACCACACACCACCCTCATGGGGTGTTAAACGGGGCGTGGGAGAAGGGTCATGACTGGAGTTACACTCACTAGATTGTTACAGAATTGTTTTTTATCACACTCACTAGATTGTTACGGATGCCATCAGCAGAGATGATCACTCTCTTATTTTGGTATGAAAAAGTAAAAGTGATTGGTGCTTAAAAATATAATTATGAGTATAGTGACGTCTTAAGATGAAAATAAAAAGTTTTAAAATGATTGATATAAAATCTAATTATTACAAATATTATAGTAAAACCTTCGAACTTTCAACACGAGTTTGTTATATCAAAGGTTGAATTTGTTTGAGTTTATGTTAATTAAAACCGTACAAATTTATGAAATGACAAGTATCTAACTTAATAAATGCTCTTACTCTAAAAAAGTTATTTAAGGGATGGATTAGGACTTCTCACAATTATAAATCAACATCCCAAATTTCTATACAGATCGTATGGTATTATACGCGTCGTATATTTGGGTCATATAGCCCTATATGAGTCGTATAACCCCTCTAATAGCCCCCAAAATTTTCATCGTAGTCAGTGTCGAAATTTGTTATACGCGTCGTATAGCCCTTTATGTTAATGGCGTCATTTTTACCCGAACCCGAATACTTAACCCGATTAAACTCTACCCGAACCGGATTAAGGCATAACCCGAAACAACGAACCCGATTACAATCAAACCCGAACCCGAAATTTTTATTTAAGTCGGTCTTTGGGTTGAATTTGTCAATTCATGTTGACCCGAATAACCTGAATACCATATCGTCATAATTGATGATCCATATTTCATATTCTAGGATTTCAATCGACGTCATCTGTTTTTGACTTTTTATGAACTCGATCAATCCTTCACTTTATTTTCAATCGATGACACAAGTTTTTAACTCGATCATTCCATCAGTCCATCTTGCGTACTAAACCATTTAAACCGATTACAAACAAGATATAGTAATTACACACTCGAGAATTCTCATATATTTGTTTAAAATATATGTTTGTTACTCATTGTACGTCCGAGCTTAATAATATAAAAGTAACATGTTTTATATGCCTAGTAACATGTTATTCCTTTACCTTCGTTCGAGCAATAATAGTTATGATGTTTGGTTGTGTAAACATATGTTTGAGTAATATGTGGATTTAAAGGTTGATTATGTATTTTTTTGTTCAACTATGATTACCAAACCTTCTTGTGAAGAGATGTCAAATCCGATTATCAAAACCGAAACACTTTCAAGTATGTTGTCTTTGATTTTTAAATTTACAGGTTGGCCAACCCAATCAACGATTAATCCGAACCGAATAAACCCGAAAATCAAAAACCGAATACCGATTAGATATAGTTTATTTAGTTCGGTCTTCGGGTTGATTTTCTACATCTAGAAACTCGATAAACCCGACTCGAGGAACCCAAAATCCGATTAAAAAACCTGAATGACACCCGTACTATATGTGTCGTTATGGCTATATGGGGTGCATAGCCTTTTGACAGTCTCCCCTGAATATTTCTAGTTTCATTGTCTACGACCCTATACGACACATATAGTTTTATACAAAACGTATAAAACGATGTCGATTTATAATAGGACCTTTATTTAATTATAAGGTAACAAACACCTAAGGTATTAAGGTAACTTAATAACTGTCCCAACCCCAAAAGAAATAATGTAATTATAAGATGAAAAGCGTATTACTTAATGAATCTGCCCAAACCAAAGAAAATTACATGTTTCTAGAAGTATTCAACAAATTCGTTCATTGTGTAAAAACTCTAGTGGTTACTTTACCGGTTATAGTTTAGTGGATGTATTTGATCTTGCGTGTTGTGCAAGTGTTGCTTTGTTGTTCGATGCAATGTATTTTTTTTATTCCCTTCTACGGATTCACTTTCTATGCGCATAGATAACATATTTATGAAACGATAGAGGTTTGGATGTCAATAACAACATATAAGTTGTTTCAGATTCGAAGTGACTTTAATAACAATCAAAATACATTCTGATTATTGTTCTTCTTGTTAGCCACCACTAGATTCTCTTCGTTCTTAGCCATTTGTATATCTTTTCTACAAGCCCAACATAAATGTTATACCAAAATTATAGATTCAACAAAAAGCTAGAAACTAAATGAAAAAATAGGATGCAAACGTGCACTACCTATTAATTTCCATTGAACTTAAAATTTAGCCAAAAATATAGATTTTGTTATACACAATTACCAGATATGTTCATACCAATTACCAAACATAATGCTTTCTAACAAAATGCAAAAAGTTTCATGCCATATACTTCAACAAAATAGTCAACAACCGATTTCATGTTAATTTTCGAATCAGTTTAAAAGATTATAAATATACTTACTCTCTCTATTCGGTATGAAAAAGTTAAAATGATTGGTGCTAAAAAGATATGAGAATCTTTTTTTTTTCTTGAAACGAAAAATTATGGTACCTGTTTTTTTCTTGAAAAATTATATGCTTGTTTGTTACGTTGATTAAATTATATACATTACGACAATAAAGGGTGTTATGAAAGAGCTAGAAATTGTTCTACTTTTTCAGATTACGTTACAAGTATGTTTAGTATCCATATGCGAACTCTAATATAAAGCGTTTCAATAGTAAAGTTTGAAAGACAAGTGCTAATTCTAGATCGTACATTCTAATTTACCATTGTTTGGGTACTATGATGACAAGAGAAGTGAAGTTGAATGGCTCGGTGGCAAAAAAGCTCGTAGGGATTCTCAAATTTTTCATCATGACCACACTTGAAAAGTCCTATTTTAAACATAAATTAAGAGTTGACATGCGTACTAAATTATGATAATATAGACAAGGGATGAGATCTATGTGCTAGATGTATCTAAAGAAAGTGTCATAAGTGATCTATGAAGATAACATATCATGTAAGGTTACGAATAGTAGGATTTAGAGACATCCACATGTTAGGAGACTCGACTTCAGTCTTGGAAGGAAAGAAGGTGAAGTTTCACGTGTTTCCCTTGCCGACATGCATGTCATAACGAAGGCCTTTTGTATGTAGACAGGAAATCAAAGCATATGACATAAGAGAGTATAAGGGGCTGTTTGATTTGCTTCTGACCCTGTCAAAATGTCTGACCCACTGACCCGGTCAGACATTTTGGCCGGTCAGTGTGTTTGATTCGCGTCTGACCTGGTCCGACACCACTGACCCATGCATATTTTTCCTCTTACCGGGTCAGTTTTGGAGAAGGCTCTTACTCGGTCAGCCCCTTCTGACCGAGTCTTTAAAATCAAACAGCCCCTAAGACTATCGGTTATTAATGCTTAGGGCATGACCCAAAAGATAGAAAAGACAAAGTAAAATTATGTAAGCACATGGAACATGAAATGGATAAAGATTATGAGTGTAGTGATTTCTTAAAATGAAGCCGAAAGGTTTTAAAATGATTAACATAAAATCCAATTAGTAAATATTATAGTAAAACCTAAAACTTTCAACATGAGCTTGTTATATCAAAGGTTGAATTGTTTGAGTTTATGTCAACTAAAACCGTACAAATTTATGAAATGACAAAGACCTAAGTTAATAAATGTTCTTACCCTAAAAGAAATTATTTAATATAAAGTAACAAGCACCTAAGGTATTATTGTATTAAGGTAGCTTAATAATTAGTAACTAGCTTTTTCCCTTTCCGCGCTTCGCGGCGGAAATCTGATCGTTTTTTCTCCCGTGCAACCCGGCAAGGGTTTGGTCATTATCGGTTTGACTCGTCGAAAACCATAAAGACGAACACCATGCTGATTTTGATAATGCCAGATATCGGCAACGATACATCACGGATTCTTTTGGGTCTAAATTAGTAATTACTTGCTCAATGTATGAGGTTGTCAAAGAGTCCCTTGACAACAATCTCTCTTTTATTTGGAAGGAGACCCCGTGACAAAGTTCATGATTAATACTAAACATAAATTAACAACCAACTTTAGAGTATGCAGTTAGACATAACCAAGTGTGATTTGATAAGGTCAATGGGAAGATCTTTTAAGACTACCTTGTTTACCGCATATGTAGGTAGACATAACCAAGTTTGTTTTAGTGACATCAATTAAATGACTTTATAAGACTACCTTGTTCAACGCACTAAATCCCTGTTGCCCAAGCTTGTTCAAACATAAACTTCAATTGTTAACAACTTTTTCACCTAATGGAACAGAAAGTTTGCATCAGCAAAGTATAGTTAATACCCAATATTTACATGATAATGATAATTAAGACAAACTAACAACATATATTAGATGAAAAAGAAGCTAAGTTCTTATCTGAATCTCTGTAATCAATCTGCGAAATAAAAATTTGTTGTTCAAAGTCCAAACTATATATACCAATATCATAAATCTTTCACATACCACTTTCTCCGACATAAACTGTTCGGATGTCCATTTGTAAAGTAATTATTGCATGTGTATATATCAAAAAGACAACCCAAATTGCCATTCATAGGTTAATAGCTTGACATTGCATAACTGCCCCTTAATGATAGTTTTGAATTGAGATCATGTCATTTAGGCTAAAATCTATTAAGCTCAATTGTATTCATAGTCAAGTAATCACATACTTAGATTACATGTAATGCTAAATTTTTTCAAAACTTCAAATCTTTATTCAGCTATAGGCTGTTTAAATGAGCTATTTATAAAGGCCGCTAATTATCATTTCCAAATAGATAATTCCTAATATTCTTGTAGAATCTAACAACACTAAATCCATGGATAATTCTGGTATAATCAAAGAATGAGTATTAACATGAATATAGGCAACAAATTCAAATTTGCACTTGGATTCGAGCATCTTACTTCATGAACAATTACGTCCGTCCTCCCCTTCTCCTTCTTCCCTTTATTCACCTTTGTCTTCTTTATCATTTTAATCTTGAAGCCATTTTGCAATCAAATTTAGAAATACCGATGGGCCTGCAACATAAAAAAAACCAATTGATGAAGTAGCTTCTCAATTGACTCTATTGGTTGCTGTAGAATCCATTTATACTTCAAATGAAAATTTAGAAAATGAAAAAAATGTTTACAATTTACTAAAGTCCACCTGTTCTGCAAAACAGGGTTTCTTTAACCTATGGATGAAACCATCCTAAGGCTCAGAAGATTTCTGAGGGTTGTTGCCCCTTCCAGCTAGTACACATTGCAGGTGTAGTGTTTTGCTTAACAACAATCAGGCCATTTGTATCTGCATATGTTCATAAGGTATGTTGCCCCTTTCTGATACACAGAGCACGTTAACAGGAATCACCATCTACACTACAATTTTATCATTTTGTATATGTGTTGGATACGACGTGTTAGTTAAAATTAGGGTTACCTTTACACAATTTAGGTAGGACGGTGGGAAGGTTTCTGATGATCAGCAAATGAAATCGTCTCTATGACGCTCTAAGTCAAGAAGTCTGAAAAAAAGATTGAGCAGTGGTAAAAATTATTACTTAAAAGATAAATATATAGAAGTCGCTATTGTTAAGAAATGTTGCCGGAGAAAAAAGCGCAAGGTCGAACAACACCAGAAGGTCTAGAAGCACCTCCGACATCTCAAACAATCTTTTGATCTTGAAACCTCTTCTTTTGTTTCTCTCCCTTTCTGCGTGTCTCTTTCCTTGATGCCACCAAGCGGCTTTGAGGACACGTGGTATACCCTAAATCAAGCAACCCAGCAACAGATTCCAACCATAGATATAAAATAGACGACCGTGATTTCAGAAACTACTGTTCATTCAACTTCTTTTTAAATAGATAGGTTAATTACAAGATGACAAGTATCTAACTTAACTAATCTACCTAACCCAAAGAAAATTACATGTTTCTAGATGTATTCAACAAGTTAATTATCTGTAACATTTTAGCATATATCATTAAGACAATTTCTTTTTTTACTTCTTAAGGTACTCTTGGCATTCACCGTAACATCTGACCAATGTTTTCAAAATCAGACTGGTTATGATACATGACCGGTCAATCTTCATTTCATCTGGCATCATATGCATAAGAAAATATTAAACTATAACGAAATGCTACAAGAAATCATCACACTTTCTTGAGGTCAATGGATTTCAACTATGGGAGCTCAACAATCTTTGATCGTTTTCTTTTTTGACCGTTTTCAGATACTGTGTTCGTTGATTTATCGCTGAGAGTTTGACCGTTTGACTTCATAGGAGAGCGGGTTGCCTTGTTAGTTTCATCGCCGCAGCTGTCATCATCGGAGCTATCTTCTGATTCAGATTCACTGCTGCTAGCATCAAGGGAGATGATTGGTTGAGAACCAACAATGGCAGATTCAGCAGCAGCAACAGCCTCAGGGGTGTTTAGATCAGCAACACCCAGCATTAAATCCTGCAAGTTAATAAGATAACATAGATCCAATTAATAGAATACACACTTAAAATCTAAAGTTTTTCTTAAAGGTGGGAAAATAGGTGGAAGATCCAGGGGCGGAAGTATGTCAGTGTTTAGTAGGGTTGAAACTTGTAATAGGTCCACAATATGTGTTAAGTATGACACACGACACACAATGAGCCAGATCAGGTCATCCATCGGCTAATCATTTTGATCTGATAAAGAACCAACTAAGTGGATTATGATCTCACCTATTAGTTAATGTATAGTGATCTGACCCATGACCCAACATATATGAAGGGATGGATCATGACACACATTGACCAAGCCCGTTGACAGGCATATACCACTACTTTTGAGGTTCTAATACCATGAAACTCATAGAGCTATAAAAATATCTTATCAGAAAGGAAAAAAAAATCCTCACATAGGTTACCAGGTGGTCTAAGATGAAGTGACAGAACTGACAACTAAACCATCACTCTTAAAAAAATAGAGTTAGCGGAGATGAATGATTATGGGCAAAAGTTCCAAGAACACAGTTTTTTGTGCAACTATTATCCCACACTTCTCCAAACTAGCTCTTTCATATAGACTAGCATTTTTGGGATTCCTTGCAAGGAAGATGATAATCAAGCTCAATGATTTAAAAGTTCAATCACTAAATACCTTGCTGATTAACTTCAAAGTAGGAAGCAAACTTTTACAAAAAAGATATATGAAAAATAAACTCGATTTAACTTTGTTTTTGAAGAGAATGCATGGCTTTTAACTTTTACCAAGTGTGCCTGTAACTTAAATGATAGAAAGGTAAAAAGATGGCTTACGGACCATTTCAATGTACTCTGATTCATCGCCTGTGAGTGCCTCAATGTCATAATTTTTGGAGTTCTACACATAAAAGTGCACAATTTGGTAAAAATTAAAACTGTCTAAGCGAACAAATGCCGAATGATGAACAAAAAGAAGATTTGCATACCATTGCATCTTGCTGCAACTTCTTATTTGATTCTGCCATGACCCCTAAAAAGTCCCTGACTTTGCTCATCACTGAAGCAATGAAAAAATGTGAGCATCTCGTTCACTCTAAACTAGGAGATGATAAATTGTTTATTAAAATGTGGCTTAGTAAACTGATTGCTAAATCTGGTACACCCTGTAATCCTACTTCTAAATCTACACATTTTGTCCTCAACACAACGAGAGGACACCTTTCCTCACACCTTGGTACCGCTAGGCCACATGCCCCTTAGTTAATCTATTCCATCATTTTGTAACACATACACCATAATCAAGCATTAATTTGCATCATAATATCAGCAATTCATCAAATTAGAGAAAAATAAAACCTAAATACCAGTTCGCATCACACTTTTATGTGTAGATAGCTATCTATCTGTTCATCTCTGTGTAACTTGAAAACCAGATTCAAGCAATAATCATGCATCAAACTATTAAACATCTGAAATTACTTCATAACACAGTAACACACAAAAAGGTAACAATTCATCTCCCAACCCAAATTCATCAAGCAATTCAAACATATGAACACACACACGAGTTAATGTAACCTTGGCTAGGAGGAGGAGCAGCAATTGCAGGCTTGGTATCAGGACGTGCATTAGCTTTGGTTTTTGCAGCTTCAAGCTTCTTCAGCAGATCATCGTCGCCACTTTTGCAAACAAGAAGCGCTGATTCTGCACATAAAGCAGTAAAACGGTACATGACGTTAAATTAGCAATTTTAACATACGAACTGATGTTATCGGTGTGTTTGAGAAAGTATGCATACCTTTGGAAGAAGAACTTTGAGCGTTGTTTTCGAGGTGAAGAAGAGCTTGACTGCTGCCGGTGCTACGCGCCATGGCGAAAACTCCGATCAGGAAGACCGCCGTGAGCGGCGGAAGGCGGCCGGTGGAAGTGAGGTTAGGGTTTTAAGGGTTTTGGATGCTCGAAACAGGGGTTCTTGATGATGGTTGTTAAACACCCCCAATGGTTTGATATTGTAGTGATGTGGTTCGGTTAGGTTATGGGCTAGAACCGAATCTATAGTTAATGTTTAGGGTTTTAAGTTTTCGTGACCGGTCGGTTTTGGTTATAAACGAGTTGGTTATGAGAAGAAAATGGTTCGGTGGATTAAGTTAAATGTGAGTTGACTGTCAACTTTATACGATGATGGATTTAAGTTGTTTTCAATAAATAAATCAAATTATAAACAGAGTCAGATAAAACATTAGTAATTGTTATTTTGTAAAGAATGAGTGTCTTAGAAGTGATGTAATTGGAAATAGATTTAAAATAAAGGGTTTTTGTTCAACGGACCAAACAAGGTTTGTGGGAGGAAACGTGATCATTCTCGTTTGCTATATTTTCATCATCTAACTGATAAATGGATAGTGATTTTTATATTGTATGTCGTCTTAAAATCTTCTTAAAAATGATGATCAACCCTAATTTTTTCGGTTATATTATATTATTACGCAAGCGGATATGATATGTGTGTGAGCATAACTTTAGATTAAGGCACTTGACAAAAATACAATGTCCTTGTTACATGTTTTATTAAACAAGCATATCTTCATAAGGATGAACACGAGATCCACAAAATCCAAGTACGTATACAAACATGCATAACTTTAGTTGTTATAAAAAGACTCTACCGTGTCCTTATGTTATCATTTTAGGGTCTCATGTCGCTTGCCTGCTCTATGGTCCTGTGAGTTTTATGTTAAAAAAGTAATAAATTTATGAAGTTATGTGTGTGTTTTTTTAGAAGTAACAAATTTTAGAAATTACATCATGGTCATGGAAAATGTAATCCATTAAACATCTGGTTAGATAATTACCAAAAATCAAATGCCGCAAGTTAGTTGTTGTTTAGTCGCCTTTATCCTAAAAAAATGATGTAGTCACCTCAAAGTTTCTTATTATTCTAAACCGTACAAATTTGATCATTAGGTTTAACTAATATTAAGCTCCCGTGTTGCGGCAGGAGACGTAAAACCGCATCAAGTAGCACTAATGTCATACCACCGTCAGGGATCATCAACACCGAAAAGTCTCGTATTAAAAAGAACAAAAATGAAAAAAATAATTAATTTGAACGGAAAGTAGACGTAAAAATGCTAAACCACGCACGTGAAACGTAAATCATTAAAAACAATAATTAGATCGATCTAGGACCCACGCATTATGACAAGGTTGTTAAACGGGAAAAACAGGAGTAAAAACATTGAACCACACGTGTACGTTGCGACGCATTAACTCGTAAAATTCAGACCAAAACGTAAAATGAAAGATTTGAGATGAAAAGTATAGAGAACTAAAATTGAAAGTGATAAATTGTAGGGGTTAAATTGCAAAATATATAAAAGTATTTGAGTTAAAAGTACAAGAAAATTAAAGATAGAAAAACAATAAATGACTACAATTCATTAAAGCTAAAATACAAACTATTATGCACAAAAAAATTAGTAATTTAGTAAATATATAATAAACTATAACATTATATTATTAGCTACTAAGCTACATATTTCCATATATTTTGAATTATTATACATGACACCAAATAAATGTAGAGTTTTAATAGCACGTGAAACTTTTATGTTACTTCCCAAAAAGTCCATATAAAATATACTCAATAAATACTACCTCATAAAGATTTCATACTAAAAAATATACTCAATAAATACACCTTCATAAATATTTCATACCATTATATATTTTCTGGACAACAATTCATACTACTATATTAGTTGACTTTTTCGGGGACAAGGTTGGTCCTATTATAAAGTCATTCTGAGTTCAAGTGACAAATCCTCGTTAATATTAACCATTTAAGTTTCGTTTATAACAGGTTAATTTAATTAGTTATGATACAACTTATTAGGGATGAGCTCGGTACCGTACCTGTACCGAACCGGTACCGATACCGAAAGTACCCGGTCCCGAATTTTATAAAAAACGAGTACCGCTACCGGTACCGAAATTGGTATATGGGTACAGGTACCGGTACCGGTACGGTACAGGTACCGGTACCGGTACGGTACAGGTATTTCGGTACCCAATACCTCTTTGGTACCCGTTATCTCTGCAATATTATTTTTTAGTCATGCTGCATGGTTCATGTTTGGTTACGCTATCCAGTACTTGTTTTTGTACCAGTTACCTTTACATGTTTGGTACCCGATACCTTTAAAGTTTATAATAACTAAACAAAAATTAAAATATAAAAAAAATCCACATGTCTAACAAAAATAGTACATAGAATTGACCATGCATTCTAAATATCAACAAATTCACATATGCTTACCACTCATCAGTTGTGAAGCAACACTGACTCAAAAAAATAGTAAATTGTTTTTGCTTCATGGTGATGAGTTTCACCCCAAAATAATAAACACCAATAAGATCAATACTAATACCAAAAGTTTCAAAATATCAAAGAAAGTTAATCTTCGATTTGATCACTATATTGTCAATCCTTTTTCAAAATAGCTTATTCGTATTCAGGTACTATCGGGTACCATACGGGACTTTTGGGTAAAGTACCGGTACCGGTACCGGCCAGTACCGATCCCGAAATGTAAGAAAATCAAGTACCGATACCGGTACCTTATACAAATTTTCGGTACCAACTGGGTACCTGTATCGGTACGGTACGGGTACCGGTACGGATACTGGGTACCAAATGCTCATCCCTACAACTTATAAATAGTTTAGATGGACGTATAAATTATAGTTCTAAAAGTTTGATTTTTTATAGAAAAGTTTATACTCTAGTTTTGTTAAAAACTTGTGTATTTATGTCCATGGGCGGCCCTGTGGGGAGCGAGGTGGGCAATTGCCTAGGGCCCAATCTCCTCAAGGGCCTAAATTTTTAAATATATATATATATATATAATATATTATAACAACTATAGGCTATTAACAAAATAATTAACAGACCTAATAGTAATTTAATAATTTTGACCTATTGAAACTTAGGACCCATTAACATTTTATTAGTTTAATTCATTACCATTTATCCAATTCCAAACTCAAGTAAAAAACGTTAGGAGAGTCTTACGATTCGCTTAAGTAAGTAAATTACATTATTTTGCTACAATTATTTTTTTTATTGGTAAACCAATTGTTGTCGTATTATAGATTTTTTATATACAGATTATTGATCTTATATTATAAAGATTTATTTTTTTCTATTCGCTCAGGGCCCAAAACTTTTCAAAAACTCTACAGACCAGCCTTGTTTAAGTCGAAGAATTTAAGTAGTCAACCTCTTAAACATAAAAGAGTCCTTACCATCAAGACCATTATATTAGTTGCTGGTGACGTTTTATTTTTTCATTTTATTTTTGTATTCGAATTTTAAAATTTAAAATATATATAAGAAATATAAAACAAATAAAATAAATCTATTATTATTATTATAACCTTTTCATTTTCTTTTTCTGAACGTGTGTCAGCAACCTTCGATTCCAAATCGTCAAAGATTGTGTAAATTCAAAGCAAATCAAGAACAAGTGTTGCCATTTTGTTGGGCTTGAGCCAAACCACTGCAACTCGAAGCGATCGGATCCCATTTCTTTAATAAATTCCCTTACATGTTTCGTAATTCAACCCCATTCCAACCCTTTATTAACCTCTGCAATTGAGGGTGCAAAATCCTCTGTTTTTGTCCCAACTTCAGGGGTTTAACTCACACTTCACTTGATCGATTCAGTCGCCGGTGGTCGAATTCCGGCAGCTGGACCGATCACATTAAAGGGTATCGTTACTTTCACGTTATGTCTAATTTCAAGATTCATATGCATTTGGTTTAAATTGCGAATTTTGATATAATGTCGTAAGATATTAGAGGTGTTATGATGTTATCAGTCGAAAGTTAGATGTAATTGAATTGGGTTTATCGATTTTGAGGTTATATGTGATGATTGAGGGTTTTAGGCTATTGCTCATGTAGTTCTTTAATCAATCAATGGGGTTACTAATGTGGTGATTGATGCTGATTTGATTGTAGTTTGAAATTTAGGGGAAAAGAGGTTTTGGATGACGAAAGAGGAGATGATGGAGTGCAGTGTGTGTCATTCCGAATTGGTGAAACCGACTGCAAAGACTGTTTCAAGGGCTTATGATCGTTACAGGAGCAAGGTCTCGAAGAAACATCGGGCACTTAATGTTCTATTGGTTGTTGGTGATTGTATGTTAGTTGGTTTACAGGTGCATTTTCTTCCCATTGATAAAGTTCATAAAGCTCAATCTTTTGTATGATTTGCTTTAAAACGATTCGTGTTTTAGCTTTATCCACTGCATTATCCGTTTTGGAGAAACTTTTGACTCATTGTGGTATAATAGTTCACTCAAAGGATGCATAAACGGATCACTAGTTAAAATATCAAATCATATATCAGTGGATGTCTATGTATACTTGTACATAGTATCATACAGATCTGCACAATAAAGTTTTTCTTTTGTAAATTGTGATGAAGTTGCGTAAATTAATTCGTTGAATGCTATTCGATTGTGTTGTTGCAGCCAATATTGGTCTACATGTCAAAGGTGGATGGGAAGTTCAGTTTTAGCCCCCTTAGTGTTAACCTCTTGACCGAAGTTGCAAAGGTCATCTTTGCATTGGTTATGCTTCTATGTCAGGTAAATTATTTTTCTTACCCCCTAGCATAAAATGTTTGCACATAAAAAATATGCAAACAATGTGTATGGTTGCTATTGGAATTGTGAAATATGGTCCAAGTATAATACAGTAGGGTTATTTTTTAATATTATTAACTTCATTTTCTTTAAAGTGTAACAATACTAATGGACTATCTTTCAAACAATGTCTGGTTTGCAGGCTAGAAATCAGAAGACAGGGGAGAAGTCACTTCTCTCATTTACTACTTTTGTACAGGTAACGCCAGGTTTTCAGCTCTTGCGGATGAATACACTAAAGTATCTGGATCGAAATGGTCCATTCCATTGTAATGATTAAAAGTGTTTGTTTTTGTTAAATGGAATGGACCGTTCGTGCAGGACGTGATTCCTAATTTCCTTTCATTTAGTTGATTTCTATTGCATGGGTATGAGGTATTCTCTTGGTTCTTTTTCCCATTTCGTCACGGAATGGAATGAAAACTACCATATAACTTTGTTTTATTCGTGTTATCTTTATTAACATAAATCTTTTTGAAAATTGCTATGCATTGATGGCTACCATCATTTTTTTTTCAGGCAGCTCGCAATAATGTACTTCTTGCTGTTCCAGCACTCCTCTACGCTATCAATAACTACTTGAAGTTCATCATGCAGGTAGCTTGTACTACAATCAATAGCTTTGTTATATCAGATAACCTGTCATTAGCTAGCCTCCCTGTGAAGCTATATTTTGATAACCATCATATTGCAGATTGTTATGGTCTAGTGCAACCTCTTTGTTGAGTGTTTAATCATCTATTCATATCTATTTTGCAGCTTTATTTTAATCCAGCAACTGTAAAGATGCTGAGCAATCTTAAGGTGGGAAAGTTGTTTGCATGGCCCCACATTCTTGTTTAACACTTGTTTATTGTGTTGTTGGGGGGGGGGGGGGGGGGTGATTGTCACTTGCAATGAAAATATAAGATTTACTTAGAGTCTGATACATATATTAATTGAAATTCGCAGGTTCTAGTTATTGCAGTTTTGCTAAAGATAATAATGAAACGTCGATTTTCCATTATTCAGGTTTGTTGAGAGATTCTAATGTTTATATATATTTGCATATCCTTCACATAATCACAGTCAACTAGCTTTTCTACAATTGTGTATTTTCAAAGTAATAATCTGTTGAAGTCCTTTTTATTTCAGTGGGAGGCCCTTGCCCTGTTGCTTATAGGAATCAGCCTAAATCAAATAAGTTCTTTACCTGAAGGCCCTGCTGCAATGGGTCTTCCAGTTGCAATGGGAGCATATCTCTACACATTCGTTTTTGTAAGTTATCTTTTGGCATCCTATCTAGATATGTTCTGCACAAGAGAGCTCATAAGATGGGCGGGTTGGCTAATGGCTCAAAACTGACCTGATTTGGCTGGATCGATGCACACACCTTTTTGTCCATTATAATTGTTTCACATAAAGAATTAGTGCATTAACTATAATTAGAAGCACAATATCAGTATAATGGTACTAAATATTTGGATAAAACGATTATGAGGTAGACTTGGGGATACTTTCAATCTGTTTGATCCATTTTTTTAAGCTAAATTATTTGCTTTAATCCATTTGATCTGTTTGATATAACAAAGAACCTAAATTTTATCAATTCATAAACGACAAATTAAATTATAAATAAAAATGTCACCTCTACAACAGGATATTAACCTAAGTAGAGGAATTCTGTACAGGTAACGATTCCATCTTTGGCATCAGTCTTCAATGAGTATGCACTCAAGAGTCAATATGACACAAGCATCTACCTTCAGGTGAACATATACCATATCAGTGTTGCCAACTCTTCTCAGTGTTGCCTTTTTCTTCTTGCTAATTGTATTCTGTTGTTGGATTGCAGAACTTGTTTCTATACGGTTATGGTGCTATATTCAATTTTCTTGGGATTCTTGGAACCGTTGTTATCCAAGGTAAAAACCGTCTCCTCTATAGAGCTGCTAAAATGCAATTCATCGTAAATTGTATGTAATTTGATTATGCCATCATTTTTGTTTCCCAGGCCCTGAAAGCTTTGATATTTTGCAAGGGCATTCTAAAGCTACCATGCTTTTGATTATAAACAATGCAGGGCAGGGAATTTTATCCTCATTTTTCTTCAAATATGCAGGTAAGATAGTAATGTTCATAATTTATGATTCCTTAATATGAAATCTTTTTAGCCTTTAAGCGATTAAGAATAGTGCTCTGCTGATACAAGTTTGCATAGTTTATCTATTTTGAGTTGCTTCTTTAAATCTTCATTTGTGACATGCAGATACAATTTTGAAAAAGTATTCATCAACAGTTGCGACAATCTTCACAGGCTTTGCATCTGCTGCTTTGTTTGGTCATACCCTGACTATAAATTTTTTGCTAGGAATATCTATTGTTTTCATTTCAATGCATCAGGTATGGCTATAAAACTTCATGTAATCATGTTCATCATTCCCGTTCTTTAAAAAAACAAAAGTTGTAATGTATCATTCACCTTCTGTCCAGTTCTTTTCCCCCCTTTCAGAAGTTCAGGAAGAAGAAGAAAATGGAGTATTGGAGTTTGAATCTGTTAAAAAAAGTGATAGGTACTAAAGCGTTATAATTCAAATTACTTGATTTGGGTCCCAATGTTTGTCTTGTATTGTCATTACTGGCAAATATTTAGGAGGTTATCTTACTTAATTCTTATAAACTTATATAGGTTAGAAGACTCGAGTTTTATAAATATCACGGCAGGTGCCAACGAGGAAGTAAGTACGAGTTCATTTTTGTTCATAATTGTGCAGCTCCATCTGCTTTAGTAATGTTAGTACTAAGGCACTATTCTTTTGCATTCTACTTTTTTCAGGCTAGGCATCATCATGTAGATTCTGATGAAAGACGGCCACTTCTTCCTACCTGAGCCGAAAGCGGTACGTTGGCTGCCCTTTTTTCTATTACGGGAGAAAATAAAACAAGTCAAACGGGTTGAAAGTTGCTTAAGGTATGGACAAAAGGGTCAACCCAACCAGCCAACCATGCCTGACCCATTTTGACATATTATTCAACTCACATGTTTTGCTACCCACTTCTGTTTACTGAGACAATACTTAAGCATAGATCACATTTACTTAAAGTGAGAAAGAAATGAACACGAGACATACAAAAATGAAAGAATTGTTATATCTATGCAGTATGAAGAAAGTTGATTATTGCTGATAACTAAACTCCCTCGACTCTAATAAAATCCAAAAATTTAGCTAAAAACGAATCGGGTCAAAATTTTAAATAATGTATAAAACCACCCAATTATTTATTCAAAAATTTAGATGCACTGATCTTTTTTAAAAAGAGTTCTACAAAAGTGATGCTGGGTCAACACAACCCATTTTAACCGTTTAATTGCAGATTGTTTCTTAAAAATATCTTAGTGCAAGAACTTTGGCAGTGGAAAATCACTTGAATAAAAAGTGGAAAATGTCTTCCCACGTATAAGGTTTACAGGCATTATCGTATCTGGTTACTAACTAGATCATTGTTGATATCATTGAAGAAGTACAAATCGGTTTGAAAAGGCGAAAAGAGGTTCAAATAGAGAAGAAGAGGGCAAAAATGGGAATGTTTGTTCCCTTATACCATCTACCACAGTTGTATATTACATCGAATTACCACAGTTTTGGATGCTATAGTTATGATTTCATCATGCAATGAAACTCTCATTTTCAATATTTATATACATAGCTGAGTTTTATAGATGAGACTATATTTCTAAATCAGTTTTCTAAATCTATACCAATATCCACTACAATGAGACTAAACCAGTTTTCTTTTACTGTTTTCCGAAACTGTAATCCACTATTCGACCAAGTATTTTCGTCAAAACCATCATAAACCAACAAGCAAAGTAGATAATAAGATTTCTCAACTTATTGTTCATTATATTAGCAAAACAGAATTATATACAAAATCCACATGCCTCTGTTTTCTGGTTCTGATTACCATTTACAAGCCCTCAGAAAACAAAACTCACATCTTCATCTTCATCTTCATCTTCATCTTCATCTTCATCTCCATCTCTAAGTATGCTTTAATCAGTTCAAATACTTCATTCTCAACAGAATGTTGTTGTTAATATGTTGGTCAATACAGGCACAAGGTACATTAAGTAACTATGTATGGGTTCATTTCGTTTTTCAGCTGCATAATTTGACTGTGCAAGCAACTGCTTGTGCCCAAAATTTCAATCTAGCTTTCACATCCTCAGGATCATCACCTGCAAATATCAAATCAAATTATAACTCAAATTCAATTCTTTTGATCGAAGCTATTTTACTTAATCACTTGAAATAGAACCAATCAAGTAAAAATCTTTGCAAAGGTTCAAACTTTCTCACCGGGGCTAGAAATCTTCCAATTAGCTTTCCCACCGGAAGCCACCGGCGACGACGACGACTCACTCACCGCCGGCGAACTCTCCGGCGACTTCTGCTGCTCATCAACAAACCTCCGGCTCATCGAATAACACAATTCCAACGCCGGCAGCGTGTTGCAGAGCTCCGGAATCTCATCGTAACTGAACCCAAACCCTAAATCCAAACACCCTTTGAGTTCTTCAAGATCATCGTCTGTGATACTCTTGGATCTCACGAGTTGTTCTTCATCGGGTGTCTCGATATACCCTTCAAGGAATACTTGATTCTTCTTCTTCTTCTTCTTCCTCTGGATTTGGGGGTTCGATCGTGAATCGGTTTTGTTGGAGGATTCAGATCCGGTGGTTGTGTGATTGAATGATTCGTTTGAAAATTGGTGATTTGGGTGTTGTGATTGGTGCAATTGGGTGTTGGAAAGTGGTGATTTTGGTTCGAAATTGGAGGTTTTCATATTGGTGGATCGTTGGGTGAGTGTGTGAAGGTGTTGTTTGGAAGGAGGCAAGGTTTTAAAGATGAAGTTGTAAGTGTGTTGTGAGGTGAAATTGGTGACGTGTCCAATTGGGCTCTAGACGCGTGTTTTTTGGTTATTGGAAAACGAATCGTAATTCAACAGTATCATAATTGACGGTATTTTAGCGGTATCATGTTATGTAGTAAAAATGTTTCTTCTTACTTGATTGAGGGTTTCAATTATAGGTGAACGTTGATGTTGATTTAGGGAGTGTGTGAGTCGGTTGGTTTTTAAAGTATTAAGCAATCAATACTGATAACATATTATACTTTGGTTATGATTTGTTAATAATCAAATTAAACAATCTTTATACGTTAAACACCACCTTTCATTATAGACGCCACTTTAGAGATTATTCTTAACTTGAGCTTGTTAATATTTAATTTTCAAGAAAAAGAACCTTTACGTTGGTTTAACTTAAGATGATCTGTTAGGGTAGAGTCTAAATACCTTTCTATGAAAAAAATAATAATAATTGACCCTACTAGTAAAAGACTGTATATGTGCATACATGTATGTAAAAATATATTGTATACATCCATATAGTATATATTGGTTTGTGTGTCTCGTGCTTAACCGAGATAATATATAAGTCCTGGTTTATTGTAAAAATTATAACATTAGAATATGTGATATAATTAGTGTTCTTTTTAGTTATTCTTGTATTCTTATAAATAATTTATTAATATGTCGTAACGTATGGGGTTTTTATTATTAGAAAGCATTAATATTCTTGTTTAATTTTTTTCTCTCTGAATTATCAGTCTTCATGAAACCAATTAGTGGTTGGTTGTTTGCCCTATTCTCCCGATTGTTCTTCCTTGTAGACGTTTGCGCGCGCGCACACACATACATATATATAAACATAAATGAGCATTTATTTATTTATTTTTTTTAAATTATTGTGTCGCTACAGTCGTAGATTCTGTCTCCACAATCATAGCTTCTGTCACCATAGTTTGTTATCTTCCCTCTTCTTGCATCTTGGCTTTAAATCCGTCTTTGTACTTTGCCATCGGTAGGTTTTGGGGTTTTATTTTCTTTGCGATTGTATATTGTTCTTATAGCAACATATTTGTTGTTTTTGTCATAGTCTTAACGTCTCTGATTTTCTCATGCTTCAACTATGGAAGAGCATTGTAGCAAATATACATTAATTAGAGTTTAATATAAACAAATATTACTTTTGTAATCAACAAACTCACACACACTCTAAGTCCACACCTAAATCTACATTACATGTTCGCAACATAACTTGAACCCGTAACTTATTGAAGAGGGACAACGTACAACATGCATTGCTATCATTAAGCCAAATATCTTTTTTTAAAGATATTTTTGATAAAATTGTATTCCTATAAATAGTTGATAAAGAATAAAAGAATTTTTTGATAGATACTTTCACATAATAATAGAGTTATGAATAATATCTTTCTAACATAGACAATTAGGTCGGGTTCATGTTGTGGTCCAAAAGGACCAGACATCATGCTTCAAATATAATTCACATAACCATACATAAGTCGTCATCATCATCATCGACATAGTCCAATGTATTAACATTATTATATCACACATACAATTTGTTACAACCACGACGCAGACGAGTTATCCTTTTCCTAGTACAATTTGTTCTACTTATATTAGTGTTTAAGTACACAAGACGTTTAGTTAGTTAAACACTTAAACATGTTATGTTTATATTTAATAGTGGTGTTAATGGAGAAATGGAGTTTTACTTTACATAATAAATAAACGTAAATCTTTGAAAAAACTAATAGTCAAACCAAACACATGGTGAAGATGAAGGTATGACAATGAAGTTGGGACCCATGGGCCAACGAACCACGTGGTCTAGTCACCACATTGGTCCATTATTCATGCACCAAAGCAACAACCACCCACTCACTATTTTGGTGAACCACCAGCCACTACTTTTTTTCACACTTGTTGGAGTTCACTCTTAGACTTGATAGTAACTTGTATCTAAATGAATATTGCAATGTTTACATATTATAAATATCTCATTATAACATTTTTGCCAAGCAAACTTCATGAAAACTATACTCCTTCTGTGTATTTGAACCCTAAAACCGCTTATTATCACTTTAAATCGCCATAATCATGTTTGCGATACGTATGAATACATACTATGTGAGCATGTTCTACACTTTGCATTACGGTTGGTATTTATGGATGATTTTCATGAAAATGTTTCATTTAAAGGTTGTAATTTATAGATTTTGTATTGTCAAAAACACACATCATTTACTATATACCTACTCAACTCATAAATCATCATTACATAATTTAAAATTACAACCTTAATTTTAAGTACATGACTTTACCAATAAAATGTCCTCTTAGAACTGTAATTTGTAGATAATGAGTTATATACATCCATGGAAAATGAAAGGTTTTGATTTAAAGAATAAGTTATATGAATTATTTTATATTTCAAAACCTTAGATTATATTTTATATTTATAGTCTTGTCATTAGATTTATATCTGTAATTATGTTTTTCTTTTTTTATATTGAAGATGTAACTCGAACGTATATAAAAATAAACTCGTGTTCTAACTTTAGCTTATTTTAGTCATGCACGTTGCAACACATCTTTACGTAATCTATCTTAGAAAATAACGAATATAAAAAGTAACTAGGATACGGTGGGAGAACAAGAATCAAACGAAGGAGATAAAGCCACTAAATATCGTAGCAAGAAATTTTGTAAGTCTTAGATGAATTGTTTTTCCTTTTTACTTAGTTTCTATCCTTTTAGAGCGGTCACATCAGTTTGTTTATCATTATCCTTATATTTAGCTAGAAAGATGACTTTTATATATAAAATGTATTCATACTATAAAAATATCATATATAAGAAATATATTATTTTTTTTAATTTATTACACTCACAATCACTTCAAACGATATAAGATCAGTGACTCATATTTTTCTAAATAAAAATCGAAGTTTTTATTCTTGTGGGACCATGTGTACAAAAAATCAAAAACAAAATATATGAGTCATTTATCTTTATACACCAAATGTGGAGATTTATTTATTGGTTTTTATAATATCTATTGGCTTTTATTTGAACCCAACCATGTATATATGTATATGTGTATATATAGGTCTTATATATATATATAGAGGGAGGGATCAAATGAAAACCATGCTTATAATTAAAAACCATGAAAACTAGGGGTTACATATATGGAAGTACGTCTTACAAAGTGTACAACTAAGAGCTACGTATATGTAGGGGTTATGTATACGTAAGTACGTGTTACCAAGTGTATAACTACGAGTTGCGTACATATAACTTATAAAAGTTACGTATACGTAAGTCGTTTCGTCATCATTGTCGTTCCTTGGAGTTTAAACTAAAAAATATATAATGACCTAAAAAAATAAGGTTGAAATTTACTTAAATATTCTTTAAACAATTAAAATGTTAAATCAATTACAAGTTATGTGATTGGGTAGTGGTGGTTTTCACAGTTTTTATTTATAAACATGGTTTTCATTTGATCCCTTTCCTATATATATATATATATATATATATATATATATATATATATATATATATATATATATATATATATATATATATATATAATATTTAAACCCAACACTATATATAATATATAATGAATTTGTAAGTTTAGAGAAACATTATAACTTTTCAAAAAAAAAATTTTATTTGAAGGATCAGGATTTGCAAACTTAGCTGGTTTCACTAAATCTTTCCCTAAAATTTAGAGATTAGGATATATTTGTGCAAATAGAGATGTTGATGAGAATGCACTTATGGATTTTTTTGGACTGATGTTGTAGTGTGTTTTTACAGGGTGTAAACGAGTCAAAGTTAAGTCCGAATTTATTAAGTATAGGATTAACTTCTTTCAATACTGATGTTTACAGTTTAAGCTCGTTATACATGCACCTTCTCATTTTATGATGGCTTAGCCTCCACTCAGTTATTATTTTAGTTATATAAGCTTGTTATTATTTTATGTAATTATATATGGATATAATTACTTTTATGGATATGTATTATTATGATTTTATATATAGCACGACGTATACTATTTAGTTATTCATTATTATTATTATATGTAATAATATTTATTATGTAATTATATATTTATAATATAAATAATTTGTAAATATTAGGTTATAGACTCGTATACAAAGATGTGCTCGGGCAGTTAGGCTTTGGCTCATTTATGAAACGATTCTAATTTAGGCTTAAGCTCATCAATTTAGCTTAATTAAAGGTTTTAACAAGTTAGTCTTAAGTAGTTTACATGTGAATCACCCGTTACATTTATACCCTAATGTTTTGATGTTAAGAGCATTTAACAATAGATTTATGAAATGAAATATATCCTTTTACAAACTTTTCAAAATGATTAAGAAAAAAAGATATCAAATCTAAGATTTATCTTAATTGTTGTTATTGTATGCCCAAAAAAAAAGATTTGGACTTTATATCAATTGGGCCAAACTTTTAGTATCAATATATTCGGTTAAACTACAACTTTGTTGATTAAGAAATATGCCAAACTCATGACAAATGCAATAAAATACATTTTATAGTGTATTTGTGTTTTATGGTCTTTTTAGGGTGTAGGATCAATATCCCACAAACGTACCTAATGTCATGATTGGTATTTTCGGCCAACCTTAGCTGATTGTAGTACAATTTGTCATATATTTAACTAGATTAATAGACATATACTGTACGATTGATAAAAATAAAAACATGTCATTAGAAAATTTATAAAATAATTAAGCTACATACATAATGTAATATATTAATTTGCACGGTTCATAATAGAAATACAATTACATTGATACATATAAGTTGTTGTCTTAAATTTTTAAATATTTAGCTGTAAATAACATTTTTTGTTTCATGAGTAACTTTACCATGTTTATCAAATATTAGTAATTTGACATCATCTTAACTTTTTTACACTTAAAAATGCAACACACAACTATTTATGAGTGAAAGCTTGTTCTTTCAAGTACAGACTAGACCAACTTTAAATAATGATTAGACTAGACTAACTCTGGATAATGATTGTTCTTGGCTATTATTAATCGTCATTGCAAAACATGTATAATTTGAAAAATGTCATCTTTAGAACTTGAAAGAGATCTTTTTATTTGATGGTACAAAATTAATTCTTAGAAAAAATGTCCGAGTACTAATATTACTTTCTAATATTATTTCAGTTTCTATAACACGTTTAGAAGACCGCTAAAAAGATTCACTATAGACATATTTATAAAAAAGCTCACATTCATTTATAAGACCATGATTTTATCATAAAAGACTAATTTCATGAACTCACATTTATTTCATGAGACCATTATTCTGAACCAACAGAAACACATCAACTTGAGACCATGGGTCGATTTTAGGTACATACGTAATTTAGATGGTGTAATTTAGGTGTAGAATGAGAGGGTGTGTGTATTAGTTGTCTTAAAAGAATTTAAAGTAAAGAAGTAATTTGTTGAATATTTAATTACTAAAGTTAAACATGAGATATTAGAAATACGGTGAGATATTTGTAGAAGGTTTGTGATATAGTTGAGATATTATAAAAGCTTATGTAAATGATTATGGAAAAAAAAAAAAAAGAATGGATAATAATAATGAATAATGCAGAAATTATGCATATAAGCAATTTAAAAAATAATTTTAATTAGTTTATGATGCTTAAAAGAACGCTCAAGGTGGTTTTGTAAAACACATACGCACATACATAAAAATTAGATTTATAGTAAATAATAGTTAATCGAAAGAAAAATGACATGATTTAAAAGTAGGAATTCAACCATAACATTTAAACAACAAATACGAAAAATTTAGAAAGTTTTAATAAGCATTTGAGTCGGTCAAAAAAATCATTTCCTTTTTAAAACTATTTGAAACAAACTGTAAGAAATATTTTAAACATGGAAGCTTAAATTAAAGAACTTAATAAGAAACAAATCTATCATAATAACCCTTTGTATTTTTTGACACATGACAGTCTTCAGCCACTCTCCTATTTTTTTCCCACATAAACTATTTATTTTATTTTAAAAAGTCAAATAACTGATCTTCAAATCTTATCTGTCTATATAAATAAAATTTCTTCTTGAATCAATAACTTTTTTAAGCATTTTTAGTAAATATAAACTAAGTATATTGATTTAAAAAAATACACTTTTTCAAAAACATTTTTTTCTAAAAATATTTTTTTTCTAAAACAATAAAACTTTTTTAAATTTATGAAATTATTTTATAATCATTCTTTTTTTAGACAAAAATATAAGTTTTATATAAAATATATTTTTACAACACAAATGCGGAGTTTTTAACCAATGAAATATTGATAAAAAAGATTTTTTTTCAAATCAATAATTTTTTAAAACAAAAGTTTTAGAAATAATAAAAGTATATTATCAACTAAGCAAATCACTTAGTCATGGGTAATTTCAATCATATCTTATCAAAATAACGTTTTACAAATCCTTACTCTTCATTAATAAATATTTATCATTTTTCTTATTCATCTCGTGTAATACACGAGGTTATAGCCTAGTAACGAATATTTTTTCCAACTATAATAAAATAGTAACTAGGTGGACATGTGATAGCATCTCACTCAATCTCACCAAAATTTTCCAACTTCTCTCTCATATTAAATAATTACATTAATTACTATTAATATTATTTAACTCTTTTTTAGATTAAAAATAGTTTTTAATAAATAAAAAAAGGATCCTTTTATTAATCTTATTTTTAAGAAAATATTTTTTTATAAAATTAGAAATCTTTCTAAAACATCAAAGTTTTTTAAAAATACAATACATTTTAAAATTGGTGTTTTATACATTATTTTTTTATTAACAAAAAATAATTATAATCGAGAGTTATAATAAAAAAGTTTAAAATGATATTTTTTAAAACGGTTATTTTAAAATAAAATGTTTATTTTTTTGGAAAAAACAAAAGAAAAATTCAAAAACTAAAGTTTAAAAAGGCGATTTCATTGTTTACTACTTATAGTCCTTACTTATACTTAATTTTAATCATATTTTATTTTAAGAATATCATTTTATAATTAATAAATTAAATTATATTTTATATATTATTTATTCAATTTGTGTATTACACGGTTTACTAAAAAAATTTAAACATATAAGGTTAAAATGAAGAACTTAAATCACTTATCATAAACCACTTCATGAAATTCATTTAGAAATTGGAGTGGGGTTGTTGGATAGTAGTTAAATATGCGATTGCTAAGTCATTTTACTTTAAGCAACTTAGATAACTGTTGGTCATGTGCTTCACAAGTTAATAACTCCTTATGATGTGGATAGGGTAAAATTAATAAATATAATTTTAAAAGCAATAATCATCACCACGTGTAAGAATATAATGATGTGGTTTATCCGTACTACTTGAGCTTACTTATAAAACGATATGAATATATGATATTCATCTAAATTATTGTAATTAAAGTCTATAAATAATAAAGATTTTGAATTCTCTTGTTTTTATATAAATAGAACCCGATATAGTTTTTGTGATAGACACTTCCACATAAACATATTTTTCATTAAAACATATAAATTCTAACGCTAGTAAAATGTTTACCGGTGAAGTATGGAATACGTGTGAGGGTCGTGGCATTGAACGTGGAATAGAGATTTTTTTGTTAAAGAAAGATGTTGATGAACATATACTGCCTCATTTAGATCAAAGATTAAAAGAAAAACTTTTGGAGAAAAGGGAACATTTATATGTTGCTTTGGTTAACCCGACAAATACTAAACAAACTTATAGAGTATGGCTTCGTTTGGATCAAGAAAACTTTGTATTGACAAGAATGTTTGGAGTTGAGTGGGATTATTTAGACTTCGGGGATGAAGTTTCATTAAACTTTGATAAAGTCGAAAGTGAGGTGCTTTATATTTTCTTTCAGAAGGATGACTAATACTTTAGGAAGTCATCGATATAATAGTATACATGTTTAAACTATATGTATTGATAAAGTATTACTAATGCAATATGAACTTATTCCAAAACTATGCTTTTCTCTTACATATACATACTAGTTCAGAAAACTCACTCGTATACTTCACGGATTGAATAAAATACTAAGCTAACCATTAATGATTAATAAATTGAAATTATAATATATGATATAATATATTATTCAAATTATGTTTAATTAACTAATTTAAGTAATAAAGCAATACCAACATCTTTTTAAACTTTCATCTCAAATAAACTTTAGTTGAAAAAGATTGTATTTTTATAAGAGAGTACATTATATTAAAAAAGTTATATTTCATAAAATTTGGTTTTTTACAAAAAAATGTTTTTAATAAAAAGAAACATGCTTTTAATTTATTTAATGTTTTATAATTTAAAAATTATATAAACAATATCATTAGCATTTAATACAATAGAAAAATTACCAAAACAAACATTTAACCAAACTAAATTACCATTATAACTACTGAAAAATATATTTACAAAAAAGAACAACCAATAAAAACAAGCCACGTGTCCATTCCTCGCCACGCGGGCAAGGAAAATCCATAATTTCTCGCTGAAAACAATATTTAAACAAAAGTTTACAATATTTTTTTAAAAATAAACTTTAAAAAACTTTTGTTTATGTGAATGCAATTGTTTAAGTTTTTTAAAGATGAAAGTTTAAAAAATATTATTATTACTTAAAATAGTTGAGTATACGTAATCAGAATCATATCTTTATCTAATTTTTTTTAAATATTAAATATTAACTATTAATTCAATATTTTAATTCAACCCGTGTTAAAAACGTATTTATAAACTAGTAAAATGAATAAAGTAAAAAACTAAATTTGATAAGTTTGTTAAGAGGAAAGCTTGTATTATATAGGAGAAAACCACATTAAATAACAAGTTTAAGTGTTTATAAAACAATAAATGAAATTTTTTAATAAAACTAACAATTTTTTAATTTTTGGTAAATACTTTTTTTAAAATTTTGTATTTAAAAAAATAATAAAAATCCTAAGCGAGGAGTGGCATGTTAGTAATTATGGGCGAGGAACCACTGAAACTCCGACACGTGCGGGGGATTATGTAAATCCCTCGCACAGTTACCTTTTCAGCGAGGAACCACTGACATTCCGACACGTCAGCGAGGGTTTATGTAAATCCCACGCCCAGTCATCTTTTCAGCGAGGGATTATGGATTTTCCTCGCTCACGTGGCGAGGAATGGACACATGGCTCATTTTTATTGGTTGTTCTTTTTTTGTAAATTTATTTTCCAATGGTTATAATGGTAATTTAGTTTGGTCAAATATTTATTTTGGTAATTTCCCCTAATATAATTACTAAATAATTGATTTTTTATGATAGTGACATGTGATAAAATGAGTTTTAGAAGATTGCATGTGGCAAAAGTTATTTTATTTTATTATCAAAGATATACATACATATCTATAACTTATAATAAAAGACTAACTATGGGTACACGTGGCGTCTTTTTAGCACGTCCACCTAAGCGCCACATGTGTATTGCCACATGTCGCTACATCATTTAATCTTGAGTTACTATAAATTTGGAAAGTATTAACTCATATCAATTACAAATTAACTCATACCAATTACAATAAATATCATATTAATGATCAATTATTATTTTTAATTCGTTTGATATTTTTTATAAGAAATGTTATTTATGTTAACAAATAATGATTAATTTATTAATTTTAGTATTACCGCAAAAAAAATTTCGTTTTATTAAAATAAAAGGTCCTGTCATATTTTCTTTTGAAATAATATTTTTCTCTTAATTAATTTTTAAATTCATGACATTATTCATATTTTTTTATTGTTTGTTTTTTAACAACATTTCATTCATATGACTTTTACTCGCCTTTTATAACTTTAAATATCATTACATATAAGTATTCACATCTTTATGAACAATTAGTTTTCAATTTTAATTGTTTCTTGTCTTAGTTACGTATTATTGTTACATACTTTAGTAGATTTTATCAAATTTGTTCATTAGTTAGTATTTTTTTTCTTTATTTTTATGTTCAGTTATTCTACATTCATTTGTTTCTATTGTCGAATATCGTAATTTTTTGATATCATTATATTAAAAAAATATTTTAGTTTATCTTTTCAACATCATATATATATATATTTATCATATATACCTTTTACTGTAATTTATTTACTCATTTTAAATATTGATCCACCCGTGTAACACACGGGTTACTAACCTAGTATACTATATATAAGGATGAACGAGAGACATAAATACTATTTTACTGAAATTTTAAAATACATAACATAACTTATTAAGCATATCGTGGTCTATATTTACTAGGTTAGATACTCGTGTGTTACACATGTTGAAATAGTAAATATCGTATGCGATAACATGAAATTGTGAATATGAAATTGTGATGTAGTAAGACATACCTAGACTTGAGAATATGGAATCGTGATATACATTGAAGCGAATATGTTGATTTATAGTGAGTAATTGCTCCTTGTAATTGAGTTTGACTTCATTAATCTTGATATTTTAAAAATATTTGCTTAAATAAATACAATGATTAAAATGTTTTAGTTTTAATAATAATTAGCTAAAAAATTGAATTTAATTGTCACACCCTCAATTTCCACAAACGGGGTAATACCGTTAGGCGCGTGACATACCAGGATCTTAGCCATTAGTTACACCAAACGACGCAACAATTACAAAACATAATTTATAAATTAAATAAAGTTTCTTAAAATCAGAATTAAATACGAAACATGAAAGTAAATGCGGAAGCGTATAAACCATAATTTAAACGGCGCAAACACGCGCAAATCAAGTAAATATAATTTATAGAAAAATGTAGATTGTTCACTTGACTCTACGATGATAAATGCAATGCGAGATGTTCCTATTAGTACGCAGCTTAAGAACCTGAAAGAAACATGCTAAAGTGTCAACACAAGGTTGGTGAGTTCACAGGTTTTGATAAATAGAACATAACAGTAACTAATGCAGTAATCAAAAATAATATCAGTAGATAGCTAGTCTACTAAACAAGTTACTAAGTGTATGAAGTTCGCAACCGACGCTGACAACGTAAAGAAATGCCTCGGCTGTGAACACCGGTCACAGCAACAGAAATTAGGTCAATTAAACACCCGTTTGATGAACGTTGTGCTAGCGCGACTAGCCCGGTTGGGGTTTGTCAAACCCAGTAGATCTACTCAGAATTACCCCGCTAAAGTACATATATTAACGGTTCGGAAGTGAGGACTTAAGTATGGTGTCACACTAGTAAACAAGTGATATTACAATAATACTGATCAAATGAAAATACGTTTAGAACACACGTTTCTTTCACCCCAAAGAAAATAGGTAAAGCGGGGCTGACAACTCACCTTTAATGCACAGCAACGAGGAAACGAAAGCACAAAAGATTAGGTTTCCAAAACACCTGGATTACAGTTAATAGATAATTAATATTAATTATTAAATATAAACACAAGAAGGGTACGGTTTCATGTTCACGACTCAGGTACAACGCATGCCATCGATATCCCCCATTCCCAAGTAAGCACGACCAACCATAATGTCACACACGCACAAAACTCAATTATTCTCGCATATTCATGGCAATAAATATATGCATTCTTTATACATTTTAATTGTATAAAGTTATATTATAAAGTCCACATTATTTATAACGTACAACACCCATATAATATACTCATTATATATACATACGTATGACACTTAGCACACTTATAAAAAACCAAATAAGCATACAATCACCCAACGTATACAATGCAATATATAGCTGTGAACATACATCCAATATTTGAGCATACAATCATCCAAACCATGCATCCAATCTTCCATGTGAATAACCCAAATAAGTAACCCATACATAAAAAAAATCCCATTATACATGCATACACACACATGCACACACCATAAACACACACTGCCACACACACTCACGCATTAAAGCACACATTAAACACACACACACCATAAACACACTTACGCAAGCATAAACAAACACCACCGCATACATCCGAAACACAGATACACATAACATCTTTCATATATATACAAAGGCAGAGACATACGCATGGATCAATCCATGAAACCAACATGTAAAGTGAACATAAAAGCACCGAAGCATAACCAAACATACAACCACATACGCGAACACGTATACCATGACCACACCACCCGATCGTACACCATGAACACACACCTATTGTGAAATCATGCACATACATACAAACCATACGATCGGCATTCATAATAGAAACATACAATCGCACCGTACACTTACCGACCCAAATCAAAACCGAAACCGATACCGTAAAATATAGAATACATGAAACCATCAGGGGAAACATACCGATTTAAGTGCGGTTAGTTGATTGATTTGCCAATCAAAGCTACCGGAAACCAAGATGAAGGCGGGAGTTAATCGGATCTACGGAATCACCGCGAAGGGACAATGATGGCCGTAGGGTGCTCACGGTTGAAGGCAAAAGAGACTGCTGGATACGATTTTTGGTCGCGCGGCAGTGGTTTTCGAAAGAGAAGACGACAACGAAGTTTCTCGGTGTAATTAGGGTTACGGGAGTTGCATGGGGTCGATGGGCTGGTTTTTATTTAATAGTGTCTTGATTTTAAATTTCACTTTAGCCCCTCAATTAACACTAATCGCATACATGTATACTTAAACTTTATATTGTGTAAGGTTAGTTTGAGTTTTTAAACAATAATAATAAATGTAATTGCATTTATTGAAATTAAATTTAATAATAACAGGTGACGGAATTAGTTTATACGAGAGGAACAAAACCTCAAATGTACGGGTTGTCACATTAATTCTAACGAAATTAACTCTCATTAACAAAAATATGTGATTAATAAAATAGTAAATGAGCATTTATTAAGTAACTCCAGAAGTCTCTGAGTTATTTTGATTTCACTCCAAAAGTTTATCAGTTGTTTCAACTTGATCCAATATAATGAAACTTTTAACTGAAATTTAAAACAATTTATGAAACTTTTGGAGGTAATTTGATGTTTTTAACCTTTTAAAGAAAATTATTACATTTCTCAAATCTTATGGAGCAGAATTGAAATTAACTTTTGTTTCTAAAATAAAGAGAGAACTTAAGTATGAGGAATATTATCAATTTTGCCATCAACTTAATGTTGATTAAAAAGACACGTGTCAACATCTTAATCATTTTTACGCTTTGTAGCTTTTAAAAACTTCGTATTTAAAACTTTCTCTAATTTATATTTTCATACTGTGTTCTTAAGTAAATCTATTCTTACCTGAAAATAATATAAATTAATTTATTCTTATCCGAAAACAAACCCTGTGAATCCATGAAACATACACGAATTTTCAACAAAAGTTCCTCGAACTCTAATGGTGATTAAGATGAGAAAACTAGTAGCATCCTATATTATTGTGTGTGGATGAAGAGTATGATTTAGGGAAAATATAGCTGTTTGTTTTCAGTTATGAAAACACAAGTTTTGTGACCTAGCTAGCTTCAATTTAACCTCACATTTCTTAAGTAATTATTAGTTACTAGGTTAGTAACCCGTATATTACATGAGTTGAATAATTATAATATTAAATAATTAATAATAAAAAAATATGAATTATAAAACCATGCTTGAAGATAAAATATGATTATAGTTACGTATAAATACCTACTTAAACTTTTATTTTAGTAAATAAGAAAATAATGGGTTTTTCTTAAACTTTTGTTTTATAAAAAATTGTGGTTTTTGAATATTTTATTTTAAGAAAAATGATTTTTCTAAAAGTTTGTTGTATTTGGTATTTTGTAAAACTTTTATTTTGAAAAAGTGTGTTTTTTTCTATAAAAAATAGGTTTTTAATTTGCTATAGATAAATAGATAGATAGATACATTAAACACATTATAGTTACATTGAAATATTTTAATATAAGATATGATTAAAGTTATATATACATAATAGTTCAAGAAAATAAAACAGTTGTATTATTTTTTTAACTCTCTTATCTAAATAGTTTCATTTTTAAACATTTATTTTAAATTTTTTTATAAACAACCTATTCTTTATAAAAATATTAGTTATTAAAAACTTTTGGTTGTAATTATTCTGTTTGTTTTACTAAGACAGATTTTAGAAAATTTCATATATATATATATATATATATATATATATATATATACATACATATATATACATATATATATATATATACATATATATATACATACATACATATATATACACATATATATATACATATATATATATATATATACATATATATATATATGTATAATTATATATATATATATAAAGGATCGATTTAAAATTTTTGTTTCAAAAAGGTTTAATGTTTTAGAAAATTTCATATGATATATATTTTCTATTATAAAAAAATGATTTTTAATTTTCTTTACTTAAATATATTTTTAAAAAGATAGTTTGATTTTAAAAAATATAGATGAGAGAGAAAAGTATAGTAATTAACATAATTCATTTTTAATAAGAGAGAGAAATTAATTAGAGTGTGTAAAATACTATAATACTCTTTTGCAGGGAACATGATATGAGGATGTTTAAAAGAACGACCAGTGGTAAAAAAAAAGATAAAGAGAATGACAAGTGACAAAAGAAACTTTTTTATTAGATACTATTAATTAATTCGTCGTTTTGAGGTCAAGAAACTTTAACGTGAAATACACGGTGATAAACAAATACACTCTCTTAATCGAAATAGTGAACAACGGCTAGCTTAATACATGTTGAAATACATCACCAAATAATCAATTGATATAAGTGAAGTTGTGATTAAATGAAATCTCACATAATATGTGATGTTGCTTGATATAGCATACTCCTCCTCAAGTGTTTATCTAGACATAAAGCAAAAATGAACAACTTTCCTATGAAATGAATATTAGATAGCATCGGTTCTATCTCTATCGTATTTGTTATGGAACTAGTTGTCGTTGTCGCACGTTGATGCGAAGACTGCGAATGGGATACATATACTAAGTATTTCAAGCGTGAAGAAATGCAATCCGTGTTGTGGTTAAATGCAATGCACAACTTGATCCATGAAGCGAGGCGTTGCATGTGATGGCAGAGCTTCAATCTTTTCGCATTCTTTTCATTTTCTTGCTATCTCTTTAACAATTAATCTTTTAAGTTGTAAAACAAAACATTTTTATTATCATTCCACATACCCAAAAGTTTTCCATCTAAATCAAATATAGTTGTGGAAGACATCCATTCATTACGACAAAAGAATCATCATTACAGAAAAAAGTGGAGACTTAATGATACTATCATAGACTAATATTTATAAATAATTAGGTAAAGAAGGAGAAGAAAAGCATATAAGGTTTTACCTTCGAAAGGTGATCGATATTGGCTTTACCTTTGAAAGGTGATCAATATTCAATCTGCTTTTTATCCAAAGTTTATGAAAAATAGGGGAAAGACAGTTGATGAAGAGAAAGACGGTTGAAATTTGCAAACGGTGGTTGTAATGGTGACGACGTTAAATAAATACCGTCAATTTGCTTATTGTAGTATATATAATTGTTTTTTCATCTCTTTGATTTGAATCGTAAGAGTGTTTAAACTTTATTTGTCTACGTTTATTTCAATAGTATGAATCTATTATTTTTGTAAATAGAAATCTTTAATCCCCAAAGAGTTTTTACGACACACAAATGTTTGTTGCCTTAGCTATAATCATCGTCGGGTAGTTCATGTCAGCTACACCCAAGGTCGGTCCACCAGCTTCGAAGCCTCTATAACAATAAAAAATGAGTCCCTTACAATATAAACTTATATACTTACATACGTACATACGTACATACATATAAGAGTAGATCAAATACAAATATTAATTTTTGTAGAAATTAGAAGAACCAAAGTGCTATTCTAGAATAAGTAAGTGTTATTATAATATTAGCATGTAAGTATATATTTATATACAAATATAGAATTGTGAAAATATTATAATAACACTGAATTAATTTTACTTTAAGCAACTTAGGTAAATGTTGGTCCCGAGCTTCACAAGTTGATAAGTCTTTATCATGTGGATATGCTAAAGCTAATAAATATAATTTTAAAAACAATAATCATCATCATGTGTAAGAATATAATGATCTGATTCTATAAGTAATATTTAAGTTTACTTATAGAAAAGATATAAAAATATAATAATCATCTTAATTATTGTAATGAACGTTTTTAATAAAAAAGATTTTGAATTGTCACACTTTTTATATAAATAGAACCGATATAGTATTTGTGATAGACACTTCCACAAAAACATATTTTTTACAAAACATATAATTTCCAAAGCTGGTGAAATGTTTTGTGGAGAAGTATGGAATACATATGTGGGTCTTGACAACGAACGCGCAATAGAGGTTTTTTTGTCAAAGAAAGATGTTGAAGAACATATACTACCTCATTTGGATGAGAGATCAAAAGAAAAACTTTTAGAGAATGATGAACCTTTGTTTGTTGCTTTAGTTAACCCGACAGATATTGACGAGTCTCACATAGTATGCATTCGCTTGTTTTACGAGGACTTTGTATTGACAAGTATGGTTGGAGACAAGTGGGATTATTTAGGCTTCGGGGATATAGTTTTATTAAACTTTAATAAAGTCGAAAGTGGAGTACTTTATATTTTCTTTCAGAAGATTAACTAATGCTTTTGAAGTTATTGATATGATAATATACATCTTTAAACTATTTGTATTGATAAAATATGATTAATATAATATCACGATGTACTTATTTAGAAATACGTATTTATTTTACACACACACATATATATATATGCTAGTTTTAATACTCATGTGCAACATAGGTTGAATGAAAAATATTGTTAGTAATTAATATTTAGAAGTTATAAAATAAACTTTTGAGATAAGCTATGATTAAAATTAATATAATTAACTAACTTAAGTAATAAAAAATAAAATATTTTTTAAACTTTTGTCTAAAATAAACATGTTTTTTCAAATTTTTAAGCATTCCGTTAAGACAAATTCATGTAAAAAACTATGTTTTGTAACATGGTTATAAATATAATATGATATAACAACTATCTAATAAAAAGAGTCGTTATATCATATATTCATGTAATATATTGATGTGATTTTAGTGGTGTAAACCAACATTCTTATGTAATCATACTTTCACATTATTACACTAGTGTAATATTGCATTAGTTTAACAGAAGTTAAAGAATTTACGTATGATTACTTTGAAATAAACAAGTAAATAAATTATGATAATCTTTAATTCATAAAAATAAATTAGGTTTTATACCCGGGGACGCGCGTTGCGCATCTTAAGAATAGGAGAACCCGAGGCTCAGACAACCTATCATCATAGCCACAACTTAACTGTTACACCAAACAACATCACATCACCAATCGATCATCTAACACATGAGTTAACTAAGAATCAAAGTGCAGGCTCAAAAGTAACGTTCGGTTCTGGTTGCACATCGGGAACGGCTGCTTAGCCAGGGCAACCAACACCAATTGTATGGTTTTATCACAACCGCAAAACAGCCAAAACGAACGAACGCATTAAATGTTCATTTTGTAATAAAATACCTCTATACCGGCCATCAACAACATTCAGTAGAGTTATTCGGAGGCTCAAAAACGCAACCATGTTGTGGCTGCAATCAAGTGGATTGCCACGCCTGAACAACATAGTTTTTGTTTTTTAACATCATCGCCTGCCAAGCTAGGGCTATTGACACCAATTATGGGGTTTTATCACAGCCACAAAACAACTAAAACGAACGACCGTATTAGAACATGGAAAGTAATGTCCATTTTGTAATCAAATACCTCTTTACCAACCCACAAACAACAATCACCAAGGCTTTTTGGAGTCTCAGAAATGCAACCATGTTGCGGTTGCAATCAAGTGGATTGCCACGCCTGAACTCTCAGATGAGGGGTAGATCAAATTCAAAAATGCATATCAAATTCAAAATGCAGAAGCAGTGAACTCTCAGATGAGGCAAACCTCATCATCACAGAGGCTATAAACAAACCAGCCAACCAAATCCATGACAAACCCTAAATAGTAGACTTGAAAAAAACCCAAAGTTTGTACCCGTTAGCTCTAAGATGCACCAACGGGCATCGTCATTGAGCAAATCTCGAAAAGCAACAAAGAACCCATGTAGAAAATGAGTTTAGTGGAGGACAACGACAAATTCACAAATATTTTTTGTCACTTCGGGCTGCCACCGCCTCTAGTGTATCCCATATGCAACCAACAAACAGCCGATGTAGAAACTGAGTTTAGTGAAGGACAACAACGAACTCACGAAAGGTCATCATCGTCGCCGGTCGCCACCACATGCACAAACTTTTTTAAAGATGAAGAGGAAGGGGATAATGCGGAAGAACGCGACATAGAGTTTCGTCGAACAAGCGTCGACTCAACCACCACCGACGCCGACTTCCACCCCCTCTCAAAGTCTCTCTGTATAACAGAAAGACAATAAAAAACCTCAAAAAAGCATAAGAGAAGAGGGAGATCGAACAGAGACCAAGTTCCAGGTGCAAAATCGAGACCTAGCAGACGACCGGCGACAACCGCCGCCAATCCTACATCGCGTCCCGGCCCCCGCCCGCCTCCTCTCCCTCAAACCATCAGATCAAAAGAAGACGGAGATCGAACAGAGACCAGGGTACAGGCACAAAATCGAGATGAAGGGGAGGCGATCGGCGACAACCGCCACCGACCAGCACCGCCCACCGGCCTCGGCATCTGCATCCACCTCCCTCTAAAACCCTTTCTCTCTCTAAACCATAACACGCAACAAAGAAAGCAGATCCATTTAAAGAGACAGAAGGGAGGGCGCACTGACACAACGCCGTCGCAACCGGCGACGGCGAGCATCCAGGCGAAGCGCACCATCTCCGCCTTCCCCTCCTCGCCATGCAGGCCGGAAAAAGCAGATCAGCGGCGACCGGCGGCATCCCTAACAGAGCTCCACTCTCCAAAAACCCAGCATCTCTCTCTCTAGAAGGCACAAAGACACCAATATTATAAACACAGTTTGAGGGGGGCAAAGTGTAAAACCTAAAAAACTGGTGGCCAAAACATCAAACCACATATACATACTATGTTTTTAAATATTTAGGATAATGTTAGGTCAAGATGAGACTTCAGAGTAAAAAAAACATTAATTTAACATCATCAGCATAGTACCATGTTGGGTAAAAAGGATTTTTAGTTTCCTTTGTGTAAAAATAATGATATGTATGAAAATACGTATGGGGTGGTAGTGCAGATCCTAATTTATTTTTGTATGTATAAAAATTGTTGGTGTTTGTGTAGGATTCCTAAACGTCATGTGTAGGTAACAATTTATCCTATTCAAGTTATTTTAGTTGAATAACTGTAAATCAAATTGTGTGTAGGAATCATATGCAGAGCATTGTAGGATCTTCATAAGCACGTGCAACTAACACAAGTGTATTCCTACACAAAACTAGGGGTGTGCACGGTGCGGTTCGGTACGGTTAAGAGCATTTTTGAAACCGAAACCGCAAGTGCAGTTAATACCATTTTCAAAACCAAAACCGCAACCGATACTTCGGTTAACCCCACTTCAGTTAACCGCAGGTTGTGGTTAATTTCGGTTAATTAACCAATCTATTTAACATATGCTTTTAAATTGAAAATTTAACTAATAGATTATTATTAAGCTAGATTTGGACCAACTTTATAAGGGTGGGTGTCCACGATTAGGTTTGTTTTCAAGGTCCCACCGGTCGGAGTGTGCATACAACAATGCGTGTACGCATCTTGCATTACTTCTACTTATTTAGGGGTCATTCTATACATATCAGAATCTCACTATCTAAATATATTTTTATAAATATAAAAAAGTTAACATATCAAATTCTAGTAAAATCATGAGTAGTTTCTAAGTTTTTGCACATTAATGTCATTCGGTTCAGTGCAGTTAATTCGGTTAATTTGTACACCAAAACCGAAACCGAACCGCAATGTATGGTTAATTGGTTATTCCTTAACCAAACCATCGGTTAATTTGGTTTGGTTAATGCGGTTGGGTTAATGCGGTTGATTCGGTCATAGTTTAGTTCGGTTAAATCGGTTAAGTGCTCACCCCCTGACATCTACCTGCATGAATATATATATTGCCTACATACAAAATAAAATAAAATTATTGTATCAATTTGAGTACTTATCTTCATATCTATATCTATACTACATTTATTACTAATAATATTATTTATTCATTTTTACATTGTAATTAGTTTTATTAATAAATTAAGAAAGTAAAATTTTTATTAATGTTATTTCTACAGAAATATTTTATATAAAAATAATTTTTCTAAAAAATCAAATTATTTTTACGTAATATTTTAAAATTGTTTTTTAAAGTAAATTTTTTATAAAAATAATTAAAGTAGGAAGTTATAGTAAGGAAATTTTTAAAATGAAATTTTTTTAAAACTTTATTTGAAGCAAAATGTTTACTTTATCTTTAGAAAAAAACAAAAAGATTTGAAAAGTTCATATTATTGTTTTATTACTTATACATGTCTTAAAATATCGTTTTATAATTAATAATTTTTATTCTATTTAATATTTTATTTATTCAACCCGTGTAATACACTGGTTTACTAAAGCTAGCTATATCTATATTAATAAAGCAAAATAAAATTTTATCACTTGTCATTCTCTCATATTTTATTGCCACGTGTCATCTTTCACACACTTATTGCCACATGTCATTAACATAAAAGGTTAATAATTAAATGATCATAATAAATGCTAATAATTATAATAGATGTTAAATATATCCTTTCATGTTTATAAAACATATTTATGTTTAAAAAATATAATTTAAAAAATTAATTTTTTTTCTAATAAAAAAACTTTTAAAAAATGATGTTTAAAAAACATTTTTTACAAAAATTGAAAGTTTAAAAAACATTTTTAGGCAGAAGTCTTTTAAAAATAAAAGTTTAAAAGTTGTTATTACTTAACTACTTAAGATAGTTAATTATACGTAATTCTAATCATATATTATTAAAAATTTATTTTATAATTTCTAAAGATTATTTACTAACTATTAATTTAATATTTTAATTCAACCCGTATAAAGAAAATTTATTCTATTAAATGTTTTTAATCATATATTAGAAAATTTTAGTAGGGAATGAATGTGGTTATATCATGTGTTCCCATTAGTTATTCTTTTATCCAATATAATTAGAAGTGAGAATTCTTTTTTAAAAACCACCCATTTTGATAAATATTTTTAGAATCATCCGTTTTGGTAAATAATTTTTCCATCTAACACTCTTTTGGTAAAAACATAATTCTATACTAGTCTATACTTATTAATAAAACAATAACTTTAGTGCCACGTGTCATTCTCTTAAGCCTCTATTTTTTTAATTCCCGCCTAAATATGTATTTGTTCTTAGTGTTAGTCTAGGTTCATTTGACTAAAAGTCAACTTTTGATACAAGAGATATTTAAGGAAAATTTAGAAATTTAACCCTAAATTAGAGCACATCTTTTTTGGAAATTAAATCATACCCGATATTTCATTTTTGTTTTTCAAATAATTCATCAATAAAAATTATACAAATCATTTATTATTTTCTTCATCTATGAAATCGATTCCTTGATTGTGTTTTTCCATTAAATACTCGGTTTATATTCAATTCTTGACAAAAGTTACGGGATTTTTTAATCGACTGCTCTCCAGTTTGAAGGAGTTAATGGGTATTTTTTTGGAAATGAAATCATACCCGATTTTAAAATATTTCTCAACCATCCCAGGTTTACGACCTCGCGATTTGTCTTTATAAAGCCTGATGATATCGCCTTCGACGGACTTCATTTACGTTCTTATTTTGGCTTTGGTTTTATAAAGTTATCTTCAACAATAGGTATTTATTTTTTGTTATATTTGAGTTTTCATCCTCTGCGATTATGATTTAACCTATCATTGTCTACAATTGTGTTTTTGGATTAATAATTTTACTTTAACTTTTTTTGAGATGATCTAATTTAACAGTCCATCTGAAAAGCTGTATTACATGCTTCTACTTTTTAAACATTTTTTATTTCTTATTGTTATATTATTATAATTATAATGTTTGATTGGAATTCATTTGATATGTACAAATTGTTTTGATGTATCTGGAAGTAATATTGAAAACCATATTTTTATTCCACGGTTGACTTTGACACCTTCAGACAAAAGAAGTTCTTTTAAATTTCAAAGAAGACAGTTTCTGTTATCAGTGTGTTTTACAATGACAATAAACAAGAGCCAATGACAATCGTTATCCAAAATTGGTTTGTTTTTAAATAGGGATCATGCTCAGCTCTATATTGCATTATCTCGAGTTAAAAGTAGATAGAAGTTAAAACTATTAATATTAGATAATGATGAAAAAATAACCAACAAAACATCAAATGTTGTATACAAATAAATTTTCGGATGTTTATGAATTTGAAATATTATTTTTCATGTTCAATTTAATTTGTTTATTACTTAAAGTTCTTATTTATATAGTTATTTTAATCCATATTATACAATATTTAAACGTATAAATATTAATAGAGAAAACCTACATAACTTTTTAAACAACAATAATATTTTTTGATTGAACCCGTGTGTTACACGGGACTTTAGCCTAGTAATCTAATAAAATAATAACTAATGAGGACACATGATATAACCACATTCATTCCCTACTAAAATGTTCCTACTAATTACTTATTAATGTTATTTTTTTAGAAGCAAGCTATTTGTAAAATAAGATTTTGTTACTAAAACATCAAACTTTTTCTAAAATATGAAAAAAATTTAAATTAATGTTTTTAAAAAGTAATTTTTTAATAAACCTAAGTTATTTAAATTTGGGAGTTATAATAAGAAAATTTTTAATAATAACATTTTCAATGGTTTTTTTAAAACACATTTTTTAAAAAATTTTTTGGAAAAAAACAAAAAAGTTGAAAACAAAGCTTAAAATTGATATTATTGTTTTATTACTTATAATAATTAATCATACGTAATTTCAATCACATTATATCTTTAAATATCACTTTACAATTAGTAAAACTTCATTATATTTAATAGATTATTTATTCAACCAGTGTAATATACAGGTTTACTAAGGATACTGTTACATAGTTAAATAAACCGTGGAACGCTTCTAGCATTCTTAGAAACACTTTTGTTGATTAACTAGTTATAACTCATACTGTTTAATATAATTCTTACCCTCTTAAATCGTTCAAGGTCACAAATAAAAACTAGTAGTAAGAAGGGTCTATGATCCTACGTTAACAAGTTTAATAAGATTATTCTAATTTATTGCCTAAATAAACCCAAGCAGAGTCTTTAATTGAGAAATGTGTTATGCTTGACATGTATATAAATAACTTATCATAACTCACTTCATGAAATTCGTTTAGAAATTGAAGTGGGATTTTTAGCTAGTTTCAATGAGTTAGTTGGATGAGCGATTGCTAGATCATTTTAATTTAAGCAACTTAAATAAATGTTGGTCTCAAGCTTTACAAGTTGATAACTCCTTGTGATGTGGATATGCTAAAATAATAGATATAATTTTAAAAGCAATAATTATCAACATATGTAAGAATATGGTGATCTAATATATAAGTACTATTTAAGTTTACTTATAGAATGATACGAAAATATAATATTCATCTTAAATATTGTAATTAGCATCTTTAAATAAATAAGATTTTGAATTATCTCACTTTTTATATAAATAGAACCTAATATAGTCTCTGTGATAGACACTTTCACACAAACATATTTATAACAGAGCATATAATTTTTAAAGCTAGTGAAATGTTTTCCGGAGAAGTATGGAATACGTATGAGACTCGTGGCAATGAACGCGAAATAGAGATTCTTTTGTCAAAGAGAGATGTTGAACAACATATACTCCCACATTTGGATCGGAGATTAAAAGAAAGACTTTTGAAAAAAGATGATGTTTTATATGTTGCTTTGGTTAACCCAACAAATACTGAAGAGACTCACAGAGTATGGCTTTGCTTGCGTAACACGAACTTTCTATTGACAAGAATGCTTGGAGTTAAGTGGAATTATTTAGACATGGGGGACAAAGTTTCATTAAACTTTGATAAAGTCGAAGGTGGGGTACTTTATATTTTCTTTCAGAAGAATGACTAGTGCTTTGGGAAGTTATTGATATGATAATATACATATTTAAATTATTTGTATTGATAAAGTATTACTGATACAATAATATAATGAATATATTTAAGAATACATATGTCTTTTACATATACATATTTTATCTCAAGAATTAGAACCTATGTTGTATACGAAAAGAAGACCACCTTATCTGATAATCAAGTGATTCTAGCAAGTATATTAATTCAAGTACCCACAAAGCCAAAATCTTGAATCATTGAGCAATGGTGGGCAAGATGAAACCCTCACGTAGGAGGATACGTGTGCAAATTATTGAAGTTCCTTAAGGGCATCAAACAAAGACATTCAAATCATCGAGATTCACCGAGGATGATACATATCGTATTTGCATTAAAATAATTATGGTCAAATTAAATAAATCATAACGTTACTGTTTAATTGTTTCTATATATTTATATAGAAGGTTATAAATCTGTGTATTACACAGGTTGTATAAAAAATAATATAATTCATAAATATGTAAATGTTTATTGTAAATGAAATTACGTATTATACTTACCAATCAAAAATGAAAAATTAGGGTTATAATTCACAAATCTCTATATATTTGTTTGTATACAAAATTTGATGTTTTGTGTTTGAAACGTGATATTTAGCTTTGAAATGTAATGCTCTTACTGGAATGATTAGGTACCCGAAGTTTTGTTAGGTTTTATGATAAAGATGCATAGTGAACAAACTATACAATCACAATTGGTACAATGTAATTAGCATAACACAAAAGTGACGAGTCAAAATTAATATTGAAAATGGTTAAATTATATATTATGAATCACGAATTCAAAGAAGAAAAAGATTCCAATTAGAATCACCAATCGTTAATTTTGATATGATTTTGATATGTTTGACCCATTTACTAAAAACAACAATGTAGACCCATGCATTTACTAAATAATAATTTGTTTATTTGCAATGGCAGTGATGAATTTGAAAAACACAAGTTTTGTGACGTAGCTGCAAATTAGCCTTTCATTTTTTTAAAGTAATTATTAGTGGATTAGTTGTTTTCTGGGTCAAGATACTTTAACGTGTAAAACAAATATGCTCTCTTAACCAAGATGGTGAACAAGAGTTAGACTACCTGTTGAAATACAGTACAACTCAATTGATATAAGTTAAGTTGTGATCAAATAAAAACTTACATGTTGTGTTGAAGTTTGCTTTTAAATGAAATCTAGGCAATCATAAAATTTATAGATAATTAATATTTTAATTGTACAAAAAGTATTTGAATAAATTACGACATAATTATTTTAGTAAGTTATATATATATATATATATATATATATATATATATATATATATATATATTCTAATTTAAATCCATTCAAACATGACGACTTGAATATTAAGTTACATATACGTTATCTATAGTTATACATATGTAACTCATTGTTACATATACGTAACCCTTTTAGTTTTCGTAGCTTTCGCATAAGTTGTGGTTTTCTTATGAAATTCATTAGTATTGCAATAATGTTATAACAATAAACAAAAATAAAAGTATTGTACCAATTTGACTTATCTTACATAATTAAATGAATCGTGAAATGCTTCTAACATTCTCATAAACACTTGTTTGATATAATTCCTACTCTTAAATCGTTCAATGTCATGAATGAGAATTAGTAGAGAAGGGCCTACAATCTTAAATTAAAAAAGTTTAATAAGATTATTCTATTTTAAAACTTAAATAAACACAAGCCAAGTAAGTAACATATTGAGAAATGTGTTATGTTTGACGTGTATATAAATAACTTACCATAACCCACATCATGAAATTTGTTTAATTAGAAACTGAAGTGGGGGTTGTTGGATAGTTTCAATGAGTTAGTTGGATGAGCGATTGCTAGGTCATTTTACGTTAAGTAGCTTAGATAAATGTTGGTCACGAGCTTCATGAGTTATAAGGTTGATAACTTCTGATGATGTGGATATGCTAAAACTAATAAATATGATTTTATAAGCAATAATCATCACCATTTGTAATGATATAATGATCTGGTTTATAAGTGTTATTTAAGTTTACTTATAAAATGATATGAAAATATAATATTCATCTTAAATATTGTAATTAACGTCTTTAAATATATATTTTGTATTCTCTCACTTTTTACATAAATAGAACCCGATATAGTCTTTGTGCTAGACACCTCCACGTAAACATATTTTTCTCAAAATCTGATGAAATGTTTAAACGTTTGAGGGTCAATATTGCATACAATCAGGGGCGGAGCATTGTCGGGACCGGGGGGGCCGCCGCCCCCCCTCTTTTTTCGCCGGTAGTGTAAAATTTTGGCCCGATAGTGTAAATTTTTGGCTTGATAGTGTAATTTTTTATATTAAACTCGAGTTCGCCCCCCTAAAAAAAATTAATCTCGCCTCCGCCCTCCCTGGAGGAGTGTTCAAGCTCCGCCACTGCATACAATCATTTGCAAGTCTGAGCTACACAAGGATTAATTAAGTTAAGCTACTCAATACGTGTAAATATGAGGAGGTATTAGGTTCAAGTCTTATTTTTAAGTAAAAATATTCAAAGTTGAGCCTAGTGGTTTTCCCAATTGTGGTTACGTCCTGAGGGGTTTAGGGGTGCAATTCCGCCTAGAAAACGGATAGATGAGCCCAATTAAAATAACATTTATCTTTCGAAGTAGGGTTATACATTTGCCGTTGTATAAAAAAGTTTGAGCGGAAAACTAGGTGCGAAAAGACGTGTGAGAATGACATGTAACATATTTGTTAGTATTATGATTTAGGAATAACTGTTTCAATATTGCATACAATCGTTTGTAAAATCAACATTAAATCAAACATCGTCTATTAAGATATTAACTGATTCCATATTACATACAAACAATCATTTTCAAAGATTAACAGACGCAATAATTCTGTCAAAATCCAACTGTTTTTTTATTACATTTAATATTTTCTCATTTAATATATTGAAATCGTCATTAATATATTTTGCCGATATGCGGATGTGTGTTTGATAGTACACGTGGCATTTGTACGTTTGTCGCCGAATGTAACGTTATCTTAATCTTCATCAATGTCACGTGTTCCGAACTTTTTTCCACGTGTTTCTAGATTGTGTTCGACACAACGGTGTCGTTTTACACCGTGAACCTCCATTTTACAACAAGCTGGACACATGTCAGCACACGATTGGTTGTTTACACAGTTGTCGGCGGTAGCTACAACCTACGTGTCGTAAATGTGAGTAAACCTTGAGGACCATAAGCGTAATTTACTCATTATTTATTTATTTATTTTTTGAACAGCTAACGAATAATTTTTAACCCCGGTCATCCGGGTAAACCAATTAGCAAAATGTTACTTACTCTCGCGAACACAGACAACGCTAGTGACCCGGCTCGCCCACCATTCCAAAGAAAAACCATCACTCAAAGGCTCACTGTGGTAAAACCCTTGGCCCACTTGAAGCATATTACACTTAGTGAAACTCCAACCCATGACCTCCAGTTTGGAAAGTCATATGGTGTCTCCTCTTAAACCAGTTGATCTAGGACTCGTTGGCTCATTGTTTATTTACTAAACGATTAAACATGGTTTATCGGTTGGTGGGACAAACTTTAAATGAAATCTAAGATTTTATATAAAATATTGAATGCAACGAGAACCTAAACAGTAGGGTTGGTAATGTCTGATCTGTTATGATACGATTAAACCTGGTAAATAAAAAAAATTATCTTGTAATTTTTTACATTTTTTAAAATAATTAAATTAGGATGCTAGACTTCATTATTTCTCATTCTTGGTGCGTAAAAACATTTTAAAAAATCATAGGCATAAAACATAGGTAGTTAAACAAGTCAATTTCATGTTTGATACTTGTGTTACTCGTGACATCTGTTAAATACGATAAGACCTGTTTTATCAGCCTACTAAATAGTAAATACAACTCGTGTAATCCTTGTCGACACATTTTTAATCTATTTTTCTTATATTTTAACCCGTTGTATATTAATGGTTTATTGAGATCAAAGAAACACAAAGCTCTATAAAACACTTGTGCTTGAACTACAAAACGTGACTCTTTTTATATAATATCACGAATATTTAAGTTTTGCATAAAAATATCTGTTAAAGAAAGTTGAGAGTTAAACCCATCATGTGATGCAGCATCATATGATCATTTGAATGTTGTTATTATGTGAAAATAATATTGCCGTAAGTTTAATGATTGTTTTTCTTGTAATATAAATTATTCTTATAAAATGGTTTTGAGAAATTGAGAACTTTAAAAACTGCATAGCTCTGCAGTCTGCACACATAGAACTTCAATGATGTATTATTATTGATAAATTTATAAGAAATAAAAATCTCATAAAGTAAAATTTTTTTTGTCTTCCTGTTTTGTTTTCTCATACCTTATCTATCTTTTATAATAAAAGAAGGGTTTAAAATGACACTTGGCATAATTCTAGAACATCTAATTTTTATTTTCTCGTTTCTTTCTCCTATTAAATACTTATATTAAATACTAATAATATTATTTAATTCTTTTTGAGATTAAAAATTATTTTTCAATAAATTAAGAAGCAATGCTTTTATAAATGTAACTTCTAAATAAATAAAATTTTAAAAATAAGAAAATTTTCTAAAACAACATACATTTTTTAAAATATGAAATATTCTAAAATGGTTGTCTTAAATGATTTTTTATAAAAAATAACTAAAATTAGGAGTTATAATAAGGAAAATTTTAATATTGATATTTTTCAATGGTTTGTTTTGGAACAAAATGTTTATTTTAGAAAAAAAGCAATAAGGGTTTAAAAACAAAAGTGTAAAACAATGATATCATTGTTTTATTACTATATTCTTACTTATATTTAATATTTTATTTATTCAACCCGTGTAATATACGAGGTACTAACCTAGTAATCTATATGACCTCGCATCTGTTTTGTAATATTTTCCGGCAATATATTTATGTCCGAGAAGATGCACATGTTTATGTAATTAAAATCATGATGGAGTATTTCTTCTTAATCTCGAACGCATTAATACGCATATAGCGTCCGATTTAATCAATTTACATAGTAAAACTAACTACAATGACTTTAGATATATAAATATAAACATGTATATACACTTCCAGATATGTAATAATTCACAAAAACGTGTTTTTGAGCATATAAATGTGATTAAAAACTTGATGAAAAAGGGGTAAATGTATTACTTGAAAATCACCATCATATCTACCACTAGTAGTATGGTACCACCATGTGCACTTATTACTAGTTTAGTAACATCTCCACATCATCTATTATTCGAAGTCGGTGGTATTCTTCTTGGTGTAATTTTCATACTTCTTATTAACAAGTGGCGATGTAAGAATTTATTTTTGTGGAATCATTGTTTTTAGATCGTTCAATAGAAGTAGATATAATAGGTTGGTTCAGGCTGAATCAGGTTAGTCATATAATAAAAATACGAGACAAAACATTACAAGAATAAAAATTTGTCATTGCAGTCGGTAAAACTAGCGATAATTTTATTAAACAATAGACTAACGTAAAATTTAATGTTTTTCTTATTTTCATCATCCTTTTGGCAAAATCACTCACCTCATTCATGTTTGCAACTGGCATATATTCTCTCGTATTAATGATGTAGTTAGTGGCGGAACTATAAACTTTTAACTAAAGTGTCATGTAATATATAAAAAGTAAATAAAATTAGGTAGCAAAATAAACAGAAAATTTTAAAGCTAAATAAACTAAATCAAATCAACTAAATAAAAATGAAAAAAATTAAGTTAAATTACATACACAAACAAAGTAACAAAAAATCGCTTATAAATTTAATTCTTTCAAGTATTTGATATATTACAAGAATAATAAGTTTGAGTAGAGTACTATAGAGTCATGTATGTATTAATTAAATTATTGGTAGACAATAAATATAAAGGCTAATTTACTTAGAGATAAATATCAAACATACCCTTATTATTTTCGAATACTCTCTTACATCTCAGTTAATTTTTTTTTCGCTTTCTTTTTTACTTCAAATTAAGTTTGTCTTTCTCATTAAATCAAAATTATATGGAGTTACTGTCCAAAAAAAATATTGTTATTACTCAGAAAATAAATTCGCCTCTATCATCATAAAATTCACAATGTTCTCCTGTGATTCCGGTGTAATCTACATAGAAACCCCCTGCTTTTTACCACACATAAAACACTCTTACGCCAAATTTTGTGTTTCCTACGGTCCCATTATATGAATGGTTATGTTTTAAACGCTTTTATGTATGCACCTATATGTTTAATAAAAAAACATTAAAGTGGAGAACCACGAGAAGCACATAAATACTTATATATGTTACGTTAAATGTGAACGTCTTACAATACTCTCTCCCATTACATATGATTATTTATCATGCATTACATACAAATATTTATATGATATATTCTTATAGTTCTTTACTTAGAATCGATCATGTATTTACTTTGCTGATAGATTTAAAAAAGAACCGCTACTATATACTCACAAATCATTTTATTGACTAAATTTATTACCCGAATACACTATAGCTCATAATAATTTCACAATTTTTATACTCGCATAATATTAACCTATAGAACATAACAATCAATTTCTATACATCTATACTCTATAGTATGCAATAAAAAATAATTTTTGAGGGACACGTTTCATCATTTTCTCACACATAAAAAAACTATTTTTTCGCATCTCTCTGTTAATAAATACGAAAAACATGAAAACACAAAAACAATCAACTTGATTTTTCTCTTTACAAGAATATTCTAAAACAAACATATTTTAAATAAGTATATATATTTTTTAGTTATAATTATTCATTTTTAAAGTTTTTTTTCAATTTAATAATTTTATGTATTAGAATGATTTTAAAAGTTATTCAAGATTTAAATATCAGTAAAGTATATAATTACCAGCCATCTTATTTGAATGATTTAAAATTTTATTATTTTGTATTTTAATACTTAATTCATTTATATTTATATTAAAAGATTAATGATCCGGGTTGACGCGTTCACCGAACATAAAGCCTTACTAGATATCTGAAATAAAAATGATTGAATAAATTAAGTTATATGTCCATGAACAAATCATGACTATTAGGTTAAATCCTTAGTACTAGTATATCATATTATTCTATTTTATCATTGTTTTAATATTTTATTATTTGTTTCTTTTAATAAACTTTACCACTTTTAGTTCCACTTCGTTAAAGCTATTTATTTTCATTATAATAATATTGTTATATTATTTAAAAATACTTAATTATTTGTAATTTTAATCATATATTATTACAATCATAATTTTTAATCATTATTTTATTTATTCGATCCATATAATACACGAGTTTCTAAACTAATTCTTTTATATATTAAAAAGGCAAGACGCAAAGCATTTATGTGTTTTGCGTAAGTCTTTAATTCACGCTCGTGTCAACATTTTTTTATTTACAAAAATGACCCTGCAATTTTATATTTTTACCCTCGAAAAGCTATACTTTCAGTTTTTTACCTATAATTATATTTGTATTTTTGTCACAATAGCAAATTCTTGTTTATTTTTGTTTTTATTTTATAAATTATAAATTTTAATGTTTTATAAATTCCGAACACACCATTACGACTTGCTTATTATTTGTTACATTTTATTGTATATTTAATTCAAAACGAAATTGTACTTCACAATCTACAAGTCACAACATATAAACGTACGCATCATCAAAGTTGATTAAAAAAATATTTGTTTTTTTTAATTTCCCTTCAACTTTTAACGTATGATTTCTGTAAATTTCAAATTTGTATGTTTTTTTATGGTTTGTAACGTTAATATTTTTAATAGTTTGGTTTTTCTTTGTTGTGACATGACTATTTTTATCAACGTTCCGATGTTATTCTTTCTAACAATTTTCTTTCCTAACACTAAGTTTAACTATTATCAACAACCTCGTCACAACACACACGATTGTCACGATTTTGTTTTCCTATATAAAGTTTCGCAAGCTTCATTGTTTTTAACTTCAACGCGTAGGTTCGTGACAACCATTTAACATTACCTTCTTTTTTACAGTCGATACCGTTGCAACGCCCGAACTTTTTTTTTACAGTCGATACCGTTGCAACGCGCGAATCTTTGACACTATTTCATAAAGTTATTCACAATGTCCCCTTTTGTTAAACATGACCACTACAAATTGACATGGTTTATTCCATACCACAAGCCTCTACCCTAACAAAGGCCAACGAAGAACTCCTACTATGAATCCTTGAATCCATCCACATATCCAATCGTCTCGATCCGATTGAAACATTGAATTCACGAGCCAACGATTGCGACAATCAAAGGCGAAATCGAATTTCGATTGAACCCATTACAGGGTCATTCGTTTAGCGACTTTGCGTATACCAACGCCGTGATCCTGTAGATCAAAACCCTTATCACGAATCAAAAACAAAATCCCACAATCAATTTCCCCCAATTGCACCACTTTCGATCACCGTTTGTCATCTAACCCTTATCTGTGTAATCAATTTTGATTATAATTGCACCGCCTAAAACCCTAGGTTTGGATACCCTTTTGTAAAGATTTGTAGGGGTTTAAAGTTTGATCACATGGATTCGGAAGATGATATGCATGATGCGAACGATGTTGATTCGTATGAAGAGGATTATTATAGCGGAGATGCGATGTACAGCGATGATGATGATGATGCTGGGTATGAGTTTTTGCATAACGATTCTGATGATTCTGATGACGTGTTAGTTAGTCGGCAACAGGTGAATTCAATTCTGGATATAAAGTTTCTTACTTGTGTAAACAATTGTTAACATTATTTGATGCTTTTTGCTATTGAATTGGTGGTTTAATGTTGTTCTTAAGTTCATCTAATGTTAAGGGTTACTGATTTTGTTAGCAAATAGATTCGATGATAGGATGACTCCAGCACATTATATTGGCATATTTTCAGATTGTTAATGTTACTAGTTTTAGTAAAAATTAATGTGCTTTTTTGATTCTTTGTTTGCTGCTTATAAACATGATTGGAACTTTTAGGATTAGAATATATAATTGGTTGATTGAAGTTACTGATGGCTAGATAATTTTGTTGTATGTTTTAGAAAAATTATACTATATTGAAGGAAGATGATATACGCCAACGTCAGGAAGATGATATCACTAGAATTTGTTCAGTTCTATCAGTTTCAAGAGATTCTGCATGTATGCTTTTGCGCCGTTATAACTGGTAAGGCGTTATAGGTTTTTGGATTTCGTTAAGCTTAAGAAATTTGGCATTTTTAGTTACATTGGTGGCACCCTGCAGGAATGTTAGCAACGTTCACGAAGCATGGTTTGCTAATGAGGATAAAGTCCGAAAAGCTGTTGGTTTGTTGGACAAGACAGATGTTAAGCCACCAAAAGCCAAAGAGGTTTGTTATGTTATATAAATTTATCATTATTGTTTAAATCTTATATATTGTCTCATATTGTATAAACATGCTCTATCTTCATGTATCTTTTGAAGCTGCCTTGTGGGATCTGCTTTGAATCATATCCACTTGATAAGATTAGCACTGCTGCTTGTGGCCATCCTTTTTGCAATAATTGTTGGACAGGTATGATTTTTTTAAATAATTCTACGAATTAATAGGTTCTCAAAGCATCTTCTTTAACCCCGGGTCCTTTTTTTGCGTCGCTTAAAATAAAGTTGCTTCTTTGATACATTATTAACATCTGCCAGTTTTTTGTTGGGGTGTTTGGATTTGCGTTTTGTTACTGATTGTCTAAACATTGAGATTTGAAGCCACACTAAATTTTTTTTAATGTTTGGATATAGTGAATTTCTGATTATATATGGGTCAAGTAAGTAGCTGCAACAAAAATGATTCTAAGGATAGAGTAAAGTTTGCATATTCTCCCCTGTTTTCAACCTAAATTGACAGACTTTATCATATTTTACAAATAATGTCGTTTTTGGTTATTCTATCTATTAACTCTTTAAACATAACAATTGCCAATCACTTAAAAATCTGATTGTTGCAGCTTCACTTGCAAATCTGGATGTTATTTTCTACAAACCATTGTATTACAATTGGTTATGTGGTCCTGTTTATTGAATATCACATAATCACTTTCAAAACTCAAGCATGTTCACGTAGTCCGCCAATATGGTGGGGGATAAGTAATGTTGATGATATTTTAAATTTGTGTCTTATTATATGATTACAACTCCAATAATGATCTTTCATGTTTTTACGTTTCTTATATAGCCTACATTAGCACATCCATCAATGATGGTCCTGGATGTTTGACATTAAGATGTCCCATTCCATCATGTGGTGCTGCTGTTGGTATGGACATGGTTAACATGTTGACTTCAGATGAAGATAAGAAGAAATATCAGCGTTACCTTCTCAGATCTTATATCGAGGACAGTAGAAAGGTACACAATAGACATGTTAATTTTTAGTAAACATGCAATGTGATGAAGAGATATCAATCAAACTTACAAAACAGAAAAGCATTAGACTCTAGGGAGTTGTTTGAGTTTGTGTTTTGGATCTGATTATCAATTTTAAATGTTTAGATGAACAGATTCTGTTTTGATTATCTGATTATTTAGGGACTAAATAATTAATTTCATACAAGTTGAAACAAAACCGAAGTGGTTATTATCTTTTTGTTCCCTTTTAACCTAAATACCTAATTAGATATTCATATATCGCAAAACATCTTACCCCTTAACAAAAAAATTATTCTTGGCCATTTTGTCATTTAGTTCTTTATAAATTCCAAAATCGCCAAACACTTAAAAGATCTAATTGTCCAAAAAATATTATTTTCTGCAATTTGAATTTTTTTTATTTTTTTTACTTAATTGATAGACGAAGTGGTGCCCTGCTCCCGGCTGTGACTGTGCCATTGAGTTTGATCTTGGTAGCGGAAGCTATGATGTAACGTGCCATTGCTCATACAGCTTTTGTTGGAATGTGAGTGACTGAGTGTTATCATTTATGACTTCTTTTACTTAGTTTATGAATGAATAAAATAGTTTATGTTCTTGCTTCATAGATGGCAAGGTTTTTAATTCACTGCTATCATTGTAGTGTACAGAAGAAGCTCATCGCCCTGTGGACTGTGAAACCGTGGCCAAGTGGATAATGAAAAACAGCGCAGAGTCTGAAAATATGAATTGGTAAATGTTACACATGTTAAATGTTATATTAAAATTTTAGAATGTTTTATTGACGTTTGTGTGATGGATTTCAGGATTCTAGCTAATTCTAAGCCTTGTCCAAAGTGTAAACGTCCAATTGAGAAAAACCAAGGCTGTATGCACATGACTTGCAATCCCCCATGCAAATATGAGTTTTGCTGGTAAGATGTAATCTTTTTTAATATTGTTTTGACTGAGGTATGTATCTATTATAGGTATTTCCTAGAGGTGACAAAATGGACGGGCTGGATAAGGTCTTGAAATGGGTCATAACTTTTCCGTTGGTTTGACCCAAACAATTCTTTTGCCAAAAGATCATTAATATCTTTACAAAATAATTGTTGAATATAATCTAAAAAGTTATACTGTTTTAATTATATTTCTGTTTTAATTATATTTTTAATAAAACGATTTAGTTGGTTTTATGGAGTAAAAATATCCTCAAGTGATTTAGGTATTGTTTTACCCCTTTGACCTGTTAGAGATGGAGCATAACCCGATTCGACCCGAATTGATTGAAATGATCACTTCTAGTACTTTTCTATGGTGGATTTTTAAACCCAAGCGACTTGTGTGACAATGTTTGTGCACTTTTATTAATTGTTTGTTGTTGTACTTTTATGTATAATTGTGATATATTTTTAAAAATACCTGTGCATGTAGGTTGTGTCTTGGCCAATGGTCGGATCATGGGGAGAGAACCGGTGGCTTTTATGCTTGCAATCGTTACGAGTCTGCAAAGCAAGAGGGAGCTGTAATAACTGATCATACTTTGGTTCAAACCATCAGGATTTTCCATTTTTACTTTTGAAATCTAACAGTTGATCCTGCATTTCCATTTACTTGCAGTATGATGAATCTGAACGTCGAAGAGAGATGGCAAAGAATTCTCTAGAGCGATACACCCATTATTATGAACGCTGGGCTACAAACCAATCGGTATGCACATTGCACAAATTGGTCTACCAGTATTCTTTTCATTGTCTGACCAATGGGAATTGTAATATCTGTGTCATGGCTGACCTATAAATTTTTGGAGTTTAACTACTCATCATTGTATGCTATTTAAATTCATGTTTGTGGTGTCTATAACATTTTTAATATTGTATATCTATCAGATTCTTGAAGCAATATGAGTGAACTTATATTTTTTAGACTTTTATGATTCATGTCATGCTATATGAATTCATTAATGTGGCTGTTTTTTTGTTACATTTATTATCTATTGCAGAATTTACCATGCTTACAGTTTTGTGCTCCATCATCTTTTTGCAAGTTGTATATTTGTAGCTATTTAAAATGAATGTGTTTTTTAATCTTATGAATATGATATGTAATAATATTTTTTAATTTTCACAATGACAGTCGAGGCAAAAAGCACTTGCGGACTTGCATCAGATGCAAACAGTTCATGTAAGTTGATACATCTGATTGTTCTTCTTTTGCACTTTGGACGATTAAAATTGCAGCATTTTGTGTCTATATATCGTGCATTAGAGAATACACGTGTAGAGTATAATAAATCTGAGAAGGCTGGTTATATATTGAGCTCTTGAACTCTAACTTTTATTTAACATATAATACTTAACATATATGCTTTTTTCTACGTGTAAGTATTTTTGTTAGTGACTTTACTTAAGAGGTAATAGTGTAATACTACATTATAGCTAAGTTCTCTTAAGCAGTAAGAGCACCTGCACTAGGGTGTTGAAGGTTCAGGAGGTTGGCAAGAGTGAAGGACAATTGAGCATGTTGACTTCCTCATGGTCCCATCACAAATTTCTGTATTTAGATATTAAAGAAAACTTTTAATGTTTTGTTATAAAATGTAGGCAAATTGGATTTTAATAATCCAAACTATGACCCTTCGATCGATGATAATAATCCATTCTGACAACTTGACTATTGACATTCCTAACTTTCACTTTACTTTCCAGGGCAATCCTAGCAGCGTAATCATTATAGATTTACACTCGATTTGTACTTAATTTCCACTCGATTTCGCTTGTAAGTTTTATCATTTCGTTCGTAATCATCGTTGTGAGCGAAATTGAGTCATCTATAATCATCATTGTGAGCGAAATTAAGCAGAAACCAAGTGCAAATATTGATGAATATGGTACTGGGATTGCCCTTGGCAACGAAAGTGAAAATTAGGAGCGTCATTGGTCAATTTGTCAGTATGGATTATTATGGGTAATAGTTTTTTCACTACATTATAGTTCAAGTTCTTTTTAATTCTATTACTAGTTATTACATCTATATTATGCATTATATAATTAAATAGTATGTTAATGACAAATCATTCAGTTAGACAATATTTATGTAAAAAGTGGGACCAGTCTAAGAGATGTATGAATAATTGTATCTTGTATGGAAAAATGCTTTTGTAGTGGTTTGTTCATATAGTGATATTTAAAAGCTAACATGGCAGTGCTATGGGCAATTTCAAGAAAAATGAATTGTTGATTAGAGATTGTGTGTTTTTGGTTAAGGGATTCGAGAACTAAGTTTTCTTTAGACTGTTTGGGTCATTCAGGACTTCTTTTTCTTAATAATTTATCATTATGAACTGTTATCCTATTATGTTTTTAGGTGATATTTTTATTTCTTCATATTAACCTCTTGTTCTATGTTTCTCTGTCAAGTTGCGTCACATAGAAACTTTTAACAGCTTAGGGCTTGGTCATTATGAATTGTTATCCTATTATGTTTTTAGGTTATATTTTTATTTCTTTATATTAAGCTCTTGTTCTATGTTTTCTCCGGCAAGTTGCGTCACATAGAATCTTTCAACATCTTAGGGCTCGGCTCAATGCATGATTATAGCTATGGCCATTAATTATAATAGGCAATGATAATATGTCCATAACTAGTTCGGCTAATACAGAGGTGATTAGCTTTGTTATTATTGTTTTATTTGATTATAATATCTAGTCCTAGATTATTAGGCATCATTGGTAGACCTACATATCAAAAGCAGGTAATATTGGTTAGATTGTCGAACTCTCGTCTCTCAAGGTGTAGGCTCTCTTGCAATGATACTCTAGTTATAGATTATTATCAATAAAGTCAAGCATGTAAATTATTGAATGTTAATATCTTATACAGATGGTTAATTAGCTGAGACAAAACTATCATTGCCTACCATAACTAATCAACCCTAACTATAATACATTCTGATGCATAGTTGAAAGGACTTGTCAGCATTCAGCTCTACATGTAGGACCAATTGTTGTAGATGAAACCGTCCCTTCAATTCACCACCATCTCTGCTTTTTCCTCATCTTGTTTATAAGCTTTATCAAACGATGTAGCAATCTGGCTGGTGTAAGCCTTGACCCTGATTATTGGCTACCAGTTCATTATTAAATTAAAGGGGCTGGGGTATTAGTCCTACAAGATCTTATTATATATCTATTACTAATTTCTATCTTTATGATTATACAATAAACTTGCAATGTACACTATTACATGAATGTTTTGTGTTTTATTCTAGTGTATCGTATTCTGACTGATAATGGAACAGGCATTATCATGTAGTCCATTTGACATGTTTCATTTAATTTTTGGAAAAAAAGCATCTGACCCTCCAGTCTTTTGTTGATCTCTTTCCGTTGTTGCCGATGTATGTTTGATAATTGTTTGTTCTTCACATGTGGCTTTTTAATTTCAGCTTGCAAAACTTAGTGAGAAGCAGTGCCAACCTGAGACACAATTGAAATTCATTATAGAAGCTTGGTTGCAGGTATGCTTGCATTTTAAATTTTCAGTTATTTTTTAATCTTTTTTATAGTCTTTTGTTTCCATGCATAATCTTAAATTGCTAAACATGTTTTTGTTTTTTCTTTCTTTGTACTAATGCTTAGCTTATATCAACTAAAAAATTTGGAGGATATTATAAAGATTGCAAGATGGTTGGGTGGGTGGATTGAGAACGTGTCAAAACGGGTTCCTTTTTAAGCAGGTCTTTTTTTTGGCAGTTGATACTACTAGGTCAAGTTGGGTTTGACCGGCTGATACTTTCTTATCTGTTTTTTATGTTTGTTATTAATAATAAACACATTTATTGTTATTTCAAAAACAATATTATTACACTAACAATCTAATCATTTTTGAACAAAGTGATTTTAGGGGGTCGTATGCATTAAAAATTGACTGTGCGACTTTCACATTGTTTGACCCGTTATCAATTTCGTAATTTGATCTATTTCAGATAAAGACGACCCAAATAAACCCTTCATAAAATGGGTTGGATCTGTCATCTCTAGGATATTATCTTGTGTTGTTTGCACCCGTCCATGCTTCTATGTTTCTGTGCTCTCGTATCTATATACTGCTTTGAGCAACTTTCAGTGTGTTTGTTCTTATCTTCTTTATTTGTCCTATTTTAGATAAAACATGACCCAAATCAACCCATTTATACAATGGGTTTTGCCATCTCTAGGATATTACCATGTGACATTTTCACCCGTACATGCTTCTAATGTTTTTGTGTTCTTGCATCTTTATACTGTTACTATTTTCTTGTTCTGAATGTGGGGCTAATGATTCCATAAATGCTTGTTACTGGTATTATCTTTCAACTGATATTTTTGGTTTTCTACTGCAGATAGTTGAATGCAGACGAGTGTTAAAATGGACCTATGCATATGGGTATTACCTACCTGAGCAAGAACAGGCAAAGAGGCAATTTTTCGAGTACTTACAAGGTATGCAGAGATTCCAACCATGTACACATAATATTAAATCCTATTATGTTTACTTCGGGTAACCATTTGGGATTATATTGGTCATGCAGGTGAAGCAGAGGCTGGTTTAGAAAGACTTCATCAATGCGCAGAGAAGGAATTAAATACTTACCTCAATGAAGATGGCTCTCAAGAGGAGTTTAACAATTTCAGAACAAAGTTGGCTGGCTTGACTAGGTAATTATTGCCTTAATTTTTTGTCTTGATTCAATAATCTTAGTTCAACCCATTTACTTATAAGCTGTTTGTGTTTTATCTAAAAAGGGAGCGGGTGAACGTGGTTGCACGTAACCTTGACCCAACCTGATCTCTACAAAAACGATCATGTTTTAGAAAAGGACAAAATAGTGTATACAAATGAACGGGATTCTATTCATACTGAAACATGACGACCCTTCTCGTTTATTTTGTGGATGTGGGAAAATAAATGGATTGGGTTACAGGACAAAACATGTTTTTTTTTGGTTCGGCTTTGGTTGACCTGAAGTATGCAACTTTTTACTGCCATTAACCTGGATTTTAAGACTAAAAACATGTACTTTCTTGACATTCTTAACAGTGTCACACGCAACTACTTTGAGAACTTAGTTAGAGCACTAGAAAACGGTCTAGCAGATGTGGACGCACATGGAGCTTCAAGCAAAACAAGTAGCTCAAAGAACGCTGCAGGGACAAGCAAGGCAAAAAGCACGAAGGGAAAAGGGTCAATCAGGGGTGGAGCCACAAGCCGAACCGATGATTCAAATGGATGGTCATGTGATCAGTGCACCTATATGAACTCAAAGACCGCCACTTCTTGCCAAATGTGCCACAACAGTAGATGAAAACAACGCAATAATCACTTACAGTTAGTTGAACTCCCCTACAACTTACCCCCTTGAAGCAAAGATCAAAGGACTGGTTTTGTGGAAGCTTGCAGCTGTAATGCGTGTGCTAGATGTACATAGATGCTACTTAAGGATATGGTTAGGTGCATGGTTCATGGTGGTTGTTTTGTTGACTGGGTCTTGGTTAAAGATGTAGATTGACCGTCGTTCTTTCGAATTGAAGTGATTGTGGATGATTTGTGCTAACTTAAAGTGGGGTTTGTTATTGATATAATGGAGTTTATAGAAAAACTTTGTTTATATGCACATGTTATTGCAGGTTATGAGCCTTCTTTAGGTAAAAAGATGATTTTGAATTCCCATGATCTAATATAGAGTGGTAACTGGTTACACCATTGTTGTCATGAGGTGAGCCTTGTAAGCAGAGATAGATTAGTGCATGAAAGCATCTCTTGCTAAGGGTTTTGTAATTGTTATATAACTTATTATTTATTTTATGTGTGTGATTGTGGTGTGGATGAATATATTCCTACTCTAAATTCTACATGTTATGTCTTGATGGCTTCATATATTTTGTATGTTTTTTTGCCATTTGTATAATAGTCTACAGGTTGTTCGAAAATACTGAAAATAAAAAAAAACCAAAAATTTTTGCATCCGTAATAGGAAAAAACCAAATCTAATGTGAATTCGGTTTGGTTTTTAACCATGCTTGACTTGGTGAATTTAGTTTCGATTACAGCATATACATTATTTGAAATCGGTTTAAGTTTAACCAAATTACTTCATATGTAATATGTTGAGTAAGTTACACTTTTCGTCCTAAAGTTATATATCAAATTGTAGCTTAATCTTTTCTATTAAACTCAATCATATGCCTGTGAAAACTATTGAGAATCTAACGACGAAAATAGATTTCATGAAGTTTAACAGCGATGTATAAATTTTAGCAATTTGTTCAAGCATGAAAAAGAACAGTATGAAACTGGTGCATACACCTTCGTTTACCGTCTTTTCCAATTGGCCGCCAGCAAACGAACAGTGCAGTACCCTCGGTGTTTGGATTTTAGTCCGGGTGGCGGGATGATGGCTATGGGCAATGTTGCAGGTCACTTACTCCAAACTAGCATTACACATATTTCACTTTATTACCACCGGTGCTACATGTTTTTGAGATAAATAATAATAAATAACGTCCCAATTGTGTATACACATCATTTTCATATCGTCTATGTTTTATTTCTTTTACCTTTAAATACATAACAAAATATAGCATAAATTTTTTAACCAATAACACACTAAAGAATCTTATAGTACATTTTTTCAAGATGAAATACTTTTGCAATAATATACAACTCTGTTATAATACTACAATGGCGATTTACAAAACAAATATAAAAAATACACTATTTTCAACTTTATCCAACAACTTAATATTTGACACTGCCTATAGAAGATGATAATATAAAACAAATAAAAATAATACACTATTATATTTTTTATTTTATTTTTATTACTTCTTTTGTGTATGTACTTAACGTTTACATATTATAAGTTCAGATTTATATATACAAATTATCATCTACAGGAAAGGATAAAAAACTAAAAGGTGTGTGAAAACAATTAAAATTCTAGTAATCGAGACAAATCAATTGATAGGATGAAAAGGATTTCACATGTAACCAAATGAACAAATTTTATGGTTAGAAGAGGATAAAGGAAAGATCATCATTGTTAACTTTTATATAGTTGGATTATATTTTAAATGTAATCAACTCTTGTATAATTCATTAATTCTTATAAATCTATACCATAATATTTTTTTTAATCGAGTATATCAATACCATATAATGATACTTTAGGATAACAGCACGTCTAATTTTAGCCTTCGTTAAATGCACCCTTTTTTATCAAATGCATTTACGAATCACCAATCGATACACGTGATATCTCATGGTCACTTGTTATTATCCTCGAGAATTCAAGACTTTTTATCACAACCAGCGACGTATACTTTTCTCTATTACATATTACTTTTTATTTTCAATATAAAGACTGGTTAATGGGACACCCCATAATTATAAATCAACAACCACAGATTTTTATACGAGTCGTTTAGCATTACGAGTCATATAGGTGGTTCGTATAGTCTATATGAGGTGTATAACCCCTTTGATAGCTCAATGAATTTTTCCTCGTAATCAGTATCGAAATTTGGTATACGCGTCGTATAGCTTTATATGTGTCATATAGGGCTATGGGGTGTATAACCATCTGACAAACCCCCCCCCCCCTCTGAATTTTCCTCATTTTGGGTGTCTTCGACCCTATACGCCGCGTATGGTGCTATATGAGACGTATAGGAGAGTGTCGATTTATAACGTGGGATGTCTGTATATTAGGGTCTTTAATATAGGGTCCTAATATATAGACACCCCACATTATAAATCGATATTCCCTTATACGTCTCGTATGGTACCATACACATCATATAGGGTCGAAGACACTGAAAACGATGAATATTCCCGGGGGGGGGGGGGCAGAGAGCTATACGTCCCATAAAGCCTTCTACGAACCTTATACGACCCCTATACAACACATATAGGGTTATACGACGCATATAACAAATTTCAACACTAACTACGAGGAGAAATTCAAGGGGCTGTCAGAGGGATTATACGCCCCGTATAAGACTATACGACCCTCCTATACGACACGTATTGGGCTATACTATCCGTATAGACATTTAAGGTGTTGATTTATAATTTTGGGTTGTCTCAATATCCACGCACTTTATATATCACTAAAAACTTAATCATTATATTTCACCTACCGCAAGAATTCCGTGCCATGCACGTGACCTATACGACGGAATTCTCCGTTAACTCCACCCCCATTCATACCACCAGCAAAACTTATGGTCCATATTACCCCCACGTTCCCTCTATATCTACACCCAAACCTACCCTCACCGCGTTGACTCCCTCATACTTTTGAAACGGTCAAAGGGCACAATCGTCACTAAAATAATATTATTCACACCAGCTGCTATTCGTAAACGCAAGTCTGTATACGGAACCTTCTGTTCTTCAAACTTTTTTTTTTTTTTGTTTTCTTTTGACCTTTGAAAATTGAAATAACCCTACAATTGAAATTGCAATTGCACCTGTTATTTATTCCCTTTTGATTGTTGAATTCGTCGTTGTTCTACACCGAAGGGATAAGGATCGTGACTTCGATTGTTAGCTGATTGTTGTTTTGGTATGTTTCTGTTCGTTGATCGCATCGGTTTTGATTGTTGTGTGTGTTTGTTTCTGTTTTGAGATTCTGTTTGATTACGGTTTGATGATGGATTGATCTGTAATTGAGTATTTGAGTTGAATGAAAAGTTGATTTAGGAAGAGCTATGAGCTTAAACCCTAATCATAAGTCTCGTAGTTGTAAGGATGGAAACCTTCTCTATAGAACGCGTTTTGCCTGGACAAGTAATGCTGTTACAATAATTTATAGTGTACCATGATAGGGAGGCTTTGGTTCAATAGGTTGTATAGAAGTTTGTTTAATGAGATATAATTGTGATTGATATCCATTGAATTTTGTGTCTTCAACAATGCTTGTAAATGTCCTGATCAAGTGCTGGTGGTTGCAGGTTTTTGTGTTTTTCTTGAAAGAGTCAGGATATCTAGTATTTGTGTAGAATGCGTGCACCATCGTTGTTTACACAATGCTTGCCTGGCTTGGTGCCCCATGATCGAGTTGGTAATAGTTTGTCTCTTGAATCTGTTAAGGAGATGCATCTGCCTTCACCTGCTGTTGAAATTATACCATCTAAGGTACTTTGTTTACTTTCAATTATAAAGTGTATTTTTAATATGATTTCCGGTTACTCTAAATATTCAAGTGTGTATTATTTCCATCCGTGCAGATGGGATATCCCTACAGATATACTGGGGAGAACATGGATTGGCAAGGAGTAAACCCCCTGAAGGTACATTATTTGTTCTCTTATCTTTGCTATTAGTTGCTCATAATTAGGTTCGTGATGATTTTCACAAGATAACTTCCTTTATTGACTACGGTTTAGTAGATGATTAAATGATAAAATGATCATGCTAGCATGAAAGAAGAATTCTCATGGGTTATTGTCACATATGTTTTTGAATGTAAAGATATTACCTTGCTACATTAGAAATTGGCTTCCAGTAGTTGGACAATGTGTTCTCTGTCTACTATTTCTTCGGAAGTCAAGTCTGGCAGTCTAACATACATGAATGTGATTTAATTATGTAACAAGTTGAATCTGTTTCGATCTATTGTATATTGAATGCACTATAGATCAGGGTTTTGGTTAGGGTCATATCTGATTTGATACATTAATTGCAAGTATATTATGATAGTGATTAATGATTCCCCTGACTTCTATGCAGGGAAGAATTAGCGTCTCAGATATTATAGGTTCAGAGTTGATTTCATCAAAACCTGATGGTAAGCATAATCTTGCACTGCTTATTAATGTTACAAGTGCAGTTAGGTCTGCAGCAACATGGACGTCAGAGCTATTCGCTTTAGAAAAGTAAACGGTCATAGTTTCTGATGTATTTGAGTTTCCTAGAATCTAACTTAATTTTGTTGCAGCATCTTTGAAATCCTGGGACAGCTCATTGGATCTTGTTAACATTCTTAAGCATGAGATTAAGGACGGACAGTTAAGCTTTAGAGGCAAAAGGGTGCTTGAGGTATACTCTTGTTTTTGCTAAATATAAATTTTGATGCATAGTTGTAGCCCATAACATGTTCACTGGGCATTTTGAATGACATGGGAGTAGGGGTTGTGAATCTGTAACAATACATTAATTTTTTTAATTTGTCCTATTAACCACATCAAAAATACCCTGTTATAGTGGTGCCATTTTACAGGTTGTTCCTTAATGGTACTCTATATTATAAATTAATCATTCTTCTCTTTTGTTTTTCCAGCTTAGTTGCGGCTATGGAATCCCAGGAATCTTTGCTTGTCTGAAGGTACACCAGTTGTGCTCTTATTCTTGTCAACTCTTCTTACATGTGGCAATTTTTACCCATTTTTTAATGAATGGGTAGATTGGGGTTGTGCAACATATAAAACAGGTCAAATCTAAAAAATTAGCTACACGGAAACATGTCAAAATGAGCCAAATGGGTTGAAGGTCTGATAAAGTCAAATTTTAATGCATAGAACATCCTTAATCATTTTATTCAAAAATTCAGTTTATTATTACAGATAGCTCGTTCTTTATTTAAACGCAAATTCAATAAATGGACAAAAAAGTATTAGCAATTCAACTCAACCTGGTCCTGTGTTTTGGCTGTTTCAACTCAAACCCATTACCAGACCCATTCTACCTTTCAATGCTTCATTTTCCTAATCTTCATGAGGTGTTATGTGTGATGAACACTTAAAATCTTTACATTAAAACTCAATCATAGTGTTGCAGAACTAATAGAAACTTCTTTATACGAGCTCAAATTTACAATGCCTTGCAGGGAGCTTCAATAGTACACTTTCAAGATTTGAGTGCAGAAACTATACGATGCACAACTATCCCAAATGTTATGGCCAATCTTGAGCAGGCTCGGGAAAGACAGAGCCAACAGCCCGAAAGTCCCCTTACTCCATCAAGGCAATTTCTTTCTCCTACAGTTCACTTTTATGCTGGAGAATGGGAAGAACTTTCTGGAGTCTTGTCTGTTGTGAAAAACAATGTTCCAGAAGCTTCACCAACAATGAACCTTAGCTTCTCCGAGGATGATTTTAATAACTTTATGGATGCACATAGCAGTCATGATGGTAGCATCAATGGTCATGAAACTTCCTCCAGGCAATCAAGGAGGCTTTCTGGAAGTAGAGTGTGGGAGAGTGCTAATGACACAGATATTGGAGGAGGATATGATGTCATATTGCTGACAGTTATTCCACATTCAGCAACTTCTTTGAAAAAACTGTATGCACTAATTAAAAAGGTTAGTTTTTACTACTTTCTACCACTTTTAAGGTGATCTTTTCGTTTTAACCAATTAACCCATTAAAGATTAAACATGACCCACATTGACCCATTGGTAAATAAATGGGTAGGAGTTTCCGCCTTCAGTTTAATCTTACACAAAATTCGTTCTCTCTTGTGCAGTGCTTGAAGCCTCCTTATGGAGTATTATTTGTCGCCACAAAAAAACATTATGTTGGCTTCAACAACACGACACGACAATTGAGGAGTCTGGTAGATGAAGAGGGTATATTTGGATCTCATTTGATTAAAGTAACAACAGACACAGAAATTTGGAAATTCTTTCTCAAATGAACATATGATCAAACATCTACAGGAAACAACCAGTAAGATTGCTATTACATTGTTAATCTTTAATTAATTTTTTTAACCAATATCTCCTTCATTAAGTTTATACGTCTAGCGTCCTTTGCTTGCCTTCTTATAACTAATCTACAGCCTTTACTAAATTCTCTTGCTCATACCTCTTTATTTTTTATCTGTACATTGTAATACTCAGCGATTTTATCATATATTTTATTAATACAATAGCTGTATTTTACCCTTTAAATACTTCAATTTATCAGTATCTGTATTTGAAGTGTGACAGTGTGTATACATGATTCAGAAGTCCCTCCATATAAATAACCCACATTGCGTATGTCAAGTTTCGCTAGAATTCTAGTCAATCCAAAATCTGATATTTTTGGATTATAATCGTCGTCTAAAAGAATGTTACTAGGTTTGAGATTTTAGTGAACAATAGGGGAACACAAACACAACGAATCGTGCAGGTAAAATTGCTGTTTTGAACTTCCAAAAATAGGGGGAGTTGTCATTTCATAATGAGAGAGGGATATAAAGGCGGTCATAACCGTCTTATATATTAACTAGCTTTAGTAAACTCGTGTATTACACGGGTTGAATAAAAAAAATATTAAATAGAATGAAATTTATTAATTATAAATCGATATTCTAAAATAAGATATGCTTGAAATCTTTCTTATAACAAATAAAATAAAATTTTTATTTTAAAAACAAACATTTAAAAAATGTCATACTTAAAAACTTTATTCTATAACTCTTAATTTTAATTATTCTTTGTTTATAAAAATTTTACTTTTAAAAACACCAATTATAAAATATTTTTTATTTTTAAAAAAGTTTGATGTTCTAAAAAGTTTTCTAATTTTATAAAAAATTATTTCCTTAGAAATAACATTACTAAAAATATCTCTTGCTTAATTTATTAAAAAACTATTTTAATCTAAAAAATCTAAATAATATTATTACTAATTAATATGATTATTAAATAAGAGAGAAAAATGGGGGAAAATTGTTGAGGAGTATGGTGTTGACACGTGTCCTCCTAAATATCTTTTTATTAGAGTAGGAGATGTTAAAGTAACATAGGACAATGAATACACGTGCTGATTCACCATTCTCATTGGTAACAATAGTATACCACAAAGCAGTTGGAAGTCACAATCATACATCAGTTTTATGTTACAGTATTTGATTCTCCAACAAACAACTCGTCTTATTTATATGACAATTATCAAACATTACTGCACAAACAAACCAAGATACCTATTACCTATGTCATTTTTTGAACTGTAGCAAGCTGCCGTAAGCCCGGTCAGACACTCCAATGTAAAGCATTTCATCGTCAAGACTAAGAGAAACACCAGATATTTCCCCAAAGAAATCGATTTCTTGCCTTTCTTCATAGTTTAAATTGGTGTTATAGACATGAACAAAGTCTGCAGGCTCTGCAACCACCAAAAACTGCCCGTCTGATGAAAAACGCGCTGATCGAACCGCACCCATGTTGCTTTTAAGCACCGAAACCGGGTTTGAAAGATTTCTTATATCCCATACCCTACAGGTCTTGTCTTGATTGCCTGTAGCAAAGATTCTGCCATCTGGGTGCCATGCTGATGCAAATGAGTAGTCGAGATGACCTTCCACCGTGGCAACCGTCTGCCAAAAAATCATGAGTTGCAAAAGTATGCCGTTATTATGAAAAGAGAATACAAAAACTAAATAAATAAATAAAAATAATATCATAAATGAGTTTTTGCCTTTCCACTTGTAGAGTCTACAAGCAATCCATCAACATGATCACCAACTACAGCTACGAGTTTGCGATCTGGGCTCAAGGATGTATGCTGCAACCAAATGATATAAATACAAAATGTATGCAAATGCACAAAACATCTTATATCGATTTGTTCAACTAGGTTTAGATTATTATTGTAATTAAAATCTTTCATAAATCAGAACTTTAAAAGAAACACAAGAACATTTTACAGGCCGGCCAAACCTGACCCGAACCATTTTGTATCATACTAGAAAAGTGCATGTGTTGACTGGAACCCATGTTAACCCGTGAGCCAACCATCCCGACCATCCATTGCATGAAACTCACATTCACTGGCCAAGGAAAGTGGAAATGATTCACGAGCTGAAATCCGTCCATATCATATTCTCTCACGCCACAATCGTTGTTTGACACCATAAAATGTATTCCACCGCTACAAAGTGGAAAGAGTAACAAAAAAATGTCAACACAGTGACGAGAATATATTTTGTAGTATACATTTACATCATAATTCATAATCACCTCAAGGTATTGTACATCTCAATAGCATTTGTTACGCCATTGTCTTCATAAGTTGTTCTTGTACAAAAACTAACTCCCTCTTTATCCAATCTCTGCAACATTCAATAACACATGCAGATTACATAACAGATACATGACTAACCAACAAATTTTATACAAAATACAATATACTAATTACATATAGACGTGCATATGGTATACTATTTGGATGTTGAATACAGTGTCCCCTTATTCAGAATTAATTCATTTTTTGGTCACTTACCGTTATTTTAAAAGTAAAAAAGTTCATTAACTCATATATTTTTACGAGTTTAGTTGATTTTTTTTACTGTTTAAAGATCTGTCAGGGCAGTTCATGGCATGTAATCCTTACAGACAAAAGCCTGTAATATTAACTTAAGACCAAATTATGCCCAATATAATGTCTTCATTTTATAATTGTTTCAAAATTTCAGAGACAATTTTTGTTTAGCCCCAGAAGCAACACACGGAAAACATAATCAAAGATTTAAGATAAAAATAGTTTCTTGTTCTGCATTGTTTGTACCAATTAACATAGTAGTGGAATAGATAAAACACAGGTCACAACGATATTTTAAATCACCATGCACTCTTAGCCATCCAAAATCACAATCATGAAAATAAAGATTCCAAAGTATAACAACTTTCTGAATTAAGATAAGGCATAAAAAACCTACATACTTTCAGTTTTTTCTCATAAAAGTCTCTTAACAATTTTTTGCACGTTAAAGTCCCTCCACAAGTTAAATTTGAATAAAATTGTGACATAACTTATGATTGCCTATATATTGCTTATGTGGCATACATGTGAACTCTATTTTGCTGACATGGACAATCTATGTGTCGAAAATAGACATGTAAGCAAATTATGTGGACAATTTTTTTATTTTTTATTTTTGTTTTGTAGTATGGGTATTGTTATTTTTTGGATTCTTTATGATTGAAAGTATATTTTTGTTACAAATTATAAGACAAAAATAAAATCAAAAGAATATTAGTTTTACTAATTTAAATAGTCATACAATCCTTAATCAAGAAAAGAGAGTAAACGTCATTACTTTCTAATCTATGTAATGTGGTTCTCGTACTTGGCTTTCTAAATTTCGAAATCCACGTAAGTTTTCTTTTTAAGCCACCTAAGATAAAAAAAAATGAATCCATGTAAGCAAAATAACCGGTGCAACCGGTTCTAGGTTGGCTCCCCCAAAAAAATTCACAATTGTGTTCGAAATTTATATGTACAGGGACTTTAACGTGCAAAAATTGTTAAGTGACTTTTATGAATAAAAACTGAAAGTATATTAGTTTTTTTTATGGTATTTACCCTTAAGATAATTTAGTTTACCATATACTACAAGGGAGAGAACTTTGAACTTGGACCAAATAAGTATAATAAGATACAGTTACCTTACAGGCAAGCTCTCCTTGAAAGCCTCCTATAACCAGAAAAACATCATTGACTGCAAATGCACTCATCTTAGTTTGTGTAAACCCTTCCAACAAACTTCCATCATGTTTCTGTGGGCTCAAAACACATATTGGTTCAGCAGAATCTCAATGACATTTTATATGAATATCAACATAGTCATGGTCAAAATAAAGTACCTCCGTAGGCGTTATGTGCCTGGAAAAATTAAGAATTTCTGTTAAGTTTTGTGATAATGATGACCAATGCATGACCGTGCAGTTCGACAAGAAATACACATCATGCTTTGACGTAGCCCATACCAGGTTCCTCAGCTGTACACAATACACAATGTTTGAAACTAGCATAAGAATTTTCTAATTTCTAGGGCTGATTATTAGAAATCATATTACTGAATGAGCATAATGTGATGGTGTAAACCTGAAAATGAAGGATTGCAGGCTTCACTGCGCGCGTATTACAAACAAACTCATAGTAGTGACCACCCTTCGACTTTTGTTTGTATACCTACACACACACACACAAAAAGTTGCCATAACATTAAAAGTGGAAAGGGTGATCATTTTTATATCTACAAGCAACATGATTGTATTTTATCAACAGCATCACCCGATAAGGGAATGTTTTCATAGTTTCTATATTGTTCAAGCCGTGTACGTCGATAACTTTCCCTTTTCATATCCAATCTCTCCCAGGGAATACCCTGATTATCTTCCCCGGCTCTTGCTTGAGCCGAGGACGTATCTACCACCTTCGTAAGCAACTAAACGTTAAAACTTTAAACATCAAGCATATAACACTACATCTAACATTAGATAATCGAATAACTTAGATCAAACAAGTACACTATTGGTAAGTTGATAGCAGAAAAGAAAATGAAATTAGACTAACCATATCATGATCATCAAGATTTTGATCTCCACCACTGTTTTCTTCACCCACATAGTTTGCAATATCCCATATGTTCCCTTCTTCTGCCATATCATCTATTTGATCAACTTTGATATGCTGCAACCAATCAAGCCCAAGTTAAGATAATTTCTAATACCTCAAGCAATCAAAAGATATGTCTATATGCAATAGAAAATCCAACTTTAAAACAAAATTCCCAAGTTAAATTGCAACAAAATCATCCACAGGGTAAGTACAAACACACAAATAATGAAACAAAAGGGAGTATCTTACATGTGGCATAAAAACAAACAGGTGGTGTGCATGCAAACTTAATTGCTACAATTTCTTTCAATAAACTTAAAGCTTGCTCAATAAACCCTACAGACTGAACAAAAAAGAAACCCTAAGTCATGAATTATTCAATTAACCAAAGAAAACCATAAAATAAGAAAAACCCTAATCAAATTACTAAACTTTACGAAGAGGGTGCTTCGTACGAACGCACCTAATGTGAAGACGATGCATTATTTCTGGTTTTCTTGCAATAATTATTAATCAGTTTTAGTCTCTATCACAGACGATTATCATTTGTTCATTGATTTGTAAACGCTTAATTGATTTTGGTCATTTGGTCAATGGGGGTTTGTGTGTGTTGAATAAGACTTGTGTGGCCATCTGCTGCCCATTTGGTGTCTTGAAGATACAATGGCGCATGAGTCATGACCTTAAAGGTGAGATGACTGCACAGAAACGGCCAGACTGACTCGTTGAAAACTCAAATAAAAATATTGTTATTCTTCGTATGAATACTACGAAAAAATAAAAAGACAAAGGCCCTTGTTGAGATTGAACCTAGGGCTTACACGTTACTAGAGTCGAGCTTAAATGCTTGAGCTCAAGTTATAAAATTATAACAAAAATAATTAAATAGTATATATTATGTTATAGTATATATTATTAACTTCATTACAATCATTCTCACCAAAAATTTCTCGCCCCTCTCTCATTTTTAATAATCACCTTAATTACTAATAATATTATTTAACACTTTTTTAGATTTAATTAATTAAGAAAGGGATATTTTTATTAATTTTATTTCTAAATAACAAATTTTTATAAAATAATAAATTTTTCTAAAGCATCAAACTTTTTTATAAATACGAAATATTTTAGAATTTGTATTTTTATTTAAAATCCAAAAATAATAAAATTTGGGAGTTATAATAAAGAAATTTATAAAAATGACATTTCTATATGGTTTGTTTTAGAATAAATTTTTTGTTTTGGAAAAAATCTTTAAAAACAATTTTTAAAAAAGTTAGTATCACTGCTTATACATAATTTTAGTCATGTCATATCTTAGAATATCATTTTAAAATTAATAAATTTTATTATATTTATATTTTATTTATTCAACTCGTGTAATACACGGGTTTACTAAAGCTAGTTAATAATAAACAAGAAGAACCAAAACTGAGCTCAAAATTAAAAAAAAAATCTCATGAGCCGAGCTTGGATTTTAAAAAAAAAATCTAAACAAGCCGAGCTCTCCTAAGTCAAAGCGAAAGGAGCTCAAACCTAGATTAGTTTAAACTCGACTTGACTCATTTATGTTAGATATTTTAGTGTAAATTTGATTGACTTACAACCAATTTGATCATAATATCCATCAAACAAGTTAGGGAGGTGCGGAGAGTGCACACTTGTTTGAGTTTATTGTGATCTTTGAAATTGAAAATCTTATTAGGGGCGACCCTTAAGCAATGAGGGTTCCAATGGGGCAAAGCCCCCTTGGTAGGGGCTCGGGGGCAGCGCCCTTGGGAGCGGGGTTCAAAGGCCGGCAACCCCTAGCGGGGTCCAAGGGGCAGAGTCCCTGGCTAAAAAAATTTTATTTTGATAGATATTGATTTACTAAAAATGCATGGAAATTTGATTTTATTGAAATTTCACATGTGAAACTCAGGGGTTAAAACAGTAAATTTGCATGTGAAAAACTGCCGAAGGCAGTTACCCCATCCCTGAAATATTTCGAATTTGTACAAGATTGGTCACTTTTCTTCTTCTTCTCTTCTGGTTCACGATCTTGAAACACACGCGAATTCATACTTTGATTTATGAACTTGAGTTTTATCCGATTGAACATTTGGTGTGAACCCAAATAGTTTCAATCTGAAAACGAACTTGTGACTTTCAAATTTTTCCAAGTTATTGATCATCTTATTACAAATTCCTCTACAATTTATACCCCTATAGAGATCACTAGGCGTTGTACTAAGAAGTTACTAAGTCACATTCGATCACTAAAATGTGTAGATTTCAGGTTTTGTTTTGAGTTTAAGAAACTAAAGAGAAGCTATATGGAGTTAAGTAAAGAAGAAGTGGAAGAGAAAAATGTAATCATATATTCTAAAGTTCGAAGGACAGGAAAGACAAATAAATTAAAGATATATATGTTACTGAATTGATAGAAAAATGAAAAAAAATCTTATACTTTACATCTAGTCCTTTTGCCACAAAAACTTTCTAGTGCGGTTAAAATGTGTGTGAAAATTGAAATGATGGATGCTGAAAATACTAAGGAGCAACAAGGCTAGAGCAACTGTTGTGGCGATTAAGTAAATGAGACATTTTTTAATCCAGATGGATGAAACTTTGAAAATCACCCAAACACATGTTAATAAATAAACAATATGTTTTTCTTTTCTTTCAAATGTTATTATTAAAGTTTGGTTATTTACTTCTGAATGGAACGCAAAGTGTAGCTTATGTTTTTTCTTAATCATGATTCACAAGGCTCGAGAATGTAATTGAAGTAGTTGAGATCTTTTCAGTCTGTAATTTTAAATATTTTACGCATGCGCACACACATATATGTAACTGACGTTAAGCAATGTAATAAACAAGCTAGACATGCATTTTTGTCGTTTCAAACTTTCACATCAAAGGAACTAGTAAACATTCGGTCCATTCACAAACTTAATAAATACCTAATAAATAAGTATATAGTTGCACCCAGGGCCGGCTCTATAATATAATTTGTGACGTCACAGACTTGGGGGCCCCTAAAATTAAGGGCCCCCATTTCTAAAAGAAATTATAGCGAGTTTTGGTATTTTATAGGTCAGTGGAATTTTGAAACGGAAATAAACTTGATCGTTGAGTCCCGATGAAAATTTTGATGATTTGATTTGTTATTGAAGAAACACAGCCATACAATTCACAAAGCAAACAACTCTTCCTAAGTTTCTTCCTCTTAGATCAATCTGATCGACATCGGCTAACCCTTTTTTGCCTCTTTTTCTTTCAAATAAATCAACTATTAAGGAGTCACGGTTAGTATATCAATTTTTTTTTATTTATTGCTTTTGTTCAAAGAAATTTGATTATATTGCTTTTGTTTATATTGCTTTTTACAAAAAGGCCTCATTTTTTAGGTCGATTGAAGCCCAAGAAAACGTTAAGCCGGTTCTACAAAGATAACATTACTGTCCTGATCTCTCTCACTATTAAACAATATTCTTAAATTAAATTGTAATTACTTATTTATTTTAATTTTACATTTAAAATTTATATGTTTGTTATTATTTAAATTTTAATAATCCTTTTTATGATTTGTATTATATTTATTTGAGATCAAGAACTTGATTTTAATGAAACTTAATTTTCATATTTTACAAATTTATAATTTATTGAATATCAAATCAAGAACTTGATTTTATTTGAGTTAAAAAAATTAACTGTTTAATATTTTATTTATGTAACCCATGTAACAACGATGAAAAATTTTAACATAATCATACTAAATTTACTTTTTAAACATTTCGAAAACTACCTTTTTCGAAATAATATGTTGTCGATAAGACTGGTTTGATTCTTGTTTCAGATCAAATAGAAACAAGAACTAAACCACAATGAAACCGAAAACCAAACCAAATATACCCTGTTCCGACCCGTGTTTGATTCTATCAGTCCGAGACATCAACAAAGTTCATTAACCAAACCCTGAACAAGATTTGCCATCAATGGCAGCATAAGCAACCATTATTTTAACAGTCAACAAGCCTTTCTAAACTTCAAAGATTTTCACTATACATTTCTTTCCATAGAAGTCTAAGATGGTACTTGATCTCTTCCAACAAACAGAAACAAACAAACTCGACTTATTTTACGACAATCTACACAAACGAATCAAGATACCCGTACCTATGTCGTTTGTTGAACTGTAGCAAGCTGGCATAAGTCCGGTCCCACACGCCAATGTAAAGCGTCTCATCATCAGGACTAAGAGAAACACCAGATATTTCACCAAAGAAATCAATTTCTTGCCTTCTTTCATAGTTTAAGTTGGTGTTATAGACATGAACAAAGTCTGCAGGTTCTGCAACCACCAAGAACTGCCCATCTGATGAAAAACGAACAGATCGAACCGCACCCATGTTGCCTTTAAGAACTGAAACCGGGTTTGAAAGGTTTCTTAGATCCCATACCCTGCAGGTCTTGTCTTGATTGCCGGTTGCAAAGATTTTGCCGTCTGGGTGCCATGCAGATGCAAATGAGTAGTCCAGGTGACCTTCCACTGTGGCAACCGTCTGCCAAGAAATTATGAGTCGCAATGTGACGAGTACGATGTCATTATTTGAAAAGAAATATGAAAAATAGAAAAACATGAGTTGCATCAATATTAATATATACACAAGTTCTTGCCTTTGCACTTGTAGAGTCTACAAGCAATCCATCAACATGATCACCAACTACTGTTATGAGTTTGCGATCTGGGCTTAAGGATGTATGCTGCAGATTAAAAAAAAAAGTAAGCAAATAGGTTAAGTTGGGTTATCTATTATCTCAAACGTGTCTAATGAGTTAGCTAAATTATTTAACTAAAAAGGAAACAGGATGAAAATCATACGAAATGTATTCAAACATGTAAAACACTCCAGATGATCATTGTAATTAAAATCTTTCATATTAAAGCTTAACATAGTCATTATTAACGGAGCTTTGAAATAAAAAGAATAAAGAAGCGTTTGTACGTAGGCTGAACCCAACCCAAATTCGTTCTGAAGATTTGCACGTTTTGATGGGAACCCACTATAACCCGTGACCCAACCCACCCGCCCCACCATTTTAAGAAACTCACATTCACTGGCCAGGGAAAGTGGAAATGATTCACGAGCTGAAATCCATCCATATCATATTCCCTCACACCACAATCATTGTTTGAAGCCATAAAATGCATTCCACCGCTACAAAGTGACAAGTGTAATTAAAAATCAGCACACTGATTTGTAATATGTTTTATAGTACATATTTACATCATAATTCATAATTACCTTAAGGTATCATATATCTCAATAGCATTAGTTATGGCATTTTCTTCATAAGTAGTTCTTGTACAAAAGCTAACTCCCTGTTTATCCAATCTCTGCACCATTTATATCAACAAATTAATACAAAATACAAGTTCGTAGTAATTCCAAATATAAATCAACACCGTTTGAATAATAGAAACATTCCATTACCAGGCATAGAATATAGAGATTTCAACTATGCATACAATATAAATTTTTATATTTTTGGACGTTGAATACGGTGCTCCCTCGTTTAGATTTTGTTTAGGTTTGGTTCAATTTCTTTAGTCACTTACGATTATTATGGAAGTAAATAACACATTATTTAATTCATAGATATATTAGATTTAGTTGATTTTCTGTCTAAAGATAATCCAGGGTGGTTCAAGATGCATAATCCTCACCGACAAAAGCTTGTAATATTAACTTAAGCCTTAATTGGTCCCAATAAGAAGTCTTCATTAAATAATCGCTAAATTTATCAGACAATCTTTGTTTAGGTCCAGAAGCAACACATGCAAGAACCATATCGCTGGACGCTTCCCAATAAAATAGAACAAAACTCGGAGTGTGTAGTGTGTACCAATTTACATTGTTACGTTCCTATACAAGGAAGAAAACATAATTAAAGGCTTCTGTTAAGAATATTTTGCTGTTTCATGTTGTATGCACCAGTTAACAAAGATTTTGAAAAAAATAAAACACAGGACACAACGATATTCCAAATCAGTATGCACACTTAGTCATCCAAATTCACAATCACAAAATGAAGATTCCATATATAACAATTATGTAAATTAAAATCTTTACAATATATTCCACTATTCCAGCTATATATACTTCATTCTAGAGATGTTTTAAACTTTTGAAAAAATAAGTAAGTTCTGTATGATCAAATTACCTTACAAGCAAGCTCTCCTTGAAAGCCTCCTGCAACCAGAAAATCATCCTTCACTGCTAATGTACTAATCTGAGTTTGTGTAAATCCTTCCAACAAACTTCCAGCATGTTTCTGCAGGCCCAAAATAAGCATTACCACAGCAAAATCACAATAAGACTGAAAATAAATATCAGGATGGTTAGGATCAAAATAATGTACCTCAGTAGGTGCTACGTGCCCAGAAAAGTTAAGGATTTCTTTTAGGTTTTGTGATAATGATGACCAATGCATGATAGAGTAGTTAGACATGAGATACACATCATGCTTCGAGGTAGCCCATACTAGGTTCCTTAGCTGTACACAACACAAGATGTTTGAAAATAGCAGACACATTTTTAGGACAGATTGATAGAAATCACATGTTGAACAAACAGAATGTCTTGGTGAAAACCTGAAAATGAAGGATTGTAGGCTTCACTGCTCTTGAATTATGAAAGAACTCATAATAGTTACCACCCTTCGACTTTTGTTTACATCTCTGCACATATAAAAAGTTGCCATGATATAAAAGTGGAAAAAGCAATCATTTTTACATATAGTTATACACAAACAACATGATCATACCTTATCGACGGCATCACCCGATAAGGGAATGTTTTCATAGTTTCTGTACTGCTCGAGCCTTGTACGTCTATAACTTTCCCTTGTTATATTCAATCTATCCCAGGGTATGCCCTGAATATCTTTCCCGGTTCTTGCTTGAGCAGAGGACGTATCCGTCACCTTCGTAAGCTATAAAATATTAAATTTCAAACATCAAGCATGTATGCTATAACACTAAATCTAACATCAGACTATTGAATAACTTAAACTAAACTAGTACAATATTGGTAACTTAATAGGAATAAAAGGAATGAAATTAGACTGACCATAACAAAATCATCAAGATTTTGATCTCCACCACCGTTGTCTTCTTCATCCATATCGTCTACAAAATCCGACATGTTCCCTTCTTCTGCCATGTAATCTACTTGATCAGCTTCGTTAAGCCGCATCCAACAACCACAAGTTAAGACCTTTTCTTCTTCATCAAACAAACTATGCAAGCCAAAAGAAGATACAATTAACTTCCTCATGAAAAACCCACCCAAATCGAACAAAAAGCTAAAGTATTTCAAAAACATAGCATCTGAAACCCAACTCTAAAACAAAATTCACAAACTTAATACAACTAAATTGCAAAAAAAAAAAAAAAATCATCAATTTACAAGAAACTATCTACAACAACACACATATAAACAAATAATCAAACAAAAAAGAAAATCTTACATTGGGGTATTTATTTTAACAAACAGGTGGTGTGCATGATTACTCAACAGCTACAATTTCTTCAAAAGCAAGGGTTTTTAAGAACCCTAATTGATCAATTTACCAAACAAACACATAAACTAGAAAACCCTACTCAAATTCTTTAAATTGACGATCAAAAACAACCCCAGAAAGGGGAAACGAGTGAAATCAAAACAGCAACTAAAACGAAGGTGTAAATTACTTTATATAGCATAAATTATTGCAGAAGATGATTATTCGTACGACGCACCTGATGTGAAGAAGATGATATTGTTGTTCTTGTTTCGAGCAACAGATTAGAGGTATGAATCAGCTGAATCTTTCTTCTAGTTGTGTGTAAAACAAAAGGGAAATGATAAACAAAACCCCACAAGTCTATCTCCTCATTAATCCTCTATCTACTCTAATTAAAAATGTTAAATTATATGTGTACATACTCATATAGTCGTATAACAAATTCTAGACTATAAATATAATATTATAATAATGTAATTGCCGTTCAGAAAAATAATAATAAATATGCAATTATAAATAATATATAAGATGATGTCATCATATCATATAACATATAAATCGTATATAATGTAATATCTAACGTGATGTAATATAATTATAATAATATTATATAATCTATGATTACTGATAACCGGTCAATGTAATATAAAATAGCATATTGGTAGGATGGTGGTTTATGGTATTACTAACTTTTTCTACCATCTTAAAAGTTTAAAAATTGAAAATAATTCATAACTGGTAAGTTAATGTCATGTCATAGTCTGTGTCTATACGGTTGTTTAAGCCATTTCACCATTGGTCACAAACTACGATGCATACGCTTTTATAGTTACATTAAATTTCTTTATTTTGAACGAATCTAGTCAAGTTTTTTTTGTCTTTGAACTCAAATTCCTCTAAACAATTATATGGTGATAACACCATTAGTAAATTACACAAAACTTCTTTGTCTTCAATTTTATGAAAGTGAGTTCCCATACTGAAGAATAATATAAATATGACACAAACACACTATTAAAGATCTCTATGGTCAATCTTTCATAAGTTATCTTAGGGTTGGTTGCATGTAACTTAACATACTTGTCACATTATATTGAACTAATTCCCTTTAGTGTGGGTTTTATAATATCATCAATGCTCCTTTTTCTAGTAATTAATGATGTTTAATATCTTGATTAGGTGTTCCTTAGGTTGCCCTTACCTTAAAGCATGTGAATATCCTTAATTTCTACGGTTTAAAGCATAGTTTTTTCACAAGTTAAATTGAAGTGCTAGTCATATATTTTTGTTAGGACGGACCGAAAGAATAATAGAATATATTATTGTCATTAAACAAGAACTTAATAATAAATAAACAAAAGGAAGAAATCAACTTCTTGGAAACTAGTTTCAATGAAGATCCATACAACTAATAACATGTAAATCAAACCATTAAAACAAACACAAGATAGGGACTAAAAGACATACAAGTGTACCGACTATGCAATAATATATGAATCTTCTGAGAATTATATAGAGTTTTGTAATAAGGATTAGTTTGATATTACCAATTAAACTACATAGTAGGGTTTTGTTAATGATTAACCTAAGTGTAATAGGAAAGTAAAGAAAGCAAACAAGAAACGATGGTGATTATTACCAATACGAATAAAACATTATTTCAATCTTCAGACTCAATTCACTCTAGCTCTGGATCACAAAGAAGTAAAGATTATGAAATTTTAGTTTAAGTGTGATGTCAACATGTCAAACTACACAACTTTATTTCTAGGTTATTAACTAGTATAATTAACAAATTATTTATCAATGTTCTTCGATTCTTTTCCCTTTTAGGTGTGTTTTAAATCTAATTCTAGTTTTATATGACACCGATTCAACCCATGATCCTGTGTTATAGGCACCAAATGATTATATACAAGCATACATATGTTATTCAAGTTCATTAATTGAATGGATCCTAGTTATTAATTCCAAGAAACTACCCTAATCACATGATTACATGGATAATTAAGAATAAGTGAGCAAAGCATTCAAAGATTTGTTTACAATTAGATAACACTTCGAATCAAGAATATTAAAAACCTAGTATAAATATTGGTACAAATACACGATCAATTAAGAAGATTTGTTATCCAAAAGCTACGGTTTGTCTCCTTTATGTGGTTAGATGAGATTATCATATTTCTAAACTAATACAAGAATTAAAACGACATAAATACATGACGGGATCATACCAACATTCATTGGGTTCGTCGAGCCTTACACCTTGTTGTTTCATGTCCTCAACTCACCTCAGGTCGCCTTTAAAAACCGTCTTACTTACTTTCTTTTCAATCCAAGAATCTTTTTTAAAACAGAACATTGTGCATTTTATAATAGAATATTTGCTAAGGGTAGTAATAAGTTTGATGCTTCGCAACCCATATATATTTTTCATTAATGTCAAGACGTGACTATCTTATTTAAGGATAAGTCTACCCTTGACTTGATGTGAGGGAATGAAGTGTGGGCCATCATTAATTATATTATCTTCTTGTCTTTGAAAGGTGATGTGTCACAAGAACAAACAACCCCCACTCTCACTTAACATTTTCTTATGAGTTCACTTTAATTTCATTTCATGGTTATAGATTTCATCTCTTTAGACTGAAAAAGTATAACATGACACAAATAGGTATCAATATATCCATATTTGCATTATGTACAAGTATAAAAAGATAGACATAGCTAAGAATTGAATGTATATATCAATATACGTGTGCATGTGTTAAGGGCCGTCCCCAAAAATCACCGTAAAATTTTGGGCCTTGGGTGATTAAAAAGAATGACCCATATTATATAAAGTCAATAAACTATATAAAAAGTCTATAATATGACAATAATTATTGTATCAATAAACAAAAGTATTATAACTAAATAATATAATTAACTACTTGACTTGAATCGTGAGGCTCTCCTAGCATTTTTGAAATGAGTTTAGATTGGGTAAATGTTAGTGGAATAAACTAATTAAAATGATAATGAAACCTAGGGTTCAATTTGTTAAAATAATTAAATTGTTATTGTGTTTGTTAATAGGTTATAGTTTTTTATTAGATACATGCATGTATAATATAAGATTTTATAAAAAAAGTTATGAGACCCCAAGAAGATCGGGCCCTCAGCTCAATAATCTCCCACCCACCTCACCCCCTCCCTAGGACCGCCACCACACCCGTTTGCATGTGTAATTCAATAATTTATTGTGCTATATCAAACTAACTAGAATTGTTTTTGTTTCCGTTAATTAACTTATAGCTAAACGCTATAGTTTAGAACAAAGAAAACACAATAAAACGGCAGTACTATGGTACTAAAGGTCTTATGCATCTTAGATATTATTTTTTTTCGTTATGAAAGAATGCAATAGCTTTATATTGAACTGTTAATGCACAAACCAAGTTTTTATTTCCTTAAAATATATGTGCGTACGTATGTATATATATAACTCCTACAATATATTTATAATATTAAGTTTGCACATTACAACTACTAGGTTTTTGTCCTAGCATCTTCGAATTTCATAGGTTGATAACTAGCAATAGTCATGCCCTCCCTCCTCCAATCATATATCTACCCCAATAAAATATTTATACCCCTAACTCATTGAATTTTAACTTCATGACAAGGGATGAAAGTATGATGGTTTGATATGAGTGTTGGTAATCCACTATGACCATAAATCGACTCATACTTATACCGTACTCATCAGACATCAGGTATGTATAGGCTATTGTCCGTCAGGTTTTAGGTATGTTTGTAAGTTTGTTAAAATTTACCTCTTAAAATTTATACATTTCTTGCTATATTTAACTATTAGATTAGATACACGTATGTCACACGGGTTAAAATAGAATATAATAGATTATATATATAATCTAATCTATATTATAGATAACATATCAATGAAATTATTAGATATTATTAGTACACATAACAAACAAATTTAAGTTAAGTAATAGTATTAAAAGGAAAAAAGATTTTATTATTCATAAATATCCACAAACCTCATCATATACATTTTAAATTATTGTAGTTTTAACAATGATTAGCTGCAAATTAATTTATATTTTAAAAAAACTTAAGTCTTATTAAAGTATATTTAATGAAACATTATTTATTTTTAGAAAGAAATTATGATTAATATATTATTAAATAATTCTTACTTAAGTAAATAGTCATGTGTCTGATACTTATTTTGTTTTATTAGTATGGATGTTTTTAAATATTTTATTAGAAAAACTGGTTTTTAAACAATGGCCTTTTTTTAAGTTTTTTGTATTTAAAAACTTCATAGTTCATATTTTTTTTGTTTTATAAAAAAGTTGTATTATTTTAATAAAAAAAAACATGTTTATAACATATTAAAAGAATCTATTTTATAACTTGAAAAGAATATATCATTAGCATTTAATATAATTATTACATGATTCACTTGATATTTCAATGACATGTGTCAAAATATTATGATAATATGTGGCAAAAGTTATTTTGCTTTATTAGAGAATATGTTTTACAATTCACATCAATAGTCTATCTTTTTTTAGATAAATAAGTTTAAATTGTTAGCAAGCCTACCCAGATGTAAGGTTAGCTAAGAGATCAGAACGCATTCAAAAGTGCGGGTTAAACCGGAGCGTTTTAAGAAAATATTAACTTGGCTTGTGCCAAAACAAGTTAGGACCAAATTGGATTTGGATTGAAACTGGCAAGTTTAAGGAAATGTCTTAAAATTAGCTTTATCTATTATATTTGTTTTTAGGACGACCAATCACTACGGATGTACAACGGTGATGGTGGTAGATGAGACGGACCATGGGTCGCAGAGATGGTGAACAACGGAACACAAAGTGTATGATTGCGGAACAGCCCGTGTTGTAAAGGTGATGGGCATTTAGGCCCACATTATGTATGACCACAATTTTTACAACAAATTTAAGAGGTTTCGTTCAAGTAAAAAAAATAGACGCTTATGACCTTTTAACGTGGTAAATTTCAACATACTTTGTTGAACTGTAGCAAGCTGGCATAAGTCCGGTCCCACACTCCAATGTAAAGTGTTTCGTCGTCGGGACTAAGAGAAACACCAGATATTTCCCCAAAGAAATCGATTTCTTGCCTTTTTTCATAGTTTAAGTTGGTGTTATAGACATGAACAAAATCTGCAGGTTCTGCAACCACCAAAAACTGCCCGTCTGATGAAAAACGAACAGATCGAACCGCACCCATGTTGCCTTTAAGAACTGAAACCGGGTTTGAAAGATTTCTTATATCCCATACCCTACAGGTCTTGTCTTGATTGCCTGTAGCAAAGATTCTGCCGTCTGGGTGCCATGCTGATGCAAATGAGTAGTCCAGGTGACCTTCCACTGTGGCAACCGTCTGCCACGAAATTACGAGTTGCAATGCGACAGAAAGGATGTCATCATTTAGAAAGGAAATACAGAAAATATAAATAAAAGTTATGATAATGTGTATATATATATCCACAAGTTCTTGCCTTTCCACTTGTAGAGTCTACAAGCAATCCATCAAGATGATCGCCAACTACTGTTATGAGTTTGCGATCTGGGCTCAATGATGTATGCTGCAACCAAAAAAGTATGTAAATGGGTTGATTTGGGTTGTGTATCATCTCAAACGTGTCAAATGAGTTAACTAAAAGATGTAACTTAAAACGAAACGGGTCAGACAGGTTGAAAATCATACGAAATGTATTCAACCACATAAAACATTCCTGATTATCATTGTAATTAAAATCTTTCATAATAACACTAAGCACAGTCATTATTTACAAAACTTAAAATCAAAATGAATGGACCAAACCCGATCTAAACCATTTTGATTCGTACTAAAATATTGCATGTTTTGACTGAAACCCACTATAACCCATGACCCAACCCATCATTTTAAGAAACTCACATTCACTGGCCAGGGAAATTGGAAATGATTCACGAGCTGAAATCCATCCATATCATATTCCCTCACACCACAATCGTTGCTTGACGCCATGAAATGCATACCACCGCTACAAAGTGACAAGAGCAACAAAAAGTCAAAACACGGATAATAATATGATTTGTATACATCATAATTCAAAATTACCCTAAGGTATTATATATCTCAATAGCATTAGTTATGGCAATTTCTTCGTAAGTTGTTCTTGTACAAAAGCTAACTCCGTGTTTATCCAATCTCTGCATCATTTAAATCAACAAAATTCATACAAAATACAAGTACATTATAAATCCAAATATAAATCAACTTCCCTAAAATAGTGGTAACTTTCCATTACCAGTGCATAGAAGATAGAGATGTCAACTATGAGTTAGGTATAAACTTTAATATCTTTGGATGTTGAATACAGTGCACCCGTATATAGATTTAGTTTGGGTTCAGTTCAAATCTTCTGGTCACTTCTGATTATTTTCGAACTAAATAATTCATTAATTCATAGATATTTTCTAGATTTATTTGATTTTTCATCTATAGATAATTCAGTGCAGTTCAAGATACATAATCTTTACAAACAAAAGCCTATAATATTAACTTCAGACCTAAGTGGTCCAATAAGAAGTCTTCATTTAATAATTGCTAAAATTTCTCACACAATCTTGATGTAGCTCTAGAAGCAACACATGAAAGAACCATATTGTTGAAAGCTTCCCAAAATAACATAAATAGAACTAAACTCATTGTGTATACAAATTAACATAGATACATTCCAATACAAGGAAGAACATAATTAGAGGCTTCTGGTTAAATAGTTTGTTGTTAGACATTGTTGGCGCCAATTAACATAGATTAGCGAACAAATAAAACACAAGACATCATGATATTCCAAATCAGCATGCACTCTTAATCATCCAATACCACAATTCCAAAAAGGAAGATTCAGTACATAAGAATGATGTCTACTAAAATCTTTACTATATATTCCAGCTAGATATACTTCATACTAGAGAAAAAATTTTAACTTCTGACAAAATAAGTAAGCTAATGATCAAATTACCTTACAAGCAAGCTCTCCTTGAAAGCCTCCTGCAACCAGAAACTCATCCTTCACAGCTATTGTAGTAATCTGAGTTTGTGTAAATCCTTCCAACAAACTTCCAGCATGTTTCTGTGGGCCCAAAATAAGTATTAGCACAGCATGATCTCAATAAGATTTAAAAATAAATATTAGGAAAGGATCAAAATAATGTACCTCAGTAGGTGCTACATGCCCAGAAAAATTAAGGATTTCTGTTAGGTTTTGTGACAATGATGACCAGTGCATGATCGAGTAGTTAGACATGAGATACACATCATGCTTTGAGGTAGCCCATAATAGGTTCCTTAGCTTTACACAATACACATTGTTTGAAAATAGCAGACACGATTATTAGGGCTTATAGGGCTGATTAATAGAGATCACATAATTGAAAAACAGAATGTATTGGTGCAAACCTGAAAATGAAGGATCGTAGGCTTCACTGCTCTTGAATTATAAAAGAACTCATAGTAGTTACCACCCTTCGACTTTTGATTGCATCTCTGCACACATAAAAAGTTGCCATGATATCAAAATGGAAAAAGCAACCATTTTTATATATAAAAACAATGGGAGTGTAGTGTGTACCTTATCAACAGCATCACCAGATAAGGGAATGTTTTCATAGTTTCTGTACTGTTCGAGCCTCGTACGTCTATAACTTTCCCTTGTTATATTCAATCTATCCCAGGGAATGCCCTGAATATCTTTCCCGGTTCTTGCTTGAGCAGAGGACGTATCAGTCACCTTTGTAATATATTTAAAATATTAAACTTTATACATCAAGCATATAACGCTACACATAACGTCAGATTATGTAAAATAACTTATAATAAAACATTACAATATGGTAACATATTAACAGAAAAGGAATGAAATTATACTGACCGTAACATAATCATCAGAATTTTGATCTCCACCGCTTTCTTCTTTATCCACATTGTCTACGAATTCTGACTTATCCCCTTCTTCTGCCATGTAATCTACTTGATCAGCTTAGTTATGCTGCACCAAATCAAGCACAAGTGGTGACAGCCAAAAGTAGATAAACTTAACTTCCTTATGAGAAACCCACCCAAATGGAACAACAAATTAAAGTATTTCAGAAACACAGCATTTGAAATCCAACTCTATAACAAAATTCACAAATTTTACTTTCGTAAATTGCAACAAAATCATCAGTTTACAAGAAACAATCTACAAGACTACAACAACACATGCTATAAACAAATAATGAAACAAAAAAGAGTATCTTACATTGGGGCATTTAAACAAACAGGTGGTGTGCATGATAACTTAATAGCTACAATATCAACATATCATAGTGCAAAGTGCTTCAAACAAACTGAAAACAAAACAGACCCAAATTCATCAATTAGCCAAACAAAAACATAAATTAGAAAACCCAAATCAAATTGCTTAACTTGACGATCCAAAACAAACCCAGAAAGGAGAAATGAGTGAAATCAAAACAGCAACTAAAATGAAGGTGTAAATTACTTTTATATATCAGAAATTATTGCATAAGGTGATGATTCGTACGACGCACCTGATGTGAAGAAGATTGTTTTGTTTCTTGTTTTCTGCAACAGATCAAAGGTATGAATCACTTCAATCTCTCTTAGTCAAATAAAGTTGTTAGAATTGAGAAGTCTAAATTAGTCAAAGATTGCTAGTCAAAGTCTACGTGTATAAATAGCTAATTCAACTCATTTGTAAGCTTGTTCACAACTAATAAGAGAAACTCTTTTTCCCTTTCAATTGTTCCAACGAATTTAACATCCTTTTTAGAATCATTTTTCTTCTTGAGATTCTCCTTTAATCTTGAAAATGTGTATAAAGTTGTATACAAACATTGTTGCTTTAATCTTGAATGCTAGAAACCGCATCATTTTAAACAATTTTTTTATTATTTAATATCATCTGGCTTTACACTTGTAATGATTTGAATATTATCACTTTCGTGAGGGATAACACCAATATCACTAGGCTACAAGGTAATTGGCAAATAATTGTTTACACATATACATACTTAGGTCATTTGTACTCAATACGGGAAAATGGTAACTCGGATTTGAGAAAATCTTTCCCACATGGAAAAACCGATTCCCCTTGCTCCCCTGATGGTTTTTTCCTAAATCTAGGGCTGCAAACGAACTGAACGTTCAGCGAACAGTTCGTAAACCGTTCGGCGGGAAGTTCGTTTATGTTCGTTCATCCATTAAATGAACGAACACGAACAAGAAAATTATGTTCGTTTAGTTAAACGAACGAACATGAACACAAGCCGTGTTCGTTCATTTATGTTCGTGAACGTTCGATAATGTGTTCGTTTATGTTCGTTAATGTTCGTTCGTGAATGTTCGATAATGTGTTTGTTTATGTTCGTTTATATTCTTAATTTTTGTGTCAGTTATTTTTATGACTGTTATATCAAGTGTTTTTTGATATTTATGCTAACTAATTATTTATATTTGATTGATTTTATGTAATGTTTGTAATAAAAAATATAAATTTTATTCTAAAATAAATATATAATAATTTGTATTCGTTTGTGCTTATGAGCTTCTTAGTATTCGTCATGTTCATGAACAGTTGTTTGTGTTCGTTTACTTTTGTTTGTGTTCATTTGCGTTCGGTAAGTGTTCATGAACAGTTAATGAACAAGTTTATTTCTTAACGAACGAACACGAACAAGGGTTTGTTCGTGTTCGTTCGGTTCATTTGCAGCCCTACCTAAATCCGTTGAAAATTCACCAATTAATGAATGTAATGAGATGTTTATTCATACTTGTCATTTATGCATTAACTTCGTCACATCCACATCCAATATGTACATTTTATCATTGCTTTAGAATATTGTTATATAACTCACCACTTGATATAATGTGAATATTAAGATGTTTTCCTAAATGAAAACCACTAAAGATAAGACAACTATTTTCTGGAGCCAATATGTAAAGTGAAGATTTTTTAAACTGACGTTCTATTGTCTGAGTTTGGGTATTATGTGTTATAAGAAGAAGAAAAATTAATAACAAAAGGTAACTTTTATGATTATATTTTGCAGAAACAAATTTAATTTGTTTGCATCATAAATATAACACCTCGTGATTATATAATTATTTTGACGGTAGAGAAAGATACTACGGTTGTAATAATTGCTAAAGGCTACTTTATTAAACAATTTTAGCAAAATAACGAAACACGTTGGTTCAGTTATGAGTACTTTCACCTTTCACAAGACAAATATACATAATGAGATGATTAGTTTAACTTGATTAGTTATAAATAGAAGGTGGTTATGCATCAAAACATTTCATTGTACATCAAAATAGTAACACTAAAAGCATATGATACAACATTGACGCGTACGAAAAAAATTTGATGATATACAAATCATATCCCTTTATAAAATGATGTGATTTATACATAAATATGTTAGTTCATACTCATAACTGTATCTTATTTTGTTTACAATTTATACGAGGTACACAAAACCGTTTGTTAACCAGGTTTTTGCCACTTTCTAATGGTTTTTTACTTTCAAACCGGTGTAACCACTGAGAATATAAACCATTTAGGAACCTAAGGTTTATAAACCAATTCGTATAGGTACCGGTTCCAAACTAGTTCAGTTACAAATCTGATAGGTGGTTTCGGTTACAAAACCAGTTTTTCCCGCCTTTCTTAATAAAAAAAACAAACGTGCTAGTGCTTGATAATCAGTGAACACATAAATCTTATTTCTGAAAAGTCGAAACTAAACATGTAAAATGACTTGCTAGTTGCCACAAACTTACTATTTAGCAAATTAACAATATAATCTATAAACAATCGTCATCAGATTTGTCTACAACATCAACCTACCTGATTCTGTGTGTACATGTAATTAGTATGTGTAACTCAATTATAAAAAGATTGGGTGTATATGTAATTGTTGGACCAAAAGAACCAATGAGCCGGATCAGAAAAACCTTTCAAGTCCCACAGACGTCACAACAACTACTGAAGTCCACATCAGCTGAAGACAACAACTGAAGACAAAGTCTGAAGACACAAGTGCTGAAGACAAAGTCTGAAGATGTTGTCACAACAGCTGAAGAGGACTTCTTCAGTAGTTGTGACGGTTTGCTTTCAGTAGTTTTATATTTTCTATTTTCAGTAGTTTTGTAAAACGACTGAAGAGCTTGTTCTTCAGTCATTGTAGTATCAGTAGTTTCTTTTTCAGTTGTTTCATGTTTTATACTTAGCACTCTGACATGTTCTCAGTAGTTGTGAACATTTCAGTAGTTTGTTAAGAAGTAGTTATTTTTGTACTAGATCTGCTAGTAATCACCATCCCGTGATTACAGCAGTGATTGCACTCTATATAAGGAGTGCCAACCTTATTGTAACTATGAATGATTGAGCAATAATATTGAGCATTATTGAAACATTCCAAATCACAGAAAATATTCTCTCGCATTTGTTACAAATAACACTCTCTTGCTATAACTTGACTAATTCATCTCTTCATTCCGCTGCATTACACTCTTATACTTCAAACTTGTGATCGTTGATCCTGTCAAATGGTATCAGAGCTGGTTAATCATTGATCGATCTAATAATTGATCATTGAAACTGCTCTTCAAGATCCAAGTTTGAGTGAATTAGTATCCTTTTGCAAGAAACTGTTAAAGAGAGTGAATTTTCTGTGTTTTAATCATTCATCCTGAGACTTATTCTCGGTTTTCATTGAGTTTGTTGTGGTGTGTCAAAATTTTTGCTTGAATAAAATTGTTTTTGGTGTCAAAATGACTACTCCTTCCAATGATCCTCACAATACTGGTTCCTCAACCAAGCCTCCAATGCTGGTTAGGAATGAGTATAACATATGGCAACGTCGTATGCTCCATCACCTGTCTGTTAACAGTTCAGGTTGTTGGACATCAGTGGTACATGGTCCACACAAGCCTATGGTGAATAACCCGGAAACCAATCAAATGGTTCCGAAGAGGAAGGATCAATACTCAGATGAGGATAAGAAATTATTTGAGATAGATGCAAAAGCTCATGGAATTCTAGCCATGGCGCTACCAAATGAAATTTATTCTGGGTTAATGCACTATGAATCTGCCCATGACCTCTGGAATGCCTTGAAAGAACAATTTGGAGGAACAGATGAGGTCTTGGCAAATAATAGAGAGATCCTTGCCCAACAATATGAGACATTCTCTCATAGGAAGGGTGAAACACTGACTCAACAGTTTGAGCGGTTCTCTTGTTTGATCTCTGAATTGAAAATGGTCAAACATGAGTATACTAATGTTCAGATGAATAACAGATTTCTCAGATCACTGCCTGAGAGATGGGATACATATAACATTGTCCTACGCTCCAGTGCAAATTTGGACAAACTATCTCTCACCCAACTTCATGGGAAATTGCTCACATTTGAGAGAGAGATAGAACAAAAGAGAAAACTGTCTTCATCTGGTAAGCTCACTGAGGACTTTGTACCAGGCAATACTGCTCTGGTCAGTCATGAGTCAGAATATGCTTCATCTGAATGTCAGTATGATGAGCATATTGATTTCTCTTCAAAGATTTCTGATTCAGCATTTGTGAGTGTTGATAGTCAATTTTCTGGGTGTAATAATGACAATCTATGCTTCATCATGGATGATCTCAAGGGGATTGCTGATGATGACTTAGAAGAGATGGATATTTTGAGCCAAATGGCCTTGATAAATATCAGATCTCAGAAGTTCTACAAAAGAACTGGAAGAAAGTTCCCAGGACTCTCTGGCAAAACCAAAGTTGGTTTTGACAAGAGTAAGTTGAGGTGTCACAGATGCCAAAGGCTTGGACACTTTGCTAGAGAATGTAGATCATCTGGATCTAATTCCTCTGCACCTTTTGTGACTTTTCCTAGCAATAGTCAACAAAACAAAGGGCAACATCCTGTCAATTCTAGTCATCAGTCTCAACTACAATCTCCTGCATATTTTGTTCCTCAGGGTCAAATGCCTTATCCTTACCCGTGTTATTACATGCCACAAACCAGTCAAGTTCAAGCTCCTATGGTACCACAACCTCATGCACTTCCAGAACCTCAACCATCTCATCAACCCCCTCAACCTCAACAACATAGCTTCTTCACCCCAGAAGTTGTTGATTGGAGCAGCTTGCCAGATGACATGTCTGGTCATGAACAACTGTTCACAAGTGCTGATCAACACGGTGGTGATAGTCCTTTTGGAAATCTGGCACTTATGGCTCTGGAATCAACTGAGGGTTCCTGCTCAACTGCATCATCTTCACAGGTAACTCAGGTATCTTCAGAGGCCAAAGCCAAGTTATGTTCTGAATCTTGCATTGCTGCTTTTGTCTCTATTAGAGAGGCAAATGTAGCATTAATAAATGAAAAACTTGAGTTTGAGAAAACTATTTCCAAAAGACAAGCTGAGTATGAGTCTGTTCTTAATAGTAAAAATGATGAGATTTATAAGCTTAAATGCCAATTAAATGATGAAAAGGCTAAGCTAGAGGTTATTCTGGAGGACCAGAAAAGTCTTAAAGAAACCCTTGCAGTCACCCAAGTAGAGTGTGATCGATGGGTGAAATCATGCAAAGGTTTTGAGATGCTTCTTAGTAAGCAATCAGCTTCCAATGTGAAGTTTGGCATTGGTTATAATCACACTGCTCCTCCTACAGATTTTGCTCCAAGAGTAGAGGTGAAATCTGATGGAGAAAGCAATAACCAATCAACCTCATCATGTGATTCACTTTCTGATAAAGCATCATCAAAAGTTGAAGTCAGCAATAAGTCCTCTCAGAACTTATCAGCTAATATGGATAGTTCAATTGCTGACACTCACATGATCAAAGAGTTGGTCAACTCAGGAGTTATGTCTGAAAGTCCTGAAAGGACTGGAGAGCAAGATTTAACTCCTGAAGTTCAAGCTCCAACTACTGACAGCACTGAAAAGAAGAAAACTGTCAGTAGAAAGAGTTTGAAGACTACTAAAGAGGAAGCCAAGAAAGCAAATAGTGTTTCCAAAGTACTGAAGAGCAAGTCTTCAGTAGTTTCATCCTCTTTAGTTGATGATCAACAAAAGATGAAAAAGAAACCATGTGAAGTATGTGGTTTGTTTAATCATCTCACTCATGATTGTTGGTACAAAAGAGGATCCAAACTCAAACATAAAGATGAAATTAAAGAGAAAATGGTAAAAATGAAAAATGAGTTTAAAGCCACATTTGTACCAGCAACATCAAATCCTGTAATCCCTAAGTCCAAAAAGAAATCCAAAAAGAAGGGGTTAAACAGGTAACAGCTGAGGTTGCTCAAAAGAAGAAGGTGCAACATAAGAACTTATCAAACTCCAGTCCTAATGTGTCAGAAGAGCTGAAAGCTCTATCACAAAATCAGACACAGCTGGTTATGATGGTTCAACATCTATTGGGAAGAGTCAACCAATTAGATGCTCCCATGTTGAATCCACAGAAAAGGAGGTCCAAGCCAAAGGATTCCTCTTTTCCTTCATCTTCTTCTTCTCAAGCTGTTATTTCTAGCAAACTTGTTAGTCCACCATCTGTTGATGTGAATAGGCCCAAAACCAAAAAGGTTTGGGTCTCAAAATCTAACTAATTTGCTTTGTTCTGCAGGGTTCTTCAACATGCCACAGAGGCATCTGGTATGTAGACAGTGGAGGATCCATGCATATGACAGGAAACAGATCACTTCTTAATGACTACTCTCAAGGAAAGAAGGGATTTGTATCTTTTGGCAATGATGCAAAGGGTTACATCATCGGCAAAGGCTTTGTTTCCAATGGGGAAATAAAGTTTGATGATGTTAACCATGTGGAAAATCTCAAGTACAACCTCTTGAGTGTCAGTCAAATGTGTGACAAAGGCCATGTTGCTCTTTTCACAAGTCAGAACTGCCGGATTCTGTCATCCAAAGTTCTGAGTTTGATTGACAAGGTTTTGGATAAACACACTCTCCTTAAGGCCAACAGGACAGGAAGAGTGTATGCCTTAGATCTTTCTAAGAAAATAGATCTCAAAGGCCATCCTTGCCTATTTTCCAAGGCTTCCCCTCAAGAATCTACACTATGGCATAGAAGGCTGAGTCATGTTAATCTCAAAAACATAAATCAGCTGATTACCCATGGTTTAGTAAGGGGATTGCCTATGAAGGAGTTCAAATGTGAAGATGACTGCACTGCTTGTCTAAAAGGAAAACAGCACAAAGTTTCATTTCCTTCCATAGAAGAACCTAAGTCCACAGCCTGCTTACAACTTCTTCATATGGATCTCTTTGGTTCTGTGAGAGTGATGAGTATGGCCAAGAAGAAATACTGTCTAGTAATTGTGGATGATTACTCCAGATTTGTATGGACTTTCTTTTTGCATTCAAAGGATGAAGCACCTCAGAAGATTATTAACTTTGTGTTGTATGTTGAGAAGCAGTATTCCCTCTCAGTCAAGTGTGTTAGAAGTGATAATGGAACCGAATTTAGAAACAACACACTTGATGAGTTCTTCCTCTCAAAGGGAATCAAGAGGCATTTTAGCATTCCAAAAACTCCTGAACAAAATGGAGTAGTGGAGAGAAAGAACAGGACCCTTATTGAAGCTGCAAGATCCATGTTGGCTGACTCTGGATTGCCAATGACTTTTTGGGCTGAAGCTATCAATACTGCTTGTTATGTCCAAAATAGAGCTCTAGTGAATAAGAGGTTGATGAAAACTCCATATGAAGTTCTTCATCATTTGGCCCCTCTAATTTCATTCTTTAGAGCTTTTGGATGTCCTTGTTTCATTCTCAACACAAGGGATCAACTCCAGAAATTTGATTCTAAGGTGGATACAGGATATTTTGTTGGTTATTCATCAACTTGCAAAGCATACAGAGTATTCAACTGTAGAACAAAGATGGTTGAAGAGACTCTACATGTTAAGTTTAATGAATCTCCAAAGGACAAGATTCCACAAAATCCTGTGGAGGTATTTGATTTGGACATACTGCAATATGCTCCTCATCAAACTCCTGCTGTTGCTCATGTCAACAGTTCTCCACCTGGTGGTATTGCTGATGATGATGATAGCAGTACTCACCTCTTCAGATTTACTGATCAACTGCCTGATTCAGCTAGACCTGATGTTCCTGCAGCTCCAGCAGCACAATCCACAACAAATGCTGATGAGATTTCTACAACTTCAACTTCCTTTGAACTACCATCAACTGATTGGTTTCAAGGAAATTCTTCACCATCACCATCTGTTGCTGCTGAGCCTGCTACAAACACTTGCACTGATCTCATTGTGTATCAAGATTTGAAGAATCACCCTATGTCTCAAATCATTGGTGATATCACTGCTGGTGTATCAACAAGAAGTCAATTGTCAAACTTCTGCTTCTATGCTCTCTTCATTAGTCAGCAAGAGCCAAAGAATTATCACATTGCATTAAAAGACAATGGATGGGTTGATGCCATGCAGCTTGAGCTTCTTCAGTTCAAGAAACAACAAGTGTGGGAACTTGTTCCTCTACCTCCAGGTAAGTGTGCAATAGGCACTAAATGGGTGTTTAGGAATAAAACTGATGAAAATGGGCTTATTGTTAAGAATAAGGCCAGACTGGTGGTTCAGGGGTTTGCACAAGAAGAAGGTATTGATTATGATGAAACCTTTGCCCCTGTAGCCAGACTGGAAGCAATTCGATTGTTTTTAGCTTATGCTGCTTATCAAAATCTTAAAGTTTTTCAAATGGATGTCAAAAGTGCTTTTCTGTATGGGAAAATTAAAGAAGAAGTTTATGTATGTCAACCACCAGGTTTTGAGGACAACAAACATCCTAATTGGGTGTATAAGCTTGATAAGGCTCTTTATGGGTTGAAACAAGCTCCTAGGGCCTGGTATGAGACATTATCAAACTTTCTTCTTGAAAATAATTTTACTAGAGGCACCATAGATAAAACTTTGTTCATTAAGAAAGCAGGGCAGCATAATCTACTTGTTCAAATTTATGTAGATGATATTATTTTTGCATCCTCTGATCCACAGTTGTGTGATGACTTTACAAAGCTGATGCAACAAAAGTTTGAAATGAGTGCAATGGGGAAATTACAATTTTTTCTGGGTTTGCAAATCAAACAAAAGGCTGATGGAATTTGCATTCATCAGTCCAAATATACAAAAAATCTTTTGGAAAAATTTGATTTGCAAAATTGTAAACCTTGTTCTACTCCCATGTGCAACACCACACAACTGGATACAGATCAGAAAGGTAAAGTGGTTGATGAAACACTTTACAGATGTATGATTGGGTCCTTGATGTACCTAACAGCTTCTAGACCAGATATTATGTTTGCTACATGTGTTTGTGCTAGATTTCAGGCTGCACCTAAGGAGTCTCATTTGATTGCAGTCAAGAGGATCTTTAGATATTTGCAAGGCACTCCATCTCTAGGCTTATGGTATTCTACTGGACATTCTGGTAAATTAGTTGCCTTTTCTGACAGTGACTATGCAGGGTGTAAATTGACCAGGAAATCAACTTCTGGTGGATGCCAATTCCTAGGCAACTGTTTGATTTCTTGGCAGAGTAAGAAACAAACTTCAGTTGCTACATCAACTGCTGAAGCCGAGTACATTGCTGCTGCAAGTTGTACATCTCAGGTATTATGGCTTCAAAACCAATTATTGGATTATGGCATAACTGAGACTAAGACTCCATTGTTAATGGACAGTTCTTCAGCTCTTTGTATTGTCAAGAATCCTGTCCAGCACTCTAGGACTAAACATATTGAAATCAGACATCACTTTATTAGAGATTGTTTTGAAAAAGGTCTGATTGATCCAAAATTTGTTCCTAGTGCTGATGAGCTTGCAGACATTTTTACTAAGCCTTTGGATAGTTCAACTTTCCACAACCTGGTGTTAAGGCTTGGTATGCTGCAGCTAGAATAAGTGACAACTACCGATAATCTCAGTAATAAATACTGATGATCATTGGTAATCGTCATATACAAGTACTTCATGTGTTAAAACAGCTGATGTAGTTATAACAGCTGATGAAATCACAACAGCTGATGTAACTACAAATGCTGATGTCAGAAATGCAGATAAGTACTGATGACCAATGAAACATTTTAATGTGGAGGTCAGACTGAAACAGCTGAAAAGCTAAGAATTGACGACAACAGCTGATGAGCAATTTCTCTTCAGTTGTTTTTCCAACTGCTGTTTCTAAACAACTGAAGCCATAGCTATGTCTTCAGTAGTTTACAACTACTGAAGACTACCGCTAAGTCTTCAGCTGTTTACATCAACTGATGACAAAACCACTGTCTTCAGTAGTTACACAACTACTGATGACAAACACCATGTCCTCAGTTGTTTCACCACCTGAAGTCGGACTTGTCCTCAGTAGTTTAATAACTACTGAAGACTAAATCAAAGACTTCAGCTGTTTCAATGTCTGACAGTTAAAACCAAGTCTTCAGTTGTTTTATAACAACTGATGATCACACCAATACGGTTAGTCATTTCAACCTCAAAAAGTTAATGCCACGTCATCAGTTTCAGCAAATGATGACTCACCACAAACCTTCAGTCGGTTCATAACCCCACCCTATAAATCCCTTATCTCACCAGAGTTTTTCTCACCTTCACTCTCAAACCTAACGTTCAAAAACTCTGTACCCTCTCTTCATCCATGGCGACCATGCAACTAAAACCTCGACACAACTGTGTCGCTCACCTTACTAAATCACCATTCTGGACCAAGTTTCACAACGCCATTGATTTAATGGTCCAGTCACCTTACCAAACAGCCTTCCTGATAAACCCCACCATATATGCCGAATCCCTTAGCCAATTCTGGACGAATGTCACTCTTGTCTCTGAGGAGAATGACACAGAGTCACTTCATTCGTTTGTCCATAGCCAAAAGGTGGTCATCAATTCAGAGATTCTTCGCCAAACCCTCAACCTGGATGATGCCACTTTCCCGACAAGCTATCCAAAGGGCACCACTGATCTATCCTTTGCCCACCATGGATACGAAGGCAATCTGAGTGCCTCTACCATATTGAAGAAACATTTCCAGGATGCTGAACGGCTTATCTTTCATATGGTAAATGTCTGCCTGGCCCCAAAGACTTCATCATGGGATCAAATGTCCACAAGGTGGCAACAGGTATTGTACTCTATCCTTGAGCAACAACCTTTAAATTTTTCTGAAATATTATTCTTAGAGCTCAAGGATATGGCCCAAAAACAACTTTCTAACCGTTGGATACTATATCCTCGGTTTATAATGGCCATAATTGAAAACCAGCTCAAGCTGAGGGACTTGTTGGCCTAGGAGTCCCTGCTATGGCTGTATTGCCTGAAGTATACTCCCGGCACAACTCTGACCAATCACTCAAAATGGCTGCCAAGCTGCGCAAACCCACGCAGCTGGAACCCACAGCCACCACCACAAAATCCAAAGTCCCCACCAAACCAAAAACAAAACGAACCAAAACAGCTATTCAGGAAGATGAGTCACCTGAAGATGCTCCTGTACCACAAAGACAGGATATACTCACTGGTGTTAACCCCCCAGTAGTATCAGAGACTCACCCAGCCACAGCCGCTCAGGATTCCTCTCAAAAGGAACCTGAAGCAACCAATGAAGGGGTACCCACAAATCTGGAATCTTCCTCATTTGAGGAGATTGCCATTGAAACTCACCATTCTCCCCAGGTGCATAATACCCCATCTCCAAATGAAAATGCCCCCCAAAGTCCAACACTTATAATTGCAAATGTGCTGACTCAGCTGCATGCCTCTCCTCCTCCCAGACAACTATCTAAAGGGAAAACCACAGATATTGAGGAAGAGGATCAACATGCTTCTGACAACCCACAACACAGGGGTTTAAATGTTCAGTCTCCTAGTGTAGATACGGAGACAAGAATATCTGATGAGGCTGCCACCTCTTCTGCATCAGCACATGATCAGACTGAGGCTGGTAACATGGCTAAGACCTCATCAGAGGCAACAACTGATGAAGGACATCGTCCTGAGGCTGGAAGTCCCCAGTTCCAAGAAAAAGGGGCACATGCTACATCTGGTCTACACCCAGAGCATGTACATCTTGCTACTAGCAAGAGGTCAGGTGATTCAGCATCTGCTGATGATGACCTGGGCTTCTTTTATGATGTTCTAGCCCAGAACACAATTCTTGAGGAAGAAGTCAGTAGACTACAAAGACTACTTGACCAATTCTCTCAAGAAGCAAGTCCATCTGATACCACCATACACCCACAGATGGCACCTTCACCTGAAGGTCTCCTAAACACTCAGCCACTACAAACATTCAATCCACCAGCCTCTACTTCTGGCACTGTTTCTCAGGGACAGAACCCCTCTGAGCAAACAGCTGCTATATTCCAAAAATCCCTACCTCTCATCACCCCAATGATCACCGACATTGTGATCAAAACCTTGGATGATAAACTTCCCTCAATCATACAGCCACTGGTGGAGGAGATTGTGAGCACAAGGCTTTCTACTACTCAAACCCTTGCAACCAATGCAACCAAAAAGGGGGAGAGTCAGTCAGTGAAAGACAAAGGGAAGCGCATATTGATAGAGAGAGACCAGGAGGAAGAAGAGGTTGTTGAGAAAGAGACTGAGAAGGAGAAAGAGTATGTGAAGGGAGCTGACACTGATCAAGTGAGTGAAAGTCACAAAGACTTTCACATCACATACAAGAAGAGGAAGATGGAAAGGAAAGACAAAGAACTCCAGCTTGATGAGATGGTCAAAATGGCGGATACTACACATAGCAAATCTATGGACTCCATTATTGACCAACTATACAGACAAGGGTTCGACACTGCACAGCTTGACTCAGAGATTAGAAGACTTGAAGTTGAAGAAATTAACTCAAGATGGGCAAGCTATGATGTGCTAGAAAGAGAAAGACTGGAGATCATGATCAGATTTATTGCTAAGTATCTTGGAAGATCATTGATAGAGATTAAGTCATGGACCAGGGACAGTATCTTGGCCATAACCACCAAGATCTGTACGTCTGAAGCATATACAAAGGGATTAGTGATTGAAGCTTTAAATGAAGCAGGTGCTGGAAAAAGAAACGAACTAGCAAAATACTCCAAAGCCTCACTCATTACAAAAATGCTAGAACAACCTGCAAAACCTACCACTTCAAAATCATCACTACCACAACCCATTAAACCAACTCCTTTACCCTCAAAACCAACAGCCGATGATGCATCCAAGAAGAAGAAGAGAAGGATGTTGAGGCTAGAAGAAGAAGAAGAAGAGGATGATGAGGAAGAAGATAGGCTGCCTCTTTCTGCAGTCCTAACTTTGCCTAAAGCCAAATCTATGCCCATCACTCCCACCTCACAGATGGAAACTGTGAGAGTAAAGATTGAAGAAGAGCAACTTCAAAGGCTTCATGATGAGGAGATGCTAAAAAGTATAGATAAAACTTATGCTGCCTCTTCATCAATAATAAGTATGAAGAAAGAAGCTCTGAGACTGTACACCCTCGCCAACACATTTCAATACCAAAAAGAAAAGGTGAGGATGTGGCCTGATCCTAGGGTGGCTCACAGAATTGTGAGGAAGGACATTCCTGCACGATACAAGGGCCAGATAAAGAGGATCGTAGATGAAGAGATCACAGTGGTCCTTGTAGTGTCACCCTGGGAGATTGTAGAAGACTTCAAGAAAGCTTATGAGACTAAACAGCCTCCCCAAAAGATGTTAGAAAACAGAGTGATCAAGAAGGGGTTAGTCTACAAGAAGCTTGAGAACTTCAAACAGAATGAGCTAAGTCTGTTACTTGAAGGTAATCATCCTGATGAGTTTGCCTACAGACAGATCACAACTGTTGAGCTCAAAAATGGCAAACAGGCCAAATACATCTCAGAGCTGTATGGGCGTGAAGGATTATTCGATGGTGAACCAGAGAATCTCACTATGGAAGAACAAATCATGTTTCTCAGAGCATACACCAGAGAATCCTACAGGCTTATACATGGGAAGTGAGTTTCATGGATGGGGGAACAGCTCAGTGTCCAATTCCCCAATACAGAGCTCCCATCCATACTTTGCCAACCAAATCATCAGAGACTTACTTCCAGGCCGGTGCTTATATGGGTCATCTTCTCAACTGATCAAGAAGGAAAAAGACCATTCATTTTGCCAACAATAAGTGGGACCTCAATAAAGTTAAAGGTTTTGACTGCATTGGTTCAGGGGGAGTTTGTTGGACCAAAAGAACCAATGAGCCGGATCAGAAAAACCTTTCAAGTCCCACAGACGTCACAACAACTACTGAAGTCCACATCAGCTGAAGACAACAACTGAAGACAAAATCTGAAGACACAAGTGCTGAAGACAAAGTCTGAAGATGTTGTCACAACAGCTGAAGAGGACTTCTTCAGTAGTTGTGACGGTTTGCTTTCAGTAGTTTTATATTTTCTATTTTCAGTAGTTTTGTAAAACGACTGAAGAGCTTGTTCTTCAGTCATTGTAGTATCAGTAGTTTCTTTTTCAGTTGTTTCATGTTTTATACTTAGCACTCTGACATGTTCTCAGTAGTTGTGAACATTTCAGTAGTTTGTTAAGAAGTAGTTATTTTTGTACTAGATCTGCTAGTAATCACCATCCCGTGATTACAGCAGTGATTGCACTCTATATAAGGAGTGCCAACCTTATTGTAACTATGAATGATTGAGCAATAATATTGAGCATTATTGAAACATTCCAAATCACAGAAAATATTCTCTCGCATTTGTTACAAATAACACTCTCTTGCTATAACTTCACTAATTCATCTCTTCATTCCGCTGCATTACACTCTTATACTTCAAACTTGTGATCGTTGATCCTGTCAGTAATTAGTACAAGTGTAACTCAATTATAAAAAGCTTGGTTTAATCTAACAGCACGTAAACCAACCCGAAACAGTTACCCGAACACACTGTTTCAATAATTCTTGAACCAGCAAAACAATGTGGTATCAACCCAACCAAACAGCCGAATTGCTTTGGTTTGTCCGGTTTAATGAATGTATAATCCAATCATCTTATTTGGAGACTGGAGGATTGACCCTACAAACCTCAGCATTGAAGCCAGAATCCATAAAAAACAGAAGCCAAGCGCGTTGTTGTTCAGAAAGACGATCCCGAGGCCCTTTAACTTCAACAAGCTTTGCCTCACCGCTATAATCTGAATGGAACCGCCACAATAATAGATCCGGCATGCCACTAGACCAACTCCTGTAATCTTGTGCAAGGTGTCGACAGATGGTTGCCATGCAACGGCTACCTATGCAAGTCACAACTGCTCGAAGTTCGGTTAACGAGTGCCTGTTCCAGTTAACGCCTCGACATGCTGTTCCAAAATGGGACTCCCATGAAGTTATGAGGATTTCCTCCGCCATGCCTTCCTGAATCTTTACTAATAATGATTCTATGATGCTTTTTCTAGCTTCATAAAAGTAATCTGTGTCTAAATCCAAGGGTGAAGTCTGCAATAGAAATGTAAAAAGATCAGATAAGGCTTGTGTAACAGGTCAAAACAGGTATTTTGTAAATGCATTTTAAAAAATTGGCATGTAGAATATGATTACAAAAATGATATTGCCAAAATAATAATCCAAACTTCTTTATATTATAGCAAGTTAGCAGGCTGTATGCATAAAAAATAGACTTTGGCCATCTTTTAACCCGTTTGACCCATATGACCTGCTTTCTTTTCAACTGTGCTTTATTCATTTGACCCATTAAAAGATAAAACACAATCCAAATTGATCCATTCATAAGTAAATCAAATGAAACCGCCAGAATATGACAGGTTTAACTTTTAGCACAAATTTTAAAATTATAATAAGAAGATATACAAACACTAAAATATACATGAAATCCATTTACTTAGCTAATGGCAAGTGATGGTGTGTGCATAACTGTGTTACACATAGCCAAGGCATGGATATGTAACAATCAACAATTAGAACAAGTACCAGCACATAATAAACGGATGATAAAAATGTTAGAGCCTTTAAGTAACTGTATTTCAGTACCTGGAATCTGGTAAGAAAGACATCTGGCACATCAGAAAAAATGACATCCCACATGAGAAGCCCAAAAATGGTCAGCCAAATTCCACTTTCGGAATGAACACCCTGCCATCCACCCCCATCTTCTCCCGCATAATACTGCAGAGCAAGCTGCTCTACCCCACATTGTTCTCCATCTTCACCATAAAACCTGCTCTTTGTCCCGGTTTTACAGTTAAGTGGCCTACCTTGAACATGAACCTAAATGATAGCCCCAAAAAATAGGCTTGTTAACTGAAAACTGAAATCTTAGATCTTTTAGACATTATAACTTCATGTCTACAAACTAAAACTGATAGAAGTTAGCATCAGGCCCAAACAGAACCAAAACTGATAAATACAAATTAATGGAGCTGATAGCCTGACCGGTTTAAAACGGTTCAGTTCCGGTCTGGGTCTGGTTTAGAACTGGTTCGGTTTAAAGCCACGAAAGGTTTATACTGGGCTGAGTCCCAAAAGGACTGATTTTGTTACGATTCCAAACTGAACCAAGAAACGGTTTTTGATAAAAATCTAGAACTGAAAACAGTTTCTTAAAAACATAAAAAATAACCCATTTTTGCATAACTTTAAATTACCAGATTAAAAGGTTTAAACTAACAAGTACCAACCTCGGGGATCTTTCTTTTGACAGATTCTGCATAACTAGGAATTTTCCACCGTCTTGGGGGTCTTCCTAATCGAAGTACACGCCTTTGCAATGATATTCGTGAACCAGCACGAACCCATGGATCCTCTAATCCACTTTCCGCAACAGATAGGCTCTCATTTACCCGCCCCAGATGTTCCAAATCAATTGACAGCCTCAGTGTCCAATAACCTCTTCTTCTATCTTTAGCAAAATTAAGTAATAGGTGCTTAAGTAAATCAATTGCATTAGTATACCTGCGAAATTATAAATTATTCATCACTTACAATCGCATATGAAAAATAAAGAGACATAAAATCCTTGCTATTCTACAAGAATAATGAAAAGTAGAAGAAATTGCCTGTGGCAAAAGGTGTGGACTCAAAACAAGGTTCATGTTAAAACATGTCATTCTTTCAGTTAGGTCTGGTCTTGTGCCTAAATTTGTTAACTTCTTTCATAAATACTTAATGTGATAGATAGGATTACAACATTTATTGTACTTCAATAATATTTAACTTTATAAGCAAATGACGTAGAAGGCTTTATGCATTAAAAATTCACTTGGGTGACCCTCTAAGTTTCAACATACTGTAACCCATTTTCTTTTAAGCTAATATTTTTTGCTTTGCCTGTTGAAAATGAACATAACCCGAATTCTTCCGATTTGCAAATCAAATGGTCAAAACTATCACCTCTATAAGATAGTGCACCAGAGCCCATACCTACGTTCAGACTCAAGAAAGGAAACACCTAAAAGAACCACCTTGGAGTAGACCCACGATGCTGAAAAGCATGAATATTTAACTGTTTTTGTAGCATCACTGGATATCCGGGAAACAGATATTGCAATACATCTCAAGACCGTTGATGAGTCATCTTCTTCAAGAGATTCATCCATGATTTGTGCTACTTCAAGTGCCTATTGACAGCCCATATTAGTCTGGTAAAGGCTACAGGGTACCAAACAATAAATAGCATCTGAGAATTACCTCCTCATAAGATAGTAAATCATTTCGACTAGAAAACATCTGGTCAGTAACCACACAATTGTAAGTTGGATACTTCACTATTCCCAAATCCACAAGTAAAAATGCTGACAGATCTTGCTCCCCATTACAGAAGAAAAGCCTCTGTACAGAAACAATATAAGAGGTATATTGGTATATATTATAAAAGGGTTTGAGAATAAGAGCATGATATAAAAGGTGTATGGTTTGTGACAAGACAAAAAAAAGTGATGCCTCTCTATTACAAACCAAGGTAATGTGTTTAGAAAATAATTCACATTCCACCAGTCAGACCCATACCCAAGTAATTCTGGCTCCAAACCAAATGTCACCTTAACCAAAGTCATAATACATTTACCTCAACACGCCACATTAGGGAATCGGCTGCTGAGGAAATACGTATGCAGGAGCCTGTTTTCTCCAGGACCCTTTTATATAGCAATGAGCTGCGGCGTGCATGATTATAATTAATAGAAGAAATAAACTGAACACAAATGAAGTAAGAGAAATTGGAATAATCATAAAACCTTGATCCATCCCCATATGCAGAAAGAAGTGAGGAAATAGACTCCTGCTTGCGTGAGCTTGGACTGCACTTCTGTAGAATGATAATATTTATCAGAAGAACTAGAGCTTCAGAAGTAAAATATATACAATAAATAACTTAAAGGGAGCTCATTCCATAAATAATTAAGTTTAAGAGTTAAGACATACAATGGAAGCACAAAGAGACAAAAGCCAGCATATATCCATATTCCAATGTCAAATTATTTTTATATGTGGGATCTTTTATTTAAGGCACATGCCATAAATTATTATAAATTTATTATCTTGATCAAGTCTAGTAGTTGAGTATTTCTCAAGAGACAAGAAGAAGTATGTAAAATATTAGACGATTAACAATGTATGGCCCGTATCTGTCCACACGATAGTTCTCTTCATGTGTGGTCATCAGAAGCCAATATGTAACTTTAGGAGCACAACTACAGTATCAACCAAATATAGGAGGAACCTTCCAGAATGCTCCAACAGTGCATGTTAAATTTGTATATGACGAACAAACTTAAGAGAGCAAAAATAGAAAATTATTGGAAGGCAGAGGTGTTTAGTAACTTAACCCGGTTTTAAGAATGAAATGCAGACCTTATTAGTCACACTTAACAAATCCCGCAGCTCACCAACATTAAGAATGTTCAAGATTCCCTCCAAATCATCTTTGTGTAATTCACTTGTGGTTTCGGTGGAAAAGACATAACCTGCTTCTGCATGATGACAAAATACACAACCTTATTGGCATCCTACACTCCCAGTATTTTGAATATATTTTTAAGAGTGTGGGCAGAGGTTTGGAAGTTATAAGTATTTTGTATGAAAAGCTAAAGTACCAGAGAGTTCCGTCACTGCAATTTGATTGTCCACTATTTCAGCATATGATATATTAGACATTCGAAACCATGGCCCTGAAAAATATTATGTTTCAAAAACAGATGAATTACCATATGCGTTAGATCCTTATTTTAAGACGTCTGGCATTGATTTTTTCCATTTCACCATTGGACTATTCTAGACCAAGGAATCTGAGATAAATCGTATTGATGATGACCATTTACATTACCAACAAGAATAAAGTGGAAGCATATGCCATCAATTGATCCTATTGTTCCAACAAGGTACTTACTTTTTCCAGCTTCATGGTAATGGACAAAAGGTAAAAAAGAAGCAAGTAGAATTTTTTTGTCATAGCCCATGTGTTAAAATAACAAAATAATTTTCTTCGGTAGTAAAAATCAATCTCATACTTAAACAAGGCTACGCTGCTATAGAATAATGTTTCTGTCAATGTGTGTCCTTGACTCGTTTAAAGGCCCGTTAGCACTCTGGTGCCTAGGAAAAAAATGTCAAGTCCTTTTCTTCCATTTAACATAGTACTATACTACTACTAAGTCATCGTGACACTTCTATTTTTTATTTTTATTTTTGTAACCATCCTCAAAAACCAACTTTAACCAGGATAAGCAAAATCATAAAAAGAGCACAAATATAGCCAACTAAGAAGTAAGAACAATAAATGTTTAAAATTGATGTAAAGTACCCTTGCGTGTATAAAGACGAATAAAGAGCCTTTGACTATCATTCGAAAGCAATAGAAATTTCTCTGCAAAACAAAAAAAAATACATAATAATAGTGTCAGTATAAAACTCTGCAGAAACAATAAAATGAATAAACAACACTAGGTTCGACATATGCACCTAAAAAGGTCTTTTCATCGTGTGTGAAAACATGAGCAGTCGTCCTCAAGACCTCTTGTAGCAACAGGCAAAAATTCTGTTGATACTTCACCATGCCAAGGGGCGTTATCTCACTTAATTTGACAGCATTTATAACATTCCGACATAATGTCCGTAAATCTTCATCTTTTTCCCCTTCTAGTTCACTAAAATAAATCTTCTCTTGACACCAGATTTGAACTGGGACAACAGCACGAGATTGTTCAGGAACTGACATTATACAACCCTACAATACAATCACTGTGAAGTATCATGTAAATCGTTATTTAGAGAGAATGTGTTACCAATTGCGACAGTTCCAGAACTTTCAAGAAACTCATGCTCATTAACAAATATATATTAATAGCACTCCACAGAAATGTTATTATACCTCAAAGCTTATGCCGAATGTGTCCATTAACTTTGACAAATGTTCAGCTAGCTCTCGAGGTATATAACCAAGCACTCTTCCAGAATCTGCAGAAAGAACCTGGATCAAAGCCCATATAATTATTTATTCTTTAATATTCACAAAACACTTAAACACAAAATGTAGAACCAGCATCACAAAGATTAACCTTAATGGCATTAGGGTCCTTGATATTTTCAGGATCTCTACAGAGAGACACACTTTCTCCCGTATGCAATTCCTCTTCTTCACCAAACCTCCGGCCAACAATAAAGGTTGCAAGCAATTTTCCAGATATGTCATCATCTGAATTGGCACTGCCATTATCAGAGACCTCAATCCCAGAAATATTTAAAAGAGTATCAACATTCCCATCATCATTTACAGTTGAACCACCCGTGGTGATTATGTCCTCATTCACAGAGATTTCTCCTGAACCATCTGTGTAAGCAAGTGAAACATTCTCCGAACTTGAAGATGACTCATATGCAATACTATTACTTTCCTCAATACCTACCCCACTCAACTCTGCTACATCCTTATCAAGACAACTAGGGTTAGATTTTGCATCATCCAAATTGGTCAGATCAACTTTTGCTTTTGATCTAGAACAGAAGTTGAACTGAAGAAGTGTCTGCTGGCTTAACTTCCTTTTAGTCCCTCTTGTCAAACACGCATCTAAATCCAAATGCAAAAATATCATAAAACAAACTAAAAACACCAATAAAGACAGTGTTTTCCTGAGTCATAAAACATGAATAATCTTTAGCTATACCTAAATGAGAGTTGATCATATACTCTCCCCCACGAACCTTATTCCCGCAAACCGGACAAATAACCTTATCACTACATTCCTCTAACAGCTCTTCTGCTTCATTTTCTTCCTTCACAAGACTCGAAGATATCTGAAGTTGAAATAAACAAGATCCAGTTTTAACATCACATAACTAATCAATCGATTATCGACTGTAAGTTTGTAAGCGTCGTGTTATGGCTGATTAAGGGTAAAATACTAAAATAGAAGACAATAATAATAACCTGAATTGGATGTGATAGAATAGATTGACGATTAGGGAGGAATCGTCGGCGTTTGCCGATTAATCTGATGAGGCTTTCACGTCCGGTGAGCATCGATCGATTGCTGTTTGATTTTGCCCTAATTTTCATCATCTTTTCCCTCTTTTTTCGTCAAACAGTGTGAATTTATTTGGGGGATTTTATCCCGCCAAATGGAGGTGATGTTCCGGTGGGCTAGGGCGTATGCTTGTAAATATGTTGCCGCTTGTCGAGTAAATCGCTAATATTAATAAAATTAAAGAAAAATAATAAAAGTTATGTTTTAGAGTTTTTTTAATGAAAGAAAATTAAAAAAAAATAGTTATCGGGTTCACTTATGGAGATAAAAGAAAGAAAATAAAGGCTAAATCAATCCTTCTAATTCCCTTCTAATTCGAAAGGAAACGAAGAGAAAATAAAAAAAAGGAAATAAGATAAAATAAGAGAAGAGAAAAGAATGAAAATAAAATGTTTCAATTCTTTTTTCTCATTGAGTAAGCTCGAAAACATAGCGTAAATGCCTATAGTGTTGTAACAAAATAGTTAAAACTTAAAGTGGCAAAAAGCAGTGAGCTCTACTTTTCCGGTGTATGAAACAAAGGTAATGTTGGAATTGATGGGCAAATCAATATCGTCTACAATGCATTGAAGAAATTGTGTCCATAAACGGTTTCATGTCTTGATCGCAGCATATGCAAGAGGGTAGATTTCATTATTGGGGTTTGATCTTATTCCACTTAGTAGCTTATCTAGGTAAGGTTATGCTCATAAACGCTTCATCAAAACCTAACAACTTCCTAGAACATTCATTGATATTTTTTTCTTGTGTCCCAAGACATGTAAACTCTCTTAAAGTCCTTTGTTTCAGATTAAGTGTTTTCCTCGCTCTCAACTAGAGACTTCAGTTTGTTCCCATGGTTGGTGCTTTGAGTCTTTGAAGCTCCAAAATATAATATATTTGTATCTTGTATCACTAAGACCACCCCCAATGAGGAGTTTTTCGTAGTTTTAAAGTTTATGTGGCAGTTCATTGATGCTCCCCTCTATTGGGGTGGTTTGTTTTTTAGTTTAATTTTCATCCATAATAACATGAACAACTGAAGGGTGGATCAGGGGTTGAGGTTTAACTTTAAAAAACACTTTTGTGTGTATCCAGGGGTATGAATTTACTTGCTTCATTAGTCATGTTCAACCCGTATCCAACAACCTTGTATGTTAAAAGTGCAACGCTTACGGCTTTTAAGTTCACATGCGTCACTAGTCATGAGTTGATTCAGGGTTATGGGTTTACCTGCTTCACCTGTGTCATTAGTCATATTCGACTCATGTTTAACAACCTTATATGGCTTTTAAGTTCGTAATGGTCGGGTTTAGGATGTCGTGGCTATGCACGTTAACTTATTTCAAGATCGACCTATATAAAAAACCATATTTTGACATGTAATCAATAATTAAATTAATGACAATCTATTAAAACAAAATCAAGTTAAAATTTGACATCATATGAATATGACAACTATTGAACCAACATATAGAGGTTTGGTGGGTCCATCAGTTTGGATCAATCCTTCCCTTTAATGATAGCATGCAACCATAACGAGCAGTTGTAAGCGACGAGTACGGCTTTCGTGTTCGATCATTACGAGAATGAATTATTTAGAACACTTGCCGAACATAATTGAACACAAACAGAGACAAATAAACACAAACAAATGTTCACCAACATAAACGAACACAAACTAAAGTTTGTCAATGTATAATACATACTTGACATAATTATCCGAATATACCTGACATAATCATAGCTAACACATAAATTATGAAGTTTGTCAAACTTTCACATAAACTGAAGTTTGAAAGAATCAAATGGGTAATGTTGGAAGATACATCATACATATAGTATAACTAGGGTTTTATATATTTAAAAGCTTAAAACAAGTAAAATAAAATTTAAATTATAAAGTCATTAAATGAACAAACACAAACAAACATAAACGAATACATTATTGAACGTTCACAAACATAAATAAACAAACACGACATATGTTCATGTTCACTCGACTAGCTTAATGAATAAGAATTTGCTTGTTCACGTTCATTCATATATTAAATGAACAAACTTACCGTAAAATTGTTCACGAATGATTATTTTACAGTTTTAAGAGCGGGGAATAAAAAAGAAAGGGGGGATAAAATATTAGAAATAATAAATAAAACCATAATAAGAAATGTCATAACCACCCTCACATACGGATCACGTAGGGTGACTTAATGACTTAAACAGTCGGTCGTCCAAGTCGATGAACCAAAGAGGAAGAGAGGGCATGCTAGGGCTCAAACCCCTGACCCCGACCTCCCCTTATCGAGGTAGGCACTGAAAAGCAAGGCTATTTGGCTTTTGTTATCATTCATGCATGTAAAACATATAATACGATGCACATGTCAACAAATACTTAATGAATTAAACTACTCGCATATGCGAAAATGAACGACATTGACTTATTTTAAAATTTTATCGATTCGTGTTGGTTGAAAGCATGAGCTATTGGCTCATTCATTCCTCACACATAGTTTATGATGACTAATTACGTGCTATCGTACACACAAAGAGGGAGGACAACATCAACCAATATTACACATTCTATTGATTTATGTTGGTTGAATGTATGAGATATTGGCTCATTCATCTCTCACACATGGTGAGTTTATGATGACAAATTACGTGTTGCCATTAAAGTCCTTCGTTGTGAAGCACCACGATCATCAAAGCAAAGTAGCATGGATGGTCGTTACTTGTCGTCCATCGGTTCCTGAAACGATCATCTCTCTCTGGTAGGCAGCCAGTCACAACTAAATACCCAACAAAACCGTGGTTTATGCTATAAAAATACAAGCCAAGCCATTAATGAGCAACTCAATATCAACACAATAAAATCTTAATTTGAGTTGTGTTTAGACACACTCAAACATGCACTCGACATTGTATGCAAATTAAATTTAAGGAAAATGTATAGATATAACAATTATGAAAACAAGTACGTCTGCTATTGAATTTTTGTTTTGATATGAATATTTAAAATTTTAACATAAATACGTTTAAAAAGTTTTGGGGTCTCAATCCTTAAATAGTAGAAATATATATTGTACTCCCACAAATCTGAAAAAATATATAAAGGGAGGTTTGAAAAAGACATGACATGTATCTAAAATGACAGATTTCAAGGGTATTAAAACATAAAGAAAATAATTTGAAATTTTGGCATGTTTCAATCAATATTCTTTTGTCTAAAGGCAATCCAATTATTGCGTAAAACAATGTCACATGAACAATCATGCGTGCTTTGACAAACTAGACATAAATACACGTTTATGCCTTAAATCATGGGGCCAGTACTAAAGGTTTAAGTTAAAATATAAACATATGTAAATGTAAATATATATTTGAACAACAATCGAAAATTAACATAACACATAACTAGCAAGAAATTAGAAGAGGGATATAAACACATGTAAGTTTTTAAGTGTAACTTGAGTCACGTCATATATAGACCTCCTAACATTTTGTTTTTCATCTAAGCAAATATAAGTATACGAAAACCATGTATATTTTGTAACTCTCACATGATAAGATGAAAAAAATAAAATAAATATCAAGATAAAAGCAAATAGAGTAACAAAGTAATTCACTAAGAAAAAAAAAACAAAAATAAATATTATGTAAACAATGATATGGGTTCAGTAAAGATAAAATGGGTTTCAAGATAAACTTTTAAATATAACTTTTTTTACGAGATGGACTCGCTAAACATGTGATGCTATAGATAAAGTGTTCACTCGTTTCTGCATAAGATATTAAGGTGAATAATGGTTAAGCTATGGGCCGTACATACATAGGCCAATGTACATGACTTTGTGATAACAATGAACATTAAACTTATTTTGTGCTTGTATTGCATGTTTTTTATATGGTGATTTTATAAAATGTTGCAATTTGATATTATTTATCATTTTGTCACCACCCAAGTTTTAACCACTAAGGGGCTGTTTGGCAACTTCTGAATGATTAAGTGCTGAACCAATAAGAGGTCTGAACCATTAAGTGTTGAACCATTAAGAGGTCTGAACCATTAAGAGGTAGTATATCGTTTAATTATTCAAATACAAATGTCTGACTAATTCAGATAAGAGGTCTTAACCATTCAGCATTAGACCTCTTAACCATTCAGCACTAGTATAATGATTAACCATTCAGAGGCAAATGTCTGAATCATTCAGACATCTGCTTGCGAAACAAACAGTCTGAACCATTAAGTGCTGAACCATTCAGACATCTGAACCATTAAGAGGCTGATTAAGAGGCTGCCAAACAGCCCCTAAGTATGATAAAGAATAAAAATATTTCATACACTTCTACCCAGAAAAGCTATTATTATTCAAACAGAAAATATATATATTTACATGTATACTCACCATTAGCAACCATGTACAACAACAAAATGAAACTAATGCAACTTTTGTAATATATTGCATTAGGTCTTAAAAAAGTTACACAAGAGCAACCTTTTTATCAAAGGATGCGTTAGGTGAAGTTGTATTAGAAAAAAAAAAATTTGTTATATAATATAATATTTTTATTAGCTAATGTAACCTTTTTTAAGCTAATGTATTTTTTTTGAAAGATTGCTTCAAAAAGGTTGTTTTATGGTTTTTTTTGTAGTAGTGACGTTACTTTAAAGTTTGATGCTAGTCACTGCCGCCAAAAATGTTTTTTTTAAGAGTTTCACAATAGATTTCATTGTCAACGATTTAAGAAAGTCCCTTGTGACTCGATTAAGTACAATTATAAATGTTATTTTCATATATTCAAAATCAAATCAAAGTAATTATCTTTTCATTGTCATATAGGTATCGTTATAATCTCTGTTTTTATACGTCTTCTAGAAAATCCATTTATCAAAGGTTATCTTGATACCTAAATTAGTCATTCTATAAACCAATTTAATTGTATTACGAATATTTTAAACTGTCAAAATTATACACTAACATCAAAACCACTTATACAATTTACACTTAAATTTAAAGTAATAAAAATATATTTTCTATATAAGTATTACTATTTTTAAAATATAACTTCAAACTCGACAACAACAATTTTTTTGGATGCACATGACCAGCTGCTATTGTGGTGTTAACAACTAGAATTAAGAGCATATAATAATTTTAATAATAAATTATTACAGATAAGCACTACATCATATAACCCTTATTTTAAGATTCAAAATCACAAGCTGAAATACAAACAATAATCGTGTACCTTGAGTGATCATAAATCTTTATATTCATCTTCATACTATAATAAAAGATAATGTTATGATAACATGTAACAACACCATAATCATCCTCACCTAAAAATGTTCGTCTATCTCTAATATTAAATAATTAGCTTAATTATGAATAATACTATTTAACTTTTCGTAGATTTATAAAATTAAATCTTCATATTCATAAATCTTCATATTCATCTTCATACTATAATAAAAAAGAATGTTATGATAACATGTAACAACACCATAATCATCCTCACCTAAAAATGTTCGTCTATCTCTAATATTAAATAATTAGCTTAATTATGAATAATATTATTTAACTTTTTTAGATTTATAAAATTAAAAAAGAGATCTATTTATTAATATTTTTATTAAAAAATAATTTTTTTATAAAATAATACTTTTTTCTAAAGCATAAAACTTTTCTAAAAATACAAAATATTTTAAAATTGGTATTTTTAAATAATTAAAATTTTAAAATAAAAATAATTAAATTCGGGAGTTAAAATAAGGAAAATTTTAAAATGACATTATATGGTTTGTTTTAAAACAAAATGTTTATTTAAAAAAATATTAAAAACAAAATTTTAAAATGTTGATATCACTGTTTTATTACTTGTAGTCATTTCTCATACGTAATTTCAGTCATATCAGATATTAGAATATCATTTTATAATTAATAAATTTTATTATATTAATATTTTATTTATTCAACCCGTGTAACATACGGGTTTACTAAAACTAATAGTTATATATAACATATAATAATTACAAACAAAACCATCATAAGAAAACATAAAATTAAATAAATAGCAGTATTGTTGTTTATCTAAACATACCGATTTTAAGACTTCACAATAATTAATTTAGACCTATGCTTTCATTCATTATGTATAATTGAAGCACGTCTTGTGCATTACGCATGTAAAAACTTTTTCTCTTTTTGTTTGCACCTACGACACATAATTGTTGGTTACACACACTCATTCACACAACATACACCTCATTGACTTTTTGTCTGTTATGTGTAGTCTTAATCGATATGCGTCAGTGGTGAAGCCAGAACCTCCTTGTCGGAGGGTCGATGCATAAATTTTTATACATAACGTACAAAGTTTCCATATTTTGCTTAAAAGAACACTTATACGTTGTTAAACCAACACATTTCATCTAAAAGATCAAGTTTTCCTCCATTAAAAGACACATATTTCAAAAAAATACAACAAAAAAATCCACGTTTTTTTTCGAATTACAACAATTTAAATGAGTAAATCTTACATTTTCTTAAAAAAAAACTTTTCAAACATGATAAATCTAAGTGATATTTGATTATCAGACGACCAACAAACACTCTTGACCCTCATATCTTGATTATCGGAAGCACCACATCATTATTAAAAATATGGTCTCTGCTACCTTTTGTTGTTATTTCTTCGAGGAAACCATAGTCGCAAAACTTCAACAACTCAATTACATCTTTAACATTAACACATGACATGTCTTCAACAGTTGGAACGATCAACATAATGTACATCTAAAATCATTTGTAAACTATAACCATTAATGTACGTCTCGGGTATATCACATATTCGCTCCTCATACACAAATCCAAAAACATAAAAAAACATTATTTGAACCCAATAAAACCACCTACATAACATTAAATCCAATCTAACAAAAAAACATCATATTATGGAACAATATCATTTTAAAACAATCCTTCCTTCACACTAGAGCATATCATTTATGATGGCAGGTTCTTTTCTTTGTTTTCTCAAACCTCAATAATTACTACAAATCAAATAAAATCAAATAAACACACTCAAAAATCAAAATATTATTTCCATATTATTTCCATAAACACACACACACACAAGTTATAATTATTAATAATATTATTATTATTCTCAGATTTGATCACATTTCTCCCCGTGAGCAGACCAAGGTCTCCATCTCCGCCGGCCGGAGTTCTCCCCTCACGGCGGCGCCGCCGTCTGCTTCACGATCCCACACCTACCACACTCACAAACCCTAAATCTCATTGCACCATTGTTCAACTCACTCATTGCTTCAGGTTTCAAAGTCTCCGATTTAGGGTTTTGTTTTCCGACGGAGATTCCATCGAAGGGATGCTAATCACACTGAAGGTTATAGAGATCATCGTTAGGTATGTTCCGTCGTCTTAAATGGCTCATAGCTGGTTTCAATCAACACAAGGGCTCTAGACCGAAGGCCGATGCGAAGCTGTTGCCGCTACCGAGGGAACGTTGTTCAGGTGCTCGAAATCGGAAGTCGATGTTGGAGGCTGTTCATGAAGTTGCGATTTATATTCATAGGTTTCATAACCTAGACCTGTTTCAGCAAGGGTAAGAGTTATGATGAGCTTTGATCATTGTGTGAAACTGAGGTTGACTTTGATCTCGAAATCGTACGGATTTTGATGCGAAAATCAACACATTTTTTGCCTGAATTGCGGTATTTTTCGTAAGGATTGTTAGAAGCTTTTGGATTATTAGAAAACTTATATCAATATTGTAACCGGGAGTATGATCTGATCGAGAACAGAGTTTAATGTAGCTATTTTTAGGGACTGTGGAGTATTTTAAAGCTAAAAAGTATTAATGCATCTTTTATACAGGTGGTATCAGATCAAGATTACTATGAGATGGGAAGATAGTGATTATGCATCTTCAGTGGGGTTCCCTTCAAGAGTGGTTCAGTATGATGGTACATTGTTCTTTAGTTCATCGCACACATCTATGCAATCATATTTGATTTGTTTGTTTAGTTATTATCCAGCGTCATGATGTATAATGTTACTTAATCGTAGTATCATACACTACATGCTAACATATATCCCGTCTCTAATCGAGTTTAGATGTAGTTCCATTATGTCCATATTTCTGAATTCTGATCCTAATTCAATAAAGTGTAAGAAAACACATACAAATATCTTAAGGTCATGTCTATAATGTCTTACTTGGAGCTAGGTATAAGAAGACTGTAGAAGAAACAGTGGTCTGCTCTTTTGCTAATTTGCTTGCGCACCCTGTATGAGTGTTAAGTGAGAGCAAGTGGGAAACACTAGGTCACACATGAACATGACATAGCAAAAGTACAATAAGGAATCTTACACAATTTGGTACAATCACTTTTATAATCTGAAATTAAGCAGGAATACAAGGATACAGTTAGCAATGAATGTTTGTGCAAGCCATATACATCTTTCAATCTAATATCATGTCATGTGATAAGGATCACAAGAAATCTTGATGTTGGTAGTTTAATAGCCAACGGCCATTGACCACAGCCAAAGAGATTATTTCCTCCTGCAATGTACCATGCTGAGAATGAGATCTATATATAAAGGTCTTGGTTTACTTTAGTCTTCATGCATGTTCCAAATAAATACCATGGAAATAAATACCCCAAAAGATATCTAATAATCGAGACTTGTACTAGGACTGCCAGAGTGAATGCTAGAAAAAATAAGCAACAGTGTGAACTTCTTCATAAACACTTGAATACTCTGTACAAAGTGTTACAGCAACATAATTCACTTGGAATGCCCATGTATGACAAATATAACTTTTTAACATGTTTAAAGTTGTAAGATGTTTTTACAATCATCTCAGCAACTGATTACTGTGAGCATGTTGTTTTATCCTTTTATATGTTCTAAGTCATTTCTCCAATCACTTATGGTTGAGTAATAAGTATTACTGTGATGATTTTTCTCGTCAACTTGTAATCAGGAGACAGACAAAGCTAATATCATGCAGCATTTTTGTATGAACTGCAGCTCCTGATCTTGGTTCTGATGATGCCTTGGGGGTTTGGAAGATTGATGACACGGACCATAGTTTTTCATCACAGCCTTTCCGGATTCGTTATGCAAGGCAGGACATTCTTCTATCAGTCATGATATCATTCAACTTATCTCTTGGTAAATTTGAGGTGTCTCTCTCTCCTCTACACATGTGGGTTAATTTAGTCAAATGAATGTGGACAGATTTCTGTCACACTCTCCTTGTAATATTGCCAACTGATGAACTTCTAAAATCTTCAGGGTCCAATCACATCTGCTGTTATTTTGAAATTTGAGCTTCTGTACACACCTGTTCTGGAAAATGGGTTAGTAAATAGTATTTCATAATAAATTTACTTTGTTGAATGCCTTTATTTCATCACCAATTGAGCATGTGTTTCCAAAATTTACTACCAGTTCATTAAATATTTACTAGATATAGTGTTTTTAATGCTCCATCTGCAGCTCCAATATGCAGGACTCTTCTGATGTCTCCCCTGCTGCCATTCATGAATTCAGAATTCCACCCAAGGCTCTTGTTGGATTGCATTCATATTGCCCTGTTCATTTTGATGCTTTCCATTCTGTGCTTGTTGATACGAGTGTCCACATCAGCTTGCTGAAAGGAGGTGTTCATACGATGAAGAAAAACAGGTTTGTTGCAGTCAAGAATCTAACTATAGTTGAGTTCTATTATCTAGAGGTGGCAATTTTGACCCTCATACTTGTGAATGAGTTGATTTGGGTTATGGCTTATCACTAATGGGTCAACAGAACTTTTTTGCTAAAACAGTCAGTTCACATGGGTTGAAGTAGCACAAAATGTATTTTAATCCTTACAGCCTTCTAAATCCTTAAAGAGTGGTAATAACACTTTATATCAAGGAGAGGAACAACAATGACTTTCCTAAATAGTATCAATTTCCACAAAAGAACACCCATTTTCAAGTGTAACAATTATTTTTAATAATCAGATAATCAGATTATTAATGTAATATCATAGCTTTATAAAATTATAATCATAATAAACACATGGGCTATTTATAAAAATTTGAGGGAAAATGTTTGTGGGTCAAGCGGTCAACCCTCGACCCATACTAAAGACAACCCATTTCAATCTAAAACTGCCTTGGGACATTAATCAACCCACTGACCGGCCTATTTTGCCAACTCTATTGATTTCTGATTCTCAAACATGCCTATAGGGAAATGAGAATTTATGAAGATAAACTAACTGTATCACTTTTCTAGCAGCAATCCTCATAGTAATGAAGAAGCTGCATGTGAGAAGTATGACAAGGAAAATCAAGTATGCATTTTCTTAGTTTTTCTGGATTATTTATTTTAGTTTTACTTAAATGTAATGTTAATTGTTGTGATGAGCTACTTCGTGTCTCATATTCTAGCATCTAACAATAATTGTATATATTCACTTTATGATAAATTTCACCATTAGTTTGTCAGAATCTGTTATAACACACCCTGCTGAAACAGGTCTTGCTTGTGAAGGCATTTTTAACTTCTCGTGCAATTCTACTTCAAGAGCTACGGAATCTTAGTAAGGCAATTAATGTAGCAATTGATTTGACTGGTTTGCCTTCACAGCATGACGACTCAAAGTTATTGTCTGCTTCTATGGAAGTGGACAGTGAGACTGCTAATTTTGATTCTCAAGTACCAGAAAACATGCAAAATGTTTATAAGGTTGTTTTCTTGTTATTTCAGTTCTTTTTTCATTCAGCCATTTAAAAGAATATATGAAATTACTCTATGAAAGGGTTAATGACAAGGTCAATTTCAGTTTTATGCAACACAAATTTATCTGTCTATTTAAATAATATACTATATTTTTGGTCCATTTAAAACATGTTTTAAATTTTTATTAGTTTATAAAATATAAAACATGTTGCTATTTTTGTACATGACCAAAGGAATTGTATGATTGACAGATTTCAAACGGCACCGTTGATTTCTCGAGCGAGTATCTGTATTCCCTCCAAAATGATGAACTTTACCGTCTTTTTCATTCAATTGGAGATCAGATTTTCTACTTATGGAGCACATTTCTAAAGTTCCACAGGTTTGCTTCTGTTTCTCAAGTGCATAGAATGATAGAAATGAAGAAAATTTCAAGAGTTATTTAGAACTCATGTGTTTTTGTTGCACCTATTAGATTTTTTTTTATCTCAATAAAAGGTGAGCATTACATTATATGTATGTGGTAACATCAATAAAAGAAGGTGAGCATTACATTATGTGTATCTGGTACTGTGATTCTCATAATCTTATCTCTTACTGCACATCAGGGCAAATAAAACAAAGATCTTGGATCATTTGCGTAACTCATGGGCTATTGATCGTAAAGCTGAATGGTCAATATGGATGGTATACTCTAAGGTTGAGATGCCACACCAATCCACCCGAAGTGAGATTGATGACTCGTCATATCCTGGTTTACGTGGCAAAGTGCCTGTTCTCCGGAAGATAACCGAAGATGTAATTTTGTTACCTTTTGACTTTTGTATTTTGTCACAAAATTTCCTTTTCACAGAGCACAAACATCTTTAGGGGGTGTTTGGATATTCATTATGAAACTGATCATCTGATTATGATAAGTTAGGGGTCAAGTAATGAGCTAATTTTTAAAAGAAATCTAAAAGTACTTATCTACTCTCTTGTTTTTACCTTATTTTAGATACTTTCATCTATGTTTCTCATTTTTTAATCCTATCATGCAAGAAATAATATGAGTTTTTTTATAAAGGCGATCACTATGTAAATTTTTAAAAAAATAGTATTATAGTTATAATTAGGCTGTGATATCTATGCTTTTAGATATCTTAGCTTTATCTAAATATCTTTCATCATTTTATCATTAGTTACTTAGATAACCTGTGAAATAGTTGATTATCTGATTATTATGTTTAATTACAAGTGATTATACAATAATCACACTTGTATTGTTGACAATAATCACACCTGTATCATTGATATGATTCTTTTTTTCCCTCAGCCTTCCCAGGCTGCAGCAATGCGGGCTGAGCTTCACCGTCGTAGTATAGCACAAATGAGGGTGAGTTGGCATTCTTAAAGCTTCCATTATCCTATGTCTCTTATGTGGAAATTTTTAACCCTTTTTAATTATATTCAGATAAATAATCGTTCAATTCAAGACCTTCAGATCTTTGGAGATCCCTCACGTATACCTATTATAATCGTGGAACGTGTAGTAAATGCACCATTGCTTTCACCGAGTGGAAATACTTACTTCAAAAACATGGACCCAAAAGATACAAATGGCATGCTTCCACAGATTGACTCAAGTTTCTCTAGCAATAAGCAAAAGGGCCGTATTTTGAAGATTGCTGTTTTTGTTCATGGTTTTCAGGCATGATATGCTCTTTATATAATTCCCAATTCAAATATTAGGTGACCATTTCACCCATTTATAGGGTGAACGGGTCAAATCGGTAAAATTTTGAAAAATAGGTAAAATGAAAAAGGGTGAAAGTGTTGAGCAGGTAGAAAGTCCCCCAACATGTATTCAAGATGCTTAAAACCTTCTGAATCTTTTTTATAAAGACTTGACTGTCTTTGTTTTTTAATCATCCTTTCTAATCTTCCTATTCTAATAAAAGGGTAAATGGGGTGCCACGTGTCAGCACCACAATCATTGGGGTGACACGTGTCAGCACCACAATCATCCTCATCAAAATTTTCCCGCCTCTCTCTCCTATTAAATAATTACCTTAATTACTAATAATACTATTTTAATACTTTTTAATAATTAATAAATTAAGAAAGAAATCTATTTATTAAGGTTATTTCTAAATAAATTAATATTTTTAAATTATCAAATTTTGGAGTTGTAATAAGAAAACTTTTAAAAATGACATTTTATAAGGTTTGTTTAAAACAAAATATTTATTTTCAATAAAAGAAATTTAAAAACAAAATTCTGAAAAGTTGATATTACCGTTTTTTTATTTCAGCCATATCATATCTTAAAATATTATTGTTTAATTAATAAATTTATTATATTAATATTTTATTTATTTAAACCGTGTAATACACGGGTTTACTAAAGCTAGTCATATATAAAGCAATAGTTTTCTATTATTTTTTAGAAAACAAAAACAAAAACAAAAGTGCTTTTGAGTGTAGGCCCATCCCGGGCCAGATGCTTTTGACCTGCTGACCTGCGACACGCCTATTCTTTCACCTCTACGATTTATGTATCGAATATCTTTTAGGTTTTTAGGTGATTATTTTTCTTTCTTTTTTTACGTTCACTGTTTTCTGGGGCGGGGGAGATGGAATAATAAACAAAAAGTCTCTTAAACCTGTAATATAGCAAGGTGTGCATGTTATTTTTGTGTAGAAGGTAATAGTATTGTTTGCTAGTGTAGAAAAACTAATTCTCGATGACATAAGCAGGGGCATCATCTGGATTTACGGCTTGTGCGGAATCAATGGCTTCTAATAGATCCAAAAGTCGAGTTTCTAATGTCGGAAGTTAATGAAGACAAGACTTCAGAGGACTTCAGGGATATGGGATTAAGACTTGCCAAAGAAGTCATTGCTTTTGTTAAGAAAAAGATGGATAAAGCCTCGAGATCTGGTACCTTAAAAAATGTGAAGCTTAGCTTTGTTGGGCACTCCATTGGAAATGTGATTATAAGAGCCGCGTTGGCAGGTAACGTGTTGAAACTGGTCTGATTGGGTCGTCCCTTGTCCCTTCTTGAATTTTGTAATGAACTAATGTATTTCATAGACATACTATTAAAGGATATAGTTTTTCATTAAGTGAGTTTTTGAGATGATGATATTTATGAATTTTGGGTCACTTTCTACCCATTTGCCCCATTTTACTCTAATCAAGTTTTTAGAATTTACACATTTGATCCATTAGGGGTCATGTATAGCCCAAATTAAAATTGCCACCTTTATAATGCTTAACGTTCTATTGAAGTATTCTATAATTTAATTTTCAGAGAGCATGATGGAGCCATACCATAGGTACCTGCATACATACGTTTCTGTATCAGGCCCACATTTAGGCTATCTCTACAGTTCAAATTCCCTTTTCAATTCTGGATTATGGCTATTGAAGAAGCTTAAGAATACTCGTTGCATTCATCAGCTAACTTTCACTGATGACATAGATCTCGAAAACACATTCTTCTACAACCTTTCCAAGGTATATATTATACTGCTGAATATAAACATTTCATTTCAGGTCATTTTTCTTTTTTAGTTGTCAAAATTCATTCAATTTTTTATATGGTTAGAATTTTCATTCCTTATTATATTTACAGGAAAAGACGTTGGAAAGTTTCAAGAACATAATCCTGCTATCATCTCCTCAGGTATATTATATACATCATTTTGCTGTTTTTCCAGTATTTCTAATTTATGCAAACAACACCATGTTCATTTGACTAAAGTACATGAATTGTGCCAGTGTTTGGTCTAAATTGCATGTATGATCTCCACTGTTCACTCACGAGTAACACGTTTGGTCCTTTTCAGGATGGTTATGTTCCTTACCATTCTGCTCGAATCGAGATGTGCCAATCATCATCAGGGGACTACTCAAAACGGGGCAAGATCTTCCATGAAATGCTTAACAACTGTTTAGAACAAATACGCGCCCCATCCTCTGAACAACGCATGTTTATGAGATGTGATGTTAATTTTGATACTTCATTGCAAGGAAGAAACTTAAATACAATAATCGGACGGGCTGCTCATATTGAGTTCTTGGAAACAGACATTTTTGCAAAATTCATAATGTGGTCTTTCCCCGAACTGTTCCGTTGACGCTAATGGAAAATAATTGTTACCACGTCACGAGCGACCCTGGATGGTCAACGAAGGTCATGGCCAACTTCTGTTATACATAAAGGGAAAGTCAAAGATGAGTTGGTCAAGACAACGCATGTGCCGAAGCATGACATTTGTATATTATCACGTTAGAAAGCTGCAAGCTGCTCTAAGGTAGGTGGTTATAAGTTATATAACCACTTTATATATGAAGTTATAGTGTAGATTTTGACTTATAATTCTACACAGTTAGAAGTTTTAGGTATCAAGGACCCTGTACTTTATGTAGGTGATGGAAAGGAGTGACAATAGATGAATATCTTGTGTTTTCTCATCAATTTTCTAGTATTATATATTATATATATACAACTATTAAAGATGGTGTTGATCTCACCATAGTAGTTTTGTGAGAGGGATGCCAGCAACCTTGTCATTTAGTGCATATGTTTCATAATCTTTCTATTCTTTTTAGCACCTATTAGTTTTTAAATGTTCGTTTTTATTTTTTTATTTTCTCTAACAAGAGATGAATATGAATCCAAACTACCTTTTAGAAATGTATTTTTTTGGCCAAAGTGGTGATGTATGTATGTTTGTTTTTTTCCTCTTCTGTACGAAATATAATAGTATTTAAAACAACAGCTAAAAAGTAACTTTAAGAAACTGAATAGGGAGGAAAAAGTAAGATGGTTTGGTTATGATTATTCTTTACAATTGAGTTTCACGGTCTGGTTTGGTTATGGTTTTTGCATATAAATAAATTATGTGAACTGTAACCAAACCTTTATATTTTCAGTTTTTTTAAATAATATGTTTATAATAATAAAGTTTTTTTTAATTATAAGAGCATGTTTGGCTAAGCTTATGAAAAGACATAAGGACTTATAGGTAAAAGGGTTTATTAACTTATGACTTTTGGAAAATGAGTTTCTAAAAAAATGTTTGGATTAGCTTATGAGGTGGGGAAACCAGTAAGTTAATAAGTTGTTAGTGTTTGGGTAAGCTTATTCATGTAAAAAGGGTAATTAAGGCTTTTGTGTGGGATAGTGTGGGATAAGTTGTTTTGATAAGTTAGGGAAACCCAACTTATGAATTTCTTCTTTTCAAGCCAAGTTGATAAGTTAAAATGAGAAAGACTTATGCCTTTGCCAAACACTTTTTAGGATGTATAAGGACTTATGGCTAAGCCATAAGTTATAAGAAGGTTCTAATAAGCTTAGCCAAACACACTTTAATAGAGCGCTTGGTTGGAAGGAATGAAGTGGAATGGAATGAAATTGAGAAACTAGTATAAATTTCAAGTAAAATTATGTTTGAGTGGGTAATAGAATGTAAACCCAAGGAAATGTTTCATCTCAAATTCCCTTAGTTGTGGGATTTCAAAATCCTTCCACCTAGAGAGGGATTTGAAATCCCACAACCAAGGGAATTTGAGGTGAAACATTCCATTGAGTTTACATTTTATTACTCACTCAATCATAATTTTACTTGAAAATTATACTAGTGTCTTAATACCATTCCATTCTTCCAACCAAACGCTCCCTAAGTTTCTGTAAGTTTATACCTACCTTCTCATTCTCTTTTATCATCTCCTTTTTAATGGCATGGAACTTTTGCATCTTCTTAATCCTTTTTATAATTATTTTTTTAATAATTGTCTTTGGTTGGAAAAACAAATAATTTAACAAAAGTAGGTCAAGAAGGGTGTATCCCATCGACAAGATTGTAGCCATGCTTGTATTGCATTTGTTAACCTGAAATGGAGACCTTACTCCTAAGTGTGATTCCATGCATATCGTCGACTAATGGAGATTAATTGAGGGTATTGATATCATTGTTTGAACCAACAATAACAAAGTATACATGCCAAAATCATAAATTATGTGACGTCAGTCGTCATCGTTTCGCCAACTCGTAGGATAGACTCTTCAAACATAATGTGTACAATCGATGTTACCGTCTTACCGAGCATCCCAAGAATACCATGTCTACTTTCTTGTGTGGTGTACAAAAGATTGATGCCAACAATAATTGGTCTACATAAAAACTTTTGATGTATAAAATATTAATTGCATTACAAAATCATTCTAGGCATGTGATGTTCTAGCTGACATTGTCAAAATATTCATCATAGTTTTCACGAACATAACATATGCGAGTTGATATGCACTTTTGTAATGTCGTGAAACTCATTGTCCACTTCCCTTCACAACCTTCTTGAAACCACTAAAACTGTTTCTCTACATCCCATCTTCCCGATTTCGAGACACTACACTTCTTTTGACCGTCTACTAACTTCAACTTCAGATGCAACAACTTTGAAAAGAATTCAAAGTTACGACGACTCCTATCACGATGAAAGGCTAGAAGAAGATGATAAAAATGGTAAAAGCCATAGATACAAAAGAGTTATTTATTTAACTGAAATGGTCACATGACCGTTGAAACGATGGACTTGATCTGCAGCTTCTTCCTCGGCTTCCAATACCCGTGTATGTATCCAATCAACCTATAAAAAACCCGGTTTATCAGGTATTACGTCCCCTGTACCTAAAACGTTTAAGTATCTCTCTAGATTTCATTTAAATCCAACTTCAACTGGTTTCTATCTTTAACCTTCTATTAGTTTTTTAAAATCATAAGATATCATTTCTCACAAATAAAATTAACATTTCCAAGTTTAACAAAATAAAGTGGGCGTTTGTAGTCCAACGGTTAGGATAATTGCCTTCCAAGCAATAGACCCGGGTTCGACTCCCGGCAAACGCATTTTTTCTAACATTTATTTTTGCATATAAAGCTTTAAATTATCTTGTTACTCTCAAATTCTCAGACAAAGGATTTTCAAGCTCTCATCACCTTCAGTCAGTAAGTTCGAACAACTATCAATTACTTTAGAATTATCGCTGCTGCTAAAGAAAAGCAAATTGTTTTAGAAATTCAATTGTACCCATTATTTTCCCGATCAATAAACTGCACAAACACCTATCTTCATGCTGTTCGTATTATGTTCTGGGTCGAATTGCTTTTGATGAACATCAACATTCGGGGTTATAGATTAACCACAATCTTATCTTGATGATTTGTTTGGTCGTTTTATGCTATGGGTGTAATTGGGTTAAATGCCCACCAACTGTTTGATGAAAATCCACAATCACTTGTTTTCCAATGAGTTTGGGGATTATTAATCAACCACTTGATGATTTATTTGGTTTGTTTTATGATATGGGTGTAATTGGGATAAATGCCCACCAGGTGTTCGACGAAAATCCACACTCACTTGCTTCAAATAACTATTGCTTTTTTTTCATTTTTTTTACTGTGCTCCATCACTATCTATGGGATGTTTATCTTTTTAATGAAGAATCCATGTGGTTCTACTGTTTTATGGGCGGAGATGCGAATGTTGCACCGACTGAATGAACCTGTTTTGTGACTATGCTTACAGCCATGAACTATGTAGCTTAATTTAGATACATTATGCAAACAGATGAAATCTGTTTGATTATGTGATGTGTTGTTCTCTATGTTCATATTTTCATTCACAGCAAGTATACAATTCTTCGAAAAAGTAAAACTTTGTTTCACTTTTTGCAGGATTTGAAGTTGTTTCAGCTACATGATTGACATATCTTAACATGGAATTGTCTCTCACTCATGCTGTTGCATTTACGGGTAATAAGTCCCTAACTTGCCCCAAAACAGATTTCCTTCCTTCGTCTTCGTTCTGGGATTATAAATCGCGTAAAAGAGATAATACCAAATTATGGAAATCACAAAACGTCTCTCTTAGAATCACGGCAGCTATCAAACATGTTCGTGATCCATCACTAGATAAACACGTGGTAAAGCAGAACAAGATCCGTTTTGTACAAAAGTTGAAAACTTTACTCCTATCTAAACCAAAACACTACATGCCACTTCATATCCTAGGTAAATGTCGGTCTTATTTATCACTGTCAAAACCTCGATCACTTGTATCTATGATTCATCGTTACCCAACCATTTTTGAACTTTTCACTATTCCATTACCTCCCACACCTTTCAACGCAACAAAAACACTTCCCCAACTCTGTGTGAGACTTACTCCAGCTGCAGCATCTCTTGCTAGTGAAGAAGCAAAGCTCAAAACCGCCATGTCAGACTCCCTAGCCAACAAGCTTCAAAAACTTCTTATGTTATCTTCTCATCACAGGCTCCTTTTGTCAAAGTTGGTCCACATTGGGCCTGACCTTGGTCTCCCTGCTAATTTCCGGTCCCGCCTATGTAACGAGTACCCAAACAAGTTTAAAACCGTTGACACGTCTTATGGGCGTGCACTTGAGCTCGTGTCATGTGACATTGGTCTGGCTAAACCGTTACCTCCTCCTGAAGTCAAGTCACTTGGATTGATAGTTGACCGGCCGTTGAAGTTTAACCGTTTGAGACTTCGTAAGGGGCTAAATGTGAGAAGACACCATGAGGAGTTTTTGGTTAAGTTTAGAGAAATAACGGATGTGTGCCCGTATCGTACAAAAGCTGATGAATTTCCAAAAGCATCTATCAAAGCTGAAAAAAGGGCTTGTGAAGTGGTGAGGGAGATATTAGGCATGATGGTTGAAAAAAGAACATTAGTTGATCACTTGACTCATTTCAGAAAAGAATTTGGTCTGTCACATAAGTTGAGAGCTATGTTACTGAGGCACCCAGAGCTGTTTTATGTGAGTTTGAAGGGCCAGAGGGACTCTGTTTTTCTGGTGGAAGGATATGATGACAAGGGTAAACTTTTGAAAAAAGATGAATCTTGTATAATAAAAGATCAGTTATTGGATTTGGTTCAGGAGGGTAAAAGGATGAGGCGTGAGAGGCGGGCTAGCTTTAAGAATGGTTTTAGTTATGGAAATACAGTAATTAACGAAGATTATGACAGTCTTGATGAGATTGATGATGATCTTATGGAGGGATTGGATGACTTGTTTGAATCTGATGATTTTGATTCGGAGGAAAACGATGAAGAAGAAGCTGCAAGTGTTGATTCAGTGTATCTAGCTGAAGAAGGGGAGTTTTGGTCTAGCAACAGTGAATGTTTAGAACCTTGGTGATGATAGCTGCTGGTATTGTAAGTATGTGTTTAAGTGTGATAAGTTGAGAACTAGTTGTATAGAAATTGGTTAATGTTGCTAATAGTGTGTTGCTTTAGTCATAAGTGTTCATGGATTCAATAAGCAATCCCTATATTTATATGGCCATATTGGTATATGTGTTTGTATATGTTGCATTCTTGAATAACTACAAAGTGAAACATTTTGGGATATTGTGGGGCCCAAACACAAAGTTAAGACTGAAGTTGTGCATCTATTGAAAGAGTTAAAAGTATATGGCAAGTCTTGTATCATGTATGGAGGAAACGGAAAAGAAAGAAGCAGGGAACAAGCGGCACGAAGCGTGGCTAAGTGGGCTCTAATTATGTTTCTTTTTCTGTTTCCTTTTATTAGTTACGATGCCTAAAAAATGATGTATCTGATGTTTGATTTAGTTCCCGCTTTGTACGGGGTATTAGGAGGGGCCGGATCGCTTCACGATTTGATGTACGCTGCCTTTACTTTACACTTTGTGCAGGATGTTGTTTTGCATAACTTGAACCCATGCCTGATATATATTAGAGGTGGTAAAATGTGTTAGGTGGGTGGCAGATCAAAACGAGTTTAAGTCAAAGGATGATTAACTTTTTGTGGTTAGTAACAAGAAGGGTTGGTTAGGGGTGTCTTGAAACACTTATCGTGTATTATTTGGCTTTATGTGAGAGCAAAAAAATATGTAAAATCCTCACAATTAAAAGCTATTGCTGCTTTCATAATTTTTCTTATCACCATTGACACTTGGTGATCTAACTCGTTGCCCTCGTCAAGGCAACCAATAAAATAATCATTAGGCTATCTGTTGTCGGGGGCGTGAAAGGGAGTCGCGACCCACGTGGCTGCTCACCCTGGTCGCGAACACTGCAGTAGAAGGGGGGGGGGGGGGGGAGCCGGGCACGATTGGGGTGGCGTGAGGGGAGGCTTGATATGGATAGAGCTCACACAACACACGTGGATAGAGCCCCTCCACAACACCCAACCTTATCTATAAACTTTGGTTATAGCCTCGTGTGATTAGTGTAATGATATATGTCTAATACAAGTCGGGGAATAGGAGAGAGCTTGTTGCATCATCACTTGCAAACTTTTGTTTCCTCTTGCACGTTTACATCTCACCTAACCTTTTACAATTAAATATTATATTCACGTCAATCTATAACATTATTAAGGTATAAATATGTCTTATATTGGTGAGTTTATCATATTTATGATACACATAACAACATAACAGTTGTTGATCATTAACTAGACGAGGCTATATGTGTTCTTAAACACATGTTACCATGAACTAGAAATGCGAAGTGTACGAGAACAATACTTAAATGTGAAACTCTATTCTTTTTAAAACATGCACATCGTCAGAATCAAAAAAATATATCAAGATAATATACAAGGTGTCAGAAGATAAAATTATACCAATCCGTCCGCTCAATTGTGTCCCTATTAGAACTATGTAATAAATTTTGTAATTAATATTGTATATTAGGTGAATAAGTCTGGTAAGTGGTAACCTCATGGAACACCGTCTATCCTTTTGAGTGATAATTAGTTAGTGAAAGAGAAAAAATATTACTTTATCACGCCTCATTAAGCATATGTTACAATTTTAGCTTCTCAATATTTCTTTTACTTAATTCTTTACTTTTTTCAATATTATTACTTTATCATTTTATAACTTTCAAATCTTCAATATTGAAAATTTAATTTTTTATAAAATCCGTGTAATACATAAGTTTTTATTCTACTTATATAAAAGAAAAAAAATAAATTTATACTAATAAAATTTTCTTAATTATTCTATAATGCATATGTATTTACAAAAGTACCCTTTCGGACGGTTTATAAGAGCAGAAGGTTTTATCTTGTTAAGAGGGTTATCCATCGGAGCTCTATCTCCGGCCACCGGCGTTATCACTCTTCCCTCTATCTCCGGTCTCCGGCGAGCCTCCTCTTCCCTTCTTATCGCATTTCATTCTTACTTATTTCTGTTTTTGTCTACAAATAATGTGCAATATATACTGAATGCTACCTGTATTATCGTTTGTTTTACTGAATTTTGGTGCAAATTCTGTCTGTTGAGTTTGCATTTGTCATATTTGTTTGGATTATTAACGTCAGAATGAGGATTAGGTTTGTTTTCACAGGTTTCTGTTTGAAGTATGGTTAAGCTTTGAGTTACCTGTGTTGTATGCAGTATAGAAATTTTGAATTAGGAAAGTGAAAGTGGACAAAATAGAAGTGAAAGTAAATGACTAGATGCTTATATTGATGTAATCCACAATTCACAGGTTTTTTTTAAATATAGTTATAACATAATCACTCCAACTAGCAAAGTTTGGGGAAAAACTATCAATAAGTCGAAATCAGGGCTTGAGATCGCGTTTTTATCTGTATTGTATGGGCCCTGTAACATCCAGTTGATTATGAGTCTGCTGATTGTTGGATAGCTTAGTGTCAAATGTCACATAATTGAATGCAGCTTTGATTTGTATTACATTATGTAGCAAGAGAAATAGCAGAAGTTAGTAGATGCCTAGATGAATTTTACCATTGCTTTTGAAATTTCCTGCTTAAGGGTTTAGGTTTTTTTGGTTGTTGAGTCTTGACATGATATGAAGGGAAAGTTGAATGATCAAGCTGAACATAATATCGAACACTGCAGTTTTCATGGCGTCTCAGTTGATCCGTGAATGGAGTGGGATCCAGCAGTTCCCTCCTGCTACCCAAGACAAGCTGCTTGAATTGTTGGGAAGACTGAAGGAAAAGGTCTAACTCTGTCTTTTATACTCTTTTATATGTTCGATGTTACTCGCAAGTTAAAGGTAGAAAAGAGCTCTAAAATTCAAAAAAAGTTAGAGAATTTGTTTGTAGGTAAGTTTAATGTTGATGTTTCCTCATGAGTTATTGTTCATACAATATTGCAGAAAAGGAACAAATTGACAATCCTTGTAATGGGAAAAGGGGGTGTTGGAAAATCTTCAACTGTGAACTCGATTATTGGTGAGAGAGCAGTTACCGTTAGTGCCTTCCAGGTACCTACTAACTGTACGAAAAGCTGTTGAAGATTTGTTTTATGCTTATTTATTTTACATGTTGAATTGCTTATTTATTCACTGAAATGAACTTTTAGTCAGAAGCACCAAGACCCACAATGGTTTCACGAGAGCGTTCAGGGTTCACATTAAACATAATTGACACACCAGGGATTGTTGAAGGAGGATACATCAATGTTCAAGCCCTTGACATCATCAAAAGGTCACCTTTATTTTCCCTGGCTTTTAATAGAGAAGGCAAAATGGGTGGGTTGATGATGGGCCAAAACAGTTTTTGCATCAATACGTGTAATTTTCATACGTATTGAAATGGGTCCGGTTGGATTGACTTGAGACTTTTTTCTGTGATATTTAACGCTTCTACTAAACCGTGAATGTTTCAAATGTACTTAAATAAACTGTATTATTTCAATAATAATACTATTGTTCTTATATGGCTGCCTGATCAGGTTTCTACTGAACAAGACGATAGATGTTTTGCTTTATGTGGACCGGCTAGATGCATATAGGGTCGATACATTAGATGGGCAGGTTGTGAAAGCCATAAGTAATATTTTCGGTCAAGAAATATGGCACAGAGCAATTTTAGTGCTCACACATGCTCAAGTATCACCTCCAGATAGTCTAACTTATAATGAGTTTTTGTCAAAAAGATCTGAGGCTCTTCTCAAGGTTGTACATGTTGGTGCTAGGTTCAACAAACACGATATCCAGGTGCATAATCTCCTCAGAATCATTCTCTCTTTCTCTCTCTCTCTCTCTCTCTCTATATATATATATATCACACACACAACACACACACATACACATAAATTTTAATAAATTTACTGTGTGCTTGTAGAACATTTCTATACCTGTTGGTTTGGTTGAGAACAGTGGCAGATGTAGTAAAAATGGGAAAGATGAAAAGGTTGGTCATTTGCCTAGTATCTTTTGACTTCCATTAGAGATGACAAATTCACTATTTTGTTATTAATGGGTCAATTCGGGCGGGATGAGATAAAATTTCCATGGGTTGAAAGTCGCTCGGTGTATTTTTAATGCATAAAACATCCTAAATCATCTTATTCAAAAAGTTGGATTATAACTGAAATAATCTAGTGTTTTTATCATATTTGACATACTAATTGTTTATTAAAATGTGAAACTTTTAGATAGAAAATGTTTCAGGTCAACCAACTTGACCCATTTTGACCGTTAGTCAACCCGCCCATTTTTCCAATTCTAACTTCCATAGTTTTGGAAGTTGATTCATTATAATTCATCTTAAATTTTTAGTGTTTGTTGGTTGTGTTTTGCGCTTGAAGATTCTTCCAAATGGTACTGCTTGGATTCCCAGTATAGTTGAAACAATCACAGAAGTCGCTTTGACCGAAAGCAAAAGCATATTTGTTGACCAAAAGTTGATCGATGGACCCAACCCAAATGATAGAGGGAAACTATTCATTCCTCTAATTCTAGCATTTCAAGTAAGTTTTTGAATCTGATTGTACATGCTGAAACGGGCCAAGTTGGGTTGACCCGTAAACATTATTTTGCCATTTTAATTTTGTTATGCAAGTATTAAGCTGTATTAAAATAACAATCTAAATCTTTAAATAAAAACAATTGAGGTTACTTTCAACCCATTCTGTTTTAATTTGACCCATTTGTAACATAGCATAGCCTAAATTAACCTATTTAAAAATAAACGAGTCGAAATTGGCATCTATAGTATTCTAATCATTTTTTATATCTAACCCGATTCTAATCTCCCAACTGTGTATCTTGACAGTACTCCTTTGTCTTAAAACCAATTCTAAGATGCATCAAGAATGATGTTGACAGAGAGGTAAAGCCTCAATGGGCATGAGCATCGAGCCACCTGATCGCTATCAAATTACGATGATACCCTCTCGAGCGATGCAGATTCATGACAAAAATATTTTGGTTTATAGTTTGAAAGAATTTAAGTTTTGTTTGCTTGAAGACTTATTCCCTTTCTTGAGCTTTATTTGATGTTTGTATTCCAGGATTGATAGTATGTAATAAGCTATGTTATAATTTTTTTTGTCACATATATGTTAAGATGAATTAAAATGTTGTGCTAATTGCACCAAGATGTAAACTATTTATCACTTTATCTTATGTATGTGGACTAGTTGATTCTCACCGCGCGTTGCCGCGAGTAGATCTAATCACTCACAAAATGTTCATGATAACTTAAAGATAAAAGTTGTCAAAAAAAAAAAAAAAAAACTAAAGATAAAATGACAACATACCTATAACAATAAACATAAAAAGATAATATATCCAAAATAGATATCGATGCGTGTTTTATATCGATGGTAGTTAAACTGACCTGTGAAATAATAGTATGAATTTTCATTGACTTAGTAGTAATAGTAATAATAATAGTTTTAGTAATAAAAAAATATTTTTAAAGAACATGATAATAATAATAAAGGTGTGAAGATTTTTTTAAAAAAAAATTATAAAAATTCAAAACTGATTGTTATATCTCCTACCTTGATTTGCTCTTGAGGTTCAACTCATGTTCGAGAGATCATTATTTAACTAAAGGGATATGAAAATAAGGTGAAACAATCAGATTTCAGAGCATTCACAATGAAGTTCTTAAAATTATGTGAGTGTGTTTGGTATATTATATGGAATGATTTTGAGTGGTTGTGAGTGAAGAAGAGAGAAAATGTTATTGTGGATTGGTATATTTGAAGAATCACTATTTAATTCTTATAAATTTTTTAATATTTTTTAAAGTGGTTGTGAGTGGATGAGAGAGAAAAAAATAATGATAAGAGTATAAAAAGTATAATTTAATTGAAAAGAAAAGATAAAATATATGATTTTTAATGTAATTATATGAATAAAAATAAAAAACTAATTGTGAATGCTCTGGATCATCAATGTACTAACAAATGAGAGTAGGCCTCATGTTTTGAAGAAATTACATTTTTGCCATCAAAACAACCACCAACATTATGCATGAAGAGGTTGTATATTAAGCTTTATCTCTTTGCCTACCTTTAGGAGTTGTACAAAGTGTTTAAAGTAGTTGTACAATACTGTAGATGAAGTTGGTAATTGTTATTGTTATAGATAATAACTAGTGTTTATTTTGATATGGTTATATTGATTATATTTTAAAAATTATTTATATTTTATAATTATGTCGAACTTTTTACACATTGCTCCTTTATAAGAACTAGCAGATTATGCCACGCATTTTATATTAAGAAATTTTAAACCATTATATATCTAAATTAATAAAAGAAAACTATATTTTAATTTGCCTCAAGTTTTAATAAAATTTATATCCAATTATAGAAAAAATTATACGTAGACTTTTACTTTTTAAACCATTCGAATCATGAAAAACGAAACAACAATAATAATAAAGCAAAAAAATCTGAAAGAAAAAGAAAGTGGTTAATAAAAAAAAAAAAAAAACTAAGATGATAAACATTAAAATAACAAGAAAAACTAGAAAAAGAAATTAGATGGCAATAAGTGAATGGTAATATCATCTTAGATATTTAATAAGATATATAATAGACACTAGAGATAAAAGCGGTTAAAATGATGACTTTAATTAAAAACATAAAAATAAAACAAAAACGTAATTGACAAAGGAGTTATTAGTTAAACAAAGTATTCATGTGGTATGTTTATTTGCATGTGTCGTTATTTTGTGTTAATAGTTGATATATGATACCAGTAATATGTTTAATTTTTATCATCTACGGATGAAAAAATGTGTTACGTTAGTATAAAATCATCATTTTACCTCTCTTATCAAAACAAAAATAATTAACCAGCCTCTCGACTCCGTTTACATCGTTCCTGGATAATTGTGTTTAAATCCACAAACGACTTCCCAGAGATTCGTTGCAAATAGGACGTCAATATACATGTATAATCAGAATTGAGTTTTCATTCATTGAATTAGAAAGTATAAATATACAATCTTAATCATAAGAGCTAGGAGCTAGTTACAACAAACACAAGATTGACTAGAAAATGTAACGACTAAGAAAATTAAAAAAATAATTGAAATATACATGTCAGAGGTGGGTCTAACATCCATTCGCAAGATGAACGACTATGAGAGATGTCCAATTTTGGACATGAGAGTCGTATGTTGGTGTTTGAGACGAGTTTAGTGAGTGCGTCAACAAGCTGGTCATTCCTTGCATTATGAGTTACGCGTATAGAACCATCTTGAATCTACTTCCGTACAAAATGAAAGTCTAAGGTAAATTGTTTCATTGTCAAATGGAACACCGAATTGGCCGAATAACAAGTAGCACTTAAAGTGTTATAATATATGGCCAGTGTGGTGATAGATTTGTAGCTAAGATTTGACATTAAGGATGCGAGCCATTGCACTTTGGTAATGATAGAAGCAATAGCCCAAAATTAAGATTTTATAGACGAGTGAGCTAGAGTTTGTTGGCGTTTTGTGCTCCAAGCACTAGGGTTTGGCCCAATGTATAATCGATGGTGGTATGGTTTTTGATTTTGTCACATGCCCAATTTGCATAAGTAAATGCATGAAGTTGCAAGGGCGAGGCGCGTTTGAGAAGAAGTCCATGATGTAATGTGCCATGTAATTATTTTAATAACCTCTTCAAAGCGAACCAGTAAAAGTAAAGTTCTGTTGGCTTGTGCCTAAACAATGATAACTTGTTAACTGTAAAAGCCACATCAGGTATTATTAGAGATTAATATTGAAATGCCCTAATAAGAGCATGGTAGTCCAGTAGGGGATGGAAGGGGTGTCCCATCCAACTTGGTGAGGTTAAATGAACATGACATTAGAGCATGAGCATTTGTTCGTTTACACACACTCATTTTGGCTTTAGTGAGAAGATTAAGAATATATTTAGATTGTGAGACAAAGAGACCTTTATCATGAGGAAGAACCTCAACGCCTAGAAAGTAAGATAAGGTGTCGAGGTCTTTTAGGGAGAAGCGATGAGCAAGGGGGACTATAAAGGAGTTAATAGCAGAAGTGTTAGGACCTATGCAAGGATGAAAATGGGTGATGATGTGGATTTTTTTAATTAAGAGGGATCGAAGATGGTGGGTTCAAAGTTGACGGAGAGAAGGTGAGGTTTGTGTTCATTGTACTACACTCTTGAAGCTTGACGAAGGCAACATATTGTCTTGTTAAGCGTACAAACATGTCGTGGGAGAGAAGGGTCGACAAAGCCGGGTAGTTAAGTGATGTAATAACCCAAAATCCTTAGAAAGTTGATGCGTACAACAATAGCTAAAGGTTGTGGGTTGCAGTGGATCAACTTCTGATGCAGACCGCATCGGAAGTTGATGCGGGCCACAATGTAGTGATTAAGAAATCAACTGGTGTTCTACATGTGTCGTGATGACACAAATTAACGGATTAACACGTGGATGCTGACTTAGCAACGATGCGGACCGCAACAAGAAGTTATTGTGGGCAGCCAGGGATGTGGGGATTCAGGGGTGTCCGGGGAACTGACACGTGTCCCTTTTAGCCGCCCTAAGACGATGCAAACTGCATCGCTTTCTAGCTGTGGTACGTAACGGGCCTCATCCTGTCCCTATAAATAGAAGTTCGATTTCAAGCCTTCTCTTTCACACTTCTTCCAACTTTTCACTTATAAATGTAAAATTTTAAGCCCCTCTTTTATATCAATTGTTTAAAAACTAGATCAAGCAACACACAATAAAACACAAATCCATGATTAATCACTAGTCGATACACGTATTAATATCAAATACTGATAATTGATCCATTAAATTCTATTTATATTAAACTTATGCTACTTCTAACCCAACTCAAATTCTATTAAATAATCAAAAAATAAAGACTAAATCCTAGTCTGATAGAAAGTCAACCAAACAATATTTAAACTATTATTAATCAAGAGTAAAAATCTTTAGTGTCTTATTCTAGCTTCTTACTAGTTTTTTTAATTATAAATTTGACTTAAAAAAAGCAAAACAGAGATGAAGATACTCTCACGCTAACCTTAAATCTATGGAGGTTTAAATGGTGGCGGTGTATATCCAGAAGGAAAGGGTGTAAATCAATGACGATTCAGATGATGGACGGCATAAATGGCGATATCATTTTACATGGATTGGTAGATGGTGTGTGGCTGAGACGGAAACAATCAAATGTTCTACACAAATGATTCACTTTACCCCCTTAATCTATACATAAATGATAATACTAGTCTAATATACCCCCTCAGTCTAAGGAGGAGGTAGGCGAATGCTTAGACTGGAACGAAAGTCATCAAATAGCACACGAGGTAGTCCTTTGGTGAAGATATCCGAGAAATTGTGTCTGGATGGAACGTGAAGAACTCGGACTTGACCTTTCTGAACCTTTTCTCGGACAAAGTGTATATCAATTTCAATATGTTTGGTTCTTTGGTGTTGAACTGGGTTCCCCGTCAAATATATGGCACTGACATTATCGCAATAGACCAATGAGGCACGCAACGGGGGAAATCCCAAGTCGAGTAGTAAGTTGCGTAACCAACATAATTCGGCAACTGTGTTTGCCACCCCCCTATATTCAGCTTCAGCACTGGAGCGAGACACCGTGGTTTGACGTTTAGATGACCATGAAATAAGGTTATCACCCAAATAGATGCAGTATCCGGAAGTGGAGCGACGCGTATCGGGGCAACCTGCCCAATCCGCGTCGGTGTAGGATACCAAGGTGGAGATAGGTGAGCGACGCATGTACATCCCCATGGTGATGGTTCCTTTGATGTACCTCAGAATACGCTTAAGTGCATGCATGTGACTGGTTCGAGGAGCATGCATGTGCATGCATATTTGCTGAACCGCGTATGCGATATCTGGCCGGGTAAAAGTTAAATATTGTAAAGCACCTGCTAGACGTCGGTAGGAGGTTGGATCGTCCAATAAGTCCCCGTCATCAGTGCTCAATTTTCCGGCGGTGTCTACGGGGGTTTTAACCGGGTTGCAAGAGCCCATTTTTGCCCGATCAATAATGTCCCGAGCATAAGATTGTTGAGACAAAAATAGACCGTCAGGTTTACGGGTTACCGAAATGCCAAGAAAATCACTCAACGGACCAAGATCCTTCATTGCAAACTCATCGGATAGCTTGTGCATGAGGGACTTTTTGAGGGTTGCAGACGAAGTGACCAGGAGAATATCATCAACATATAACAAGATGTATGCAGTCTCGGTGCCATGCCGGTAGATGAACAAGGAGTGGTCACACGAACTGTGATGAAAGCCCAAGGTAGTAACATAGTCCGTGAACCGTTGGTACCAGGCCCGGGGGGCTTGTTTTAGCCCATACAAGGATTTGTTTAAGCGGCAAACATGGTTCGGATAGCGAGGATCCCGAAACCCCGGGGGTTGATGCATGAACACAGTTTCATTTAGATGTCCGTGGAGAAAGGCATTTTTGACGTCTAGCTGAGTAATTTCCCAATTATTGTGCAAAGCAATGCTGAGAACGGTACGAATGGTGGCCGGTTTTACCACGGGACTGAAAGTTTCATCACAGTCTACCCCGACTTGTTGTGTTCTGCCATCACAGACCAATCGCGCTTTGTAGCGCTCAAAAGAGCCATCGGACTTGGTTTTATGTTTGAATAACCACATGCACCTAATAATTTGCATATTAGGTGTTCGGGGGATAAGCTCCCAAGTCTTATTATCCATAAGAGCAGTAAACTCATCAGTCATGGCACGGTTCCAAGATGGGTTGGCTAAGGCGTCGGCTGGGTTTTTGGGTAAGGGTGCAAGGTTAGTGGTGGTAGCATTGAAAGTCATTGGTTGTTTTGGTTTGGAATGGCCAGTCATGCTACGAGTTTGGATGGTTCTATGTGGTGGTGGGGGTGGCGGGTTAGGTGCCGGATGAGGTTCGGTTGGTTGTGATGGGTGGTCGGCAGGTATGTGTTGTTGTTGGGAAGTGGGTTGGGGAGCGGGTTGAGTTGTTTTGTGGCGTCGGTTGTATTTTTGAGAGAAGGCTGAGGGTGGCCGTGAGGGTGGTGATGGCGGGGGAGAAGGGTTAGTGGTGTTTGTGTGTGGAGCAACTGTGGAAGTCGAAGTTTGGTGTTCGGGAGAAGGATTTTGCCAAACCGAGGGATGAAGATCAGTGGAGGTGCCAGAAGAGAGAAAATCATAGGAAGAAGAAGGCGAAGGTGTGTTGGCAAAGGGAAACACATTTTCGTCAAAAAGAACATGTCTGGATGTAATGATTTTCTTTGTAGACAAGTCATAACATTTGTAGCCACGATGGTTGGAAGGATATCCTAAGAAGACGCATGGTGAAGAACGTGGTTGAAGTTTGTGAATGGAAGTGGAGGGGATGAGGGGATAACATAAGCAACCAAAGACGCGAAGGTGAGAATAAGTAGGATGTTTAAGGTATAAGAGAGACGTGGGAGAGTGATTGTTTTTGGTTTTAGATGGAAGAATGTTGTGAATGTAGGTTGCCATTTGTAAGGCATGATGCCAGAAGTGAGGAGGAAGAGAGGCATGAGTTAGGAGAGTGCGAACGATGTTATTGATGGTTCGAATTTTTCTTTCGGCTTTTCCATTTTGTGAAGAAGTATGTGGGCAAGAGAAACGAAATTGCATACCCGTCTGATCACAGAATTGGTGAAATTGTTTGTTATTATATTCTGTACCGTTATCGCATTGAAAACATTTTATTGATCTGTTAAATTGAGTATGAATTAGTTTGTGAAAATTGGAGAAGATTCTGAAGACACTAGATTTATGTGCAAGTGGAAATGTCCAAAGAAAATTAGTATAATCATCAAGCAATAACATATAATAACGATGACCTCCTGAGCTTAAAACTGGAGAGGTCCATAAATCACTATGAAGAATGTCAAACGGATATGAAGTAAAAGAAACCGAGTCATAAAAGGGCAACCTAACATGTTTGCCAAAAACACACGACTGACATAAATGTTTATCAGACAATTTATTAGCTGAAATAAAATAATGTTTATTCAAAGCATGTAAAGAAGAAGATCCCGGGTGCCCCAGACGACGATGCCAAAGATCTTGAGATAATGCAGCAAAGGTAGACGGTGAGGTAACTTGAGTGGAGGGAGTTGTGAGAGGATAGAGATCTCCGGTGCTGTCACATCGGAGGATAGGAATCCGAGTCTGGTAATCCTTCACAAGAAAACCAAATGGGTCAAATTCAACAGTTGCATTGTTATCAATAGTAAAACGTCGTACATATATTAAATTTTTAAGTAGTTGAGGGGCTACCAAAATGTTTTTAAGATTAAGTGAGGGGTAGGGTGGTGGTAAGGTAGATTGGCCGATGGCCATGGTGGGAATTTGGATACCGTTGCCAACGACGATGTTGTTCAACCTGTTATTATAGACATAAGATGAGAGGTTACCTGTTGTGTTTGACATGTGATTCGTGGCTCCCGTGTCCATAATCCAACTTTGCTCCGGGTTGAGAGACATGGTGTGCATTGCTTGGTCTATGTTGGTAGGAGTAGAAGAATACTCGGAGGATGCATATGCCTGTGAGGGGGCTGGCCCAAGGATACCCGGTGCTGGATGTGGGGAACGATGCGGTGTTGATGTGGTGAATGGAGTAGAAGGGTACGGGCAAGGCGGTGTTGGCCAGCCTTGTTGCGGGTATGACCACGGTGATTGTTGTTGTCCCCACGAATTTTGATGGTGCCAAGGTGGAGAGTATTGGTATCCACGGCCACGTGAGCGTCCCCTGCCGCGTCCCCGACCACCCCGGCCCCTGCCGCGAGTGTAGTCCCAACTGCCGCGGCCGCGGCCCGGTGACTGGTAATGGTATGGAGGCTGGTTCGGGTGAGAGGAGGGTGGAGGGTTTTGAGCAGCTTGGTTATTCAAGGATGATGTGGTGTTGTTGAGAGCAGTGGCGGTGGGGGCGATGGATTGTGCTCGGCGAGTTTCTTCAAGGATGAGACGTGAACGTGCCACATGAAAGTTGGGTAACGGTTCAGTTTGCTGGAGCATGGCAGCAATGTTGTCATATTGATCGTTGAGACCAGCGATGAGTTGGAGAACAAGACGTTGATCTGTAACAGGAGCATCAACATTCGCCAGTTGATCTGCTAGGGTTTTGAGCTCTTGGCAATAAGCGGAGGCGTTAGGAAAAGCATCAATTTTGGTGTTGGTGAATTTTTGTTGCAGGTAGAGGGCGCGGGTAGGTTTGCTATCAATGAAGAGTCGTTCGAGGGCTGTCCAAGCGGAATGGGCAGTAGGTTTCTTGGACATGATGGTTTGCATGAGATCATGGGTGATGGTACCATAGATCCATTGTAGTACAATGGCATCTAGGCGTTTCCAAAGGGGATCGGGTGGGGACGAAGATGAGGATTCTGCGGGAGGTTGGAGATGATCCTCGACATTGTTGGCGGTGCAATGGATCTGCATGAGTTCGACCCACGTAAGGTAATGGCCGGTATCAAGGCCGAGAGTATAGTTGACATGGTTGCGGATGTTAGTAACCATAGTAGCAGGGTGATTTGTGGCAGAAGGGACAGCTGTCTTGTTTGATTGTTCGCCGGCCATGGTGGATCGGTGGAAGGTGGCGGAGATGAGGAGAGGGGAGGGAAGAGGTTGACGGCAACTAGGGTTTTTAGGTTATCAGAGAATGCTCTGATACCATAATGGAATCCCTTTGCCTCTCATTCTCAATTAACCGAACATATATAATTACAAATGATTCACTTTACCCCCTTAATCTATACATAAATGATAATACTAGTCTAATAATGAATTTATTGATTTTCTCTTTGCTATATCTGAGTCTTCCGTTGGAATCTAAAGACGGTCCTCTAGACCAGTTCACACTTGAGATAGAACCTTTGTTGAGGAAGCAAGGGGTGCTATTGCGGTTACATAAAGGTTTGAATTCTCTCTTTTACCCAAATCATTTTGTCCATAAAACCAGATTACTATTGAAGTAATATAAGTGTTATTCAAGCAAAGGGTTGAGGGTATTCAGGATTTCAGTCAGGGTGAGTCCCCTTTTCTGGAATAAGATTCAAATTTAGATCGAGTAATAGTAATTGGTATCTCGATACAATTATATCATTCTAACCGTACAGTTTGGAATAAATATTTCAATTATGTTTGATTGTTTTCTAAATGTAAAAGCGCCTCTGGCATACAGAACTGTTGGTTTCAGGCCCGGATTTCACAAACAAGAAAAATAGAATTTTTACTGCTTAACACTTGCTCTCTACATTCATTAAATAACTTAGAATATATATTGATACATTCAACATAAATATCTCCTATTTACTTGCAACTACCCCACCACTTGACACCCACTACTAATAACCATCTAAACAACTACTTTGATTCAATCAAAACATGTGACTAAATTACTAATGATCCTTGACCCGTGACCCGTAACTTGACCCATCAAGATTAACCTGAATTACTGGTTGGGTGGGAGGACGATCATCTATACATTGTTCTGTCACTGCAGCTGATGGAACTGCCAAGGTTTGGTACTCCTTACAGCTTGTGCCTCATATCAGGTGATCTTTCTTCCAAAGGATAACCCACCTGCATTCTATGGTTTATTAATTTGTTTTGCTTATTCAATATTTGACAGAACACCTTTTGTTTTTCATTTTGATTACTCAGGTTGGCTGCCTCTTACACTTTCAGATTTGATTGCACCACAGATTTAAACAATTGAATCGTCATATGCAGAACCAAAGGTTAATGATCTTCCTATTCATAAAATCTAATAGAACACAATTGCCGTTTTGTTGCATCTAAAAACCCCTCAATTTACACTTAAGTTGTTGATAAAATTGGAAGATAATCGACTGCTGGAAACTCTTGCCATAACACTAATTGATTCTTATGGTTCTTGTTAATGTAGGAAACACTTTGAATTGTTCTTCTCATACGAGTGATGTTGGAAATACATCGACTGGTGGAAGCTGTTGGCGTACCAATAACAGATGATAAAGGTTTGGTATGCCTCACGGGTTTTGCCTCATCACAGGTGATATTTATTCCAATGATAACCCACCTCCATTCTTATGGTTCTTTTTAATGTAGAAAATATATTGATTTATTTCTTCTTCTACATCTAACAAACCACTTTTTGTTTTTCTTTTTGATAGCTTAGGTAGGGTGCCCGTTAGAGTTTGATATACACTGTGGGTAACATTTCACATGTTTGATATGTTGCTTTTTTAGCTATTTATTTAACTGTAACTGTAAGGCCTTTTATAGATAATAGTAACCAAATCATAAGCCATGGGTTAAAGCCTTGAAGGTATTCAGAAATTCAGTAAGGGCGAGTCGACTTTTCTGGAATAAGATTTGAATTTAGATCGGGTAATAGTAATTGGTATCTTGATGCAATCCTATGAATCTAACCCTACATTTTGGATTAAAGGTTTCAGTTAAGTTTGATTGTTTTTTAAATGTAAAAGCGCCACTCGCATTCAAAACTGAACTCCTGGTTGGGTGGGTGGACAATCATCTTCTACGACTGCAGCTAATGGCACTACCAAGGTAAACGTTCTTCGCTTTTTTTAAGTCGAAATTTAACATTTGAATCCAATAGTCATTATATTGCATGTAATATGTCCAATTTAGAGTTCAGTTGCAGATAAACTTGGAAGATAATCGGCTGGTGGGAACTGTTGGCTTCCCAATATCTGATAAAGTTTATGTACGCCTTATGGCTTGTGTAGTTGTGCCTTATCAAAGACAATCATTCTACCAAAGGATAACCCACCTCCTTTCTTATGGTTCTTTTTATTGTTGAAAATATATTGATTTGTTCTTCTTATTCTACATTTGACAAACCAGTTTTTGTTTTTCATTACGATTACTCAGGCAGGCTGCTAGTTACACTTTAATCATTGATCCTAGTGCCGCATTGCTGTTAGTAACCATGAGGTTTTTCGTTAACGTGTGTATCTTTGGGCGCCATTATATCACTTATTGATGCAAATTGCTAATGTACATACTTGTGGTGCAAAGGGAGCTGCTTGTGGCAGCTAGGCTTCTCTGGCCGTGGTTACTAGTAAGGACAACTACGGAGAACATTCGTAGGGCCGTCCCTGCCTCCGTCTCTGTGGTTACTGGTAAGGATAACCAAATAATCCAAATACTAATCTTCTATGGGTCTTTACGTGTTTTTAGGTTTGGGATGTTTGTTTTTTTTGTTTACACGGGTATGTTAATTTTATTAATAGCAAAGAAGTCCATGGGTGTTTTTATGTCTGATTTACTGGGTCTTTGCGTGTTTATGGTAGGAAATATGATCATATTCGGCTAAAGAAGCTAATCATCATTAGTTTTTTTTTATCCTTTCAGGCTCCACTCTTGAGGAATCTGCACTTCTATGTATGCTTCAATGGTTGTGGAGATCTGAGAATCCATGGTTAAGAAACTAGCTTATTTTGTCTATTAGATCTATCTACTTTATAGAAATGATGATTACTAAATATTGATCTACAAATTCAAATAACGAACAGTTGAAGATGTAATTAAACTATCATTTTGAATGTTATTTGATGTTATGAAGGTAATTTGCAGGTATTGAATGTGATATCGAGATTTACTGGATTCCCATGTAGCTCTGTTCCTCCATAGAGATGACTTAACTGCCATTGTTGTGAGCTTGGATATCATTGGACACAGCACATGAAATTTCTTCATGTCTAATGCAATTTCAAACCCTGAATTCATAAGATCAGGCTTCAAGTATACACAATCTTTTATTAGATCTTAATTATGCTGAATCGAAAAGTTCATATCAAAAAGACTAATTCTCACTTTCAGTAGTTCACTGACCCAAATTCTTGAAAGTTAGGGAAATTTGTGAGGTGGTTGCAAAGTTTTTGTCATTTATTTTTTCCATTTCAGTACTAAACATCAGGTGTTATTGGTTTTTGTATTTAGGTCATGGGTGAAGCTTGAAGTTATCCGTGAGCTAGTGGTTGAAAGTAAAGATGGCGCAAAGAGTTTGAAGGCCCTCTTTTGTGCTCTGTATGCATCATTTATTGTGCCCAATACATTCTCTTTCTAATGTTCTTTTACCCTTTTCTGCAGTGGCTAAATACCTTGGAAATTTCGTGCTTTGAGGACGGGGTCATCACACGCGAAACACGAGTGATGAAATTTCCAGGAGTCGGATAGAATGTCTAGAAGCAAAAATGCTTCCGCATAGGTGATTCACAAAATTCGATTGGTAATGGATAATTTTCTGGTATGGCTGAAATGGCCTGTTCCTTTCGGATCGGCTTGAAACAATTTTCTTTCCCTAATTTTCATTTATCTATAACTAATATGTGTGTTAGATATCATAATGAAAGTTCTATTATTTCAAAATACTCTAATTTTTTTTAATAAAATGGATAGGAGGTCTTAGCCATTGAAATACCTTTTAAGTCACATATCACATGTCTAACATGTTTCTTTTTTAAGGTATTTCCTTAATTGTTTCCGTTAGGCTTGTTATCTATAAACATAGCCAAATCATAAGCAGTGGGTTGAAATTTCCCCTGTTTACAAGTTTTATTGTGAAAGTTAATATTTTGTTACTCTAAAAACCATTTTGTTATCTAACCTCCATTTTGTGAGTTTCTTCTTCATTTCTTTTTGCACCCCACTTGCTGATAAGAATGTACGATATATGTCTAGTGGAAACTGTTAGGCATACGGGTAACAAATGATAAATGTTTGGTACTCCTTACAGCTTGTGCCTCATCTCAGGTGATCTTTCTTCCAAAGGATAAGCCACCTAGATTCTATGGTTTATTAATTTGTTTTTCTTATTCAATATTTGACTGAACACCTTTTGTTTTTCATTTTAATTACTCAGGTAGGCTGCCTCTTACACTTTGAGATTTGATTGCACCACAGAGTTAAAATGGTGAATTACACTTGATAGGAGTATTGATAAGTTTTTGTTTCAATCAATTTGATTCGCAAGGTTATAGAGGTAAACAATTGAATCGTCATTTGCACAACCAAAGGTTAATGATCTTCCTATTCATTAAATCTAATAGAAGACAGTTGCGGTTTCGTTGCATCTAAAAACCCCTCAATTTACAATTAAGTTGTTGATAAAATTGGAAGATAATCGACTTGGAAACTGTTGCCATAACACTAATTGATTCTTATGGTTCTGTTATTGTAGGAAATAATTTGAATTGTTCTTCTCATTCGAGTGATGTAGGAAATACATCGACCGGTGGAAGCTGTTGGCGTACCAGTAACAAATGATAAAGGTTTGGTATGCCTTACGGGTTTTGCCTCATCACAGGTGATATTTATTCCAATGATAACCCACCTCCATTCTTAAGGTTCTTGTTAATGTAGAAAATATATTGATTTATTTCTTCTTCTACATCTAACAAACTGTTTTTGTTTTTCTTTTTGATAGCTTAGGTAGGCTGCCCGTTACAGTTTAATAAAATGGTTAGGAGGTCTTACTCATTAAAATACACTTTGGGTAACATTTAACATGTTTGACATGTTGCTTTTTTAGCTATTTATTTAACTGTAACTGTAAGGCCTGTTATAGATAAATAATAACCAAATCATAAGCCATGGGTTAAAGCCTTGAAGGTATTCAGAAATTCAGTAAGGGCGAGCCTACTTTTCTGGAATAAGATTCGAATTTAGACCGGGTAATAGTAATTGGTATCTTGATGCAATCCTATGAATCTAATCCTACATTTTGGATTTAAGGTTTCATTTAAGTTTGATTGTTTTTTAAATGTAAAAGCGCCTCTCGCATTCAGAACTGAACTCCTGGTTGGGTAGGTGGACCATCATCTTCTATGACTGCAGCTAATGGCACTACCAAGGTAAATTTTCTTCGCTTTTTTAAGTCGAAATTTAACATTTGAACCCAATAGCCATTATATTTCATGTAATATGTCCAATTTAGAGTTCAGTTGCAGATAAACTTGGAAGATAATCGGCTAGTGGAAACTGTTGGCTTCCCAATATGTGATAAAGTTTATGTACGCCTTATGGCTTGTGCAGTTGTGCCTTATCAAAGACGATCATTCTACCAAAGGATGACCCACCTCCATTCTTATGGTTCTTGTTAATGTTGAAAACATATTGATTTCTTCTTCTTATTCTACATTTGACAAACCAGTTTTTGTTTTTCATTATGATTACTCAGGTAGGCTGCCAGTTACACTTTAATCATTGATCCTAGTGCTGCATTGCTGTTAGTAATCATGAGCTTTTTCGTTAAGGGGTGTATCTTTGGGTGCCATTATATCACTTATTGATGCAAATTGCTGATGTACATACTTGTGGTGCAAAGGGAGCTGCTTGTGGCAGTTAGGCTTCTCTGGCTGCGGTTACTAGTAAGGACAACTACGGAGAACATTCGTAGGGCCGTCCCTGCCTCCGTCTCTGTGGTTACTCGTAAGGATAACCAAATAATCCAAATACTAATCTTATAGGGGTCTTTACATGCTTATGGGTTTGGGATGTTTGTTTTTTTGTTTAGAGGGGTATGTTAATTTTATCAATAGCAAAGAATTCCATGAATGTTTTTATGTCTGATTTACAGGGTCTTTGCGTGTTTATGGTTGGAAATATGATCATATTCGGCTAAAGAAGCTAATCATCATTAGTTTTTTTTATCCTTTCAGGCTCCACTCTTGAGGAATCTGCACTTCTATGTATGTTTCAATGGTTGTGGAGATCTGAGAATCCGTGGTTATGAAACTAGCTTATTTTGTCTATTAGATCTATCTACTTTATAGAAATGATGATTACTAATTATTGATCTACAAATTCAAATATGGAACAGTTTAAGATGCAATTAAACAATCAGTTTGAATGTTATCTGATGTTACAAAGGTAATTTGCAGGTATTGAATGTGATACCGAGATTTACTGGATTCCCATAAAGCTCTGTTCCTCCATAGAGATGACTTAACTGCCATTGTTCTGAGCTTGGAGATCATTGGACACAGCACATGAAATTTCTTCTTGTCTAATTCCTAATTTCAAACTCTGAATTCATAAGATCAGGCTTCAAGTATACACAATCTTTTATTAGATCTTAATTATGCTGAATCGAAAAGTTCATATCAAAAAGACTAATTCTCACTTTCAGTAGTTAACTGACCCAAATTCTTGAAAGTTAGGGAAATTTGCGAGGTGGTTGCAAAGTGTTTGTCATTTATTTTTTCCATTTCAGTACTAAACATCAGGTGTTATTGAAAGTAAAGATGGCGCAAAGAGTTTGAAGGCCCTCTTTTGTGCTCTGTATGCATTATTTATTGTGCCCAATATATTCTCTTTTTAATGTTCTTTTACCCTTTTCTGCAGTGGCTAAATACCTTGGAAATTTCGTGTTTTGAGGACGGGGCCATCACACGTGAAACAGGAGTGGTGAAATTTCCAGGAATTGGAAAGAATGTCTAGCAGCAAAATGCTTCCGCACAGATGATTCACAAAATTCGATTGGTAATGGGTAATTTTCTGGTATGGCTGAAATGGCCTGGTTCTTTCGGATCGGCCTGAAACAATTTTCTTTCCCTAATTTTCATTTATCTATAACTAATACGTGTGTCAAATATCATAATGAAAGTTTCATTATTTCAAAATACTCTACTTTTTTTTAATAAAATGGATAGGAGGTCTTAGCCATTAAAATACCTTTTAAGTCACATATCACATGTCTAACATGTTTCTTTTTAAGGTATTTTCTTAATTGTATCCGTTAGGCTCGTTATCTATAAACATAGCCAAATCATAAGCCGTGGGTTGAAATGTCCCCTGTTCACAAATTTTATTGTGAAAGTTAATATTTTGTTACTCTAACAACCATTTTGTTATCTTACCTCCGTTTTGTGAGTTTCTTCTTCATTTATTTTAGCACCCCACTTGCTCATAAGAATGTAAGATATATGTCTTGTGGAAACTGTTGGGCATACGGGTAACAGATGATAAAGGTTTGGTACTCGTCACAGCTTGTGCCTCATCTCAGGTGATCTTTCTTCCAAAGGATAAGCCACCTGGATTCTATGGTTTATTAATTTTTTTTCTTATTCAATATTTGACAGAACACCTGTTACCCATTAAGAATTGATTGCACTGCACAGTTAGAATGATGAACTACTCTTGATAGGTGTATTGATAAGTTTTTGTTTCAATGAATTTGATTCGGAAGGTTATAGAGGTAAACAATTGAATCGTCATCTGCATAACCAAATGATAGCTATGTTAGGGAAGATTTAAATCTACTAGCCGTTGAGAGCGGGTCGGAGCAATCAGAACCTTATGCGAATGGGTGGATTAACTTGATCCACATAATTCCCATGTGATCTATGCATGCATGCTACGTGCAACTGCCTCTATGCAATTTTATTTTATGCAATCTATTTTCAAATTTATTTTTATTTATTTGACTTTCAGTTGTTTACATTTTCTTAAGAGGAGTAGTGGGTTACCACACAATGTGGACCCATGATCTCTTTCACTATGTAATGGTTGTTTTGATGAATGAAAGAGGCAGAGAGTATTATCACAAATTTTAGTTTTCTTCTCTTTGGAAGTAAACTTCCACTGCTATCTTGATATTGGCCCATCGAGAGGTGTCTGTGGAATCCCTTCATTGTTTTCTCTGTGGTGAGTATCTGTATCGGAGAGGCAATCGGGCTGCCCAACGAGTAACCGGGTGGTGTATTCTGTAATCCGGAGCTATTCGTTGCTTATTGTATTATCGTTAATTTTGAATTATAGGTCTCTGGATATCATTTGGTATCAGAGCCTAGGTTTATTGTCTTCAATTCGTATCCGAATCTAACTAGAGACGTTTTCGAGTACTTTCTTTCAGATTAACAATGGATACTCGCAGCAGTTCAGAGTTAAAGAAAGCCATTGAAAACCTGGAGACTGAGAAACGAGAGATGGCAGATCAATTGAAGGCATTACAAGATCAAGTCCAGGAGTTACTTGTATCAGAACGACGAACACGAGACGATGAATCAAGTTCTGGGCCTGGCCGATCGGAGCATAATGGGTGTCGGTCCCCGAATGAAATCAAAGTTGACATTCCGGAGTATGACGGGAAACTAGATCCGGACGAATTTATTGAATGGTTAAATATTGTTGAGAGGGTTTTTTATTATAAGAAAACTAGTGAGGAGAACAAGGTGAAGGTTGTCGCCCTCAAACTACGCAAGTACGCTTCAACGTGGTGGGCGAATATTTGTATGAAACGAGACCGAGCCGGGAAAGAGAAGATTCGAACATGGCCCAAAATGAAGAAACTATTGAAAGAAAAGTTCCTTCCCACGTATTATCTTCAAACCAGTTATTCCCAATTGCATCACCTCAAACAAGGCAACCGATCAGCAGAAGATTACACGCGGGATTTTGAGCACCTTCTTATGAAGTGTGATATTCCTGAGGACGAACCACAAACCTTAGTTCGCTATTTGGGAGGTTTAGAACCTCGAATCGCCCATGTGGTCGAACTTTATCCATACACCACGTTAGAAGAGTTAACCATGCTTACCCACAAAATTGATCTTCAACAGAAATCTAAAGGGAAAATGGAGGCCACCCGTTTCACACCTAAGCCTAGCAATTCCACCAAACCTGTGTCCATACCCAAACCCAGTAATGCTTCCGACACCAACACCAACCCGGCTCGACTACCCCGACGATGCTTCCGATGTCAAGAACTCGGTCACATTGCTTCCAAATGCCCAAACAAACGGGTTGTGACATTGGCTGAATGTGAAGAAATGGAAGAAGCTGAACCGATCTGCACTGGAATAGACGGGAATGAACTCATAGAGGAGATAGTGGGACCTGATGAAGGAGATTGTTTGGTGGTTAGAAGGACCCTTAGTGGTATTGCAGAACCGGAAGAGAATCAACAGAGGGAAGCCATCTTCCATACCCGTTGTACCATCAAGAGCAAAGTGTGCACCGTGATCATTGACGGGGGTAGCTGCACTAACGTTGCTTCTCAAACCCTTGTGTCCCGACTAAGTCTAACTACCGAAGCACATCCTACCCCTTATACCATCCAATGGTTGAATCAAGGTAAAGGAATCCACGTTTCTCAACGAGTACTATTAAGCTTGAGTATTGGCAGGAAATATGAGGATCAAATTTGGTGCGACATTATTCCCATGGACGCGTGTCATGTCCTCCTGGGAAGACCTTGGTTATTCGACCGAAGAGTAATCCATGATGGATACTTGAACACTTATACGTTCGATCATGGGAAACAGAGGATTGTTTTGACACCCATCTCACCCAAAAGTTCCCCTCAACCACCACCCATACCTTTAACAACCCTACTACAATCAGACCATCATGAATTTAGCTCTCACCGAGAACTCATTCTGACAGGACTTGAAGATACATGTTTTCCACCACCAACCTCACCTCACCCATTATTACCACCATTACTCGAATCCTTCTCATAAGTATTTCCATCTGAGATACCCGCCGGTCTACCACCTAAAAGAGCCATCCAACATAAAATTGACTTCATAGCCGGTTCAACCCTGCCAAATAAGCCTGCCTATCGCACCAACCCACAAGAAACAACCAAAATTCAAAAACAAATCGATGGTCTCTTAGCCAAGGGATTAATTCGTGAATCCCTGAGTCCTTGTGCAGTACCAACCTTACTTGTTCCCAAGAAAAATGGAGAATGGCGAATGTGTATGGATAGCCGAGCCATAAACAAGATCACAATTAAGTATCGATTCCCAATTCCTCGTCTAAATGATATGTTAGATGAGCTGCATGGATCGATCGTCTTTTCAAAGATTGATCTTCGAAGTGGGTACCATCAAATTCGTATCTGCGAGGGTGATGAATGGAAGACAGCCTTCAAGACGAAGGAGGGGTTGTATGAATGGCTCGCCATTCGGGTTGTCCAACGCACCGAGTACATTCATGCGATTGATGAACCATGTATTGAAGCCTTTTTTGAATCGGTTCATTGTCGTTTATTTCGATGATATTCTCGTCTATAGCCGAACCGAAGTAGACCATCTTCAACATTTGAGGCAACTGTTTGAAGTACTCGACAAGGAATGTTTGTATGGTAACAAAGAAAAGTGTGAATTTTTTACTCCTCAAGTGACATTTCTTGGTTATCTTGTTTCTGCTCAGGGAATACAAGTCGATGAGCAGAAGGTTCAGGCCATAAAGGATTGGCCAACTCCCTCTTCAATTCAGCAAATACGAAGTTTCCACGGCCTCGCCTCCTTCTATCGGCGATTTGTCAAAAATTTCAGCTCAATTGTAGCCCCGATGACAGAACTTACTAAACTCCGACATTTTGAATGGAATGCCCAGGCCCAACGCGCCTTTGAAGAGCTCAAGAAACAACTGTCCACCACCCCTGTTTTGGCCTTACCGTGCTTTGACGATGTATTCGAGGTAGAATGTGATGCCTACGGGGTCGGTATTGGCGCGGTACTAACCCAACGCGGTCGCCCAATCGCGTATTTTAATGAAAAGTTTAATGAAGCAAAAAAACGTTATTCTACCTACGACAAAGAATTTTATGCCATCATTAGGGCCCTCGATCACTAGCAGCATTATCTGATATCCAAGGAGTTTATTCTACATTCTGATCACGAAGCGCTCAAGTATATCCAAGGTCAACAAAAACTGCAGCCCCGTCATGCCAAATGGGTTGAATTTTTGCAAATCTTTAACTTTACAATTCGCCACAAATCAGGCAAACTCAACAAGGGCGCCGACGCTCTGTCCCGGAAACATCTTTTGTTACATACCTTATACCCCAAGGTACTAGGCTTTGATTTACTAAAATGTGAGTATGCAGGTGATGCGGATTTTGGCGATATTTTCATGCGTTGCCAACAACATGTTATTAAGGATTATCATCTGGTTGATGGATTCCTTTTCAAAAACTCATGTCTGTGTATTCCTCGGCACAGCCTACGTATGACTTTAATCAAGGAGGTGCATGAAGGGGGCATGGCAGGTCATTTCGGTGCTGACAAAACCATTCAGATACTTCGGCAACACTTTTTCTGGCCCCGACTTGCTCGCGATGTCGTTCACTCAATTCAGCGATGCTTGATTTGTCATCGAGCCAAAGGAAGGTCCTCACCGCATGGTTTGTATCTCCCACTTCCTGTACCGCAGGCTCCCTGGGAAGATTTGAGCATCGATTTCATCACCGGACTTCCCCGCACCCAACGTCATAAAGACTCCATACTGGTCGTTGTTGATCGATTTTCAAAAATGGCTCACTTCTTGGCCTGTCATACCACTTTTGATGCAGTTCAAGTTGCCAATCTCTACTTTAAGGAGGTTGTCCGACTACATGGCATTCCTAAATCCATCGTGAGTGATCGCGATACCAAGTTCCTCAGTCATTTTTGGCTTACACTATGGAAAAAGATGGGTACCAAGCTTAAGTTCAGTACTTCCAGCCATCCTCAAACTGATGGACAGACCGAGGTTACTAATCGGACATTGGGTACCCTATTACGGGGACTTGTCAAGAAAAATTTAAAGCAGTGGGATGAAGTGCTTGCACATGCTGAATTTGCCTATAATCGGGCCCCCAATAGAGCTACCGGTCAAAGTCCTTTTGCTACTGTCTATGGTCTGAACCCCCTCACACCAGTTGACTTGGTGGTCCTTGATACCTCACAACGATTCAGTCCTGAAGCTGCTACTTTGGCCGCCCACATTAAGTCCCTCCACAACCAAGTGCGTGATCGCATTTCCAAGATGAATGAACAAGTCAAGCGACGAGTTGACAAGGGTCGACGGGAGATCAATTTTCAGCCTGGTGATCTGGTTTGGATTCATTTGCGGAAGGAACGTTTTCCGACCAAGCGTCGATCTAAACTAAGTCCCCGCTCTGATGGTCCGTTCCGGGTTCTTTCCAAAGTCAATGACAACGCCTACAAGATCGACCTTCCCGGCGACTATGGTGTGGCTGCTACTTTTAACGTTGCTGACCTGCAACCGTATTATGACCCGGAGGACCCACTTCCAAGTTTGAGGCCAAACTTTTCTCAAGACAGGGAGGATGATAGCTATGTTAGGGAAGATTTAAATCTACTAGCCGTTGAGAGCGGGTTGGAGCAATCAGAACCTTATGCGAATGGGTGGATTAACTTGATCCACATAATTCCCACGTGATCTATGCATGCATGCTACCTGCAACTGCCTCTATGCAATTTTATTTTATGCAATCTATTTTCAAATTTATTTTTATTTATTTGACTTTCAGTTGTTTACATTTTCTTAAGAGGAGTAGTGGGTTACCCCACAATGTGGACCCACGATCTCTTTCACTATGTAATGGTTGTTTTGATGAATGAAAGAGGTAGAGAGTATTATCACAAATTTTAGTTTTCTTCTCTTTGGAAGTAAACTTCCACTGCTATCTTGATATTGGCCCATCGAGAGGTGTCTATGGAATCCCTTCATTGTTTTCTCTGTGATGAGTATCTGTATCGGAGAGGCAATCGGGCTGCCCAACGAGTAACCGGGTGGTGTATTCTGTAATCCGGAGCTATTCGTTGCTTATTGTATTATCATTAATTTTGAATTATAGGTCTCTGGATATCACCAAAGGTTAATAATCTTCCTATTTATTAAATCTAATAGAAGACAACTGCTGTTTCGTTGCATCTAAAAAACCTCTCAATTTACACTTAAGTTGTTGATAATCGGAAGATAATCGACTGCTGGAAACTGTTGCCATAACACTAATTGATTCCTATGGTTCTTGTTAATGTAGGAAATACTTTGAATTGTTCTTCTCATACCAGTGATGTAGGAAATACATCGAATGGTGGAAGCTGTTGGCGTACCAGTAACAGATGATAAAGGTTTGGTATGCCTTACGGGTTTTGCCTCATCACAGGTGATTTTTATTCCAATGATAACCCACCCCCATTCTTATGGTTCTTGTTAATATAGAAAATATATTGATTTATTTCTTCTTCTACATCTAACAAACCACTTTTTGTTTTTCTTTTTGATAGCTCAGGTAGGTTGTCCGTTACGGTTTAATAAAATGGTTAGGAGGTCTTACCCATTAGAATACACTTTGGGTAACAAATTTCACATGTTTGATATACAGGGTATTTGTGTGTCTATGGGTAGGGAATATGATCATTAGTTTTGTTATCCTCGCAGGTTCCACCCTTGAGGAATCTGCACTTCTATGTATGCTCTAATTGTTGTAGAGATTTGAGAATCCATGGTTGAGAAACTAGCTTATTTTTTCTAACAGATACAGTTTGATGCAACTAAACTATCCTAATGCAGATGATGAATGACACTTAATAACCATGATCTTTTCTGTTGAAGGGTGATTCTAGGGGCGGCATTATACCAAACGTTGATGCAGATTACAGATGAAGCGCATCCAATGCAAAGGCAGCTGGTTGTGGCACCTAAGCTTCTCTAGCTTCGGTTACTAGTAAGGGTCAAAATGCCCGTCTTTCTTTCCTTGAATTCATAATATTTATAACCCATTTACTTATAATAACAAATCAAGACAATTAAATACTGTTTCTATATTCATACTGTTTATGGGATCTAGCAGCTTCAATTCCTCTGATGTACCACGTGATCCATTTTGGTACCATGGAACTTGCAATGGAAGAAAACAGATTAGCATCTATTGTTGTTGGAACAACTCAAAACAACCAAAACCAAAAGTGGAGGGCTCAACAACTTTTGTAACATCTCACTAAACCAAATTCTTGAAAGTTTGGGGAATTTGCGATTGCGGTTGCAAAGTTTTTGTGATTTATTTTTTCCATTTCAGTACTAAACATCAGGTGTTATTGGTTTTTGTATTCAGGTCGCGGGTGAAGCTTGAAGTTATCCGTGAGCTAGTGGTTGAAAGTAAAGATGGCGCAAAACGTTGAAGGCCCTCTTTTGTGCTCAGTATGCATCATTTATTGTGCCAAATACATTCTCTTTTTGATATTTTTTACCCTTTTCTGCAGTGGCTAAATATTTTGGAAATTGCGTGCTTTGAGTATGGGGTCATCAAAGGCGAAACGGAAATGGTGAAATTTCCTGGATTGGGAAGAATGTCTAGCAGGAAAGATGCTTCTGCACAGATGATTCACAAACTTCGATTGGTAATGGGTAATTTTCTGGTATGGTTGAAATGACCGTGTGTGTTTGGGTCGGCCTGAAACAATTTTATTTCCCTAATTTTCATTTATCTATAACTTATACATGTGTCGGATATCAGAATGAAAGTTATATTATTTCAAAATAATCTACTTTTTTTATTTAATAAAATGGATTGATCTTACCCATTAAATTACAAAGTCACATATAACATGTCTGATGTGTTTCTTTTTAGGTATTTTCTTAATTGTATTTTTTTGGCTCGTTATCGATAAAACACAGCCAAATCATAAGCTGTGGGTTGAAATTTCCCCTGTTTACAAATTATATTGTGTAGGTTGTTATCTAACCACTTATTGATGCATATTGCTGATGTACAAACTTGTGGTGCAAAGGCAACTGCTTGTGGTACCTAGGCTTCTCTACCTGCAGGTACTGGTAAGGGCAACTCCTGCACCAGCGGGAAACCAAGGAGATTGTTCATTTGACCTTGATCATGTTGGTGATATGAAAAGGCGGGAGACGAAGAAAGGAAAGACGAACGGAACAAGACGAATCATTGATCGTATTTATTTCCACCACCGCTAGTTTGGTATGCATGCGGCTCTGTTAATCACATTGTTAAGTTCTATTACGGATTTTTGCTTTCACTTCTCGTTTCAGGCGGAGGGTGGCTCAAAGCATGGATTTGCTCTGTTCATCACATAGTTAATATCTTTTCAGAAGTATTGGTACAAAATGGGTTAGTACTTTGATGCTATTTATATTCACTCAGTAACTCACACATAATGACGAATTTATTTATTTTCTCTTTGCTATATTTGAGTCTTCAGTTGGAATCAAAAGACGGTCCTCTAGACCAGTTCACACTTGAGATAAAACCTTTTTTGAGGAAGCAAGGGGTGCTATTGCGGTTACATAAAGGTTTGAATTCTCTCTTTTGCCCAAATCATTTTGACCATAAAACCAGATTACTATTGAAGTAATATTAGTGTTATTCAAGCAAAGGGTTGAGGGTATTTAGGATTTCAGTCAGGGTGAGTCCCCTTTTCTGGAATAAGATTCAAATTTAGATCGAGTAATAGTAATTGGTATCTTGATGCAATTGTATGACTCTAACCGTACATTTTGGAATAAATATTTCAATTATTTTTTATTGTTTTCTAAATGTAAAAGCGCCCCTGGCATTCAGAACTGAATTCCTGGTTGGGTGGGAGGACGATCATGTATACATAGTTCTGTGACTGCAGCTGATGGCACTGCCTAGGTTTATGATCTTCCTGTTTTTAAGTCATAATCGAACCCAATAGTATTTTGTTGCATCTAAAACGTTTTGCACCCCACTTGCTGATAAGAATGTAAAATATGTCTGGTGGAAACTGTTGGGCATATCGGTAACGGATGATAAAGGTTTGGTGCTCCTTACAGCTTGTGCCTCATCTCAGGTGATCTTTCTTCCAAAGGATAAGCCACATGCATTCTATGGTTTATTAATTTGTTCTTCTTATTCTATATTTGACAAAGCACCTTTTGTTTTTCATTTTGATTACTTAGGTAGTCTGCGCGTTACGCTTGAAGAATTGATTACTGCACTGCAAAGTGCAAACGATGAATTACACTTGATGCCATGAGCTTGCTGCGGTTACCGGTGTGAGTCAAAATACTTGTCTTTCATTCACTGAATATATGACAGTTTTAACTCATTTACTTATAATAGCAAACCAAAACAATTAGATGTTCTTTCCATAGTAATACCAGTTACGGGAACATGGAATCACGGCTAGCTTTGATGTCCCGAATGGGGTCGTGATTCTTTTTGGTACCATGAACACACTACTACTAGGAGATATCCATGAAAACTGAAACTTTTCCTTTTTATGTATATATTAAGGTAATAAATCAATTTAAATAACCGTTTTGCCAATTATCATCTTTGAAAATAACACGATGGTACTGGACTAGTTGCACTAGATTCCTAAAATGTTTAATTGAAGGTTTTTTTCAGAAACTTACAGGTAGTTAAAATATATGCTTAATTGATGTTGACATGTCAGAGGAACAACTTCAACAAGGAGTTATCGACTTCAGCCAGGTATATTAAAGCAATCGTCTTTGATTTGATTAATTATACGCCTATGGTATTGATAAGTTTTTGTTTCAATCAGATTGGGGATATCTTAGTTGTTAGTGTATGAGATACATTGATTTTTTCTTCTCGTACCAGTATTGTCGGAAATACATCGAGTGGTGGAACCTGTTGGGATATAGGTAATAGATGATAAAGGTTTGGTTCGCCTTATGGCTCTTGTCTCATCACAGGTGATATTTCTTCCATAGGATATCTCACCTCCATTCTTATGGTTCTTGTTAATGTAGAAAATATATTGATTTGTTTCTTTTAATTCTACATTTGACAAACCACTTATTGTTTTTCATTTTGATGACTAAGGTAGGCTGCCTATTAGACTTTGATACATAATAATGCAGACGATGAATGATATTTAATATCCACGATCTTTTTCATTGAAGGGTGGTTCTAGGGGCGTTGATGCTGATTACAGATGAAGTGCATTTAATGCAAAGGCAGCTGGTTGTGGCACCTAAGCTTCTCTAGCTGCGGTTGCCAGTAAGGGTCAAAATGCCCGTCTTTCTTTCCTTGAATTATGATAGTTAAAACTCATTTACTTATACTAACAAATCAAAACAATTAAATATTGTTTCTATATTCATACTGTATATGGGATCAGAGCTTCAATTCCTCTGATGTACCACGTGATCCATTTTGGTACCATGGAACTTGCGATTGCGGTTGCAAAGTTTTTGTGATTTATTTTTTCCATTTCAGTACTAAACATTAGGTGTTATTGGTTTTTGTATTCAGGTCATGGGTGAAGCTTGAAGTTATCCGTGAGCTAGTGGTTGAAAGTAAAGATGGTGCAAAATGTTTGAAGGCCTCTTTTGTGATCAGTATGCATCATTTATTGTGCCAAATACATTCTCTTTTTATTAATTTTTTACCCTTTTCTGCAGTGGCTAAATAATTTGGAAATTTCGTGCTTTGAGGATGGGGTCATCAAAGGCGAAACAAATGGTGAAATTTCCTAGAATTGGAAAGAATGTCTAGCAGGAAAGATGCTTCCGCACAGATATTCACAAACTTCGATTGGTAATGGGTAACTTTCTGGTATGGTTGAAATGACCTGGTCCGTTCGAGTCGGCCTGAAACAATTTTCTTTCCCTAATTTTCATTAAGCTATAACTTATATACGTGTGTCAGACATCAGAATGAAAGTTATAGTATTTCAAAATAACTACTCTTTTTAATAAAATGGATAGGTCTTACCCATTAAATTACAAAGTCACATATCATGTCTGATATGTTTCTTTTTTAGGTATTTTCTTAATTGTATCCATTAGGCTCGTAATCGATAAAACACAGCCAAATCATAAAGCCAAATCATAAGCTTTGGATGAAATTTCCCTTGTTTACAAACTATATTGTGTAAGTTGTTATCTTACCATTTATTGATGCATATTGTTGATGTACAAACTTGGTGCAAAGGCAACTGCTTGTGGCACCTAGGCTTATCTACTTGCAGTTACTGGTAAGGGAAACTCCTGCACCGGCAGAACAACAAGGAGAACGTTCATTTGGCCTTATATGAAAATGGCGGGAGACGAAGAAAGGAAGGACGGACGGAATCATTGATCGTATTTATTTCCACCGCCGCCTGGTGGGTATGCAGGCGGCTCTGTCAATCACACATGAATAGAAGTTTAAGGACGGAATCATTGATCATTTTCTTCTATCTAATGAATGGCTGCTTTTAGACCGCTTTTTTTGTTAGTTTCTCTTACGGATTTTTGCTTTCACTTCTCGTTTCAGGCACAAGGTGGCTCAAAGCATGGATTTGCTCTGTTCATCTCATAGTTAGTTTCTTTCCAGAAGTATTGCTACAAAAAGGGTTAGTACTTTGATGCTATTCATATTCACTCAGTTAACACACACATAATGATGAATTTATTAATTTTCTCTTTGCTATATTTGAGTCTTTAGTTGGAATCAAAAGACAGTCCTCTAGCCCAGTTCACACGTGAGACAGAACCTTTGTTGAGGAAGCAATGGGTGCTATTGCGGTTACATAAAGGTTTGAGTTCTCTCTTTTCCCCAAATCATTTTGACCATAAAACCAAATCAATATTGAAGTAATATAAATGTTATTAGTCTTATATAACACAGTAACAATTCATAAGAAACTTAATACTTTGAAGAGAACATGTTTCATGTAAAAATTACTTGTTATTCGATTAGTGCATGACATTTAATCAAAACTAGAATTGAATAGGTTTTTGATATTGATCAAATCAGAGATTACATCCAAGTAATATAGAGAATCTAATTACACTTTAGTATCCTAAACAATATTAAATATGCTAACTACAAACCGACATAGTCTTACATTTCCTCGCAAGTTTAGGGCGGGGAGCGACCTGCAACTTGGATCTTAAAAACTCGAATTTCTGAGAGCATAAGGGCTTGGTAAAGATATCAGCTATTTGATCGTCTGTGGAGATGAACTTGACATTTAGTTTTCCTTGAGTAACTTGTTCACGAACAAAGTGATAATCATCTTCAACATGCTTTGTGCGAGCATGAAAACACATGATTAGCTGTGAGATAGGTTGCGCCATGGTTATCACACCAAAGCGTTGGTGCCTTGTTATCGAGTCCGAGTTCACGAAGAAGAGACTTCAACCAAATCATTTTTTGCCACAGTGTCAGCAATAGCTTTATACTTAGACTCTTTTGAGGATCGAGATACAGTTCGTTGTTTGCGGACAGACCATGAAATAAGATTCGAGCCTAAGTAGATAGCATATCCCCTCGTGGATCGATGATCGATTGGACAACCTGCCCAGTCGAAGTCTGAAAATGCCCAAAGATTGGGAGCCTAATGAGAATCAGAGAAGGCTTGAAGCCGATACCCCGTGTTGTGACGAATCCATAGCCCGAGATTCATTGTGCCCTGTAGATATCGAAGGATATGTTTGACACCGAACCAATGATTTTCAGTGGGAGCATGCATGAACTGGCAGACCTTGTTAACAACAAAAGCAATATCAGGACGAGAAAGAGTAGCATGCCGAAGAGCACCAACTGTCTGCCTATACCGGAGGGATCATCAAGTAACGGGTTGTCATCTGGTAGGAGCACGTGATAGGTGCTCATGGGGGTAGATATAGGTTTGCAATCAAGAAGACTAGCCCGATGCAAGATATCACGAATATATTTCCGTTGCAAAAGGACCAAATCAGAACCACGATGAACAACTTCATACCTCAAAAAATAGTGTCACTGCCCCAAATCCTTAAGAGCAAAAAAAAAGAATTGAGACGGTCAATAATCGTAGATATAACATTAGAGTCGTTACCAATGATGATGATGTCGTCAATATACACGATGAAATAGACAAGCGAGCCCGAGGAGTTGGGAATAAAGAGTGATGGATCCGTTTTAGACCCATAAAAGCCCATTTGAGAAAAGCAGTTGATAGTTTGGTAAACCAGACATGAGGAGCTTGCTTGAGTCCATACAGAGACTTGTCCAAAAGGCACACATAATCTGGTCTCGTCGGATCAATGAAGCCCGGTGGTTGACGCATATAAACGGTTTCCTCAAGGTTACCATGTGAAAAAGCGGTCTGGATATCCAGTTGCCGGAGAGGCCATTTGTTTGAGACGACAAGAGATAACACAGTACGAATAGTAGCAGGTTTAATGACTGGGCTAAAGGTCTCGTGATAGTCAATTCCATGTTGTTGATAGAAGCCCTTAGCCACAAGCCGAGCTTTGTACCTGCTAATTTTGCCATTTTCATCCGTTTTTAACTTGTAAACCCATTTACAATCAACCACATTAGTATTAAGGGACCACGGGCACTAATGTCCACGTGCCATTCCTATGGAGAGCAACCAACTCACCAGCCATTGCATGGTGCCATTCTATAGATTCTTTAGCAACAGTAAACTGGTAGGTTCAACAGGTAGGGATGGGGAACTGGTGGCGGTATAGGCTGCGGGATTATAATGGTTAGGTTATTTAGGATTGGGACGAAGAGTAGAGGGATGAGGCCGTAGGGGTGGTGGTGATGGTGGGGCCATGGAGGAAGGAGGAAGAGGGTTCGATTGGGCAGGTGGTGGAGAGGTTGAGGATAATGATGGTGAGGAAGGATAGACAGGAGCTGGTTGGGTAGGTTGTGGAGTGAGCGGTGGTAAGGGAGATGCGGGTGGAAAACCAAGTGGTCGATTAGGATAGATAGAGATATATGGAGAGTCAGATGAGGATGGAGTGGGGGTAGGGGTGGGAGGTTGATAAGCGAAGACAGGTTTGTTGAAGCAAACATGTCTGGCAACATAAATCCGGTCAGTTGAAGGATCGAGACATCTATAACCATGGTGAACAGATAAAAGGAGTGAAATTCAAACAAAACATTATTATTTACACAAAATCTTTGAATAGATAAAAGGTTTTGTTTTAATTCAGGAACATGAAGAATATTGGATAAGGTAAAGGTTTTGGTGGGGAGTAGATATTTGATGAATCAATGTGGACAACAGGTATAGGATTACCGTTACCAACAAATAAAGAATCGTTACAATGGTAGGCTTCAGAGCTGTCCATGTTAGATAGGTCTGGAGTTGCGTGACAATTAGCACCAGTGTCGGGCTTCCAAGTGGATCCTGAATATGAGCCTGCATTGGAGTATGCTACATAGTTGGCCTGCGGTGCGGAACGAGGCTGGCTGGACTGATTAGGGCATTGGGAAGGAAGATGGCTGATCCCACAACGATTGCAATGACCATCAACGACGCTGGAGATAATGAGTGTACAGATATGGGCATTATTTGAAATCCACAAAAGATAACTTGGATTGTCGGTTGTAGCAGACTCATTGGTGAATTTTGGTTCTAGGCATGGGACTGTTCCATCAACATAACCAAAAAGATTATGGGAGGTGAGAAAGGATTCGATCATAGAGCGCCGGTAGCCATAGTTTGTAGGTTTGAGGGTGACGGCAAATTTGTGGGAATTATGAGCGGTTTTCTCCTAGTTTGAGAAGGTTATGATCGCAGCCATGAGATTAATTGAAAGAAAACTCCCATCGGTAGAGTTGTGTCTTGTAGAGTTAAGCCGAAGGTTTGTGCGGCTGAATTAGGGTTAGAGAAGATGGAGCCGAAAATTTTGATTTGGTTTTGATTTGGCTCTGATACCAAATCAAAACTAGAATTGAATAGGTTTTTAATATTGATCAAATCAGAGATTACATCCAAATATATAGAGAATCTAATTACACTTTAGTATCCTAAACAATATTAAATATGCTACCTACAAACCGACATTGTCTAACAAATTTTGATGATACTTCTAAGCATGATGTGCAGTTTCTTATGATGTGGAATAAGAGTGGGGGAGCTTGTAAATCTTGTCTTTTCTTTTACAGTGGCATCTTGCTGAGATTGAACTTGAGGACTATGCATTTGTTCTATTGAGCAGGTATGTTGTGTGTGTTTCTTCTGGCAATTTTGGGGGTGAAAAGGGCAGGGTCAGTTTGGTTGGCTTGAAACATTTTTTTTGTCAAATTGTAAACTTATAGGTGAAAAGGGCAGGGTCGGTTTGGGTTGGCATCTCTCTCTTCAGTTTCTTCTTTGCGAGTCTCTCTTTGCCGATAATCTCTCTAGATATTTTTCGTTTTCCGGTGTATCCATGGCAGATGACAGTGGCGGTGTGGTGGGGCTATTTGCATCTTCCATGTGTTCGCCATTATCAGTCTTTCTTTGGTTGTTTTGGGAGCTGTTGCAATGTGTTTCTTAGGATTATCTGCCTGTCGTTCCTACCCATTTGCTTGGGTTATCTGTCGGACTGACTGTCCTAGGAAGGGGCTTTGATGGCTTTCTAAAGGGACCAATGGCTTTTTTGGGTTAGGCTAAGGGTTGGATGAGGTTGTTGCCTCACTGATTAGGGGCTGCGAATGGCAGAAGTTCGGCTGCGACCCCCCTACAACCATGGTGAAAGGAACTAAGATCTTCGTTAAATTGGAATTAGAACTAACAAGTTAGTCGACCCGACTTCAAGCAGGACAAATCTTCGATTACACTAAGAACCAAGTGAACATACAATCTAGCCTAAGAAAATAGAAATCTGTAGAAACTAGCTATTTAAATTAATAAGACGGGGGAATAGTTATGGGTTGTAATTCCCACTTCCCGATGTCGTGGGTCACCCCTAATTCTTTTCACTTTTAAAACCTCTTCAAATCTTTGTCATTTAAAAATATATATTTTGTATGCAAAATAGCCCCAAAACATAGAAAAACTTGTAAGTAGGGGGGGTCCTAGAACTCACCTAGTCACTGTGAGTAGCTCGTAGTCTAAGCTTTCTAAGCTAGGATCGCGGTACACAGTCTGCATAAGTTAACACTCAAATGAGTTATTTTCTACCTAGCTTTGGCAGTAGTTTCGTGGACAGTTTCACTGCCTGTTTCGCATGACAGTTTCGTATGGCAGTTTCCCCCAACGAAAATAGTTGCGAAATTACCTGCAAACTATAGTTTCGCATGACAAACTCATAGTTTAGTACTTTGAGCACAAAATTTTGTTGTATGCACATACAGTTTCGCAGATCGTGTTAAAATGACGAACCAACCCGTTTTTAACACAAAATCGCAACTTTTTACGTTCAAATGTTTAGTTTTTTATCGATGAAGCTATATCTAAACTTTTTACATGATTTCTTACGTGAAATAGTGACCTTTATGCGATTCTTTGCAACTTTTCAAAACCCAAAACCCTAGAATTCGGGTTTGATATACAGAGTGGTTTAGAAGCTGATTCTTACCTAGATTTCTTGCTTCTTTCTTGTGGTTTGATGCTCTAACACTCAGATCTTCAATCCCTTAACCTTTAAAGCTTCAAATCTCGAGTTTTCTTCACTTTCTCTCTCTACATTCTCTCTCTAGCACTTGTTGGCTTGGGTTGCAAATGAAGAAGACGAAGGCTGATTAAGTGGGTTAAGTGGTTGATTATGGGGATTTGATCACTTAGGTTCTTGCCCATAAGGCTAATTTAGCTCATGATCCAAATTCCTTCCTTTATTTCTATTAAATATCCTTTAATCAAGCCCATTATTATTAAACGACTTGTTTTGACTTTTCGGGATGTTACACCCGAGCAGGCAGTGTTCAGGCCAATTTGACACCCGCCGCCATCGAAGAGCGTTTTGCAAACTCTTAACAATACTCTTCGACCGATTCCGTCTGTTTGATGTTGCATAAGTACTCACCGAGGTATTGAAATTCAACAGGTTCGAAGTTCTTTTGGAGAGCACGAATGAGTTCTTCCCAAAACTCAATCGCTTGATAAGTCGAGATCCACGAGTAGAATTCTAAAGCATCTCCTTTCAAGTGCATGGCTGCAATGTCGACTTTCTCGTCGTCAAGGATGTTGTGATATCGAAAATACTTTTCGGCTTTTAGAATCCATCCGCGTGGGTCTCCGTTGATGAAGGATGGGAAGCTAATTTTGTTGTAGGGTCACAAGTGACGACTGCTATATCTAAAAGAATCACCATCATCAAACTAACTGAAACTGCCACCAGTTTTGTCTCACGAATAGGTCTGCATCTTCAGGGCTGATACGTCATTCTTCAGGGATTCCATAGATTTAAGTTTTATTGCGATGGCAACCAATTGAGCTGCAATGGGATTAGAAATCCCAGCACTTCCTTCAGGGTTTCCACGGGTAGAAGGTACTATCTTTGTTCCCGGCAATGGAACCAATTGCTAGGAACTAAGATCTTTGATAAACTGGAATTAGACATAACAAGGTAGTCGGCCCGATTTTGAGCAAGGCAACTCTCCGATTACACTAAGAACCAAGTGAATACAATCTAGCATAAGAAAATAGAAATGCAGAAACTAGCTATTTAAATTAATAAGATGTGGGAACAGTTATAGGGTGTAATTCCCACTTACTGATGTCGTGGGTCACCCCTCATTCTCTTCACTTTTGAATGATTTCCTCCAAAACGTGTCCCACCGATCCATAGTGACCCGATCCAGAAGTTGGGTTTGTATCACATGGTCAGGTAGTCGGTTTTCTATCTCTGTAAACATTGTTCTTGAGTTGGTGTATAACTATTTCAACACTTCAGTCTCGGTTTTGTCGTTTTCATTGTAGTTCTGTTCGTCTTGTTTATTTGAACCGATGCGTTTCAGGTCTATGGTGGGAGGCTTGGCTTATTAACCGTAGATGCGTGGTGATATAAGCTTATGGATGATTACTCTTGATTTTGGACGATGGTTTTCTCATCTGAGATTGGTGTCTGTGTCGGGGCCGTAGTGGTTAACTAAAGGTTGGGTGAGGACGTTTTCTAGATGTGGCAGGGTTGGAAGATGATATGTTTTCACCTGCAACCCCTTCCCTTTAGCAAAGAACGGGGTTATTATTGCTTTCCTAATAGGAACGTAGTCGGCTTGATTGAATTAAAAAAACGAGAATAGATAATGTAGTCCTTTTCGAGATGGACTGATTTGCAAACCTTAAACTAAAAATTCAAATACTAAACTCTCCTCCCTCTAAACTAGAACGCCAAATACATATTTTAGAAACTAATTAGCTACTAACTGCCCAATAAGTCATCCACTTTCCCTGAATCATTAGGTTAACACCCACCTCTTGGCCCAGGTCCCCTTTTTCTGCCATTCCACATTGACTGGTCAGAGCCGACCTAGTTTTATCCTGTTAGACTGGGTTATTATTAGTGAATAGTTTAGGGTTAAATTATGTAATATTGTCCTCTATATAAAGGACCCTCTATTGTAACCCTAAACACACAATTATTCAACACAATTACAATTACAAGGTTTAATTTAGTATCAGACCCAGGAGGGCTCGATCATAGCTGAACCCTAATCAGGGCGGGCGGCCATCGCCGCCGCCCTATTCAACCATCCATCACACTCTTTTCTTTTTTTTTCTTTCTGTTAACCAACAAGGTTTAGATCCAGCCTCCAACCCCTCGGCTTTACAACATCACAACATCCTTCTCATGCGACCGCAGTAGCACCAACGCTGTTTCCGTTACAATAACCAACACTACCATCTTCACCTTTAACAGGCGAATACAAACCGCCATCATCTCTTTCCTTTCACACAACCACAACCGTCGCCTCCAAACCCTAACCCTAGCCGCCGCCAAACCCTAATCAAGCCATCGCTAAACCCTAACCCTAGCCATCGCTAAACCCCAATCCTAGCTACCGCACACCACATACAATCACCACTGCTCCTTTTCAATCTCAACCCGTCATCGCATACAACGTAATGCTTCACCTTCATTGCATTTGCTATACAACAGTGGCTCCGCCATACAACGGGCGGCGCACCTTCGTGCAAAAGTTTTAGGTGTGGAGATACGCGAGAAGATTCATAGAATAATAACAACAATAGTTTCAAACTCACATCGCATACAATGTGATAACCGGAGAAGAATCGGTGTTTCACACATTCGTGATTACAATGACAAACATGGTTGTTAGATTAAATGCTAGAGCCATCCGGGTGGGTAAAAAACCCTAATTTTCAAACGGACATGGGGTCGGATGAGAGGTTTTCCCGAGCATGGACCAAATGGTGGTGTTTCCCGAGCATGGGTGCAAACCCCCAATTTTCCCCGACCTTGTTTAGACTTGGAACAAGACCAATAGTTTACTTATTTTTCTTTTTATGTTTTTTTTGGATTTCAAGCTAAATCTCTCCCGAGCTTAGCGTGCGGGGGAATATTAGACTATGTTATTATTAGTGAATAGTTTAGGGTTAATTATGTAATATTTTCCTCTATATAAAGGACACTCTATTGTAACCCTAAACACACAATAACTCAATACAATTATAATTACAAGGTTTAATTGACCCAGTAGGTTCGTATCACTACTGCTCTCCTGGAGAACCGACTTGTCCTCAAGTCGAGATGAAGCTGCGCGGTTAAGGCTTGACTGGTCATCTCCCAAAATGATCCAGCTGCCCAGTGATTCTTCGTTGGAGCATGCATGAACTCACATACTTTATTAACCGCAAACGTGATGTCAAGTCTAGATAGAGTGACATACTGAATAGCCTTTACCATTTGACGGTATTTTGATGGATGCGTAAGCATTGTGCTGTAACCAAGATTTAGTATCTGAGATGTGCTCGTTGGTGAACTAACCGGTTTGCACTCAGAAAGACCAGATCTTTGAAGAATATCCCGAATGTATTTCCTTTGGGATAAAACAATGTTCTTGCCACTTGGAACAATTTCAATCGTGCGAATTAGCTACTTTCGTACGATTGAACCTTCATTCGTGCGATTGGGCTCCAGTCGTGCGAAACACGCGCAATCGCATACATTCAGTCGGTCACCTAACTCAATCGCACACATTCACTCGCTCGCATGACTCAATCGCATACATTCATTCGCACGCATGACTCATTCGCACACATACACACAGTCGCACGACTCTGTCGCACGACCTACCCAGTCGCACAACTCAGTCGCACGATTGACTCAGACGCATGGCTCAGTCGCACGACTCACCCAGTCGCACGACTCAATCGCATGACAGACCCAGTCGCCTGGACAACAGAATCGCGACTGTGGTCGGGCTGAGCAGCCCCCGGCTGCTCTAAACGCGAGTTTTACACAACAAGGACTTCCAGAAACACTCTACAAACATACACAAACATGAAACACAAGCAGAAAGACTTCACACGCACCCACACGACCTCATGTGTTCGGGTTGAACCCGAACACCCGAAACCCTAGTTTGGACAGCCGTGAATAAGCAAGAAAAGGGACAACCCAGGTCGTCTACCTGCTAGAAAGGAGTAGACTAGGCTGTAGATGAAGTCTAGACGACAGAAACAAGACCAAGCGGGTTGGATTTGGTGCTAAGATGAAGAAATGGTGTAGAGAGGATGAAGAAGATGAAGTAATGGGTGTTTAGGGCTGGAAATGGGTTTATATACCCAGCCCAAGTTTGCAAAATGTCAAGTTTAGTCCCTGCACTTAACCCCCGAGTTTCCCAAATTTGTTTCGGTTGAAAAACGACTTTATTAGGTTAATTATATTAATTATAGAAATGTATTTAGTGATATTTATAGCTTAGAAATAGTTTTATTAATGACGTTAATTTTATATAAAAAATGACATATTTGACGGTCACGATGATGAAAGTTTTAAAAAGTTTCTAAAGTTAACATAAGATTACAACGAAAACATAAGCACAACGATAATAAGGCACACATGATATCCACATAAAGAGTTAATAAAGATGAGGAATGATCGATTCAAGGAATAGTTAACGAAAATCACGTTAATTGACGGACCTTAAGGTGACGGATGTCACAGTATCCCCCAGTCGAGAGAATTTCGTCCCGAAATTCAGCTGGAGTTAGGTTCAAGAGTGTCATCCTCGAATAGATGTGGATATTTGAGTTTCATCTGATCTTCTCATTCCCATGTAAACTCTGGCCCTCGTTTTGAATTCCACCTTACGCGAACAATAGGTATTCTACTGCGCTTCAGTTGCTTGACCTTTCGATCCATGATCTCAATGGGTTCCTCAACAAAATAAAGCTTTTCATCAATTTTGATCTCCTCAATTGGCACGTGAAGGGATTCGTCGGCCAAACACTTCTTGAGGTTTAACACGTGAAAAGTATCATGCACACCGCTGAGTTCTTGTGGCAACCTTAATCGGTAAGCCACTGGACCAATTCTCTCTGTAATCTCGAATGGTCCAACGTATCTTGGGGCTAACTTCCCTTTCTTTCCAAATCGAACGACTCCTTTCCAAGGGGAGACTTTAAGTAAGACTCGATCCCCAACGTTGAATTCTAGAGGCTTCTGACGGTTGTCGGCATAGCTCTTTTGGCGATCTCTTGCAGCTTTTAGTCGGTCTTTGATTTGAAAAATCTTGTCAGTCGTTTCTTGAATGATCTCTGGGCCTGTTAGCTGACTTTCACCAATCTCGGCCCAACAAACGGGTGATCTGCATTTCCTTCCATACAACGCTTCGAATGGAGCACACCCAATGCTTGTATGGTAGCTGTTGTTGTAAGAGAACTCAATCAACGGTAGATGAGCATCCCAACTACCACCAAAATCGATTACACACGCTCTCAACATGTCTTCTAGCGTCTGTATAGTTCGTTCACTTTGGCCATAGTCTGAGGGTGATAGGCGGTACTCATGTCTAATCGAGTGCCCATCGCTTTCTGTAATGTCTGCCAAAATCGTGAAGTAAATCGGCTATCACGGTCAGATATGATTGACACTGGCACCCCATGCCGTGTCACGACCTCTTTGATGTACAATCTCGCCAACTTATCCATTTTGTAGTCTTCTCGGATAGGCAAGAAATGTGCTGACTTCGTCATTCGATCTACTATAACCCATATCGAGTCATGACAGCTGCTTGTTCTGAGGAGTTTGGTAATGAAATCCATCGCTATGTTCTCCCATTTCCACTCGGTAATTTCAGGTTGCTGTAATAATCCCGATGGTTTCTGATGTTCAGCTTTAACTTTCGAACACGTCAAGCATCTGCTGACATATAAGGCAATGTCTTTCTTCATGCCTGGCCACCAGTACAGATCCTTGAGATCGTGATACATCTTGTCTGCACCAGGATGAATAGAATATCGCGTCTTGTGGGCTTCATCCATGACTAAGGTACGTACACCTCCCCATCTGGGTACCCATATGCGATCCATGAAGTACTGTATACCGTCATCCTTGCAATTCATCTGTTTATCTAACCCTCGGAATTCTTCTCCCGCAAGGTTTTCTTCTTTCAATGCCTCACTTTGTGCAATTTGGATCTGAGCTTTCAAATTCGTTTGAATGGTCAATCCCAACGCTCGAGCACGTAGTGGTTTCACGCGTTCTTTATGGCTTAAAGCATCAGCCACCACGTTAGCTTTCCCTAGATGATACCGGATTTCACAATCGTAGTCACTAAGTAGCTCTACCCAACGTCGCTGCCGCATATTAAGTTCTTTCTGATCCAGAATATGTTGGAGGCTCTTATGATCACTGAAAATGATGCATTTGGTTCCATACAGGTAATGCCTCCAAATCTTGAGTGCAAATACTACAGCGCCCAACTCAAGATCATGAGTGGTGTAGTTCTTTTCGTGCACCTTAAGTTGCCGCGAAGCGTAGGCAATCACCTTATCCTTCTGCATTAGTACACAACCCAATCCTTGATGTGACGCATCGCAGTATACCACAAAATCATCAGTTCCGTCTGGGAGGGACAATATAGGCGCGTTACATAGCTTCTCTTTCAACGTTTGGAACGCTTGTTCTTGTGCATGTCCCCAATCAAACTTCTTGTCTTTCTGAGTAAGCAGGGTTAATGGCTGCGCGATCTTTGAAAAATTCGCGATGAAGCGACGATAATAACCGGCCAATCCTAAAAATTGTCGTATCTTTGATGGTGTCTTGGGCGTATCCCATTTCTTTACCGCTTCGATCTTGTCGGGATCTACATGAATCCCGTCCTCATTAACCACATGACCCAAAAACTTCACTTCCTGCAACCAAAATTCACACTTCGAGAATTTGGCGAAAAGTTGTTATTCCCGTAGCAGCTCCAGAATTGCCAGAAGGTGTTCTTCATGATCCTCTTTTGATCGGGAGTAGATAAGTATATCGTCTATGAACACAATCACAAACTTATCCAAGTAAGGTTTGCACACCCGATTCATTAGATCCATAAACACAGCTGGTGTGTTAGTCAGCCCGAACGGCATGACCAAGAACTCATAGTGCCTATAACGAGTCCTAAACGCTGTCTTCGGTATGTCGTCCTCGAAAACCCTTAATTGATGATAACCAGAACGAAGGTCGATCTTTGAGAAATACGAAGCTCCTTGTAGCTGATCAAACAGATCATCGATCCTGGGGAGAGGATATCGATTCTTCATGGTTAACTTGTTCAATTCACGGTAATCGATGCACATGCGGAACGATCCATCCTTCTTTTTGACAAATAATACCGGTGCTCCCCACGATGAATGACTCGGTCGAATAAAACCCTTCTCCAATAGTTCCTGCAACTGACTGTATAACTCTTGCATCTCAGATGGCGCTAATCGATAGGACGTCTTCGCTACCGGGGTAGCTCCAGGAACCAACTCTATACGGAATTCCACCTGTCATGAAGGAGGCAAACCAGACAAATCATCCGGAAATACATCTGGGTAGTCCCGTACCACTGGAATATCTACTAGTTTCCTCTCTTCGTCTTTCTTTTCAACCACATGAGCCGGAAAAGCGTAGCACTGCTTTCGTAAACTTCGGCGTGCTTTCATGCAGGAAATAAGCTTTAAGTTCCTTCCCGCTCGTTCTCCCTGAATCTTGAGTACTTCCCCGTTTGGCATAGGGATTCGTACCACTTTGTCCGACAGACAATCTCTGCTCCATTTTGCGACAACCAATCCATACCCACAATCACATCAAAACTTCCTAGCTCGAAGGGTATCAAATCTATATCGAAGGCATGATCCTCCAATGTTAACGAGCACTTCCTAATAATCTCATCGGCCTGAACAACCCTACCATTGGCCATCTCTACAGAGTAGCTAGTTTCTAGCCTACTAGGACTCAAATCAAGCAATTTCACAAACTCAGAAGATATAAAGCTATTGTCTGCTCCAGTATCAAATAATATAGATGCGAAGTGGCGATTGAGTAAGTGCGTACCCGTGACAACATTCGGGTCCTGACGAGCATCGTTGGCTCCAATGACGAATGCACGTCCCCGAGCTGCATTCCCTTGAGTAGTCGGGCCCTGATTTCTAGCTATAGCCATCACTTGCTGCTGGTTGTTTCCTTGTTGACCCGGTGCCCGATTCAGCCTGGGGCACATGTTCCTGTAATGATCAGGGCTTCCACACTCATAACAAGCCCTTGCATTCCCGGCGGGGTTAACCGCGTTGACGGGTGCCACAAGATTCGGCGCAGTTCTACAGTCTCTCGCCAAATCCCCCGGGCGTCTACAGTTTGCACACACCCGGCATTGCACTCCTGGGGGATGATGATAGTTGCACCTGTCATATTTTGGGTGCGGCCCCACATACTCTCTCTTGGCCTGAGACACGGCCACAAAATTCCTGGTCGTCTTGGCCCTCTTATCAAACTTATCGGCACTCGACCGGCTCGTTTCCCCAACATCCTTTCTCTTTTCTGCTCCCCTGCCCAGAACCCCCGTTCTCACCATCTCATCAGTCAAAGCGCCAGCCTTCAGAATTGCGCTCTGAATAGTAGGAGGAGCAGCTGCTGTAACCATTGCCCTAATTTGAGGCGCAAGTCCCCAAATGTACCTCTCGATTCTCTTCGATTCCGGCGTGACCAGATGCGGAACCAATCTTGCCAGCTCATGAAAACGGTCAGTATAAGCTGCATGCCCGGCCCCCACCATAGCATGATTCCAAAACTCATGCTCCAATTTTTGCATCTCGTTGAGGGGGCAGTATTCCTCGGTGATCAAAGCTTTAAACTCATCCCATGACATCTGCATCGCAGATTCTCTTCCTCTAGCTTGAACCTGGGTGTTCCACCAGGTTAGGGCCTTGCCCTGCAGTGAGCAGGTGGCATATTTGATTCTCTGGCTGTCGAGGCACTCACTGATGTCAATCACTGCCTCCATCTTTTCTAGCCACCTGGTTAGGGCTATCGCCCTACCTTTCTCATCGAATTCCCTCGGTTTGCAAGCCACAAACTCTTTGTATGAACACCCCCGTCTGGCATTAACAACTCCAGTCTCAATACCGGATGTACCACCATTCCCGGTCTCCTGGTTGCTTTCGTTTCCGGTCGGGTTTCCATTTCCCACCTCAGTTTCGATTCCACCATGGGCTCTTTCTCCATTATCTCCATTGTCATTGCCACCATCCCCGTGAGGGTGGTGTTGCTGGAGTGCATCGCTCACTTGGGCCACGATAGTAGGTATCAGTGCGGCCAACTGTTGAGCGATCAGAGCTGCCATATCAGCGTTTCCTGTTTCCTGATTGTTACTGGCAGGAGCATCACTAGTCCTTGGTGCTCTGCCTCTGCCTCTGCCCCTTAGGGCTTCACTCCCGCCACTATTGTTGCGGGTGACTCTTCGAGGCGGCATTTTCTAATCATAGAAATAGTAAACACGTAAGCTTAAATCATTTCAAAGTGTATTATCCATAACACTCATCAAGTCCAGTATTCCCAAGTTAATATCACACTTATTGTCATCACACATCGCATGCAATTCGTGTAGTTCTCACACCATGAATTGGTAATGTCTCAACAATAGTCCATCATAACAGTTGTAAATCCATGTATATAATCACGTTTAGTCTAGCGAAGGCTGTCTATTTCCTCCTCTTTCGAGGTTTCAGACATAACCTCCTCAGGGTTAGTCCCAATGTCCATGGTCAAGCGCATTAGCACGATCTGTGAAGATCTCTTCGGGTTTAATACCCGGATTTTGATAAACCAACTCGGCGCGCAGAGGGAACGGAAGATCCAATAGAAGCATCCCATAAAAGAGTGAGCACAAGGGCTCTCTCATAGGGTGGAAAGATCACATAACAGATAAATGAACAAATCAAGCAGCGAGGAACACATACACGAGATATAATATGCATACAGATCCTAGCATGCAAATCTACATGAAGGTTCCTAGGTTATAGTCTAGGTCAAGCGTATTGCCTAATTCTCTATAACCAATGGCTCTGATACCAATCTGTCACACCCCCGCTAAAAGCGGAAACACGGGGATGTAACGAGATCGGGATCGTCATAACACATGGTAAGCGGTAGAGATGCAATATAATAAATGATGACAAGCGTGTCATGATGACACCCGACAACAAGGGGACTTGTGTCGTGTTTAGTCAATGTTCACGACAACATAGCCATAAGCATAAACATGATAAGGATTCACATAACCAAATAAAGATGAAGTTGTAATATAAATTCCCACAACCCGGGAACAAGTATCAAAAGATTGTAATTGTTTACACCGACTACAACATTGTTCAGAATAATTGTTTTGTCAAAACATGTTTAGTCCCAAAAATGCATCCTAGGGTCTCCACTAAGGCAGCACACCTAGATTCCTCAGTTTGCATGATCACCTGAAAAGATATGCTCAAAACGGTCAACATAATTGTTGGTGAGCTCGCAGGTTTAAGTAATAAATAAGTAAGTGATGCTGTATATAATAAGTGATGTGGAATACCATGAATACAGTTATATAAACAAGTAAAATCACATGACAATGAGCTTTGCAACCAAACCTAGCGACGTACATAAAGAAATTGTCGGCATATATTCACCCAAGGGCCCGTTCCTGGCCACTGATGGTACCAACTAGTATACCATCGAACAAGGGTGGGGGTGTCAATCCAGTAGTACTACCAATACCTAACCGTCGGTTCCCACACTGGAATTAAATAGTTGCAAAGATAGAACCACACAGCAGACCCAAGCATGTATTAGATAAGTACTTGTAACACAGTATCACGTTGATTCCTTGTATGTAAAATTGTAAGTAAGTTGTATAGCATTGAAAATGGATGAGCATACTTTTCCCCCAAGTTGTAAATGATTGAAATATTGTATAAGCGTAAAAAGGGGCCACGAAACTCACTTGTTAAGTGGTAAGTATGTAAGATCAATGTATCCAGATGTTGAATGCAAATGAACAGTCAAACACCTATTGACAGTTATTGATAAGCATTAATGATATGAAATAAGCGCATAATAATGATCGGTCGGTTCGGGTTGTATCGGCTGGGTCGCCTGTAACTCATACAAACAGACATTCGTACTAGATCTTATGTAGATCCAAGCACTAGACATTGTCGCCATTGTTGATGATATTTGAGTAAGAGTTTCATTGTTATTGAAGAAGTATTTGATAAATGTCAATAGTTATAAGTCGGTTGGTAATTGTAAAACGTTAGTTTGATTTGATTCGAATAGTATTTGTGGCCTTTTTAGCGTGACTTTAACCTTTGTGGCCGAACAATGGCAACTGTGTTAATGTTACCTCAACATCACACAACCTACACACACCACGCACAAGAAGGAAATCACACACAACAATTACAGTCGCACGACAGGACCAGACGCACGACTCAACCTCCATATGCACGAATCAAGCCTCAATCGTGCGAATCAGCTTCATTCGTACGATTGAGCCTTCATTCGTATGACTGGCATTCGGTCGTACCACACAACACCCAATCGCACGACTCAACCTCCATACGCACGAATCAACCTTCAATCGTGCGAATTAGCTACTTTCGTACGACTGAACCTTCATTCGTGCGATTGGACTCCAGTCGTGCGAAACACGCGCAATCGCATACATTCAGTCAGTCACCTGACTCAATCGCACACATTCACTCGCTCGCATGACTCAATCGCATACATTCATTCGCACGCATGACTCATTCGCACACATACACACAGTCGCACGACTCAGTCGCACGACCTACCCAGTCGCACAACTCAGTCGCACGATTGACTCAGACGCATGGCTCAGTCGCACGACTCAATCGCATGACAGACCCAGTCGCCTGGACAACAGAATCGCGGCTGTGGTCGGGCTGAGCAGCCCCCGGCTGCTCTAAACGCGAGTTTTACACAACAAGGACTTCCAGAAACACTCTACAAACATACACAAACATGAAACACAAGCAGAAAGACTTCACACGCACCCACACGACCTCATGTGTTCGGGTTGAACCCGAACACCCGAAACCCTAGTTTGGACAGCCGTGAATAAGCAAGAAAAGGGACAACCCAGGTCGTCTACCTGCTAGAAAGGAGTAGACTAGGCTGTAGATGAAGTCTAGACGACGGAAACAAGACCAAGCGGGTTGGATTTGGTGCTAAGATGAAGAAATGGTGTAGAGAGGATGAAGAAGATGAAGTAATGGGTGTTTAGGGCTGGAAATGGGTTTATATACCCAGCCCAAGTTTGCAAAATGTCAAGTTTAGTCCCTGCACTTAACCCCCGAGTTTCCCAAATTTGTTTCGGTTGAAAAACGACTTTATTAGGTTAATTATATTAATTATAGAAATGTATTTAGTGATATTTATAGCTTAGAAATAGTTTTATTAATGACGTTAATTTTATATAAAAAATGACATATTTGACGGTCACGATGATGAAAGTTTTAAAAAGTTTCTAAAGTTAACATAAGATTACAACGAAAACATAAGCACAACGATAATAAGGCACACATGATATCCACATAAAGAGTTAATAAAGATGAGGAATGATCGATTCAAGGAATAGTTAACGGAAAATCACGTTAATTGACAGACCTTAAGGTGACGGATGTCACAGTAATGCATGCTAATACAATAGATGATTAATATGTGTAATAATCTATATACATTGCTAACCATAAGATTTTTGAAACTATGATTTTTTTAAACAACGTATCTTTCTACACATATGAAATATTTTAAAACCAATCTTTTTAAAAAAATAAAGGTTTTACATGAAAATGTTTTTCTAGAAAAATTAAAAAATAACTAAAACCCGAAGTTTGTAAACAATAAAATGTTTATAAAAATGAAAATTTGTCAAAGAAAATTTTTATTAAGTACGAAAAATTATTTATAAAACAAAAATAACCAAAACCCATTGTTTTGAAATAACGAGATTCTTATTAAAAATGACATTTTTTAAAAACAATATTTTTAGAACGAGATGTCTCTTAACATATTTCTAAGATGAAAGTAAAAAAAACACTTTTTTTAAATAAAAGTTTTAAAAAATAATAGAAATACATTATTAACTAAAATACTTACTCACACATAATTTTTTTTAACGGTAAATGTGCGACCATATTTCGAAGAATAGGTGTTATCTTAATCGGGCCCACTTATTCGTTTCCCAGCCAGGACCGCACCCCCAACCCCCTTAGGAGGAAACCCATTACTGAGAAAACCCCTTAACTCAACTTTAAACATTTTGCTCAGAGTGAGACTTGAACCCATGACCTTCCAATATTTACATGTCATAAGCTAAGGATCATTGGTACACATAATTTTAGTTATATCTTATATCAAAATAGTATTTTGTGTTTTTTAAACTTTTTGTTAATTTTTAATATTTTTTTTAATTTAACCAGTATAATACACATGGTTATAACCTAACATGATTATAAAAAAGTTACAAAAACATATCTTTTATCTGATTATTATAAGAAAACATATTTTTAAACGGTAAAAAAAGATTATGAAAACTAATAGGATACGGTAATGATTACTAACATTAAATGATAAGATACGCGAGTCACTTTAGCAAATCACCAAGTACAACCCATTCAGCACAAGGTACCACCGGTAATGCACGTAATGATCTTCTTTCCTTATTTACTACATGCTTTACTATAAAGATGTTCAGTTCATAACATACAGCCATCAACGACTCTAGACACCACCACCGCCACCACCACCACCACCACTACCACCACCACCACCACCACCACCACCACCACCACCACCACCACCACCACCACCACCACCACCACCACCATCCACCACCACCACCGCTTTAAGATTCTCAACATTCACCTTCTATTTCGTTACGTTACAGTCGTTCTCACTCACCCTCATCGGCGATTGCATCATCTACAACGCACCAATCTGCTATTGGATTGATCGATTGATTGATCAGAAGGATCTCAGTGTGTTTTTGCTCATTCAAGTTTCAAAACTAGATGATTATTTGGGGATTTCAGCATAAAACCATTCGGATTCAATGGAAGTTCAGACACAGTTCCAATTTGGTTTCTAGATGACTATCATTCTCGTTCTAAATTATAATGCTGCTTCTCTGATTATCATTCCTTGTTGTATTTTCGTTTTTGCCTGATTCTAATGACGATTAATCTTTACTTCGCAGATCACACATGGGAAATTGATCATGAAACTAATCGGACACAATGTTTGAGGTTAGTTTGATTGTTTTGTTCTTAACCTTAAATTACTCTATTATTTGACTTGTTCCACAAGAATTTGACCTTATACTCCAAGATTTACGTGTGTCCATGAGTTTTTGTTTCAATCAATTTGGGGCTTTCTATTAGCAAAGTTATACATGTAAACAGTTGTAAACATCAAGTCAGGGTGGGTCCCCTTTTTCTGAAATAAGATTCAAAAAGAGTAATATTCAGTTTTTATTTGGATTAATTTGATGCAATTGTGAAATCTAACCCTATGTTTTGCAAGGGACTTCCCTAGAAGCTGGCTGGGTGGTTGGACGATAATCTGAACATCTGTGACTGCAGCTGATCATGGCACTATCAAGGTTAATGATCTTTGTATTCTTTAAAGCATAATCCACACAATGTAAGTACAGACACCGATCCAATTTGGTTTCCAGATGATTATCATTCTCGTTCTTATGCTGCTTATTTGAATATTTGAATGCTTTCTTCTTGTAGTATTAACCCCTTCTGTCTTGTTTTTATGTTTTTGGCTGATTCTAATGACGGGCTAATCTTTATACTAGTGACGCATAATTTGATTATTTTGTCTTAGACTCTTAGTTGTACTTGCTTAAGTTGGTAAATCTGATTATTCAGTCATCTTCTTTACATCATAATATAATACAATTGTCATTTTTTAGCATCTATGACGCCTCAATTTACATTTCGGTTGTTGATAAAATTGGATGATAATAGACTGCTGGAAACTGTTGGCATACCACTAATATACTTTTATGGTTCTTGTTAGTGTAGGAGATACATTGGTTTGTTCTTCTCGTACCAGTAATGTAGGAAATACGTGGATTGTTTGAGGTATATTTGATTATTTTGTCTTAGACTCTTAGTTGTACTTGCTTAAGTTGGTAAATTTGATTATTCAGTCATCTTCTTTACAAGATATTTGTTAATGATCTTCCTATTCATTACATCATAATATAATACAATCGTCATTTTGTTGCATCTGAAACGCCTCAATTTACACTTCGGTTGTTGATAAAATTGGATGATAATAGATTGCTGGAAACTGTTGGCATACCACTAATATACTTTTATGGTTCTTGTTAGTGTAGGAGATACATTGGTTTGTTCTTCGCGTACCAGTAATTAGGAAATACATGGATTGAATTTTCCCTGTTTACAAATTTTACTCTGAAAGTTGTTATTATGTTACTCTAACAACCATTCTGTTATCTTACCTCCATTTTGTGAGTTTCTTCTTCATTTTGTTTTTGCACCCCACTTGCTGATAAGAATGTATGATATATGTCTGGTGGAAACTGTTGGGCATACGGGTAACAGCTGATAAAGGTTTGGTACTCCTTATAGCTTGTGCCTCATCTCAGGTGATCTTTCTTCCAAAGGAAAACCCACCTGCATTCTATGGCTTATTAATTTGTTTTTCTTATTCTATATCTAACAAAACACCTTTTGTTTTTCATTTTGATTACTCAGGTAGGCTGCCTGTTACACTTTAAGAATTGATTGCACTGCAGAGTGCAAATAATGAATTACACTCGATGACCATGAGCTTGCTGCGGTTACTGGTGTGAGTCAAAATACTTGTCTTTCATTCACTGAATATATGACAGTTTTAACTCATTTACTTATAATAGCAAACCAAAACAATTAGATGTTGTTTCCATAGTGATACCAGTTACGGGAACAGGGAATCACAGCTACCTTTGATGTCCCAAATGGGGTCGTGATTCTTTTTGTTACCATGAAAACACCACTACTAGCAGATATCCATGAAAATTGAAACTTTTCCTTTTTTGTGAATATATTAAGGTAATAAATTAATTTTAATAACCTTTTTGCCAATTATCATCATTGAAAATAACATGATGTTACTAGACTGATTGCACTAGATTCCTTAAATGTTTTAATTGAAGGGTGTTTTAGATACATAGAGGTAGTTAAAATATATGCTTAATTGATGTTGATATGTCAGAGGAACAACTTCAACAGCGAGTTATCGACTTCAGCCAGGTATTTTAAGGCAATCCTCTCTGATTTGATTAATTATACCCCACGAATTATGGTATTGATAATTTTTTTTTTCAATCAGATTGGGGATATCTATCAGCAATATTACAGAGGTAAACAATCGCTATGTACAAGTAAAGGGTTCAAGGTGTTCACGAATTCAGTCAGGGCGAGGCCCCTTTCATGAGATAAGATTCAAATTTAATAGAGTAAAATCCTGTTTTTTATTTGGATTAGTAATTGATATCTAGATGCAATTGTATGAATACATCCCTAATTTTTGCAAGAAAAATTTCTGTTATGTTTAATTGATATTTTTAAAATGTAAAAGCCTGCCTAGAATTCAGAACTAAACTCCAAGAAGCTGGTTGGGTGGGTGGATGATCTGTGAAAAGTTCTATGACTGCAGCTGATGACACTATCAAGGTTAATGATCTTCCTATTCCTTAATCATAATTGAACCCAATAGTCATTATATTGCATGTAATATGCCTAATTTACAGTTTAGTTGCTTACAGTATAGTTGCATGCCACTTATTGATCCAGATTGCTGATGTACAAACTAGTGGTGCAAAGGCAACTGCTTGTGGCACCTAGGCTTCTCTACCTGCAGTTACTGGTAAGGGCAACTCCTGCACCGGCGGGAAACCAAGGAGAACATTCGTTTGGCCTTGATCATGTTGGTGATATGAGAATGGCGGGAGGTAAAGAAAGGAAAGATGGACGGAACGAGACAAATCGTTTATCGTATTTATTTCCACCACCGCCTGGTTGGTATGCAGGCGGCTACGTTAATCACATTGTTAATTTATGTTACGGATTTATTCTTTCACTTCTCGTTTCAGGCAAAGGGTGGCTCAAAGCATGGATTTGATCTGTTCATCTCAAAGGGATGCTATTGAGGTTACATAAAGGTTTGAATTCTCTCTTTTACCTAAATTATTTTGTCCATAAAACCAGATTATTATTGAAGTAATATAAGTGTTATTCAAGGAGAGGGTTGAAGGTAGTCAGGATTTCAGTCAGGGTGAGTCCCCTTTTCTGGAATAAGATTCAAATTTAGATCGAGTAATAGTAATTGGTATGTTGATGCAATTGTATGATTCTAACCGTACATTTTGGAATAAATATTTCAATTATGTTTGATGTTTTCTAAATGTAAAAGCGCCTCTGGCATTCAGAACTGAATTCTTGGTTGGGTGGGAGGACGATCATCTATACATAGTTCTGTGACTGCAGTTGGTGGCACTGCCAAGGTAAATTATCTTCCTGTTTTTTAAGTCATAATCGAACCCAATAGTATTTTTTGCATCTAAAACGCCTCAATTTTGCACCATACTTGATGATAAGAATGTAATATATATCTGGTGGAAACTGTTGGTCATACGGTAACAGATGATAAAGGTTTGGTACTCCTTACAGCTTGTGCCTCATCTCCGGTGATCTTTCTTCCAAAGGATAAGCCACCTGCATTCTATGGTTTATTAATTTGTTTTTCTTATTTTATATTTGACAATGCACCTTTTGTTTTTCATTTTGATTACTCAGGTAGGCTGCCTTTTACACATTAAGAATTGATTGCACCGCAGATTTCAAAGGATGAATTACACTTGATGACAATGAGCTTGCTGCGGTTACCGGTGTGAGTCAAAATACTTGTCTTTCATTTACTGAATATATGACAGTTTTAACTCATTTACTTATAATAGCAAACCAAAATAATTAGATGTTATTTCCATAGTGATACCAGTTACGGGAACAAGGAATCACGGCTATCTTTGATGTCCGAAATGGGGTCGTGTTTATTTTTGGTACCATGAAAACACTACTAGTAGCATATATCCATGAAAATTGAAACATTTCCTTTTTGTGAATATATTAAGGTAATAAATTAATTTAAATAACCTTTTTTGCCAATTATCATCATTGAGAATAACATGACGCTACTAGACTGTTTGCACTAGATTCCTTAAATGTTTTAATGGAAGGGTGTTTCAGATACTTAGAGGTAGTTAAAATATATGCTTAATTGATGTTGACATGTCAGAGGAACAACTTCAACAACGAGTTATCGACTTCAGCCAGGTATTTTATAGCTATCCTCTCTGATTTGATTAATCATACACCGAATTATGGTATTGATAAGTTTTTGTTTCAAACAGATTGGGGATATATATTAGCAATATTAAAGAGGTAAACAATTGCATGTACAAGCAAAGGGTTCAAGGTGTTCACGAATTCAGTCAGGGCGAGTCCCCTTTCATGAGATAAGATTCAAACTTAATAGAGTAAAATTCTGTTTTTTATTTGGATTAGTACTTGAAATCTAGATGCAATTGTATGAATATATCCCTAATTTTTGCAAGAAAAAATTCTGTTATGTTTGACTGATATATTATAAATGTAAAATCCTGTCTAGAAATCAGAACTAAACTCTAGGAAGCTGGTTGGTTGGGTGGATGATTTGTGCATAGTTCTATGACTGCAACTGATGACACTATCAAGGACTCATGGTTAATGATCTTCCTATTCCTTTAATCATAATTGAACCCAATAGTCATTATGTTGCATGTAATATGCCTAATTTACAGTTCAGTTGCTTACAGTTTAATTGCATGTCACTTATTGATGCAGATTGCTGATGTCCAAACTGGTGGTGCAAAGGCAACTGCTTGTGGCACCTAGGCTTCTCTACCTGTCGTTACTGGTAAGGGCAACTCCTGCACCGGCGGGAAACCAAGGAGAATGTTCATTTGGCCTTGATCATGTGGGTGATATGAAAATGGCAGGAGACGAAGAAAGGAAAGATGGACGGAACAGGACGAAACATTGATCGTATTTATTTCCACCACCGCCTGGTTGTTATTCAGGTGGCTCTGTTAAATTACATTGTTAATTTTCTGTTTCAGATTTTTTGCTTTCACTTCTCGTTTCAGGCAGAGGGTGGCTCAAAGCATGGATTTACTCTTGTTCAGCACATAGTTAATTTCTTTCCAGAAGTATTGCTACAAAAAGGGTTAGTATTTTGATGTTATTTATATTCACTCAGTAACACACACATAATGATGAATTTATTGATTTTCTCTTTGCTATATCTGAGTCTTCCGTTGGAATCTAAAGACGGTCCTCTAGACCGGTTCACACATGAGGTAGAACCTTTGTTGAGGAAGCAAGGGATACTATTGCGGTTACATAAAGGTTTGAATTCTCTCTTTTGCCCAAATCATTTTGTCCATAAAACCAGATTACTATTGAAGTAATATAAGTGTTATTCAAGCAAAGGGTTGAGGGTATTCAGGATTTCAGTCAGGGTGAGTCCCCTTTTCTGGAATAAGATTCAAATTTAGATCGAGTAATAGTAATTGGTATCTCGATACAATTATATCATTCTAACCGTACAGTTTGGAATAAATATTTCAATTATGTTTGATTGTTTTCTAAATGTAAAAGCGCCTCTGGCATTCAGAACTGTTGGTTTTAGGCCCAGATTTCACAAACAAGAAAAACAGAATTTTTACTGCTTAACACTTGCTCTCTACATTCATTAAATAACGTAGAATATATATTGATACATTCAACATAAATATCTTCTATTTACTTGCAACTACCCCAGCACTCGACTCCCACTACTAATAACCATCTAAACAACTACTTTGATTCAATCAAAACATGTGACTAAATTACTAATGATCCTTGACCCGTGACCCGTAACTTGACCCATCAAGATTAACCTAACATTCACCCCTTTAATCTTGATTGGATTCTCGGTTCTCTTGCTTCTTTCTCTTTCTTTCTTTCTTTCTTTCTTGCTTATCTTGCCTCGTTACTTGCTTAATCTTGCTGCGTTTCTTGGTTAGTCTTGCTAATCTTCTTACTTTATTCGAGCCTCTTTTGCTTGCTTACTTCGAATCATCTTGCTTTCTTGCTGCTCTTACTCTTGCTATATTTCTTTTCCTTGCTTTCATTCTCATATACTTTCTTAGAACCCGAAATTACCAAACTACTTTCAAGCTCGCTGCCCTATCCATGTAGCTGCTACCACTATGATCAGGCGTAATTTGATTACTGTTTCAGCCCCGAAAATGGGCCCGAAATAGCCATCGTTGCTTGCGTCTTGCCTCATCGGTTTAAACAGATCCGATGACTAATATCTTGTTCACGTTCTTTCCTCAAGCCTAAAAAGATAAGTATCAAAAAAAATTTCTCTTCCTACATTGATCACACAATCATCAAAATTGATTGTTTTGTTTGACTTTTCAACCAAACAAAATATACACCGCCTCAAACTCTTTCTTTCTCTGCCGTCTTTGGTCTCCTTTTATTGAATTAATTCAAACAAAATCTAGTTCACACATAACACTTTCATCAAAGCATTGAAACAGGTATGTAGGCTTGCACCATCGCCATTCTTACTTTTTTTTTTCTTTCGGTTTTGACATTCTTCTTTGTTTCTCGGTCTTACTGATACAAAAATACCATTGGGTCTTCTAGCCCTTCGGTCGACAAAGGCTTATACGATCTGTTGGTCGGTCTCTCTTTCTCAAGTAAACCACCGGTCTTGGTTACCTCATTCGGTCTAAACATTCATGCCGCCGTCTTTGCAGCTTTTTCGGTCGTTTCGGTCTCACACCGAACTCACACTCCGGTCACGGTCTTTCTTTCTCTTCTCTTATCGGTCTTGTTGATACGGTCTTCTCGGTCTCTTCGCGTCGGTCTTTCTCCAACGTCGGTCTGTTTCTCCGGTCTTCGCTGCTTTGGCAGCCAGTCTTCACATCTCTTCCTGCTATTCACATGAAGTCGTCCTTTTCTTTATCGTCTCTATCTAGCCTTGCAGCCAAAGGGCTGCACCCTCTTGTAACGACTCTCAAAACATTGTTCTGTGACTGCAGCTGATGGAACTGCCAAGGTTTGGTACTCCTTACAGCTTGTGCCTCATATCAGGTGATCTTTCTTCCAAAGGATAACCCACCTGCATTCTATGGTTTGTTAATTTGTTTTGCTTATTCAATATTTGACAGAACACCTTTTGTTTTTCATTTTGATTACTCAGGTTGGCTGCCTCTTACACTTTCAGATTTGATTGCATCACAGAGGTAAACAATTGATTCGTCATCTGCAGAACCAAAGGTTAATGATCTTCCTATTCATAAAATCTAATAAAAGACAATTGCCGTTTCGTTGCATCTAAAAATCCCTCAATTTACACTTAAGTTGTTGATAAAATTGGAAGATAATCGACTGCTGGAAACTGTTTCCATAACACTAATTGATTCTTATGCTTCTTGTTAATGTAGGAAACACTTTGAATTGTTCTTCTCATACGAGTGATGTAGGAAATACATCGACTGGTGGAAGCTGTTGGCGTACCAGTAACAGATGATAAAGGTTTGGTATGTTTTACGGGTTTTGCCTCATCACAGGTGATATTTATTCCAATGATAACCCACCTCCATTCTTATGGTTCTTTTTAATGTAGAAAATATATTGATCTATTTCTTCTTCTACATCTAACAAACCACTTTTTGTTTTTCTTTTTGATAGCTTAGGTAGGGTGCCCGTTACAGTTTAATAAAATGGTTAGGAGGTCTTACTTATTAAAATACACTGTGGGTAACATTTCACATGTTTGACATGTTGTTTTTTTAGCTATTTATTTAACTGTAACTGTAAGGCCTGTTATAGATAATAGTAACCAAATCATAAGCCATGGGTTAAAGCCTTGAAGGTATTCAGAAATTCAGTAAGGGCGAGTCGACTTAAAGCCAGGTATTTTAAAGCAATCCTCTCTGATTTGATTAATTATAAGCCACAAATCATGGTATTGATAAGTTTTTCTTTCAATCAGATTGGGGATATCTATTAGCAATGTTACGGAGGTAAACAATTGCATGTACAAGCAAAGGGTTCAAGGTGTTCACGAATTCAGTCAGGGCGAGTCCCCTTTCATGAGATATGATTCAAATTTAATACAGTAAAATTCTGTTTTTTATTTGGATTAGTAATTAAAATCTAGATGCAGTTGTATGAATATATCCCTATATTTTGCAAGAAAAAATCTGTTATGTTTGATTGATATTTTTAAAATGTAAAAGCCTGTCAAGGTTAATGATCTGTGCATAGTTCTATGACTGCAGCTGATGACACTATCAAGGTTAATGATCTTCCTATTCCCTTAATCATAATTGAACCCAATAGTCATTATATTGCATGTAATATGCCTAATTTACAGTTTAGTTGCATGCCACTTATTGATCCAGATTGCTGATGTACAAACTAGTGGTGCAAAGGCAACTGCTTGTGGCACCTAGGCTTCTCTACGTGCAGTTACTGGTAAGGGCAATTCCTGCACCGGTGGGAAACCAAGGAGAACATTCATTTGTCCTTGATCATGTTGGTGATATGAGAATGGCGGGAGGTAAAGAAAGGAAAGACTGACGGAACGAGACGAATCTTTGATCGTATTTATTTCCACCACCGTCTGGTTGGTATGCAGGTGGCTATGTTAATCACATTGTTAATTTCTGTTACGGTTTTTTGCTTTCACTTCTCGTTTCAGGCAAAGGGTGGCTCAAAGCATGGATTTGATCTGTTCATTAATTTCCAGAAGTATTGCTACAAAAAGGGTTAGTACTTTGATTTATTTATATTCACTTAGTAACACACACATAATGATGAATTAATTGATTTTCTCTTTACTATATTTGAGTATTCGGTTGGAATCTAAAGACGGTCCTCTAGACCGGTTCACACATGCGGTAGAACCTTTGTTGAGGAAGCAAGGGATACTATTGCGGTTGCATAAAGGTTTGAATTCTCTCTTTTACCAAAATCATTTTGTCCACTAAACCAGATTACTATTGAAGTAATATAAGTGTTATTTAAGCAGATGGTTGAAGGTATTCAGGATTTCAGTCAGGGTGAGTCCCCTTTTTTGAAAAAAGTTTCAAATTTAGATCGAGTAATAGTAATTGGTATCTTGATGCAATTGTATGATTCTAACCGTACATTTTGGAATGAATATTTCAATTATGTTTGAATGTTTTGTAAATGTAAACGCGCCTGTTCTTGGTTGGTGGGAGGACGAACATCTATACATAGTTCTGTGATTGCAGCTGATGGAACTGCCAAGGTTTTGTACTCCTTACAGCTAGTGCCTCATATCAGGTGATCTTTCTTCCAAAGGATAACCCACCTGCATTCTATGGTTTATTAATTTGTTTTGCTTATTCAATATTTGACAGAACACCTTTTGTTTTTCATTTTGATTACTCAGGTTGGCTGCCTCTTACACTTTCAGATTTGATTGCACCACAGAGGTAAACAATTGAATCGTCATCTGCAGAACCAAAGGTTAATGATCTTCCTATTCATAAAATCTAATAGAACACAATTGCCGTTTTGTTGCATCTAAAAACCCCTCAATTTACACTTAAGTTGTTGATAAAATTGGAAGATAATCGACTGCTGGAAACTCTTGCCATAACACTAATTGATTCTTATGGTTCTTGTTAATGTAGGAAACACTTTGAATTGTTCTTCTCATACGAGTGATGTTGGAAATACATCGACTGGTGGAAGCTGTTGGCGTACCAGTAACAGATGATAAAGGTTTGGTATGCCTTACGGGTTTTGCCTCATCACAGGTGATGTTTATTCCAATGATAACCCACCTCCATTCTTATGGTTCTTTTTAATGTAGAAAATATATTGATTTATTTCTTCTTCTACATCTAACAAACCACTTTTTGTTTTTCTTTTTGATAGCTTAGGTAGGGTGCCCGTTACAGTTTGATATACACTGTGGGTAACATTTCACATGTTTGACATGTTGCTTTTTTAGCTATTTATTTAACTGTAACTGTAAGGCCTGTTATAGATAATAGTAACCAAATCATAAGCCATGGGTTAAATGTAAACACGCCTGTTCTTGGTTGGTGGGAGGACGATCATCTATACATAGTTATGTGACTGCAGCTGATGGAACTGCCAAGGTTTTGTACTCCTTACAGCTTGTGCCTCATATCAGGTGATCTTTCTTCCAAAGGATAACCCACCTGCATTCTATGGTTTATTAATTTGTTTTTCTTATTCAATATTTGAAACACCTTTTGTTTTTCATTTTAATTACTCAGGTAGGCTGCCTCTTACCCTTGATAGGAGTATTGATAAGTTTTTGTTTCAATCAATTTGATTCGCAAGGTTATAGAGGTAAACAATTGAATCGTCATCTGCCCAACCAAAGGTTAATGATCTTCCTATTCATTAAATCTAATAGAAGACAGTTGCGGTTTCGTTGCATCTAAAAACCCCTCAATTTACAATTAAGTTGATAAAATTGGAAGATAATCGACTTGGAAACTGTTGCCATAACACTAATTGATTCTTATGGTTCTGTTATTGTAGGAAATAATTTGAATTGTTCTTCTCATTCGAGTGATGTAGGAAATACATCGACCGGTGGAAGCTGTTGGCGTACCAGTAACAAATGATAAGGTTTGGTATGCCTTACGGGTTTTTCCTCATCACAGGTGATATTTATTCCAACGATAACCCACCTCCATTCTTAAGGTTCTTGTTAATGTAGAAAATATATTGATTTATTTCTTCTTCTACATCTAACAAACCGTTTTGTTTTTCTTTTTGATAGCTTAGGTAGGCTGCCCGTTACAGTTTAATAAAATGGTTAGGAGGTCTTACTCATTAAAATACACTTTGGGTAACATTTAACATGTTTGACATGTTGCTTTTTTAGCTATTTATTTAACTGTAACTGTAAGGCCTGTTATAGATTAATAATAACCAAATCATAAGCCATGGGTTAAAGCCTTGAAGGTATTCAGAAATTCAGTAAGGGCGAGCCTACTTTTCTGGAATAAGATTCGAATATAGACAGGGTAATCGTAATTGGTATCTTGATGCAATCCTATGAATCTAATCCTACATTTTGGATTAAAGGTTTCATTTAAGTTTGATTGTTTTTTAAATGTAAAAGCGCCTCTCGCATTCAGAACTGAACTCCTGGTTGGGTGGGTGGACCATCATCTTCTATGACTGCAGCTAATGGCACTACCAAGGTAAATGTTCTTCGCTTTTTTTAAGTCGAAATTTAACATTTGAACCCAATAGCCATTATATTGCATGTAATATGTCCAATTTAGAGTTCAGTTGCAGATAAACTTGGAAGATAATCGGCTGGTGGAAACTGTTGGCTTCCCAATATGTGATAAAGTTTATGTACGCCTTATGGCTTGTGCAGTTGTGCCTTATCAAAGACGATCATTCTACCAAAGGATGACCCACCTCCATTCTTATGGTTCTTGTTAATGTTGAAAACATATTGATTTGTTCTTCTTATTCTACATTTGACAAACCAGTTTTTGTTTTTCATTATGATTACTCAGGTAGGCTGCCAGTTACACTTTAATCATTGATCCTAGTGCCGCATTGCTGTTAGTAACCATGAGCTTTTTCGTTAAGGGGTGTATCTTTGGGCGCCATTATATCACTTATTGATGCAAATTGCTGATGTACATACTTGTGGTGCAAAGGGAGCTGCTTGTGGCAGTTAGGCTTCTCTGGCTGCGGTTACTAGTAAGGACAACTACGGAGAACATTCGTAGGGCCGTCCCTGCCTCCGTCTCTGTGGTTACTGGTAAGGATAACCAAATAATCCAAATACTAATCTTCTAGGGGTCTTTACATGTTTATGGGTTTGGGATGTTTGTTTTTTTGTTTAGAGGGGTATGTTAATTTTATCAATAGCAAAGAATTCCATGAATGTTTTTATGTCTGATTTACAGGGTCTTTGCGTGTTTATGGTAGGGTATATGATCATATTCGGCTAAAGAAGCTAATCATCATTAGTTTTTTTTATCCTTTCAGGCTCCACTCTTGAGGAATCTGCACTTCTATGTATGTTTCAATGGTTGTGGAGATCTGAGAATCCGTGGTTAAGAAACTAGCTTATTTTGTCTATTAGATCTATCTACTTTATAGAAATGATGATTACTAATTATTGATCTACAAATTCAAATATGGAACAGTTTAAGATGCAATTAAACAATCAGTTTGAATGTTATCTGATGGTACAAAGGTAATTTGCAGGTATTGAATGTGATACCGAGATTTACTGGATTCCCATGAAGCTCTGTTCCTCCATAGAGATGACTTAACTGCCATTGTTGTGAGCTTGGAGATCATTGGACACAGCACATGAAATTTCTTCATGTCTAATGCCTAATTTCAAACCCTGAATTCATAAGATCAGGCTTCAAGTATACACAATCTTTTATTAGATGCTGAATCGAAAAGTTAGACTAATTCTCACTTTCAGTAGTTCACTGACCCAAATTCTTGAAAGTTAGGGAAATTCATGAGGTGGTTGCAAAGTTTTGTCATTTATTTTTTCCATTTCAGTACTAAACATCAGGTGTTATTGGTTTTTGTATTTAGGTCATGGGTGAAGCTTGAAGTTATCCGTGAGCTAGTGGTTGAAAGTAAAGATGGCGCAAAGAGTTTGAAGGCCCTCTTTTGTGCTCTGTATGCATTATTTATTGTGCCCAATATATTCTCTTTTTAATGTTCTTTTACCCTTTTCTGCAGTGGCTAAATACCTTGGAAATTTCGTGCTTTGAGGACGGGGCCATCACACGCGAAACAGGAGTGGTGAAATTTCCAGGAATTGGAAAGAATGTCTAGCAGCAAAAATGCTTCCGCACAGATGATTCACAAAATTCGATTGGTAATGGGTAATTTTCTGGTATGGCTGAAATGGCCTGGTTCTTTCGGATCGGCCTGAAACAATTTTCTTTCCCTAATTTTCATTTATCTATAACTAATACGTGTGTCAGATATCATAATGAAAGTTCTATTATTTCAAAATACTCTACTTTTTTTTAATAAAATGGATAGGAGGTCTTAGCCATTAAAATACCTTTTAAGTCACATATCACATGTCTAACATGTTTCTTTTTAAGGTATTTCCTTAATTGTATCCGTTAGGCTCGTTATCTATAAACATAGCCAAATCATAAGCCGTGGGTTGAAATGTCCCCTGTTCACAAATTTTATTGTGAAAGTTAATATTTTGTTACTCTAACAACCATTTTGTTATCTTACCTCCGTTTTGTGAGTTTCTTCTTCATTTATTTTAGCACCCCACTTGCTGATAAGAATGTAAGATATATGTCTTGTGGAAACTGTTGGGCATACGGGTAACAGATGATAAAGGTTTGGTACTCGTCACAGCTTGTGCCTCATCTCAGGTGATCTTTCTTCCAAAGGATAAGCCACCTGGATTCTATGGTTTATTAATTTGTTTTTCTTATTCAATATTTGACAAAACACCTTTTGTATTTCATTTTGATTACTCTGGTAGGCTGCCTGTTACACATTAAGAATTGATTGCACTGCACAGTTAGAATGATGAATTACACTTGATAGGTGTATTGATAAGTTTTTGTTTCAATGAATTTGATTCGGAAGGTTATAGAGGTAAACAATTGAATCGTCATCTGCATAACCAAAGGTTAATGATCTTCCTATTTATTAAATCTAATAGAAGACAACTGCTGTTTCGTTGCATCTAAAAAACCTCTCAATTTACACTTAAGTTGTTGATAAAATCGGAAGATAATCGACTGCTGGAAACTGTTGCCATAACACTAATTGATTCCTATGGTTCTTGTTAATGTAGGAAATACTTTGAATTGTTCTTCTCATACCAGTGATGTAGGAAATACATCGACTGGTGGAAGCTGTTGGCGTACCAGTAACAGATGATAAAGGTTTGGTATGCCTTACGGGTTTTGCCTCATCACAGGTGATATTTATTCCAATGATAACCCACCCCCATTCTTATGGTTCTTGTTAATGTAGAAAATATATTGATTTATTTCTTCTGCTACATCTAACAAACCACTTTTTGTTTTTCTTTTTGATAGCTCAGGTAGGCTGGCCGTTACGATTTAATAAAATGGTTAGGAGGTCTTACCCATTAGAATACTCTTTGGGTAACAAATTTCACATGTTTGATATACAGGGTATTTGTGTGTCTATGGGTAGGGAATATGATCATTAGTTTTGTTATCCTCGCAGGTTCCACCGTTGAGGAATCTGCACTTCTATGTATGCTCTAATTGTTGTAGAGATTTGAGAATCCATGGTTGAGAAACTAGCTTATTTTTCTAACAGATACAGTTTGATGCAACTAAACTATCCTAATGCAGATGATGAATGACATTTAATAACCATGATCTTTTCTGTTGAAGGGTGATTCTAGGGGCGGCATTATACCAAACGTTGATGCAGATTACAGATGAAGCGCATCCAATGCAAAGGCAGCTGGTTGTGGCACCTAAGCTTCTCTAGCTTCGGTTACTAGTAAGGGTCAAAATGCCTGTCTTTCTTTCCTTGAATTTATAATATTTATAACCCATTTACTTATAATAACAAATCAAGACAATTAAATACTGTTTCTATATTCATACTGTTTATGGGATCTAGCAGCTTCAATTCCTCTGATGTACCACGTGATCCATTTTGGTACCATGGAACATGCAATGGAAGAAAACAGATTAGCATCTATTGTTGTTGGAACAACTCAAAACAACCAAAACCAAAAGTGGAGGGCTCAACAACTTGTGTAACATCTCACTAAACCAAATTCTTGAAAGTTTGGGGAATTTGCGATTGCGGTTGCAAAGTTTTTGTGATTTATTTTTTCCATTTCAGTACTAAACATTAGGTGTTATTGGTTTTTGTATTCAGGTCACGGGTGAAGCTTGAAGTTATCCGTGAGCTAGTTGTTGAAAGTAAAGATGGCGCAAAACGTTGAAGGCCCTCTTTTGTGCTCAGTATGCATCATTTATTGTGCCAAATACATTCTCTTTTTGATATTTTTTACCCTTTTCTGCAATGGCTAAATATTTTGGAAATTGCGTGCTTTGAGTATGGGGTCATCAAAGGCGAAACGGAAATGGTGAAATTTCCTGGATTGGAAAGAATGTCTAGCAGGAAAGATGCTTCCGCACAGATGATTCACAAACTTCGATTGGTAATGGGTAATTTTCTGGTTTGGTTGAAATGACCTTGTCCGTTCGGGTTGGCCTGAAACAATTTTCTTTCCCTAATTTTCATTTATTTATAACTTATACGTGTGTCGGATATCAGATTGAAAGTTATATTATTTCAAAATAATCTACTTTTTTTTAATAAAATGGATTGGTCTTACCCATTAAATTACAAAGTCACATATCACATGTCTGATATGTTTCTTTTTTTGGTATTTTCTTAATTGTATTTCTTTGGCTCGTTATCGATAAAACACAGCCAAATCATAAGCTGTGGGTTGAAATTTCCCCTGTTTACAAATTATATTGTGTAGGTTGTTATCTTACCACTTATTGATGCAGATTGCTGATGTACAAACTTGTGGTGCAAAGGCAACTGCTTGTGGCACCTAGGCTTCTCTACCTGCAGGTACTGGTAAGGGCAACTCCTGCACCAGCGGGAAACCAAGGAGATTGTTCATTTGACCTTGATCATGTTGGTGATATGAAAAGGCGGGAGACGAAGAAAGGAAAGACGGACGGAACAAGACGAATCATTGATCGTATTTATTTCCACCACCGCCAGTTTGGTATGCAGGCGGCTCTGTTAATCACATTGTGAAGTTCTATTACGGATTTTTGCTTTCACTTCTTGTTTCAGGCAGAGGGTGGCTCAAAGCATGGATTTGCTCTGTTCATCACATAGTTAATATCTTTTCAGAAGTATTGCTACAAAAAGGGTTAGTACTTTGATGCTATTTATATTCACTCAGTAACTCACACATAATGATGAATTTATTTATTTTCTCTTTGCTATATTTGAGTCTTCAGTTGGAATCAAAAGACGGTCCTCTAGACCAGTTCACACTTGAGATAAAACCTTTGTTGAGGAAGCAAGGGGTGCTATTGCGGTTACATAAAGGTTTGAATTCTCTCTTTTGCCCAAATCATTTTGACCATAAAACCAGGTTACTATTGAAGTAATATTAGTGTTATTCAAGCAAAGGGTTGAGGGTATTCAGGATTTCAGTCAGGGTGAGTCCCCTTTTCTGGAATAAGATTCAAATTTAGGTCGAGTAATAGTAATTGGTATCTTGATGCAATTGTATGACTCTAACCGTACATTTTGGAATAAATATTTCAATTATGTTTTATTGTTTTCTAAATGTAAAAGCGCCCCTGGCATTCAGAACTGAATTCCTGGTTGGCACTGCCTAGGTTAATGATCTTCCTGTTTTTTAAGTCATAATCGAACCCAATAGTATTTGTTTGCATCTAAAACGTTTCGCACCCCACTTGCTGATAAGAATGTAAGATATGTCTGGTGGAAACTGTTGGGCATATCGGTAACGGATGATAATGGTTTGGTGCTCCTTACAGCTTGTGCCTCATCTCAGGTGATCTTTCTTCCAAAGGATAAGCCACATGCATTCTATGGTTTATTAATTTGTTTTTCTTATTCTATATTTGACAAAGCACCTTTTGTTTTTCATTTTGATTACTTAGGTAGTCTGCGCGTTACGCTTTAAGAATTGATTGCACTGCAACGTGCAAACGATGAATTACACTTGATGCCATGAGCTTGCTGCGGTTACCGGTGTGAGTCAAAATACTTGTCTTTCATTCACTGAATATATGACAGTTTTAACTCATTTACTTATAATAGCAAACCAAAACAATTAGATGTTCTTTCCATAGTAATACCAGTTACGGGAACACGGAATCACGGCTACCTTTGATGTCCCGAATGGGGTCGTGATTCTTTTTGGTACCATGAACACACTACTACTAGGAGATATCCATGAAAATTGAAACTTTTCCTTTTTATGAATATATTAAGGTAATAAATTAATTTAAATAACCGTTTTGCCAATTATCATCTTTGAAAATAACACGATGGTACTGGACTAGTTGCACTAGATTCCTAAAATGTTTAATTGAAGGTTTTTTTCTGAAACTTACAGGTAGTTGAAATATATGCTTAATTGATGTTGACATGTCAGTGGAACAACTTCAACAAGGAGTTGTCGACTTCAGCCAGGTATATTAAAGCAATCGTCTTTGATTTGATTAATTGTACGCCACGATTTATGGTATTGATAAGTTTTTGTTTCAATCAGATTGGGGATATCTTAGTTGTTAGTGTAGGAGGTATATTGATTTTTTCTTCTCGTAACAGTATTGTAGGAAATACATCGAGTGGTGGAACCTGTTGGCATACAGGTAATAGATGATAAAGGTTTGGTTCGCCTTATGGATCTTGTCTCATCGCAGGTGATATTTATTCCATAGGATATCTCACCTCCATTCTTATGGTTCGTGTTAATGTAGAAAATATATTGATTTGTTTTTCTTAATTCTACATTTGAGAAACCACTTATTGTTTTTCATTTTGATGACTATTACACTTTGATAAATCATAATGCAGACGATGAATGATATTTAATATCCACGATCTTTTTCGTTGAAGGGTGGTTCTAGGGGCAACATTATACCACATGTTGATGCAGATTACAGATGAAGTGCATCCAATGCAAAGGCAGCTGGTTGTGGCACCTAAGCTTCTCTAGCTGCGGTTACCAGTAAGGGTCAAAATGCCGTCTTTCTTTCCTTGAATTTATGACCCATTTACTTATAATAACAAATCAAAACAATTAAATAGTGTTTCTATATTCATTCTGTTTACCAGTAAGGGTCAAAATGCCAGTCTTTCTTTCCTCTGATGTACCACGTGATCCATTTTGGTACCATGGAACTTGCAATGGAACTTGCGATTGCGATTGCAAAGTTTTTGTGATTTATTTATTCCATTTCAGTACTAAACATTAGGTGTTATTGGTTTTTGTATTCAGATCATGGGTGAAGCTTGAAGTTATCCGTGAGCTAGTGGTTGAAATTAAAGATGGCGCAAAACATTTGAAGGCCTCTTTTGTGCTCAGTATGCATCATTTATTGTGCCAAATACATTCTCTTTTTAATATCTTTGTACCCTTTTCTGCAGTGGCTAAATATTTTGGAAATTTCATGCTTTGAGGATGGGGTAATCAAAGGCGAAACGGGAATGGTGAAATTTCCAGGAATTGGAAAGAATGTCTAGCAGGAAAGATGCTTCCGCACAGATGATTCACAAACTTCGATTGGTAATGGGTAATTTTCTGGTATGGTTGAAATGACCTGGTCCAATCGGGTCGGCCTGAAACAATTTTCTTTCCCTTATTTTCATTTATCTATAACTTATACGTGTGTCAGATGTCAGAATGAAAGTTCTATTATTTCACTAATTTTTTTAATAAAATGCATAGATCTTACCCATTAAATTACAAAGTCACATATTATATGTCTGATATGTTTCTTATTTAGGTATTTTCTTAATTGTATCCGTTAGGCTCGTTATCGATAAAACATTGCCAAATCATAAGCCGTGGGTTGAAATTTCCCCTGTTTACAAATTATATTGTGTAAGTTGTTATCTTACCACTTATTGATGCAGATTGCTGATGTACAAACTTGTGGTGCAAAGGCAACTGCTTGTGGCACCTAGGCTTCTCTACCTGCAGGTACTGGTAAGGGCAACTCCTGCACCGGCAGGAAGCGAAGGAGAATGTTCATTTGACCTTGATCATGTTGGTGATATGAAAAGGCGGGAGCCGAAGAAAGGAAAGACGGATGGAACAGGACGAATCATTGATCGTATTATTTCCACCAGTGCCTGGTTGATATACAGGTGTCAAAATACATTGTTAATTTCTGTTACGGATTTTTGCTTTCACTTCTCGTTTCAGGCAAAAGGTGGGTCAAAGCATGGATTTGCTCTGTTCATCTCATAGTTAGTTTCTTTCCAGAAGTATTGCTACAAAAAGGGTTAGTACTTTGATGCTATTTATATTCACTCAGTAACACACACATAATGATGAATTTATTTATTTTCTCTTTGCTATATTTGAGTCTTCAGTTGGAATCAAAAGGTGGTCCTCTAGACCAGTTCACACGTGAGATAGAACCTTTGTTGAGGAAGCAAGGGGTGCTACTGCGGTCACATAAAGGTTTGAATTCTCTCTTTTGCCCAAATCATTTTGACCATAAAACCAGATCAATATTGAAGTAATATAAATGTTATTAGTCTTATATAACAGAGTAACAATTCATAAGAAACTTGATACTTTGTAGAGAACACGTTTCGCGTAAAAATTACTTGTTATTCGACTAGTGCATGACATTTAATCAAAACTAAAATTGAATAGGTTTTTGATATTGATCAAATCAGAGATTACATCCAAATATATAGAGAATCTAATTACACTTAAGTACCCTAAACAATATTAAATATGCTAACTACAAACCGACATAGTCTAACATTCCTCCCTCAAGTTTAGGGTGGGGAGCGACCTGCAACTTGGATCTTAAAAACTCGAATTTATGAGTGGATAAGGGCTTGGTAAAGATATCAACTATTTGATCGTCTGTGGAGATGAACTTGAAATTTAGTTTTCCTTGAGTAACTTGTTCATGAACAAAGTGATAATCAACTTCAACATGCTTTGTGCGAGCATGAAACACAAGATTAGCTGTGAGATAGGTAGCGCCAAGGTTATCACACCAAAGCGTTGGATGCCTTGCTATCGAGTTCGAGTTCACAAAGAAGAGACTTCATCCAAATCAATTCTTCCACGGTGTCAACAATAGCTTTATACTTAGAATCTGTTGAGGATCGAGATACAATTCGTTGTTTGCGGACAGACCATGAAATAAAATTTGAGCCTAAGAAGATAGCATATCCCCCCGTGGATCGACGATCGATTGGACAACCGACCAAGTCGGAGTCTGAAAATGCCCGAAGATTGGGAGCCCAATGAGATCAGAGAAGGCTTGAAGCCGATAGCCCGTGTTGTGACGAATCCATATCCTGAGATTAATTGTGCCTTGTAGATATCGAAGGATATGTTTGACACCGGACCAATGATTTTCAGTGGGAGCATGCATGAACTGGCAGACCTTGTTTACAGCAAAAGCAATATCAGGACGAGAAAGAGTAGCATACTGAAGAGCACCAACTGTCTGCCTATACCGAGAGGGATCATCAAGTAACAGGCTGTCATCTGGTAGCAGCACATGAGAGGTGCTCATGGGGGTAGATTTAAGTTTGCAATCAGCAAGACCAGCCCGATGCAAGATATCACGAATATATTTCCGTTGCAAAAGTACCAAGTCAGAACCATGATTAACAACTTCAACCCCCAAAAAATAGTGTAACTGGCCCAAATCCTTAAGAGCAAAAAGAGAATTGAGACGATCAATAATCGTAGATATAGCATTAAAGTCGTTACCAGTGATGATGTCGTCAACATACACAAGGAGATAGACAAACCCGAGGAGTTGAGAATAAAGAGTGATGGATCCGTTTTAGACCCATAAAAGCCCATTTGACGAAGACTAGTTGATAGTTTGGGTAAACCAGGCACAAGTACCTTGCTTGAGCCCATACGGAGACTTGTTCAAAAGGCACACATAATTTGGTCTGGTCGGATCAATGAAGCTCGGTGGTTGACGCATATAAACTGTTTCCTCAAGGTTACCATGTAAAAAAGCGGTTTGGATATCCAGTTGCCAGAGAGGTCATTTGTTTGAGACGGCCATGGATAACACAGTATGAATAGTAGCAGGATTAATGACCGGGCTGAAGGTCTCGTGATAGTCAATTCCATGTTGTTGATGGAAGCCCTTAGCCACAAGCCGAGCTTTGTACCTGCTAATTTTGCCATTTTCAACATGTAAACCCATTTACAATCAACCACATTAGTATTAGGGACCAGGGGCACTAAAGTCCATATGCCATTCCTATGGAGAGCACCCAACTCATCGGTGCCATTCTATAGATTTGTGAGCAACGGTGAAACTGGTAGGTTCAACAGGTAAGGATGGGGAAGTGGTGGCGGTATAGGCTACGGGATTATAACGGTTAGGTTGTTTAGGATTGGGACGAAGAGTAGAGGGACGAGGCCGCGGGGCTGGTGGTGATGGTGGGGCCGTGGAGGGAAGAGGAACAGAGTCCGATTGGGTAGGTGGTGGAGAGGTTAAGGATAATGATGGTGAGGAAGGAGAGACAAGAGCTAGTTGGGTAGGTTGTGGAGCGGGCGGTGGTGAGGGAGATACGGGTGGAAAACCATGTGGTGGATTAGGATAGATAGAGATATATAGAGAGTCAGATGAGGATAGAGTTGGGGTAGGGGTGGGAGGTTGATAAGGGAAGAGAAGTTCGTTGAAGCGAAAGTGTCTAGCAACATAACACCTCCTCTTAGACTTGGATCTTGACTTTGAGACGCTTCTTGGTTTTAAGTTCCTTGTTTCAGATCTACCCCTGACTACCAAGCCCTCTCCACCATCTTTCTTATAATCAGTTCTCTTTTTCAATTCCTTTAAGTTCCTTGTTTCAGATCTACCCCTGACTACCAGACCCTTGCAGTCGACTTCTCCTTCGATACCTCTCTAAGTACTCGATCCCCCAAGTTCAAGATGATTGAACTGTGTGCTTGTTCTAGCATCTCCTTCTTCTCCTAGTCTGACAGCGTATCTGGCAACTTGGATTCTCCGGCCAAGGCATCTACCACTCGTTGGTGAACGAGCAATGCCCTCATCTTCAACCGCCATAACCTAAAGTCGTTCTTCCCGTCGAATTTCTTAACCTCGAACTTTGTTGACACCATCGTTGCCGCCGATCGATCTTTAATTGAATCTTGATTCTCAATTGAGCCACTAACCAGGCTCTGATACCAATTGTTGAAACTAATTGAGAATATGAACACGGAATTTGAACGATACAATAAAGATGACACAAGAAAGAATAAACATGAACAAGAACTTTCAAATGATTACTATGATTGGAATAATTTCGGATCAGATCCCACCGATTACATTAGGTCCTTATTTATAGCGCTTAACTAACTATAACTACCACACTCAACAACTATTGAGAAATTACAATAAGAACCCTATACTATAACTTCCGAACGGAAATAACCCTTCGGAAGTTATCCTTCGGAAGATAACCAAAGGAAACATCAAATCCCTTCCGAAGCAAACATAACCTTCGGAAGATATCACCTAAGCTTCGGAAGAATCATGCTAAGCTTCGGAAGTATACCCAAACTTCGGAAGAACACTTGTTTTGGCATTTATACTTCACATATTAACTTGCAACCTCACGGCCGGTTATTATCTTGATCTTGCCAAGCTTTTCCAATGGGGCTGTGATGAATTAAAAGGTGAACCTAAAATTTATATAAAAATGTTACCTTGGCATGCTTGAGTCGGAGAATGGTAGGATTTGGACTGTAATCCCTCATGCAGCCATAGTGTAGCCAACGTTTTTGGAACTCTGAACCTAATCACGTCTCACTTTGCCTGGCCTCGATTAGTTGTTTATGTTTCTGGCATCATTTGTTGTATATGACCTATAGACGTAATGAACATATAACTATTTACTTTAATATGATGTTCCTTTTTGTTTAGTTACACATGCGATAAGAAATTGGTTATAGATCATGTTTTGGCTAGGCGATTTCAGCTGATTGCAGGTGTTCTCACCTGCCACCAGTATTGCAGCCATGATCATTAGACCTTCTCTGAAATTGGAAGATCATAAATTCATAACATACTTCATGGTTATGTAGCCGCTGGTTTGTTTCACGGTAATCCGATTCGATTTTTATATTTTTCCTAGGAACATTTCATATTAGTTTATGAATAATATACTTCGTTTTATACGAAGCTTATCTACCAGTTGTTTCTGTTACTGATTTATATGCAGTTTGATCATGCAACCTGGGATGATTATGAGTAGATTCATTTGAATAAGAATTGAATGGATATTAGATATTGGAGTGGCAAATTTAAAATGTTTTGCAGCCATGGGTGGGGTCGCACGACCCTCTACATTAATTTTCCAATGACATTAACAGTGTTCTGTCAGTTGTGGTGCATCTTGACGCCATTGCTTACCTGATCTACGGTCGTGCATCGTCTTCTGAGATTAGACGAGTGGCATGCTTCTCTTGCTTTTCCTGTTTATCTTATCTACGATAAACGTTGTATTATATATGGCTGTGGTGATTCGGACGAAAAGTTGGATGAGGTTGTTGCCTGTGCGTTGTAAGGGTCGAGGATGGCAGGTGTTCAACTTCAACCCCTTCCCCTGCAGCCATGGTGAGCTCATTGGTTTCGCATCTCTCAAAATATTGTTCTTGAGGTTAGTATGTTCCATTTCAACACTTTAGTGTTGGTTTTATCTCTTTCTATACGTAGGCCTATACATGTTTTTATATGAACTGTTGCGTCTCGGTCCTCTCGGATCTACGGTTGGCAGCTTGGCTTATTAAACCATAAATGCGTGTTTATAGACCATTATTGACGGTTACTCTGTTAATTTTGGATGTTGGTTTTTTGATCTCATGGTGTGATGGGGTTGTGATGCTTCATAGATCTGATTAAAGATTGGGGAAGACGTCGGGTGTCGCAGGGGTGGAGGATGGCAGGTAATTACCTGCAACCCCCCTTCTAGCCGTGGTGGAGTCATTGTTTAGTGGCTCTGCGCCTTACAATGTTGCCAGAATTTGTTGATTTCAAACGCTGCTTCCCATTGTACCGTTCTGCTTGGTCTTACTTATCTATTTCCATATACTTCAGGATATGGTTACATGTGTTAACTTGCAACCTGACGACCAGTTATTCCCTTGATCTTGCCAAGATTTTCCAATGGGGCTGTGATGAGTTCCAGGTGACCCCAAATTTTAAATAAACATGTTACCTTGGCATGGCGTGTTGGAGGATGGTAGGCATTGGCCTGCAACCCCTCATGCAGCCATAGTGTAGGCATTGTTTTTGGAACTCTGAGTCTTATCATGCCTTAACTAACCTAGCTTGATTTGGCTATTGATTTTCTGATTTGAGATTAGTGTTTGTGATGGGGCTGTGATGAGTTCATGGATCTGAGTAAAGGTATAAACGTGTCAGATTGGAGGATGGTAGCTTATCGCCTGCAACCCCCTGCCACCATGCTTAACTCATTGCTTTGAGGGCTCTGAGTTTGACATTACTATGTCAAACTGTTGCTTTAAACTGCCTCTTAGGTTTATGTTGGTGCTGCTGGTTTCTTTTTAAGGTTACCCATGCTCATCTGTTCATGTAGTAACACGTTAGTTTGCCATATTCATGTGGTTGCATGTGTATTCACTTGTAACCAGTATCAGCCACGATGAATAACAACACCATAATAACGAGTTAGTTCATTCATACACATACGTTGGTTCGTCTCAACGTAACTTGGTATGGTTATTTTCTTTTCCTAGGTACAAACTGCAGGAGCTTACAAATCATATAGAGGTTATCAGCAAGACAGATGTTTCTGTTACTGCTTATTAGACAATTAGTTGATATATTTAATGGTTATTATATTAGGAGGATTAGACTGTAAATAGTTCTTAATATATATATATATATATATATATATATATATATATATATATATATATATATATATATATATATATATATATATATCTTGTATTGTAAACTAGCATGTGTATTCACTTGTAACCAGTATCAGCCACGATGAATAACAACACCATAATAACGAGTTAGTTCATTCATACACATACGTTGGTTCGTCTCAACGTAACTTGATATGGTTATTTTCTTTTCCTAGGTACGAACTGCAGGAGTTTACAAATCATATAGAAATTATCAGCAAGACAGATGTTTCTGTTACTGCTTATTAGACAATTAGTTGATATATTTAATGGTTATTATATTAGGAGGATTAGACTGTAAATATTTATTTTATATATATATATATATATATATATATATATATATATATATATATATATATATATATATATATATATATATATATATAGGGGAACATGGGAAGGTCCCCTACACATAGCCCATTAAATCATTACTGATGAGTATAGGTTCAAACTGCGATTTCCAGAGAAGATAGTTGCGTCAGTCTAGCTTTATGGATACGAGATGGGTGCAGCAAGAAGGGGCGCAGGTGAGAAGGATGATGGGTTCTGGTAGGTGGAAGGGAAAGATTGAGGAGATGCATTGGAAGACATGGTGTATAACGGTGAGAAGGCAGCAGAGGGAACCGTGGTATATACCTGTGGGGAAGGCATGAAAACATGACTGGAGGGCTGTGGAATAGATGCCGAGGGTCTGATGTCCCTTTCATTATTACAACCTTATTTTTTGATGTCAAAGACCAGAAGCTACGCGATATATATATATATATATATATATATATATATATATATATATATATATATTATATATATATATATATATATATATATATATATATATATATATATATATATATATCTTGTATTGTAAACTAGTTGAATTAAAATCAATAATCAAATCTCTACCAAAGTTTATATTGGTATCAGAGTCATCTAGGCTCTAACCCTAATTCACAGCCCTTTCTCCCCCTTCTACCGCTGGAAACAACAACACCCACCTTGTTTCTTCTTCTTTCCGCCTAGCCACAACCACAGCCGACAGCACCAACCGAGATCTTTTTTTTATTTTTTCCTTTTTTTTGCTATAGCCCAGTTCATCTTCTTATGGCATCCCTTGTTGCTTTCACCACCGCCGAAAAGACAGCTCATAACTCCCACAAGTTTGGGTTTACTTTATCTCCTACCAACTATGGTCACCGGAAAACCATGTTGAAACCGTTTCTAATTACAATGGTCTTTTTGGTTATGCTGATGGTTCGATCTCGTGTCCACAACAATATCTTCCAACATCTACCATATCCACCGACAAAGTGGGTGTATCCACTACAGTGTCGCCGCCTATTCTCAACCCTGATTACACAACTTGGGTTTCCAACGATGCTCAAGTTTGTATGTTGATCATGACCACTATCTCCGAAGCATCGTTTCAGCAAGTTCAAAGCTCTACATCGTGTGATCTATGGCTCTCCCTTGAACGTGCTTATGCCCCCTTACACCTCTTCCAGGGAATATACTTTAAAAACTCAATTATTGAAAATTCAGATGAGAGGTGATGAGTCTTCTTCCGCATACTTGAACAGGGCTTAGGAGTACTCACATGCCCTTGCTAATATTGGTGAAACCAATGCATGAAAATGATATTATTATGTTGGTTGTATCCAGTCTTCGTGAGGAATAAAACACTCTCAAGTCCACCTTTCTTACTTGTCCACCTACACAGTTTTTCAGAATTCTATGGGCTGCTTTCTCATTATGATTATGTGTTAAAGAAGGCAATGCCTGAAGTCGCTCCAGCTCAGGCCTCTTCTAGAAGCTCTATTGGTGTTGGTACCTCCACTATTTCTCTGGATCAGGTAACTGCACTGCAGTGGTGGTTGTCCCAGTTTGGTCTCAATTAAACCTTGTAAATGTAATTGTATTGAGTAATTGTATATTTAGGGTTACAATAGATGGTCCTTTATATAGAGGGCAATATTACATAATTAACCCTAAACTATTCACTAATAATGACCTAGTCTAATATTCCCCCGCAAGCTAAGCTCAGGAGAAATTTAGCTTGAAATCTAAAAAACATAAAAATAAAAATAAGTAAAGTAAATTATTGGTCTTCTTGTTTGTCGTTGCAATCGCCGAATGTGTGAAGCACCGGTTGTTCTTCTCCGGTTATCGCGTTGTATGCGATGTGAGTTTGAAACTATCATTATTCTTATCCTATGAATCTTCTCGCGTATCTCCACACCTAAAACTTTTGCACGAAGGTGTGTCGCCGTTGTATGGCGGAGCCACTATTGTATATTAATGGCATTGAAGGTAAAGCATCACGTTGTATGCGATGAAGGGTTGAGATTGAAAAGGAGAAGCGGTGATTGTATGTGCTGTGCGGCGGCTAGGGTTAAGGTTTAGCGATGGCTAGGGTTAGGGTTTGGAGGCGGCTAGGGTTACGGTTTGGCGGCGACGGCTGTGGTTGTGTGATGGGAAAGAGATGATGGAGGTTTGTATTCGCTTGTTAAAGGTGAAGGTGGTAGTTGTGATTATTGTAACGGAAGCATCAGTAATGGATGGTTGGACAGGGCGGCGGCGGCGGCCGGCCGCCCTGATTAGGGTTTCAGCGGTGATCGAGCCTTCCTGGCTCTGATACCAAATTAAACCTTGTAATTGTAATTGTATTGAGTAATTGTATATTTAGGGTTACAATAGATGGTCCTTTATATAGAGGACAATATTACATAATTAACCCTAAACTATTCACTAATAATGACCTAGTCTAATAGTCTCTGCGTGCAACCACATAAGAATTCTTCTCCTCAGGCCTTTTATGCTAACAGAGGTGGTAGTAGGGGCAGTAGAGGTCAAACCGCAATTCAAACCGAGGAAGAGGCAACTACAACAATCGAAGCCAACGGGGTTACTTACACAATCTTTCTAACTGAAATCAGAATGGAGGAAGTAATCGTAGTCAATTTTCTTGGGCATCTAATCAAAACACTGTTTTTGGCACATGTAATAGGTGTGGTATTGGTCATATTCCTCATATTCCATCAGAATGTCCCAATCCTGATCCGTCTACATACAGGAGACCACCACCATTAGCAAATTATGTTGATTATCATTCACAAGCTTCGACTTCATGGCTTTCGGATACGGGCTCCAGTCATCATGTAGCTTCTGATGCGTCAGAGTTTGAACATTCTGAACCATACCATGACGAGGACAGTCTTCATGTTGGCAACGGTAAAGGTTTACCCATTCTTCATATTGGTTTTTCAAAACTTCATTCTCCAACCAGAACCTTTTCCTTATCAAGTATTCTTTATGTTCCTCAAATTGAGTGTAACTTACTTTCCGTACAACAATTTTGTCATGATAACAATGTGTTGTTTATTTTGAATTTCATTCCACTTTTTTTTGCTGTGAAGGCATATTTGCACACACTACCCTCCTCACGGGTCCAAGTAATAATGGTCTATACTCCATCAATCTGACGCGCATGCAACCTCTTCATAAAGTTGCTTTCTCGGTTGTTCGTGCTCTTGCTCAAATTTGGCATCAAAGGCCCGGGCATCCTCATCACCAGCTTTTGATTTCTATGTTATCTAAATATCATTTACCGTTATCAAATAAATGTTCTACTTCTGTTTGTGACACTTGTTTCATTGGCAAATCATCCAAATTACATTTTTTCTCTTCTGATTATAAAAGTTCCAATTTTCTAAACCCTGTATTTTGTGATGTTTGGGACCAGCGCCCGTTACTTCATCTGACGGGCACCCTTATTTCTTGTTATGTGTTGATCATTATGCTCGTTTTATGTGGATTTTCCCTTTAAAACTAAAATCTGGCTGTTTTTTCACATTAAAATACTTTATCACCATGGTTGAATGCTAGTTTCAAACCAAACTTAAATCCGTTCAAACTGATTGGGGTGGAGAATTTAGAAAACTTTCTCCAATATTTTCTCACTAAGTATCATCCATCGACTTTCCTGTCCCCATACGAGTGGACAAAACGGTACCGTGGAACGAAGACATAGACAACTTGAAATAGGGGGCTTACTCTTCTTGCCCAATCTCACGTTCCACAAAGTTTTTGGCATTTGGCGTATGATACAACTGTTTACTTGATCAATCGAATGCCTTCTCTTACTAACTATAGCATCTCCCTTTTTAAACATGTCTTCAAATCTAAACCAGGCTTCTCCTTTCTACGTGTATTTGGGTGTCGATGCTACCCACACCTCCGTCCATACAATAAAAACAAGATGGACTTTCCCGTGATCGCTCATAAATCTACGTCAAAATCTTGCTAAATCAAAGCCATGTGTGAAGAATATTCAACCTTGATGTGAAATGGCACTTGGTCTTTGGTTCCCCAGGTTTCGAACGCAAATGTTGTCGATTGTAAGTGGGTTTACAAGCTTAAACGTGATCAAACATGGGTTGTTAAGCGCTACAAGGCACGACTGGTTGCTAAGAAGTATAAGCAACAACCAGGCATTAATTATCATGAGACATTTAGTCCGGTTGTGAAAGCAAGCACCATTTGTGTTGTCGTATCTCTAGCTGTCACCCAACATTGGCCTTCACGTCAGCTTGACGTCCAGAATGCTTTCCTACATGGGAATTTACAGGTAACAGTTTATCTTTGGCATCCACCTGGTTTTGTGGATAACTCCAAACCAAATCATGTGTATTTTACACAAATCTTTATATGGATTGAAGCAAGCACCGTGGGCTTGGTTTAATAGGTTATATGGTGCTCTTACAGCCTTTGGTATCTAGGGGTCTCGGAATGTTCGTTATTCTTCCCAAGGCACACTATTGTATATGCTTGTTCATGTTGAAGACATCATCTTGACAGGTAATAATCAGCAGGCTATTGATTAGGTTGTGCATAACCTTAGCAACACCTTTGCTGTAAAGGATATGGGGCCTTAGGGTGTAGAAATTCATCATCAGGGAGATGATCTTATATTATCTCAAAAGAAATATATCCAAGAGGTTATTGCTCGAGCTGGCTTGTCTTCTTTGAAGCATGTCCCATCACCTATCACCACCACAGCAAATCTTCATTTAGGTGATAGTCAGCCATTTGATAATCCTGTCCGATACTGACAGATCGTTGGGGCGCTACAATACATTACGTTGTCAAGTCTAGACGTAACATTTGCCGTCAACAAAGTGTGTTAGTTTATGCACTCTCCTAACGAAATTCAGTGGTTTACAGTAAAACGAATCCTTCGTTATCTGGAAGGCAGTTTTCATATGGCCTAAAAATACAACGGAACTTGGAAACCAAGCTTCATGCATATACAAATTCCACTTTTAACTATGTTACTGTACTCTAATGCAGATTGGGTTGGTTGTCCGGATGACCATCGATCCACCGGGGGATATGCAATATACCTTGGCTCTAATCTTGTTTCATGGTCTGCTCACAAGCAACGAACTGTCTCTAGGTCATCCATAGAGTCCCACTTCCAGTTCCTATGTTAATAGGGTTGGGACTTCTTCTTTTTCCGACGACAACAAAAAGTATTCGTCGTATGTGGGCTTTTCAGAGCGTTTTATTGTTAAGTATAGTCATGATTTTTTCTATGAATCTGTCTATTCAGCAAATAAATAGCAGTTCTGTCGCCTTAGCAGATATAGTGGTTGACTTAATTGCCTTCAAGATTTATTAACTGAACTTCGAGTTCCTCTCAAGACAACTCCCACGTTATGGTGCAACAATTTGGGTTCCACATATTTGTGCATCAAAATCCGGTGTTTCATGCACGAACCAAGCATGTAGAAGTTGATTTTCATTTTGTTAGAGAAAAGGTGGCACAAGGCAAGCTTTCAGTCAATTTTATCTAATTGCAGATATTTTTACGAAGCCGCTATCATCATGACGTTTTATGCTACTAAGGTCCAAGCTAAGGGTCACGCCTTGGCCTTAGCTGGCAGGGGAATATTAGACAATTAGTTGTTATATTTAATGGTCATTATATTAGGAGGATTAGAGTGTAAATATTTATTCTGTATATATATCTTGTATTGTAACCTAGTTGAATCACAATCTATAATCAAATCTCTACCAAAGTTTATTTGCTTGATACACAACTGGATCAAGAAATAGAGGGAAAATATGAGTTTATACATCTGAATAAAACTCGAAAATGGGTCAGCTCTTGGCGGGGAAAACTTAATAGGTTTTGCAGCCATGGTGATACGATCCATAAACAAACTCTGAGTGTCATATTAACTCTACTATGTGTAGTACAAGTTCTGTTGGTGCAGTAGATCGATGTTTTGTTATTCCAAAATACTAAACATTTATAAACTTAATCATGTTTTATAAATTAAATGGGTGGCCGGGATCTCCCCGCGCAATGTGCGTGGTTTGTTCGTGTGGTAACACATTGGTTTGCCATATTCATGTGGTTGCATGTGCTTTCACCTGCAACCACCATTGCAGCCATGATCAATCACAACACCATAATAACGAGGTTAGCTCACTAATACGCATATGTTGGTTCGTCTCAACATAACTTGATAGACATTTTTCTTTTCCCAGGTATGATTCACAAGAGTTTACAGATCACATAGATGATATCAGTATTCAATGTCGCTTAAGTTGGATTTGTATGAAGACTGTTGTTTCTGTTACTGATTGATGCGCAATTGGATTAAGAAACATGGGACGATGAGTTTATAGATCTGAATACTCGAACAAAGAGTCTCATCAACTCTACTATGTACGGTGAAAGTTCTGCTAGTATTGTTGATGTTTTGTTATTATTTAACACTACACATGTATAAACTTAATGTTTTATAAATTGTTTGTATGGTCGAGACCCTTGCGCAACGCGCATTAGGAGTCAACCTAGTTTTCTTTAAATCTGCAAAGGTAACTTTTTTCTACACACGGCAGCGGCATACAGTACTATTCATCACCTATCATTTTTTTTGTAAGTTGTATATTTATATGTATATTTGGGAATGTTAGCCTAAAAAGGGAAATAACCTTAAAAAGCCTAATTTTTTTAAAACATTTATAACCGGTTCAAACGAACTCTGATTTAACTCATTTTAGCGGCGTTGGAATCGACTCGTCAAACCCTCCCCACCCCATAAACTTAATCTTTCCATGACCTAAACCTTCCATCCACCCCTAAAAAACCCTGAACCCCAATCCACCCTTACCAAAAATCCACCCCTACCAAAAAAAAAATAATAATCAATAAACCTCAAAAACTAAACCTTAAAAGCTAAACCTTAATGTTAAAACCTAAACCTTAAAATCTAAAACCTAAAAGCTAGACTCTAAAAGCTAGAAACATAGAGTTTGACGAGCCGGTTCTAATGCCACTGGAATGAGTTATATTAGAGTTCGTCTGGGCCAATTATGAGTGTTTTAAAAGTTCTTTTTAAGCTTTTCAAGGTTTTTTTCTTTTTTTAGCCTAACCCTATACTTATATATTTATGTGTTTATATTTTTATTTATAATATATTTATACATAAATATGATCCCTCTACATAAAAAATAGTTATCAATAATTGAAAATGGTTGAAGCATGGTTTTTCAGTACCTAAAGTTGGTAAGAGTTAGAGCAAAGACAAACTTGTGAGAGTTATGGACAGTCTTTTATTTAGGTGAAGGTAGCTAGTAAAGCCATGAAGAGAGAACTAAGAATCATTGGTAGAAGGAAGGGGAGAAGCGATGAAGGAAACATGTTGTGTAGGCGGGCGGCGATGATGAGATGCGATGGTTAGAGTAGAGGTCGATTTGTGGATGATGGTGAAGGTTAAGGTTGACTTGGCTTGGATACCAACTTAAACCTTAGAGGTTGTTTGGTAGCCTTTTAATAGGACCATTAAGAGGCTACCTTTGAACCGGTACGAAGTGCATGTGTTTGTTTTAGAAAAGTAACATCTCTTAATGGGATCATTCAGCACTGAATTGTTAAGTAATGAGGAGTGTTGGATGAGAATTATTACCCATCTACCCCTCAACATCACTCAAAACCATCGACCCCCACCTCATTTCCCACAACCATCGACCCCCACCCATCTACCCCGTCGCCTTCCACCGCCGCCGGCGACCATTCATCAGCCACCGTTCACCGCATCCCGTTCGCCACCGACCCAACACCCCTACACTCCTTCAATGTTTGATTTCTTTTGATTTCTCTTGGTTTTGCTTTGACTTATCTTGATTTCTTTCAAGATTTGCACTATAACATCTTATTTCTATTTGTTTTCTCATCTATTTGATTACCATCATTGTTTACATACATGATTTCATAGATTTGATTTCTAGGGTTTGAAAAGTTTCAAAAAAAAATCGGCTTTTATGAAAAGTTGTTTGTTCTAGTGTTGTATGAATATGAAACAAAAAAGTTTGATGTTATTAGTTAATGAAAGTTTAATTTTAGTTCTAGGGTTTCAAGATTTTGATAGATTATGCAAGTTGTGGATATTGGTAGTTTGTGCAAGTTGGGTTAACCATTTGATTGAAGATTTTGGTTTGATTAAAGAGTTCATAGTTTATGAGATTGGGTTTTGTTTAATTGATTGAAGATTTTGATAGATTACAAATGTTAATATTTGGTTTGATTATGTTTTTAGGTTATATAAGTTATTTATAGTTTGATTCAAGAAGTTAAATTTGGGTTTGGTTTGATTTAAGTGGTTCAAGTTTGATTTAAAACAAATATAGTTAACTAGGATTAACTAAGGAAGAAAGATTCAATCACGCACAACTCAGAAATGTTATTGAGCACGCATATGGTGTATTGAAAGCGAGATTTCAAATCTTAAACAAATGGCTCCCTTTCTTTTATAATTCAAAGAGACATAGTTATTGCTTGTTTCGCCGTCCATAATTTTATTCGAAAGTGCACCATGGATGATCAGTTATTTTTTGCATATGACGAGAACACACTGTTTGCAGAAGCACATGATTGTAATAGTGATGGCCAGTTCATTCACGATATAAAATGGGGTTCACAAGGCATTGATTATATGAATAATTTGCGTGATGCGATAGCTACCCAATTAGTTTCAAGTGATTAATATTTGGATTTTAATATGTTGTATCTGGATTTTAATATGTTGTATTTGGATTTGTATTTGGATTTTGTTATGTTGTATTTGGAATAATTTTTTATGACGTTTTGTATTATTTTATACTTGTTTATCATTTAGTGTAGTCATTCAGATATATAACCAAATAGATATATTTTATTCAACACAAAATAGTTCACACGGGTAAAATATTCATTTTGCATATTTATTCAGAGATTCAACCAAACAACCATTTATTGGTTCAACACTTAACCAAACAACCATTTATTGGTTCAACACTTAACCATTCAGACCTCTTAATCATTCAGACCTCTTAATCATTTAGCACTTATTGATTCAGATTCAACCAAACAGCCCCTTATAACTAATAATGATTGATTGTATGGAATAATTGGTTACTATAAATTTTATTATACTGAGTATAATATTACATGTATCACCTATAACTTTTTTACAATACATAGACATAAAACTAATGATAAACATTGGTTACAAACTAAATATCAAAGTTATGAACACTATGCAAGCTTTCTTAATCGATGTAAATGTGTTAGGTCACCGGGTATGCTATAATGCTCCGCGGTGTGACCAATCACACTCGACATGAAGGGGCGTTAAAAGAGGTGGGTGTGAGTGTTGTAATGAGCGTAAAGAAGTCCCTTTTCACATACACAATTTTAAATTTATTTTTTAAATTGAACTGAGTGGCGTGAAAAGGTGTGAGATCATATCTTGTGGGTGATGTGGAGTAATGAAATAGGTGATGTGATGCCTAGTTGAAATTAAGGTGCGCGAGTGTAGATTCAATGGTCATAGAGAATACGTTAGTTTATTAAATTTTAATGGGTCTAAAAGATAACAAGTAATTTAAAAAGTTTTATAGTAAATTACAATGTTCATCCTTAAGGATTATAACAAATTTTAGATTTCACCCTTAAACTAATAATATTGCAGTATAAATCCTTTATATTTAAAAAGGTTTGCATATTTCATCATTTCCTCTAGCGGACGTTAAATTTGTTCGTTAAATCTAGTCATGTGCCTTGAACATGCCACATGATGGCAATATGGTCATTTTACCTTTTAATATGCCTGGCAATCTTGACCAAGTGGTTTGATTTGGGTTGAAGAAATAAAACTATGGGTTGTTTTGTGTTTATATGTATTTTTAAGGTAGTCAAGATGGTCTGAATTTAAATTAGTGAAAATAATCAACGGGTTAGAATGGGTTCAACCCCATAAAAGAGCAGGTCCTTGTCAACCCCTTCTAATCACCTGCCCGTTTCTCTATGAACTGCCGATCTTGCAATGTTTCGGTGTTTTAGCTGCCACCCCGGATCCAATTGTTTGATTTGAGGTAGAATGGGCACAAATGGATTGGTGATTGTATTGTTGTTCTTGTTGATGATCGTTTTGGGTCAATCTAATGCAACTTAGATGACAAAATCCTATCATCGTCTTCGTGAAAAGACCTATGCCCCCTTAATCAACTGCAAGTTCTAGATCAAAAGGGAAATTTGGTTGAAAGATTGATGTTTTGGTTATGAAATGTGTAAGTGGTGATGCAGATGAACAAGTCATTGGACCTATGAAGAAATGGAAGATGAATAATTTGTTTCTTATCCGGTTGAAAATTTAACCTGACCCAAATTCATCCTGACTTTTTTTATAAAACGATCCATCCTAATCCACCCATACTAACCCAAACCCATTCTAACCTAACAACTAACCAATCCAACGTACCCGCCCATTTTCCCACCTCTTGCTTTTCAATAATAAACACACACATTGTTTTGGCTACCCGCCATCTATTTTCATAACATTGAATTGGGTGGTTAGATTAATTTGTGTAACACCAATTTGAAGAACCACTAGCTCAAAGCTTTTCTGTTCAACAAAAGATATCACGGTGTAAGATGTGGTGCTTGTTTGAAGGTGCTTAACTTTACACTTTCAAATGGAACTCTTTTCATGCTAGTAGATACTACCTCGATCCTCTGAACATGTGTACATGTGGTGATGTGGAACTCTACGGAAACGGTTATCGCCTCCCACCACCGTTGACCACCATTGCCTGAGACCCCTAATTGTAACATCTGTCTCTCACTTCTTATAGGCAATTTTCTTTGTGTGTGTAGAGTGTGTGTGTGTGAGAGAGAGAGAGAGAGAGTTGAGGGTGACCTAGTTTAACAGATAAATAAGGGTGACCTAGTTAATTAATTGATATTTTGTTTTTTTATAAATAAGGGTATAAAAGATTAATTTACGCAAGAAGCATGACCTAGTTTAACGGATAAATTAACGTATGTTATTAAAAATGGCGTAAAATGTTACAAAATTTAAACATAAAAGATGTTTACTGTATTCCTTTAGTTTAAGAACAAAATATCTAATTTACTATAAACTTAAAGAATGAAAAATTTAATTTACTCAAAGTTTGATCTTAAACATTTTTAAATAATTTACCATAAAAAAATTGAATGAAAGGTCAAAACTGTTATTTTTTATAAAGTAATTGTTTTTCCTTGGTATCAACACAAGTTGAATTATGAGTATTATCTATATATTAATTATTGAGCTAAATGAACAGTAGATTTTAGGGTTCTTTCAGATTAAACATAAAAGTTTTCTTTCTTTAATTTTTGACCCCTTTTGATGTTGATGTTAAACAAAAAACTTCTTTACCCGGTTGAAATAAATATTGGTTTCAAGATGTGTCAGAATAATTGTAGTCTATACTTTATCAAAGTACATATGACACACCGCATATGCTTATTTTTATGTATGTTTTGAGTTTGTCTACGTTTCAATGTAAATTCTGTTTGGAGTCATGCTATATTTATAATACTTTTTCGATCGTTGGTATAAGTTCTAGTTATTCTACGTATCGATGTAAATTTAGTTTGAAAATAAGTTAGATCAATTTTAGTTTATGCTTTATTCCGCCACGTACGTCGTCGCCACAACACGCGACTGGTAAAACAACTAGTTGATTTTAAAAGTAAATATATGTTCTATTTATTTCAACACTAAATAAAATTAAACTAGTGGTTTTTGCGTGTGTATCGTGGTGTCTTAATATTGAATAAAGTTTATAATGAAACATAAATAAAAATTTGCACAACCAAATCACTATGGCATGTGAGAATTAAAAACAAACATTATATTATAAAAGTTATAAGAGAAAACAAAATATAAATATTGATTTTGAATAAAATCCTGTGCCAAATTGTAGAAAAAAAGTATGTCACAACGATAAAGAAAAACAGAAAATGAATTAAAAATAAAAGTATAATACTATATTTGACCCTATAAGACTTTAAGTGAAATGTCGCATCTGGTTCATTGTATTTTATGTGTTTGTTGTCACAAATATAATGATAGATTATTGATCTGTGTATATGGTTTATCATTATATGTTTTGTTTCCGGCTTCATATTGATTGTCTAGTATGTTTTGTATGATCATCTACTACTAGTGTGCCTTTTAGATGAGATGTTCCGGTTATGATTAAGGTAGTTAAAAAGAGTAATATCACAATGACATATATGACATTTAATATAGCATTATATTTTAAAAAGTTATAAGAGTAAATCAAATTTATTTAAAGTTAAATGTAAATATTTAAATTCTACTATTTTAGTAATCAACAGTTTTTTTATTCTTTAAACACATAACTGAAAACCTAAAACGAGCGGAATAAAAAAAACCAAAATTTAACAATCAAATTAACTAAAAAACAAAAAAACATATAAGTGAAAAACCAAAAGTCGAACATGCGTCACTGAGCTATTGGATGTAAACTTCCACCATTAAAACACAATAACATGTGCAAAAAATAATAAAAACGCAATGCATGTATAACATATTATTACTTCTACTTCTCATCGCCATTTTGAATTTTGATTACTAATGATCTACACTAATAAAACAAAATAATTTTTGAAAATGATATATTTTCACAACCATATGACCACATATCACTACTATATCAACTCTTCCATTAATGATAATATTAAATGTTTATAATATCATATATTTTTTATAAATTGTTAAATAATTTTTTAGTAAATAGAAAACATGTTTGTACTTATTAAAAATGCAATTTTTTTAAAACAAAACTTTTTGAAAATGTAACTATATCTTATCTCAAATAATTATTATATAATTTATAAATATTGATTACTAACTACAAAATAACATTTTTATTCAACCGTATGATACACATGTTTTTAAACTAGTAATGATAATATAGGATGGTAATAAATTTTTTTAAAATGTTAAACTATATAAGGTGAAAATCATATTTTATCATTAAAAAAAAGTCAAAGAGGCATCTTGTTTCATTTTTAATTAATCTTACTCTGTATTCTATTGCTTCCTATTCACTTTCCTACTCCCTCTTTTTCCAACTTTCTTCCCCTTTTTTTCTTTATGCTTTTCTGTTACACAACTGCCCTCCAACATAAACAACCCCTTTATCTTCCCCACAATACCATCAATATTCATCTTCAAAGCTCCAATCTTTCTTCCTTAATTCCCCCAAAAACACACACCCATTTGGGGATTTCAACTCAAAAGCTTCATACCAGTTACTAGTTCAAATCACTTGCTTCAAGAATGCAAAAAGATGGGTTCTTTAACAATGAAGACAATGGAATGGGAATCCCACAAAACTGGAATTCAATCTTTGGAATGGAAATGGAAATGGAAAGTCAAGTTACTGAGCTGAATTCCAATTGCTTTCTCAATGGCAATTGGGATAATTCAATGGATCAGAGCGATCCCTTTGAATCTGCTTTGAGTTCCATCGTCTCATCTCCGGTGAATTCGCACACCGGAATCCCGAATTCCGGTGGTGAGAATGTGGTTCTCAAGGAGTTGATTGGTAGATTAGGAATCATATGTAGTTCAGGTGAGATTTCACCTCAATCTTGCATCAACAATAGCACTAACACATCATGCTACAACACACCATTGAATTCACCACCAAAGCTCAATCTTTCAACCATTGATCACCATCAGATTCATCATCAGATTCATGGGAATTCATCAGTTCCCATGAATCATCAACTCCCACCTGCTCCATTCCCTGCAGATCCTGCATTTGTGGAGAGAGCTGCAAGATTCTCTTGTTTTGGGATGAAAGAATCTGAATTCCCTCAAATGGTGGAATCAGGAAAGCTGTCAAGAGCTTCAAGTAATCAGTCATTCAAGACTGCTGAATTCCCAATTCCCATTCCAGCTTCTGATAAGAAAGTCAACAGGTTGACTCTGACTCCAGATAACAAGGAATTGGATGCTTCTATGGAGGGATCATCTCTGTCTGAACAGAACCCTAATGGGGAAACTGGAATTAAAGATCAAAGCACCAATTCCAATGGCAGAAAGAGGAAAGCAAATCCTAAGGAGAAAGGAAAAGAAACGCCATCGGGTACTTTGTCTGTTACAGACAATAAGGTTAGTTAATTCAGTTATTCTGTTTTTCTGACACCCTATTTTGATGTTCTTGAAATATTGAGTGAAATTAAAGATCTTTTGTTCTGTTAGACAACATATTTTGATGTTCTTTAAATATTGTGTGACATTAAAGATCTTTATTGTGAAATTAAAGATCTTTTTGTTCTGTTTGACGACCTATTTTAATATTCTTGAAATATTGTTGAAGTTGAAGATCTTTTTTGTGAAATTAAAGACGTTTTTGTTCTGTTTGACAACCTACATTGATATTCTTGAAATATTTTGTGAAATTAAAGATCTTATATTCTATTTGACAGCCTACTTTAATATTCTTGAAATATTGTGCGAAATTAAAGCCCTTTTTATCGGTTGCAGACTGCGGGGGAACCAGATGCCAAAAGAAGCAAGTCACATGAAGAAGGGAATGGAATTGAAAAGGAAAAGAAAGAGGGGAATCAGAAACAAACAAAGGAAAATGCAAAAGTAGCAGAGCCACCAAAGGACTACATTCATGTTAGAGCAAGAAGGGGTGAAGCTACAGACAGCCATAGTCTTGCAGAAAGGGTATAATTCAATTCCATTCCATTACTCTTCTTTCAATTCCATTCAAATATTCATCTTCTCATTCCGATTATTTGGGAATTTCAGGTCAGAAGAGAGAAAATCAGTGAGAGAATGAAGTTCCTTCAAAATCTTGTCCCTGGGTGTAACAAGGTAAAAAAAGATAAAATAATTTCTTCAGCATAATTTTATATAACTTTGCCTGTTAAGTTGAGATGGGATTTTCGGTTTAAAGGTGACAGGAAAAGCGGTTATGCTCGATGAGATTATAAACTACGTACAGTCGTTGCAAAGACAAGTAGAGGTATATACTTGTAACTGAAAATATTGTATATTGTGAAGAGATATAATGACAATAATTTCTTGATAATATGAATGTTTTACTGATTTTATTTTCGTGTAGTTCTTGTCAATGAAATTAGCATCTATTAATCCTAGGACGGATATGAACATGGAAGCAGTTTTATCTAATGATGTAAGTCTTTTTTAGTCTTTCTTTACGAGGGGCGTGTTATAGACTTATATCACTTTGAATTGACAAGTAATTTACTTCATTTGTGTCCTGTTTTCAGACTCGTGCCATGAACCATTTGGATGCATTGGCTCAACCATTCTATGTCACGGCTCATGAGGGTCCAGAGAACACATTGACAGCATCAATGCGCCATGGGTCGGTCATGAAGTCATCACAGATTGATGGCTTTGGTGAAGTAAGTTAATAAATTCTAATAAACAAAAATGTCTTATCTGTTAAGGCTTTTTTTGTTAATTCATGTTAAAACTGAAAATCTCAGGCTTCGACATTCTGGGAAAATGATCTTCAGACTGTTGTACAGACCGGTTTCAGCCAAACTCAAGGACCAAGCTTCCATGGTGAGTTGACTTTTTCATCAAGACGGTCAACATCTAAAAGATCAATTTATTCTTATGTATGAACTCTTTGATTTGATACAGGAACAATGGGCACACATCAAATGAAAGTTGAGCTATGATACTGCATTTATTGACATAGTTATTTAGGCCATTAAGCAAGATCATTTGTATAGATAAAGGAAGAAGACATATATATCTTCACCTGATATCTTATTTTTATAAGAAATTGTTTGTATAATACTAGAACTAATTTCTACATGTTTGTGGGGTATAGTATGTAAAATGTTGTGACATGGTGCAAGGGTTGATGGGAAGAGGCTGCAACCTTGTTTCCTTCACATATTTTCTTAATATAATGATATATCTAATCATTAATTTTGTTTATCTCAGTAAGTTCTGTTTTTATCTTTCGGTAAACGTCATCTAGTTTCCTTCGTGCGTGTCAGCCTGTGGGGGCTTAAAGAACCATAACATATTACCTAGACAAGCTAATCCCAAACAGTACTCTGCCGTTGATTATGCGAATAATCTAGAACAAATCGAGATATTTGTCAAGATCCCATAACAAATTGCACATTTTCTCAACTTTAGGGGCCACCCCATTAAAAAATGTGATTTTTTTGAATTCTTGATGGTGATCATTCTTTAAGAAGTGTCATAATCAATGGCATGAAAATTGATTTTGAAGGGAGACCTAACAATAAGAAAAAATGGCACCTTTAGAATAAAGATTAGATTTTGATTTTCATATTCTTGATTGTAAACCAGCTGTTAGTGGGGACATAAAAGAACTCTGGGATCCAATATTACAACCATTTGATTCCACTGTTCTTGTTCCACCCTTGAATGACACTATTTAAGGGGTGAATCTTTTTCCCCAAAGCTGTTTTAGTTACTTAGTACTTTATGCAATAAAGGTTGTACCTTGTTCTTGAATTTGGTAGTGTGAACCATGGATTAGGGATAGAGACTTGCCCAATTTTAAGGTGTGACAAATTTAGTGGTGACCCCAACAAGTACTACTCTTGCACATGAAAAATGAAATTGTGACAAAAAAGGTTTTCTTGCTACTATTAGTTATATATTTAAAGGTGTGCACACATTAGATTTATATATAAGTTTTTGTGCAAACGCAATATTAGTTGTGAAAAGTCGGTAACAATGAAAGATAGTGATTTTTGTTTTGAAAAACAAGGCTCTTGGGGCGGATCTACATACACAATGCTCTTTCTTACTTTAAAATAGGTTTTCGTTATAATGCAAATCATTAGTATATCTATAATGTTATTATTAGACCATATTATTATTATTAAGGTTTAGCATTGATTATCATTCAAAGGGTGATTACAATATATAGAGTTTATAAGAAACCCTAAAATCTAAACTGGGTCCGTTGGCTCAACCCTAACAATAATAATATGGTATTAGGGTCTAATAGTTATATGTTAATCACGACCATGTTTATATACACATATCATGCACAAATGCATAGCACGTATGCATTTGTGTATGTATGTGTCTTTACATAGAACATATATGACAGTCATGTTTTACGATACAATTACGTCCTTAATTAATACGTGCCACATGAATAGTTGTTGATATCCGATATCCCTCTTTCTTTATATGCATGTATGTGTGTGTGGACGCGCGTATTACATATATTCATATACAAACAAACATTTGTCTGCAATTTCAAATTATCAAGAAATTATTAGAAGGGGAATCAAACCCAGGTTGGCCATAGTGAAGATCTGACTTTTGCTAAGGAATCAAAGACCTGTTTTAATTGACAATCATCTGCTTTAGAAACTTATAAAAAAGATAATCTTTTTGGATAAGTATAATGTTTAAAGTAGTGGTGTTTAGATGTAGAAAGATACCCTTTGAGAGGCTACACAGCCCTTGAAAGGCTGGATCACAAATTCTTTAGCAAACTTCCAAAATTCAACATTAGAATCTCCCTCATCATCACTTCACAGTTCACACCCTCATTTCTTATTTTTCTTTTTTCTTGAAAGAAATTTGTTTCATCTACGATATATAGGCGCTAACGCTTTAAATCATAAAATATTTTAACGCGATGGTTTTGAATTCAGGATCTTCAAGTTCATTGGTTTCTTCTCAGGTTTTAACTATTCATTCAATTATATTTTGGTTGATGGTGTTACTTTTGAAGTAGGGTACACAGGAATGTAAGTAGAGAGGATGGTTATTGGCCCCATTGATTTGATATCCACCAAATAGTCGTTGTAACTAATGTTCTTGAAGAATGACATTGATATTAAATGGATTGAATTTGATAATTTGGTTGAAAATAATATATAAAGGGTTGTCAAACATGATCATTGGTGTTCACTCCTCTAGATCCAAGATTGATGCAAGATTGTCCATCAAGAGTTGTTTAGATAGTCGACGCTAAGGTATATCCGTCAATCTGTGCAACTCAACTATTCGGGGTCTTAAGCGAGATTTTATTTCTAGCCTTTTTCATTAAGAAAATTTAGATGGAATTTATGTTTCTAGTTTTATATGAGACAATCTGTTTAATTAAATGTCTGTAAATTAACAAACGTTAATATTTTACTTTCTAAACATCGAGATGATCTGTACACCATCTGTGCTACACAGTAAGCCATTAAATGAATTTATAAAACACAAAGTACAAACACCATAAGCATATTTGATGGTGTACAAGTAATACTTTCCTTTTTCTAAAACTGATTTTGGAAAGATTGATGAGTTTCCTCGAAATAACTAATCTTTTTAAATATATTACAAAAAAAAAAGTCAACATTATAGTCCCTTTTGACTTTGGTTAAAAGCCATAAGAAAGCAAGATGAATAATGGAGTTTCATGATTAAGTGAGAATAGAACAAAGAAAAACCAATGGTATAAATAAAGGGAATAGTTAGGGAAGATTGATTGAAGATGTTTTCATGTGGGGTTTCATTTGTTTATAATCAAAATCAATTATGCTTAAGAATGATCCATTTACCAGCCTGTCACTAATGATCATATCTTATATGTCTCTTTCTTTCACCCTATTTTCTCACTTTATGTCTCTTTCTTTCACCCAAACAAGCATCATTTGCCGCTTTGTTTGTATTAGTTTAGTTATCTTTTCTTCATTGTTGCTAATGAAAATTACTGCTTTTATTCGTATTGGTGTCCTTTTTTCTTCATTGTAGTTAATCAAAATTACTATTTCATTCGCTTTAGATCATTAGATTTTCGTGTTAAATAATTCATGGTACACTTAATAGGGAAATATATATTTAAGTAATAATCGAACATTTGTGTGTAACAAATTAGCATTGTTTTGAAAACTAGATCAGACCAGCCAGTTTGACAAGTTTGGTGCTTATAACTATTTTGACGCTAAACCGGCGGGCAGACCGGTTGATCCACGGGTCGGATCGATTGAACCGGGTTTTTATATATACTTTTTAATTTGTAAATTTTTTAACATACATTTAGCAAAATAATTATAATTTTAACTGATTTTTATATCCGATACGACTAGTAGACTGGTATAAACATTCAGTTTCGAAAACATTGCAAATTAATGTACTTTGGTGGATCATATACTTTAAAATAATATTCTACAATTTGAATTTGTAGTATAGATGTTTTTAGGTACCAATAAAAAATGAGTGGAATATTTGACTCCTAACAACTCATAGACTAGATCTACGAAGACTATTTCAACACCAATTGTCATGAATGACAACTCTAATCAAAGGGTAAATTGGTCACTTTGAGTGTGGTGTGATTTTACCTACATTGTTTCAAAGCAAAAGCATTATCATATTCCTTCAAGTGTAAGTATAAGCATCCATCACATAAATTAATTTAACAAGCAACCAATGTGCACTTTGCAATAAAATTCTCACAAAACTATTTATGCAAATTATGAGTCATCATGCATACAAATGTATGCAATGGCAAGTGGCCATTTTACTCATTTCATCTATGTGTATGGGTATGTGTATTCAACTAACTAGTAATAGTGTACAATGTAAAGATAAATAATGACTAATTGTCTACGTCTATCGTATATATTACCAAATTTTTACATACAAATTAATATACCAAAACCTTTGAGACTAAGGGGAGGATGAAGCTATTGTTATTAGAATATGATTTGTAAATAGTGGGTGCAGAGGTGACTTTGAGGAACGTGTTGGAAACCTGAAATCTGTTCATGATTTTTTTTCTGTAAATGTTTGATTCCTGTAAATAATAGAATAAAACTTATAATTCGTTAAGAACTTAAAATTTAGAAATAAAAGTGGCCCGTTCCCGCCCAAAATCATCTTGATTTGTTATCTAACTTGACCAACGTATTTTACGAGTCATACTTTTAGCCTCAACTTTCTGAAAGAGAGGTAAAATTCATGTGATTTTTAAAACAATCATAAAATCCCTAACTTTGAAAATGATACATAAAACCCAAACTTGTATAGTTGTATCATTCAAAGCCCAAAATTATTTTGGCCCATTATCCAACCCGTCTTGCTTATTTTGCTAGATATACTTTTAGTCTTCTAAGTTTCTAAAAGAGTCATAAAATTCAGGCTTGTTTAGGACTATTGTAAGATGCGGACTGGGCCAAAATTCTTCCTTGTGTATACATGTTTTGTCCTGTTTTAGGTAACTCGTTACACACAAGTGTTCGATTCTTCTTTCGCAATATGAGTAGGGGGCTCGCATGATCAAGATACTAATCGAATGAAAAGGGGCCGTCGTCTCTTTATATTATTTTCCTTCAAGACAGTACACAACCAATATAACATGAAAAGAACACTAGATTATATAGCATGATACATATGGTATGATTAATTGATTATGCATTAGATTTCGTCCTAATATGTCAAGAAGTTACAAATTTACTTCCAACTTCAACAACCATTTAACCCAATTGGTTCCTAACATTAACTCACGTTATAAATCAGTGTTGATTTGATGTAAAATGATTACTTTACCATCTAATCAGGATACAAAATTGGATGGAAACCCTACATCAATTCTCTTTTTATACTTCATCCATGATCGTTTCTCCGCTCGACCCATCCCTTCACCTATGTCGTTGGTCGATCAGAATTGCAACGTAATTGTTGCCTTTTATTGATGATGGTGACTTCAATATAGTTGCATACTTCACTCAAGTAATCAATAGATGTTAATAAAAAATATGTACAAAATGGAGAACCAAGATGACCAAAAAAATAAAATAGTTTTACATCATATAAAGCATGTAAAGATAGTGTTTTAATTAATGTGTAATCCTGTTGTTTATGGTTTAATATTTAGTGTTTTTTTAGTTAACAATTAGTAATACTTTTTTGTCATTGTAAACTAAAACGTAATTGTTGAAAATTACAACCAAACCAACACAAGCTCTTACTAGCAGTTTGATTTCATTATTTAAGGTTACTGGGTTTTAAAAATACATGAATTGAGATTAAAATACATAACTATATCTTGAAAACTTAATAGTTATACAAGAAAATTACATAAATGGTCCTTATGGTTTGACCAGATTGCACATTTGGTTCTTAGATTTTAAAAATTACAAAGTTGGTCTAAACTTTTGAGTAGGCATTTGGTCTCCAAAGTTTAAAAATTGCAAACCAAACTTTTAATTAAGAGTTGCACTTTTGGTCCCTAAAATTAAATTTCAAAGTTAGTCCAAACTTTATAAAATTCATAAAAACTAAATGAACTTAATGTCAGGGACGAAACGTGTAATAAGTACACAAAAGTTTGGATTAATTTTTAAATTTTTTAAAATCTGATAACCAAACTTGCAATATGATTAAAACACAAAGAGTATCTCAAGTATAAGATTGAATTCCAAGGTACTATATTGTTATAAAATTAGAATGTGTATCATCTAACTTAAAATAACCAAAGAGGTAAATGAAATATAAAATAGTAACATAACCCAAAATCCACAATAGTGTTTGGTTTTTCCCAACCAGTTTCAAGTATAATACATAAACTGATTTTCTTCCATGATTTCTCTCCATCTTCCATATAAGTAGCTCGTACAACCCCGAAGATACCACATGAGATGGGATGGTGCTCCGACCACGGTGTCCATCCTTACCCCACCATGGGGGAGCTTTTAAGCCTCTTCATTTTTTCGTTTAGAAGTGAAAATGTAGGAAGAATTTCATGTATGCCCCTACAAACACTCAAAATATCATATACACCCAAATAAAATTTAAAATATCATGTTAACCCTATAAACTTTTAAAATATCATATATACCCTTAGTAAAATTTCAAATATCATATATACCCTTATAAAACTTTACAAATATCATATGTATTCAAACTAAATATTAAGTATCAAAATACAATATTTCCATATCATTTATTTTGTTAAAAAGAAATTAGAATATGTATGTATATATATATATATATATTTTATAACCTTAAAATTTTATATTTAGCCATTTTTTTCATATTCTTTCTCAAAAACTTACATATTCATATGGTCGGGGTAGAACTAATGTTTATTTTTAAAAATCTTAATTAATTAATTTTAATAAACAATATTTTCATGTAGGTATATGAGGTCTTACATCTCAAAATTCTTAAAAATTCTTCAATTAAGTTTTACTTATAATAAATTACAATAATCTAATAAAATTTTTAGATAAAATATGAGAGATTAATATAAAAGTAAATGTTTTTTTAGCAAATATATTCATTATGTTTCTTAACTAGGTTATTTGTGTACTATTATTTTTCAAAATCTAAAAAATAGTACTTTTTTAATGACAAACTATAATTGTTATATGAATAAGTTAATACATATAGTACAAAAAAAAAAACAACAACAACAGCAGCAGCAACAACAACAGCAACAGCAACAGTTTTATTTATTAATGTTATTTCTAATTAAAAAAAATTAAAATAAATTTTTAAAAAATAATATAACTGTTTTATTACTTATATTCATTTCTTATATATAATTTCAGTCATATCATATCTTAGAATATCTCATTTTATAATTAATAAATTTTATTATATTAATTTATTCAACACGTGTAATACACGAGTTTACTAATAATACGTATATATGGTTAGGAAATCACATTTCTTACTTTTTACTATATTAATAGATTATTTTGCGAGTATCTATAAATTAGTGTTTTGTAAATAGCTTTTTTATCCTTAACATTAGAATAGGATACCAACTTATGCATGTTTTAGCCACTGCTTTCGTTCATTGAACCTTGATTTTAAGACACTTTAGTTAGTTAATGTGTACCACATCACATCGCTTAACCCGATATCCACTATTTTTAAAATGTCCACTTACATGTGTCTACTTTTATTTTTTTAATTACATCAATTCCTAATATACTCATACTAGAAGTTGAACATGTTTTCTTTTCTTTTTTTTTTAACTTTTATCAATAAACTATCACACATAATAAAATCAAGATATTCAATTACAATTACTTTTATTTTTAAAAGATATTAACATGGATTTAGATCACAAAATTGAGATGCTTTTCATGTGTAGACTCATTGAATATCGTTTAAAGGAAAAAAAACAAGATGATGAAATTTCACCAAGTGAGGAGTTTTAATACTAATAAAAACATATTTAATATCACATACCAATAGATATCAAATATCAGATATTACATATATATCAAGTATTAATAATCAAATAATATTACATATTATGTATCTAATATTACATATCTAATAATACATATTACAAAGTTTGATTTATTTTCAACTGGTACACAAATGAAAATCATAACAAAATACATTTATACCTATCACAGTCTTAATACATCAACTCAAATCTTTTAAACTGTATTTTCATTCTATTTGTCTACAGTCTTACGCTCTGTTCCCGAGTCTCATTAAGGAGAGAAATGAAAGGAAATGAATGGAAAGTGAAAAATAATTATGTTCCCGAGTTTTTTTAAGGAGGGAAATGGAAGGAAAAAAAAAACTTTGTGTTCCCGAGTTTTTTTAAAGGAAGGAAATGGAAAGAACCGAAAGAAAAAATTTTCAATAATTTTCCCTTCTAACTTTCCTTACAAAACAGAAGAAAATGGAAAGAAAAGAAAATTAACACATAAATTTCTTAATTTTTTTTCATTTCCTTCGAACTCAGGAACACGAAAATTTAAAATGTCTTTTCTTTTCTTTCTATTTCTTTTCTCTCATTAATTTCCTTTCTCTTCATTTCTTTTCTCTCGTTAATTTACTTTCACTTCTTTTCTTTTCTTTTCTTTCGTTTATTAATCTCGAGAACACAACGTTAGTACTACAAACACGTTTTTAAACACATTTTTTAATTAGAAAAATTCTTCACTTTTAAATTACTTAAAAGTAGCATCATTCTTTTTCGTTTGAAAAGAAAAATGCAAATTTAAATGGTAAGTCTTTAAACACAAATTTTAAAAGACCGTATAAAATTACAATTGTGAAGCAAGAATTACAGAAATAAGCCTAATACAATTGTATATTGTTATGATTTAATTACCATATTCTTACATTTGTCTAGGGGAGTAAAAGTGAGTTGGCCATAAACTTTATCGAACCAATAATAATAATCCTGGTATAAGGTTCTGTGTGGGTTTTTGTTTTTGTTTATTTTAATTCCGGTAATGTAATATTTGAGTTGGGAGTAAAATGTTTAATGAGTTTTAACTTAAAATAAATATGATATTATAAATTTATGTTTTGTAGTTTAGATAAACTAGTATTAAACATGGCGTTGCAACAGGTGGTGTAAAACCATACCAAGTAACACTAATGACACACTACCGTCAGTGTCAACTAACATTGAAAAATCGTATTAAAAAAGAAATAAAAAACGAAAAAAAAAATCGAACGAAAAGTAGACATTAAAACGTTAAACCAAGCAGACGAAACATAAAACATCTAAAACAATAAATAAGTGGATCTAGTGCCAGCGCATTGCGGCAGGGCCGTTAAACGAAGAAAAAAATAGAGAAAACGTTGAATCACACACGCACGTTGCGGCATGTTAACTCGTAAAATTTAGACTGAAATGTAAAAAAAATATGAAAAGTATAGGGAAGTTATGTTGGGGCTAAATTATAAAAGATATAAAAATATTGGGTTAAAATAAAAAAAACTACAGAATAAAAAAAACAAAAGGTGTGTACAATCCACTAAACACATGGTACAACCTATGATGCATAACTAAATTAGTAATTAGTATACATATATATAACTAGTGGAATTTTTCGACATGCTATGACGAGGATTTTGAGAAGGGAGCATTCTGTGTGTTTTTGAAACATGGTATAACTTTTATCTAATACAGCTCGGTTTAGAACGTAAATAAAAATAAATATGTTTTAATAGTAATTTTGACTCGAAAGTCCTAAAACATCTAAACAAACATATATTACAACGTAGTAAAAATAAGTATGTGTTATAGTAATTTTGACTCAGAAGTCATAAAGTATTATATAGCAAGTTATAAAAAACTAAATTAGATTAAAATAAAAGAATAAAGAAATATTGTATTTGATAAGTAAAATTTATTGAAACGTAAATAAAAATAAACATAACGTGAAAAACAATTTTAATTATAAATTAAGTCAAAATTTACTCCTTTTGTCATAAATGTTCAGGTTACCATCTTTTTTTCGAAAAATTTATGATCTCCTGTTTTTACGCCTAAAAAATTACACGTGTTATCTTTTAGCGCGTTAACATTACCGACTCACATAAAATCGAGTTTTTTTCCAAATGAGTGTAGTTAGAAATTTTATTTACCAAAATGGGTGATTTCAAAAATATTTACCAATATGGGTGATTTTCTTTAAATTCTTCTTTCTCACTCCTACTCTTATTGGATAAAAATATTTTTCTTTTAAATAATGTTTCCTATTTATGTTTGTAATAAAAATTTAAAAGTTATATTGCAAAATAATATTTATACGTAAGTTTTTTAGATGTTAATTTAAAAACATTATTTTTTTATTATTTTAATATAAAAAGTCTTAAACAGATATGATAAAGCTCTTTAAAAAGAAAAAAAAGTTTATAAAAAATATCGTTACAATGTACCATAAACTTCTTTAAGTGTTATTAGAAAAAAAAAAGTTTAAAAAGGTTTAAATAGCACTTAAAAAAGGTTAAAAATAATGTTTTTAAATTAACATCTAAAAAACTTACGTATAAATATTATTTTGCAATATAACTTTCAAATTTTTATTACAAACATAAATAGGAAACATTATTTAAAAGAAAAATATTTTTATCCAATAAGAGTAGGAGTGAGAAAGAAGAATTTTAAAGAAAATCATCCATATTGGTAAATATTTTTGAAATCAGCAATTATGGTAAATAAAATTTCTAACTACACTCATTTGATAAAAAACTCCATAAAATCTCAGCATTTTTGTCAAGAAAAAGTTGTTTATGTTCAAGTATTTTTGTCATTTCCAAAATATGTTTAACTCTCCCACCGGAATAAGATTCCGATTGATACATGTTTTAATCACTACTTTGGTTAGTGTGTACCATATCACAACCCTTATACTAATACGCTTTTTTTCTTTTAAGGGACATTTATATATATTTTTTTCTAAAGTCATTAATTACATATTTATCTAAGTCAAAAATCAATTACATATTTTCTCTTATTAAAAAATATATATATCACATATTTACTTATTTTATTAAAATTATTTACTTGAATGATTAATTTATTTGTATATTCACAAAAGTATTTTTACATATTTTATTTCATAAGACTATCAATTATATATTTCCTCAAGTTCGAGTCTTGTATATAAATACAAACAACAAAATTACATCTCATTTTCAAATTTCATTTCAAAACAACAATAACCGATAATTAAAGTTATATCTCCATATACAAAACATAACTGTCAAAAGTTTTAAATAATTATAATAATAAAACATCAATATGTGAAAATCCTTCAGTAAAACAAGATAAAATAGTCATCTAATATGTTAATTTTAATAAAATAGATAAAAATATAATATATATGTTTTAAGAAGAAAAAATATGTAATTGATTCTTTAACTTGAAGAAATATATAATTTGTGGTTTTTAGAAGGATAAATATGTAAAAAAATTCTATCTTTTAGAACGATAAATCACACACCTATAAACTTATCTTCTTGATTACATCAACGCTTAATATATCTCATAGAGTCATACTAGGAGTTAGAACCATAGTTTCCTTCAAAAGATCTTGATTCTTACAACTTGACGGAGTAAACCAATATATTTAATAATAATAATAATAATAATAATAATAATAATAATAATAATAATAATAACTTTTATTTAGAATAGATATTAACATTGAATAGTACATTCACATAGAAAAGAAAATGCGCACTGTCCTGTAGCACCTGCTCTCCACTTGGTACACCTTGCAATACATTTTTTCTCACTACAAACAAACATTCCAAAATCTTTGCTGCATTCTTTGTTAACTTCACCTGCTACCTCATTTCCTACATATTAATTCATTCATTCATAAGAATAATAAACCATACTTATAACTTTATATATTAAAGAAATAATATATTCAGTTAGATTAAAATAGTACCTGAAGAACCCAATATGTTTGTAGTAAGAATGAGTATCAAAATTGAGATGATTTTCATGTCTGCACTCATTGTATATTGTTTAAGGAAAAACAATATGATAACATTTCATCAAATGAGGAGATTTTATACTAAAAAACACATTTAATATCACATACCGTTACATATAAAAAATATAACACGTTACATATCTAGCATTAATTATTAAATAATATTACATATTACATATCTAACATTACATATCTAATAATAAATATCGCATGGTTTTATTTATTTTCAAACCGTTACACATAGTTTGATTTATTTTCAAACCGGACGTTACACAATGAGAATCATAACAAACTAATTTTATATCTATCACAGTCATAATACGTCAATGTAAATCCTTTAAATTGCATTTTCATTTATTTGTCTACAACTTTACTACCTTAGTACTACAAAAACATTTTTAAACACAAACTTTATAAAAATTTATCATTATTAAATAACTTTAAAGAAATATCATTCTTTTTTATTTAGTAAACACAAAACTTAGAAAACGTATAAAAACAAGGAAAATAAAGTAATATAATTTTATAGTGTTGATGTGATTTAATTCTTACATTTGTCTTCGGGAGTAAAAGTGAGTTGGTCATCAACTTCATCTGCATCTTTTTTATCCTACAAAGCCACAAAGTTAATTTCAATTTTGTTCCTTAAGGTTTGACTAAAGTAATTATTTTTATTAAAAGATTAAAATCATTAATTTACCTCCAAAAGTTTCATATTTTGTTTTAATATCACTCCAAAAGTTTAATCATTTTGGATAAAATTGAAACAACTAATGAAACTTTTGAACTGAAATTGAAACAACTTATAAAATTTTTAAAGGTAAATTGATATTTTTAATCTTTTAAAGAAAAATAATTATTTTTAATAAATCTTGATGAGTAAAATTGAACTTACCTCAAATTTATATGAACTATCTTAAAACCACAAGGTTCTACCCTACCAAATTCAACACACATAAAAGCCTAGTTTGCTTCCAGTTGTTAAACAATCAAACATAATCCCAATTTAAAACCTCAATTGATCCAAAAGTAAAAATGTTGTACAACAATAATTTGCATACCATTAACTAAGTAGGAATAACACAGCAAAGATTTTTTATTTTAAGATTGAATTAGGAATCTTCTTATTCAAATCTTGATTAGTGGACGCTTCCAACTAATGAAAAAACTCCATACATTGAACAAAAAGGTATAAGTTAAAGCTAGGGTTGGCTCAACTTTTCAAGTGCTAAATTGATGCTCTTTTTGCAAATCTCCATTTAACATTAATTTACTCTTATATATATAGACATCATATAACCCTTTAAGTTTACTCATATAAATTATTGTTGTTTTGAGATAAAGTTACCTACTGATATAACTAATGTTATACATTTTAAAAAGAGTAAACACTTCGAATAATTAAATGTGACAAGATACATGTTTAAAACTATTATTAAAATCAAATGAAGAAAGTGTTTATGAGTTAACATAAATTTAAAAACATATTTGTTTTGACTTGTCAATTGATGAGTCTCCACTCAAGATAAAACCTCTTTTGCACAATCATAATTTTTCAAAGAGTAAATTACACGTATGGTGCTTTATGCTTAGGGGTGTTCAATATTCGAATCGGATTCGAAAAACTCAAAATTCGATTCGAGTCGAAAATCACTTATTCGAGATCAATTTGATTCGAGATCGATTCGAGATCTAATTATGGAATTTGAATCGAATTGCGCATTTGATTGTCGATTCGATTCAAAATTCGAATTACAAATAAACACACATACATCTATTTAATTTTGTATATTAGTTTAGGAATATGCATATGAGAAATTAAAATTTAAAAGTTAAAAAATATACTTTGATACTGATCTTGTAGTTTTTCAAACTTAGGGACTAAAATTGCAATTTGGACATAACACAAGGACCATCTGTGTAATTTGCTCTTTTCCATAATATATGAAAACTACTATTTGAGGTTTGTTTGTTTATCTTGTGTATATTACACATAAAAAACAAGTATTGGATACTAGATAATATTTGATATAAGACACAGATTCTTATTGGGAGATTCATTACAAATGAGGAGTTCTTATTACTAATCAACTTCCACAAGTTTCTCAATGACAATGCAAAATTTCATCACAAAACCTCAACTAGCTAAACACTAGTAATCATATTAATAGCTAAACGAGTTGTCAGTTATTCGCGACAATTAAAGATCAAGAAATCAGGGTGGTATTCAATCATCACGCCTTGCTATCAATCGTCATGGACATGGCGTCCTGCTTTCTTGCTCCATTCTGTAATAAAATGGACAAAGCACTTACAACATGTAATCTTTATAAACTTTAGTGTTAGTTTTTTAAAGTGCTTTGAAGACAGAAATACCATAAACATATATATATCGCGACTTACAGCAGAATTAAGATGCTCCAGTTTGTTCATTTTCGAAAATATATTGCCATAAAACTGCGCGTCTTTCTTGTTATACTCCTTCACCTTTTCCCTCAACAGTTTGTACTCCAACTTCACATCCCTGATAAAATAACCAAGTTAAGATGCCAATAAGCAAATTCATAAAAAGGTTTTTGACTTATTTCAAAGTCAAAAGTTAAAGGTGACAAAATGGGCATGTTAGTGAACGTGTCAAACTAGTACAGGTCGGGTTGGCCAGCAAACACTTTTTCTCCGGTTTATTAATCTTCTTGTAAATGATTAGCACGCTAGTTATGATTATAGAAAGAATATTGTTACAATAATAATCTAATCCTAGAATTTAAACGATTTAGAAGGTTGTATGCATTAAAAACTCTACTTTAAGCAACTTGTTTGACCCATTCCCCTTTCAGCTATTTCTTAAAAAAACTGAGATAAAACGCAACCCAAATCAACTGATTTAAGAGTAAATGGGTCGAACTTGCAAGTAAATGAGTAAAATTGAGTCTATTAAAATTTGATGGATTTAGAAGACAAAGATTACCTGTTATCTGGATCAATTTCGAGTGCTTTCTTGATATCAATCTCTGCAAGATCCAAATCCACTAGCTGTATGTATGCTTGGACTCTTCTGTAAAGCGCCTTAACGTTCTTGCTGTCAGCATCTAATACCTTTGTGCAGAGCTTTACCGTTTGTTTGTACTCTCTCATTTTCAATTTGCAGGCAGCATTGTTCAGATTGCAGCTGATTTTCAGCACTTTGGCCTGCTGTTTTTCATCTTCACTGAAAGCGGAATCATATTCGATGAAACTAAGAGCCTGTGTCATAGAAAAGGGTGTATGATTAGCTCGTTTTTGCAAAAATATTCTGTTACAATCGATGCAACCTTTAGCATGCAATACCAAGGGGGTGTTTGAATGTGTGTTTTGAAAGTGACTATGTGATAATGAATAATAATCCAGCTCTAATCAAGCGCGTAGCAGAAGATAGTGTTTGGACGTTAACAAATTCTGATTATTTAGGGACATGAAAGAACAAATGACTATGGAAGTTATTCTATACACCTAAGTACATAAATTTGTTATAGTAATCTGTTTTTATATAATTATGAAAATATAATTTAACATATGACAATTCAAATAGTTTACCTTCTCGTATCTCTTTGAAGCCCTCTCATATTTTTGTTTCTTGAAAAGGGTATTCCCTTCTTCTTTCTTTCTCGTCGAAGTTTCAATCTTTTCTTGCGTAGATAGTTCCCACATGTCTTTTTCCTGTAATTAGCAACAGTTTATGTTGAGTCAACTGTTTGTCCTCATAGTTTCTTCAGAAACAAGAAAAAAGATAAAAACTTTAACAGAAAGATGCCATAAATAGCTTCATATACCTTTTCAAATGAAATCAACTCAACATCATAATACACGGTACAATTTGCAGGAACACTAGCGGATTCTTGATGTGATTCAGTTGAACCAAATGCATATTCTGGATGAATAGTTAGCAGTGAAACTTCACCCTTCTTCATGGTCTTTACACCTCTATCAAGTCCATCAATAACTTGTTCTGTTGTAACCCAAAACTCAATTTTTAGTTCAGTTTTATCAAAAAAGAAACTATTTTAACAGTCCAAAATGGCACTCACCTTCATCTATTTTGAACTCAAATGGCACCTCATCATACCCTTTCTTCACAAACACAGTTCCATCTTGGAGTTTCCCAATCAGTTTCACTATACCAACCAACAAAAATATACATATGAAAATCAAAGTTTGATGATAATAATTTCAAAAAGATCAGATCGGATCAAGCCCAGTTTTAGAAGTTAGGACCATGTTTTTTAGGCCTATTCTAGGTCTTGTGTATCTCTATCTCGACCCGTTTACTTATAAACGTGTTTATATGGGTTGTGTTTTACATCAAACAATTCAGATAGAACTTTTAACTAAAAGGGAACACGTCAAACTAGTTAAAAGACGCCCAAAGTCTAGTTTCAATGCATACAAGCTTTTAAATCGTTTTCTAAAAGATTTAAATTTGAACTTTTATTTCAATATAAATGTTTTTGTAGTTATTATTAAACATTACTCATTTATTAAACTACTTGAAAACAGACAATAATATTTTCCAAGTCCAAACATTTTGACCCATACTAAAATTTTAAACAGATCAAAAGTCACCCAAAGTCTAGCTGCAATACATAAGGTCGTCTTATTCAAACATTTTAATGCAAATTAATATTTCAGCAATATTGTTTTGAAATCATAATTTGCCCCATACTTATTTATTAAAAACTTGAAATTCGACGAAAGAAATTTACAGGCCAACCCGACCCGACCCCTCCCAAACACGACATGTTTTCAATCCGGACCCCTTCTGACCCTTTACTCAACCCATGATGATGATAAAAAAAGAAGAAAACCTTGAACGACAGCACCATCGTTTGGACGGTCATAACCTTCTCCCTCCTTCAAGATTTTCTTTAAAACCTTATTGTCAGTTGTAACCTCGGAAACAGGTTTCCATGAAACTAACTCGAGTGTTATTTGGAGGGTGGTGTTTGGTGGCACAACACATTCATTACCACCTGTTGGTTCCCTGCCTTTCTCCCCGAATGCATCTGGACGAAAAGAATGTTGAAATGTTGCATCAAGATTCAATTTTGATACATAAAAAGTTGAGATTTTGGGTTTATAGTTCAGATATCTCACATTGTGGCTTCACAGTAAGGAGGGTTTTTTCTCCTCTCTTCATAGTTTTCACAGCTCTTGCCAAAGCAGGACAGAAACACCCTGCACAAATCTCGTATATGAGCACACACGTCACGGATAACAGAATCTAAAAACCTGATACATAATTCATACATCAATTACTTACAGAATATACACTTGTGTAAACTGACACTGTATCTATGTACTCTAAACTTTATTTTTTAATGTGTACAACCTCCTAAACCATTTTTAGGATTTAGATTATTATTGTATATCATGTTTTCGTAGTCATATTCATAATATTTTGAAAACAGACAATTTGTTTGCAGGCAAACAAGAACCCGACCCGTGTTGACCCATGGAACTGTTTGACTTCTTGTCCAACACACCATTTTGCTACCACTTAAAGGAAAGTGATTTGTAAGCTAGAAACTACTTACCATCCTTCACAATGAACTCAACTTCCTCAGATTTTGAAACTAAACTTCCATCATCAAGCCGGGCCTCATACTTGACTGCATAACAAGAACCCATGTCACGAAACATTATAGAAAAACACACATTTAAAATTTAACAAACCAACAAGAGAAAAACCAGTAATGTACCTAGAACTTCATCTAGATCTTTAGGAGTCTGCCAATTCTCTCCTTCGGTCAGTATTGTTTTCAAAATACCTCCATCTTTGCAAATATCCTTCACTTTGGTCCATGAAATCAACTCTATTTCAAACTGAAGTGTTGCGTTAGGGGGGATGGTTGGTGGCGATCCGGATTCACCATACGCAAGTGCAGGAGGTATTGTGAAAAGGGCCTTTTCGCCTTTTTTCATCGTCTTGACACCATCATCCCATCCTTGGATCACGTGTCCTGTAATTGCATAAATGAATATCAATATGACAACACAAGAGCTACAGACTTAAGGGCAAAGTGCTAAATAAAATACCCAGTTTAGAGACTAATCCAAGATTATCAACATAATTTTTTCAAGATTTAGTATCTTGAATCAACTGATTTTGAAACAGTGACCCATAAAAACATCACATTTATACAGTTAAATGGATCAAGAAAGTGTTTTGAGTATGCCACAGTGATTATAGTGACTTGAAAAACCAGAATAAGAATCATATAACAGGTTGACTAATATTATTTTTAACCAAACAACCAAAACTGATCACTTGATTATCGCAAAGGTATGAATCTAGAACCACTCTTACCGAGCCCAAGCTTGAACTTAAACGGCATATCGCGATCAAAGCTCGAATCAAACCGCGTTCCATCAATCAAACTTCCCACATAGTGAACTACAAAATCAAAAACATCAATCAAAACACCACATCATAATGCAAATCAGAACTCCATTACCAAATCAAACACTCACCCATACATTATCCCAACATTTATAACAAAATCCCCAATCTAATTTCATCAGTATGACACTAACAAATACAAAAATCACCCAAAAAGTTAAACAAAACGTATGAAATATCGAAATCACCTTCAACTTCATCGCCATTAATGGGTGTTTCATACCCATCACCTTCCTTAAGAATCTTCTTCTTCAACCCACCTTCTCCAATCTCCTTCTCCATTCCAATTTCATCCATATCTTCACTCACACCGTCGTCGCTACCGTCGAATCTTCCGTCAGCCGGAGTTTCAAATTCATCATCCATTTATCCGATAATTACACAATTATACACACACACACACACACAAGTGCGTTCGAATTCAGACAAAAGGGTGAAAGTGATGGGCGATTGAAACGTGGGGTTGTGATCAAAATTCAAAAGGGTGTTTGGATATGATGTTTGAGGCTGTGATTGAATCAGAAACACACGTAACAGAGTGTGGTGCTGCCATTGGTGTGTATATATATGCATGGGTTTGAAGTGGGTGTGAGAGTGAGAGTTTGATGGGGTTGAAGATGATGCTTGAGCGAGTAAAGGGGGATGGTGATGGTGTGTCGTTAATGGCGTTTTGTGTTATCATCTGTGCTCCAATCTTCATGGGTGAGTTGAATGTTGATGTTACAGTTGTTTCTAAAATTAACGAAGATCCTTGTACGATTTCAATAAATATGGAATGGATTTCGTTCATGGTTGACTAAAACGTAATATGTATTAATAATGAGATTTTTATTATTTTAATAGCCATTTCTAAAGTTTTGTGACAGAAACCGAACGTTCAGCGAACAGTTCAACGAGAAATTCGTTTATAGTTCGTTTAATAAAGTAACGAACAAGAAAATTCGGTTCGTTTAGTTAAACAAACGAACGTAAATAGACGTTGTGTTCGTTTATTTATGTTCGTGAACGTTTGATAATGTGTTCATTAACGTTTGTTTGTTTTCGTTTATTTGAAATTTATGTTTGAGATAATTATGTTAAATATTTGTTTATATTTAGTATATATTACATAGTGTATAATTGTTTATGATTTAACTATATTAAAATCAATATATGATGGTTTGTATTTGTTTTTCTAGAAAATTTTGTTTGTGTTTTATTAATGTTCATGAAATCGTTTGCGTTCGTTTATTTTCATGAACAGTTCATAAAAAAATTCACTTTCTTAATAAACGAACAAGAACAACAAATCTCGTTCGTTAACCGTTCGTGAACAGTTCATGAACAAGTTGTTTCTTAATAAACAAATACAAACAAGACATTGTTCGTGTTTGTTTGTTTCGTTTACAGCTCTAGCCACCCATGTCCGTGTACACACACAACACTGATAATCCAGCCCGCCAACCATTCAAGAAAAAGCAAATCACCCAAAGACCTATTGAAATAAAAAAAATTCACATAAAACAAATTACACCAAATAAAACTCGAATATATAATCTTTATTTTAGAAAACCATAGAATACCTTTCTTCATACCAATTAATTTAAAGCTTATAGCCTATTCATGGTTACATGAACCACATAAACAAAGGCATGAACATCATTTGTCGTTTTCCATCATCCATTTACAAGCGTTGAAAACTTACAATAATTATTTAATTTTTTCTATAACTTATTCCAATTTCAACTCGTGGAAATTAGAATTAAAAAAATAAAAATAAAACTCCATATTCAAATTCAATTCAACTAAATAATAAAATAACACAACTAGTAATTATTTTACTAACAATAATCCAAATAAACCCACTCACACCACACCTTCCATTAACCCTCGAAGAACCTTCAAACGAACCTCAGTATTCATCACTTCATCTCATATATAAACTCCTTCACTCCATCTTCTACTATCATCTTCAAAATCATTCATCATCTCTGCAATTCTTCAATCTTCAACCTCAAATCCACCATTAATGGCGACTTTCGATGAAGCATCAGCTCTCAATTTCATCAGACATCACCTCCTCAACGAATTCGAAAACCCTAACCACCTCGATTCACCTCCCGAACCATCAAATTCACCGTCAGATCTATCGGTTTCCGATTACTTCATCTCCGACGAACAACAGGTTTCCGATTTCACAATCAGTTTCACGTCACTGGAGTCTGTAAACGGTAGATCTGATACAGAGATCCGTTCGGAGAAGACGGAGGTCGCCGGAGAGGCGACGGTGCACTACCGCGGCGTACGGCGGCGGCCGTGGGGGAAGTACGCGGCGGAGATCCGAGATCCGAAGCGGAACGGTGCTAGAGTGTGGTTGGGGACGTTCGACACCGGTGTTGAAGCTGCAAAGGCGTATGATCGAGCGGCGTTTCAAATGCGTGGATCTAAAGCGATTTTGAACTTTCCGTTGGAGGTTGAGGATTTGGCGGGAGAAGTCGCCGGAGGAAGCGGATCGGAGAAGTTCTCCGGCGACGGTGGTTGCCGGAAAAGGAGGAGAGAGGAGGAGGAGGAGATGATGGTGGTTGTGAAGAAGGAGAAGGTGGTTGAGACGGTTAGTTTGCCGTTAACGCCGTTAAGTTGTGTGGGGGGTTGGGAGGAGAATTGGGGGAGCTTGTTTAACGGCGTACCGTTATCGCCGTTATCTCAGTTGATGGTGATTTGAACGACTTTTAGTTGCTTGTATATATATATTCTTGTTCAACCCTTGGAATATATTTTTTTGTTAAAAAAAAAATACTAATCTTTTGGAGGTGTTAAGTCAAATGTCAATACCGGCATTGTAAATTGATTCATTTTTTTAATATCAATGATTGTTTTATTCATAAGTGTTACAACTAGGTTTATTGCCCGTCGCGCGTTGCCGTGGCATTGTACGTGACATGATAAAGTATAGACAACAATCGACTCCACTCAATTCCGAACTAATTTTACGTCAATATATAGAGTAACTCGAATTAATGGCGTTGAACAAAAACGTTTTATATTTGACCCGACTCATTTTCAAACAAAAATTGATGTCGAAACATAGACTTACAATCGCTCCGACCTTTTTCGAACTAAATTTGTGTCCAAACGTATAGTAAATGAAAAAGTATTTTATTGACCCGACGCGTTTGCAAACAAACCAATGTCGAAACATAGGTCAACTCAAAGCGTACATAAAAATAAGCACTATAACATTTCGTATTTGACCCAACTTATTTCTAAACAAAATTTACGTCAAAACATAGACGTATGTCGAAACGTAGATGGTCTTAAAGACTTGAAGTTATATTGCACAGGGGTAAGCTCGAAGCTTTAGAAACTTAAAGAGGTAAAAGTTTTGCAAACAAACCAATGTCGAAACATTTCGCTTTTGGAAACATCTTATTTGACCCGAACCGTTTCTAATTATGTTTATATGTAGACAGGCTTGAAGTTATATTGCATATGGGTAAGCTCGAAGCTTTAGAAACTTAAAAAGGTAAAAGTGACATTTTAGAAAGTTTTTAAAAAGTACCAGGGGTTGAAAATATAAAGATCAAAAGTAGGAGTGGAAGAAAGATTAAAAATGTTAATAGACTCCCAAAGGATCGAACCGCAGACCAAAACTCTAAAATCCGTTCCACTTACCAAATGTTCAGGTAACTATTTGTTGTCAAATACCAAACAAAGTTAATATATATTAAAACCGAAGTCGGTGGCACAACCTCATTGGCCACCGACCTTGGTTTTTAAGTATATATACAATGTACGTGTTATTATTATTAAATAGATTTGGTACCAGTGGCTTGATTTCTATAATAATGAGCCCGACTCACTAATCTGTTTAACGTGTATAGATGAATGGATCTTTTTTTGGATTACATGATTTTTAAGCGTGTGTGGGTTAGAACTGATGTTTCTGAAACGAATAAAGTTATGGGTCATGTATAAGTTAAACAATTCAACTTATTAACCCTACATAATTGACACCCTTAGTTTTCTATGAAGGTTTTGTGGCTATTTTGTAACATGACAATGTACACCTTGAATTTATATAATACTAATTACCAACTTAGTTATGCATCATAGTTTGTATCATATGTTTTATAGATTGTATCTTATTTTGTTTTTTCTTGATTTTTTATTTTTAACCCTATGGTTTTCAACATTTACATTTAGCACTAAATTTTTTTTTACTTTCAACTTTAGTCACATTTACTTTTATTCTTTTACAAAAATTTTATTTTATGTCTCGGTCTAAACTTTTCGAGTTAACATAGGGCAACATGCATATGTGGTTCAATATTTTTACATCTATTTTTTTCTGTTAACGATCACGTTGTGTTTTAGGTTTCGTTCTAATTTATACACGTTAACACGCCGTAACCCACATGCATAGTTTAACGTTTTTACATTTATTTTTCGTTCGCTTTATTTCTTTTGTTTTACGAGCTTTTCTGGTGGTGGTAGTCGCTAGCAACGGTTTGACATTGATACTACTTAGAACGGTTGTACGTCCCCACCGCAACGCGTGGGGCTTTAGTACTAGTTTAAAATCATTTTGCAACTTAATTGAGTTTGATACATTTAAGGAAACATATGAAAGTTATTTATTTACAAGTTGCTTATTCTTAACTTGGACAAACACATAACACGACATGCTCTCCATACATGAACAAACTTATCCAAAGACAGTTGCTTCTCCATGGATGGCAACCTCTGCCTCTATACAACAAACATCTTTTACCAACAACCCTCTATTCGTCTTAAAGAACATGTCGTGTGTGATGAATCTTTGCCAACCCCATTCGGGTTTTGAACCACTGAACCAGTAGCTAGCTGCAATTATGATCACATTCGAGCTTGTGATACGAGTTAACACTAGTCACTATATGAACTCAAGTTAGTGATGGGATAGATGCATTTACCTTTGCCATAGAAATTCCTTAAATTCAGCTGATCTAACATACGAAGAGTAAATTCTGCTAGTATTTTGGTTCCGGGTGGAAGTTTTTCGGGTTCAGCTAGAGCTAGTTTGAGTGAGATATAGCCGCCCATACCGCCTTTTCCATTAGGATATAGTAGTACCTTCCTGCATATATGGGATCATTTGGGTCAACTCAAATTATACAATAGATCAAGATGGGTCACTCTTATAAATTTCGCAATCTTGAAACCAATCCATTTGTGAGACATGTTAAAACTGAGAGTAACAACATTGTTACCATTTGTGATCCCCAACATTGAATATGTTTGAGCTTTCACAGTCTGCATTTACTTTTGTATAGTTGTTGATCTTCCATGTGTGTTTGTAGCTAACTGCATCCTTTATCATTGACAATGACTCCGTTTTGCCTTTACTTCTCTCTTTGCGGACAAACACCTCGGCTCCAAACACACAGTTGTCTTCGACAAGATACCCTTTGTTAGGATCCGCAAATTCTTTACGACTGATGAATTGATCAAAGCCCCACTCAGTTCTCAAGCGATGAAATCGCCTTCCATTAATGCTATCGTCTGCATGACAATTCAACCATGGACTTTGATTGTACATTAAGTGTCTACTATTAGAGTGATGAATAGCAAATGGTCATCATAAGTTTATATTCTATCATTACTACAACCAAGGTGGCCAAATCATGTTATTTGTAAAATAATTCTTGCTTTAAAATAAAGAAACTAAAAAAATGCTGATGAACATTACTTTATAAACATTCATGCATGATTCAATGAACATGTTACCTTCAAGTTTCAAGTAACAATCACTATTCTGATCAAGTAGAAAGATCCTAAACGCGGCGTAGAGCTCCCACCCAGGCGCGAGTGTGGTCATGTCTGCGATGGCTAGGTATACAGACAAGAATTCGCCAGCATTTTTACTCTTGTTGCCATTTGGGTGAATTACCAATTTCCTATAGTTTGCAAATGTTACCGTGAATCATGAACCCATAGTTAGAGGTGTGAATGAGACGAGTCGAGTTACAACTCCACCAGGCTTGACTACAGCGGATTTAACTTACGAGAGCTCAAGTTCAGCTCATTTCAAGCTTGCTTTCTAAAGCTCGAGTTTGACTCGTGGATAATATTTGAGTCCAGGACACCAACCTTGGCTCGTTTTTTTCTTTCTTAATTAAATTATTATACTTATAATCAGTGTTGTAAAAGTCGGACTAGTCGGCCGATTAATCGGCGACTAGTCGGCAATCGGTGACCCACCGATTGGATTTCCCCTAATCGGAGGGGATAATCGCTAGTCGGTGAAATTGGTCCAAATCGGAAAAAATCGGAACTAATCGGCCCTATTCGGCTCTTAATCAGCCTTTATTATGCATTTTTGCAGATTCCGGCGAGATTTCGGTGACTTTCCGGCGAAGTTCAAAAATTCCGGCGAAAATTTTAAAATTTCGGCCAGATTTGTTTATATATATATAAAACTAAACATATTTATAAAAGTTACATATAAAAATGTGTATTTATATATATAAAAATGAAAATTATATATAAAAATTCCAAACCGATTAATCCCTAGTCCCCACCTCGCCGCCCGACTAGCGCCTAGCAATTTTTACAACACTGCTTATAATTATTATTTTTTATATTTTTTAATTATAACTTTTATATGTAATATATTATTTAGTTATTTTTTTTATCATAATAGTATGTTTAATAATAGTTATTATATAAATATATATTTTACATAAAATAAAAATAAGTATAAATAATAGACTCACTTAGACTTGCGAGTCAACTCGAGCTCGATAAGTGAAGCTCGAGCTCGGGCTCATTTAGTAAACAGTTTTATATTTAGGCTTGTGTTCGAGCTTTAACGGGCAGACCTCGAGTAACTCAAAGAATCTTGATAGATAAAAAAGTGAGAAACAGAAGTACCATTTGTAGCCTCCAGCTTCAAATTCGTTCGATTCGTATTTTTCGACGTTTTTTGTTAATGCAGAAAACTGTTGAATGTTGAGAATGTAGTGAGCAGGTGGTGCCTCAGATGTTGATCTAAAAGCCCCTGATACGTTTACAAGATGTGAGAAATGCATTGAATTTTGGCTACTATTTAGTATAGTAGTATGTTAGCCTTTATAAGCCCAAACCAAATTACAAGAGAAAACTTAAAGATGGAAAATAATGATAATAATAATAACCTAAACAATTGAGAAGATTAAGGTTCGGTTATAGTTTTATTTATTAACCGAGTTTTATATTTCAGTTATTGTTTATACATGTACACAAAAGGAAGTAACTTGTAAAAACTCAACCTTTTCCTTATTTATTTTTATATATAATATATTATATGTCAAGGCACATTTTGTTACATTAAAAACCCTTATAAATAAACAGTTTGGTTATCATTTCATCGAAATCAAACTGAACTTATTAGTTGAAAAGTGCTTAATTTGAGACATTTGATAATCGGTGGTTAACTAAATTAATCAAACCAAGCTTCATTATAATTGAAAAACCAAACAATTAACAAACAAGACCAGTCGGTTATGAAAAGCTAACAACCAAAACAACTGTAGGTTTAAATTTGACCAATACTCATGAACCGCATACTTACATGCACATTCATTGGATAATTTAAATATATATATGTATCATTTGAGAAAGATGATAGCTTATTGAGTTATTGTAAATATGTTGAAGTACCTTGGGTGAGTGAACATGCATCTTCAATTGCCATATGAATTTGATACACAAGTAACAATTAAATGAGAGATGGCTAGATATTTATCAAACAAATGGCTACCTTGTTAAATTCAAAGGGGTTTTGGGGACTATTTATAGATAGATACTTTAAGAACACCAATGTTTCCTTCAAAGCACTTATTCTATGTTTCTCAAAAAAGAAAGCATATAGTCCTTTCAAAACCCAAATAAAACGCTAAAGGAAGCATATGTTTCAAATTTAGAGGTTTAAACAAGGAACAATTGACATTAAACACATACTTTATGAAGCAAATTAATACTTAATTAACTGCCCAAATATAATCTTATGTTATTAACTGCATTCAAATGATATCCTCATATCCAAGGTATCATTCCAAACATGTAACATAATGTGGAATGTGCTTTTGCTTGTACTCATATATTAGTTATTCCAGACGTTGCTAATGTGTTCTTATGAAAAAACGTTTGTGAAAATAATAACTTTTAACTTTACTTTGTGGTGGTATGTTTTGCCGCTAATTATAAGAAAAGCAAGAGTTCTTAACTCCTAATGTAAATTATTAGGTGTCACATTAATTTCTTAGTTGTCAATTTGATGACAGATACTGGAATTTTCTTATAAAAGGATGTCTATGTAATAGTTTATGCATTCAATAATATATCATTTTCTCTTGAAGTCTATCTCTTTCTTATTGTTTATTTTTGCATCCACCCCGTGTGAAATATGACAGATTACAACTTTGTTTAGCACCAGTCTCGAATAAGATAAATGTATGTTTTATTAAAAATAATTTACGATAAGCACAGTGTAAAGGTGGATGTGGATGAAATCATGAAATACATGTTTTATTGTCATAGAAACTTTCTATTAGAAGTTGTAAATTCTCTAAAGTGTTAAAACTCGAAAATCTTTGTACTTTTGAAAATTAAATTAGATTTTGGGTGGGCTTATTTCAATTGGACCGAGAAGTTGGGCTGCTACTTCAGGCTCCTGATTTTTGGTTTACAGTGGGCTGAAACTCACACTTAACTACAAAAGTGGTTAAGCTTCTATTACAAAAGGAGTTAAGATTCTATTACATTCTACTTAGCTTTTAATTTTGTTACTCTTAAATTATTTAAATGGATAAGAATGTTTCAAAAACGACTATATATTTTTGTTGTTTCAGAACTCGTGTGAATTTGTCGATCCAAATCAGACCAAATGTTGTATTTATACGGAGATTGATGGGAAGCGTTCATGAAACAATATTGTAGTTGGTGTTATATCATAAGTGTCAAAGAAACAATATTAGTAGTATCCTTGTTACTACCAAACACTTGTTCATCAATAGCATGTTGGTAATTAGTTTTGCTACCGGAGACCAAATTGCTACCAATGACTAGCTTTACTTTCAAAAATAACTTGCTATTCATGATCAGTATTGATACTAATCATTAGTTAATTCTGATCATCAGTTGATAACTTGATATTACCATCAAAGTTGCTACGATATTCAATTACTACCAAAGCTCAATTTTCCTTCTGATGATCACGCTAATATCGACCATCAAATTCAAGTAACTTTTATTTATGTGAATCCAAAACAACTTGTGTATAACAAAACATGAAAATTATATATATTTTTTCATCTAAGCTTGCAGCTCGAGCCTAACAAAGAGCTTTACCCTAAGCCTCGCTACTAGGGGCTCGTCTCGAAGGCCTCAGTCATTCAGTGATTAAACTAAAGTAATCAATATGATTATATCCCTTAAAACGACTACCAACCTAAAGTTATCATGATTTATAAAATTCGACATATACTTTTAGATCATAAATCCTTTCACAAAATAAAATGGTTATGTAGGTTATAAATTTTTGAATAAGAATTTGCATCATTCCCCAAACATAAGTAGTTGAAGTGACCTGTAAAGCTCAACACCACTCTGTCTTCCCATACTAAACAAACGTCTCCAACCTCCGGCCACCGTTAATCACAAACACACACTCTCACCACCACCACCGCCACCGTCACCACCACCGCCACCACCACCACCACCACCACCACCACCACCAATGACGTTTCACAACACCCACCACCCACTCATCCTCTCCCTCACCATCCTCCTCCTCCTGACACCCCTCACCTCCGGCGACGACGCCGCCGTCATGACAAAGCTCTCCACCACCCTATCGCCACCACAACCCACCTGGACCACCACCGACTTCTGCCAATGGGAGGGCATCACCTGCGACAACTCCAACCGCGTCACCTCCATCAACCTCCCGTCGAAATCCCTCACCGGAACCCTACCCTCCGACATCAACCAACTCTCCAACCTCAAAACCCTCGCCGTACAACGTAACTCCATCTCCGGCGACCTCCCAACCCTAGCCAACCTCACCCTCCTCGAACACGTCATCCTCGACGGCAACAACTTCACCTCCATCCCACCGGACTTCTTCTCCGGCCTCAACAACCTCCAATCCTTCAGCATCTCCGATAACCTAAATCTATCCCCATGGAGTCTCCCCTTAACCCTAGCTCAAACCACCAATTTAAACAGCTTTCAAGCGAGTAACGCCAACATAATCGGATCGATACCTGATGTTTTCGAATCGTTACACAATCTCCAAAATCTGAGGCTATCGTACAACAATCTCACCGGAGGTTTACCCCGGAGTTTCGCCGGAGCTCCGATTCAGAACCTGTGGCTCAACAACCAGTTGCTAGGGCTTTCTGGTGCCATTGATGTTCTTTCTTCGATGAATCAGTTGAATCAAGTGTGGTTACAGGCGAATTCGTTCACTGGTGCTATACCTGACCTTTCGAATTGCAGTTTTTTGTTCGATTTACAGCTTAGGGATAATCAGTTAACAGGTTTAGTTCCTCAATCGTTGATGTCTCTTCCTAAGTTAGTTAATGTTACTATACAGAACAATAAGTTGCAGGGGCCTTTGCCTGTGTTTAACAATGGTGTTGTTGCTGAATTGGGTACTGATACTAACAGTTTCTGTTTGTCGACTCCGGGGCCGTGTGACGGGCAGGTGACGGCCCTCCTCGAGGTCGCTGGTGCGATCGGGTATCCGATGTCGTTGGCGCAGTCTTGGCAGGGTAATGATGCTTGCAACAAGTGGAATTTTGTTAGTTGTGATTCTTCTGGGAAGAATGTGACTAGTGTTAGCTTTGGGAAACAGAGGTTTTCGGGGACTATTTCGCCTGCGTTTGCGAATTTGACTTCGTTGAGGAGTTTGTCGTTGAATGATAATGATCTTGTCGGTTCGATCCCTGAGGTTTTGACTTCTTTACCGGATCTTCAGCTGCTTGATGTGTCGAATAATAATCTGTCTGGTCCTATACCAGTGTTTCCACCACGGGTGAAGTTTGTGCATACTGGTAATGTTTTGTTGGGTCAAAATGTGTCAAATGGGCCACCTGGGTCGGGTTCTAGTGATGTGGGCGGGGGCTCGAGTGGGAGGACAGATGGGGGTTCGGTTTCAGGCGGTGTGGTTGCTGGGATTGTCGTTGGTGTTGTTGTTTTTGTTGTGATTGTGTTGTTTGTGTCTTACAAGTGTTATCTTAAAAAGAAGAACCTAAACCAAAAGCCTGAGAAAGTTCAAGATCCTGAGATTGGTAAAGATGTAGTTAAAGCTAGTGTGATTGGCGGTAGTTCGAGTTCTCATAGAGTTGGTGAATTACAAGTTCAAAGTAGTAGTGACCATACTGAAATGTCTGTTTTTGAAGGTGGTAATGTTGCGATTTCTATTGAAGTTCTTCGAGAAGTCACCAACAATTTTGGTGAAGAAAATGTGTTAGGAAGAGGTGGATTTGGGGTTGTTTACAAAGGGCAGTTGCATAACGGGACTATGATAGCAGTCAAAAGAATGGACTCGGGTGTAATGGGGACAAAAGGGTTGAAAGAATTTCAAGCTGAGATCGCGGTTTTAACAAAAGTTAGACACAGGCATCTCGTGGCTCTTCTTGGATACTGTATTAATGGTAACGAGAGGCTTTTGGTGTACGAGTACATGCCACAGGGAACGTTAAGCCAACATTTGTTTGAATGGAGGGAATATAAAACCAACCCGCTTAGTTGGAAACAACGGGTTTCAATCGCTTTGGATGTTGGTAGGGGGGTCGAGTATTTGCATAGTTTGGCACAACAAAGTTTTATTCATAGAGATTTAAAGCCGTCTAATATTCTTCTTGGTGATGATATGCGCGCTAAAGTCGCAGACTTTGGTTTGGTGAAAAATGCGCCTGATGGGAAGCACTCTCTTGAGACCCGAGTGGCTGGAACTTTTGGTTATCTTGCACCCGAATACGCTGGTGAGTACTTTCATAAGCACATTAACTTTTCTACTGTTTGTTACATTAGCATCGATTATCTTATAATGACTGCGCAAAATCACATAATCACTTTTGCTAAAATGTTTGAATTAACCTTGAGTTTTCTTTGATATGAACAGCTACTGGAAGAGTGACTACAAAAGTGGATGTTTATGCATTTGGAGTTGTATTAATGGAACTGATAACGGGCAGAAGAGCCCTAGACGAGACTTTGCCCGATGACAAAAGTCATCTGGTGACATGGTTCCGCAGGGCTCTTGTCTCCAAAGAAAGCATAATAAAAGCAATTGACGAAACTCTAGACACCGACGAAGAAGAAACACTAGAAAGCATTTGCAAAGTGGCTGAGCTAGCAGGCCACTGTACTGCACGCGAGCCATATCAAAGACCCGACATGGGTCATGCAGTTAACGTGTTGGTTCCTCTTGTAGAGCAATGGAAACCCTCGCGACCCGATGAAGATGAGGGTTATGACAATGATCACCATATGGATCTTCCTCAACTTCTTCGAAGATTGCAGGCTGATGAAGGTACTTCTACAATGTTCGATGATTCATTCGGTTATACGCAATCAAGTATCCCCTCCAATCTTCCTACATTCGGTACAACTGATTGCCGGTAGCGTAAAAAGTATAAATTTTTAAAAGGAAAGATGAAACACTTGCATGTTTTACTTATTTTTATTGTATGATTTGTTCATTCTTTGACATTAGAGGTTAAGTTTTTCAAAGTAATGTTATTTTCTTTGTTTGTTGGCTGGATTTCTGTAATTTCTTATTGCAAGAGATGTATAGGTGTTGTGAAGATAGTCAAAGGTGTAACCTTTGTAGGGTTTCTTGAATTTCTCATTCTTTTTGTAATTAATATATACTCTTCTTGTTTTGAATTTATATGGTTTTACATAGTTAACTAATTTACCTTATCCACTCTTTAATATTCACATTAACATGTTTAAATTTATTGAACCTTTCAATTAATTTACATGGTTCGTTTGAAATATGTAGTTTCACGGTTCAATTTTGTGGTTTAAAGGCGTTTGAAACTTGGAACAAAACGTATAGACTTATCCTTTAACATTATTTATTACTTTATTTTATTATGTGTGTATATTATATTCAAAAACGAAAAACGCTAAAAACTAAATAATGGTGTTTAATCCGAATATTTGGCGAGTTTCGAGAGGAATAAAAGCATGTTGGGTAGATGACATCTCAGTTGTCAATTTCATCAAATGTTAGGTTGTTTTTTTTATAAAATTTTATATTATTATTAAGTGAAGAAAAAGCTAAGTTTGCACATGGGTTGGGTGTTGATAGATAACGACTCATAATTGGGTGACTCGACGGGCATCTCCGTTAATCATTGCGCCAACGACTTCACCAATTTTATAAAATCGGTTTAGGCTGTGACATCAACCATTTGCTTATGTTAAATTTCTTTCTTTTTACAAACAAAATCTTAACTGTCATTAACTGATAATTGAATCATAACCGTATTTAGTTTAGCCATAAATGATATAACCAATGGTAATTGTTAAAGTTTTATGATTAACCGATAAAACGGTTATGGTTATGGTACGAGTGTCCTATAACCTAACTAATCGATTATAGAAAAGATCAAAATGACTCATACTGACTTTGCATACTCCTACTTCTAACAACACTAATTGCAATGATTATAAATTACATATTGTGTAATAAACATGCGTCAAATGTAATGAAAATGAAAAGCCCACGACAATCACTATTTGAGTAATAGACCCGTTACTGAGTCTCGAGGCAAGTCACATCATCTTGTATTTTTTAAAGGTATGAATTAATGCATATACCAAGTATTTTCTGTGGTCAACTACAATTTAGTTGTTCACCAACCGATCATACCATGTGATCCCCGCAATCATAGCAAATGATTTATATGGGTTCTTATGTTTTCTTTTGAACGGGTTTATGATGTTGATAATTGGTATTTTGATTATTTATTTTTTGTTAAGTAGTATCACTTTCTAATTTCCCAATGTAGATTTAGTTTTGTGATAAGTGATAAATGGTAGAAATATAATCTTTGTAAACTAAAGAGTCTTTTACCTATTACGTTATTTTGATGAATAGGAGCAAGTTTTGTACGTTAAGTTTAGTCATGTGTGTTACACTTTTAGGATTATTTGGTTTTTTTACGGTAAGTATTTTTATAATTTCCTTAAACTATTAAAAAATCAAATTAAAATATATTAAAAAAATCTCTCTTTTGCACATTCTCCCTCCTCTATCTTTAACTTAGATACCATCTTCAGCGACAATGGAAGTCAAATGCAAAGAGATAGGAAAGAGGCGGAGGGGAGGAAATAGGAAATGACAGACCTTTACAAAGTAGGGGAAATGATCTTTTTACTTCAAAGAAATGTTTTATAGATAGTAAAGATAATCATTTTAAACTGTTTTTCAAATAAATCATATAAATAGTCTTATTCGGTTATAAAAAAATGCACACACATGTAATGCAAATAAGTAGACTTAATGTATAAACTTAAGAGCCATGCATTCAAAAGATGTAGAGTTAATTTCGACTTTAGTCCTTGAGTTTTGTAAATTGTCTTAATTCGAGTACTAACCTTTAATTTGTTTCCATACTTGGCCTTATTTTTTAAAATCGTTACTATTTTCGTCTTTTTGACTAACGATGTTAATATTTTTCTGTTAAGTGATTGTCAAATGACTAAAATACCCCTAATTCAATATTGAAAACTAAACATTAAGTTAGATATATATATATATATATATATATATATATATATATATATATATATATATATATATATATATATATATATATATATATATATATATTAGATACACCCCACACACTCCCTTTCTTCTTCAATTCTACTCCCCTGCAATACTGATCATCACCAAAGCCACCGTCACCTTCTCCAGCACCATTGCCACACTATTACCATCGCAACACTGGCCATTGATCACCGCAACATCAACAAACGACCACCACACAACGACAACCACAAAAAATTAAGCCCTCTAGTCCTCCACGCACACCTCCACCCTAATCATCCACCACCACAATCAACCACCTCTTTTTATCCTCCCCATACCTCGTCGGCAACCCACCACCACATCATCTTCGACAAGTACACCATCGCTTAAACTCCACCACCGCACCACTTGAAACTAGCACCAAAGACGAACCAGGTTAAAATGTCAAGCTAGAGTAGGAGATTGCTCTCGAAACCATCACCACTGCTTCTACACCTCCGATTGCTCAACCATATCCCTTTGTCATCGCCACTACACCGCTGATCGTAGGGATTGTTCATCTATTTGACCTAAGATGGAAGGATAGTCCATTAATTGCTGAGTGAAAAAGGGGTCAATCTATGGTAAAATCAAGATGGAGAAATGGCAAGGTGTGTGGCATTAGTGGTGGCGGGTTAGGGTGGAGAATTAGTCAACTTGTCAATCTATGGAGAAGAAAAAGGTTAAGGGTGGTGGCGGGTTAAAGGTGGAGGCAACGATGATGGTAGCTTGTGGTGAAGAAGGCTTTGTCGATTTATGGATAAGAAATGGTTGAGGGTAGAGATGGTAGTGGTGGTAGTTTTGAGGGTGGAGGCGGCGACGATTGCTGGTTGAGCATATTTCTCTTTTGTATTTTTGTAACAATAGTATAACGGTCATTTCACGTCCACTCAACAAAAAAAATTAACTTCCACTAAAATCATGAGTCATTTTACTATAAGTTATCATACTTAATAAGTTATCTTATAATAAACGTACTTTGAGACTAAACTTAAAAAACGAAGCGACTAAACTTAAAAAACGACTTTAACAAATGTACTGAAAATCTGTAATTAACTCTTTAACTTTCGGTTAACATAAAAAACTAATTTAAAAATTGAAAGATAAAAATCTGTTTTTCCCAAATCGTCTTCTTTCCCCCGTTGAACCCACATCGCTCCGACGGACTCTCCGGCGACAGCGGCGGTGGACGACGGTCTTCTCCGACGATCAAATCGGAGAAACACATTCAATGCTCTATCGATTTGTAGTTTTGAACCATATGATGATTCATCCTGTTGTTATTCACAAGCTTCTAATCACAAACCCTAGCTTACACAGTCGATTGCCCGGAGATCTCACTCCTAATCAACCACCGTTCGAACCTCTGCATATCAAATCATCTTCATCCGTTCATCTGGTGTTTGCACACGATCTGATGAAATGACACACGATACCGTAAGGTATTATCTTCCTTCATCTGTTTTGCTTCAAACAACAACAAATCACTCGATTGATTTGTTCACTTGTAGCGATTTTCTCTTTTCTCCAATCATCATTTCAGTCTGAATTGAGTTATTGAAGTTGATTTCGATTATTTCAGTGATTAGATGCTCATCAATTTGGGTGTACCTAGGGTTTTTACGTTAATCGAACATCTTAATAATCTATTAATCAGTTGATGCAGATCTTCGTAGAGTTAATTAGGCATGAACAGATTAAAATTATATTATGAATACTAAATCAACCTCTTTCAAAGATCATTGCTAACGACTCACAGAATTCATGAAGTTGAACAGTCGTTCTTTATTTTAACACCATCTTCATGAGTGCCAATGTGTGTGTGTGTGTTTGTATATATATTCGCATACATATACACATATGTGTATCATCTTCTACCTCATCATCTTCACATATCACCTCAATCTGTAATTCAGTACATATGAATCAAAGGCTCAACAAAATGGCTCTTGTTTTCCTCTCTTTCTTCTGTTTCATTGCAATATCAAGTATCCAATTTCAGTTTAATTCTGTTAAGTTATATGAATGATCATCAATGGTTTTGATCATGCTTTTAACTTTGAATCTTTTACTTTGTGATTTCAGGGGGGGCGATATCAAACAGGATCGGTATAAGCTACGGGCAGCTAGGAAACAACCTTCCATCTCCAGCGCGATCAATCGAGCTTCTCCAAAACATGAGCATTGGTCGGGTCAAACTCTATGACGCTGACCACGAGATCCTCAATCTTCTATCTGGAAAGGATATTGAAGTTGCAATCACAGTTACAAACGATGAAATCTCAGGAATTGCTGCAAATCAACACCTTGCAGACCAATGGGTGTATGAACATATTCTAGCTCACTATCCTAATACTAAAATTCGGTTCGTGCTCGTTGGTAATGAAGTTTTCAGCGCCATTAGCACGCCAGAAGATATGCAAATAGCGCGTGATCTTGTACCCGCCATGAGACGGATCAAGAACACAATAAAAGCTCAAGGGATCCGCAACATCAAGATTGGAACGCCTTTGGCAATGGACATGATGGGAACAACATTTCCACCATCAAATGGAAGTTTTAAGCCAGAGATACAAGAACTCATGGTACCGCTGTTGAAGTTCATAAATGGGACAAAATCGTTTTTCTTCGTAGACGTTTACCCTTACATCACATGGTTCGAAAGTCAAGTGTGGAATCAAACAGCCATAAACCTTGATTATGCTTTACTAAGAACCGGAAACGAGAACCACACTGACCCACAAACCGGGCTGGTGTACACGAACCTCCTTGACCAGATGCTTGACTCAGTTGTGTATGCAATGAGCAAACTGGGATATGATGATGTGATGCTCGCGATTGCTGAAACAGGCTGGCCGCACGAAGGTGAGTCGGGTGCAAACAGAAAGAATGCAGCCGAGTACAACAACAACCTCATAAGGAAAATGACCGCGGTTCCAAGTGTTGGAACCCCAGCCCGACCCGGGGAGGTTATTCCAACTTTTATATTTTCGATGTATGATGAGAACCAAAAGTATGGCCCGACTACAGAAAGACGCTGGGGCTTGTTAAACGCAGATGGGAGCCCGGTTTACGATGTAAACATGACTCCGGGCATATGAGGACCGAGATCTAGTTAGTTGTTGAAATAATTCGCGGTTAATAATGAGGTAGTATGTTAGAAACTCGATTATAACAGTTGTTGAGCTTTAGTAAGTTTGTTAAGCAATGATTTTTAATGATTATTGGAAGTAGTTTATGGAAAGATTGTTGTTATTTTGTTCATGTATAACATTGTGAGTTTCATACTAGAGGCTGAAATGATGTAAAATAGTTTTACTCTTATCACTAAATAAAAGTTAATACTAACAAACATAACACCCTTTGGAGAAGGTTGGTAGATGGTTTGTTGGTGGCATAATTACGGTAGTACGGTTGTAAACGAGCTTTCTCGAGTTGAGCTAAGATGGGCTTGGGCTCAGCTTGTTTAAAAACCAAGCAAGCTGTGCTGATTCGTTTAAAAACCGAGCTAAGCCGAGCCAGCTCGTTTATTTTAACTTACTCATATTGTGGGTAAGTGGGTTCGACTCAACTCGTTGATAAACCCGAGTGAGCCAATTTATTTATTTAAAAAGAAAAATAGTTTGCTATTTTTACAACTTTTTGTTGAAGTAGTCACGAAAGAAAAAACAAATAAAACAAAGTTAAAGGTGTGTTCTGTCATTGTTATAAATGTTATCGAGTTAGCACCCAAACATTTACGGCCACAGTGCAAAAAAAGAAACCCAAAGGGGCCAAAATGTACACAAGTTAAAAAAGAAGGTGGCAGTGTGTATCATTATCCACATCATACGTCGTCGTTTCGCTGTCAAAAAACGACCATATGGTAAACAGTCAACTGTCATCATCAATTTCAACGTTAGCGACTTCAACTTTGGGGGTTTTCAAAGTTCAAAACCCTCCGCCGGAGCCACCGTAAACCTCTAAAAATGGACGTAAATCAACCGACTTCCGGCGGCGGAGGTGGTGGCGGAGGCGGTGGCGGTGGCGCACCGGCGCCATTTCTTCTGAAGACATATGATATGGTCGATGATTCAGTGACGGACGAAATAGTGTCGTGGAGCACAAAAGGAAACAGTTTCGTCGTGTGGAATCCTCCGGAATTCGCTCGACACTTGCTACCGACGTATTTCAAGCACAACAACTTCTCCAGCTTTATTCGACAGCTGAATACTTATGTAAGAGATTTATGTTTTGATTCCGTTTACGTTTTGTCAGTTTTCAATGGATCGTGTAGGCTGTAGATCATGTTTGAGTTGATTGCGTCTAAGTTGATGTATTTGTGTGTAGATCGTTGGATTTGTAGGTTATTTGATCGATCTGGTGGTAGTTTTGATTTTGGGGAGAATGTGTTCTTTTTTGAAGCATACAGATTAGTTTGAGAGATCATGAGTATTTGATCGATCTAGTGATAGTTATTGATCTTAATCAGTGTGTTTCTGGTGGAACTGAAGTGAACTATGGTGGAATACTCCCAAAATTGAGATGAAAGTCTTTTGAATTTGCTGGTACTTGTTATTATGATATGTAGCTTAATTAGGTTGAGAATAATCAATAATGGAGGAAAAAGAGAAGAAGGTGAGTTCTCTGCATCTCATGTTGTTAATGATAAGTAGTCAGATAAATATAGTTTGTTCACCACACAAAGTTTAGATGATTTATCGGGTTCTGATCATGATGTCAATTGTCAAGTGTTTAATTCGCCTCAGTATTTGATTTTTTTTATCTTAAAGATGACTCGTTGTGCGTTAGTTTCCTTAGATTACACGTAGGTCGTTGACTGTTATTCATCAAATATCAAATTTGCCTGTTTTGGCATAGGGGTTTGTCCTGGATACCTTTAAAGCGGATATTATTTTCTGCTCCATATGTTTCATGTTCCTTTTGGGATGTATGTTTCATGTGTGCTTCCCGGTTACATGCTTAATGGATTTGCCTTTAATGTATATCTTGCTTGCTATTCTACATGCGATCTGGTGGTGGGTATATATATATATTAGTGTCCATTTATTAACGTAAAGTTACTGTGATATGCAGATTTGGGCTTAAGTTTAATATTTAAGATACCATCTGGCCATAGTCTCTATTGCTGGTAAAATTTGGATGTTAAGATGTGCATGTTGTACGCATTGTCATGATACTATGATAGACAGGTAGTGTGGTTTCAAGTTCTAGTAGGTGATACAAAAGTGCACTTGCTACTTATGTGGATGTGCTAAGATCAGTAAATGAAGCGATGTATTCTGTAAAAAAATCAAATTAACCATTCATTACAGGTCCGTTGTTTACCAATTACCGATTGCAATGAGGAATTCAGATCCAAGAAATTACATGCTTACTTATTCTCGAGGATCCATATTCAATTGTAATTAGTGTTAATCTTGGTATAAAAGGAAACAGAAGGAGATTACATATGTTCTGAAAAAAGTTTATTCATAGTATAAGTTGTCAAAGGCGCGAGGGATTTTTTAAGCAAGGGGCAGAGTGTAAAAAGATCATTTAATGGGTTTTAGACATGTTTTAGGACGGTTTAGGGCTAGTTTAGGCTGTTCTTATTTTTCAGACAAGTTTAGCTGTTTAGACCTGTTCAGATTGGAATTTGTGGGGAATTTGTAGATATATCCAGAGCCTTGACGGAGCCCCTGGATGCATGAAAGGCAATATCCTTGTGGCTCGCCTCACCTGGGTGCCTATGTGCGTTCATTTGACCACTTTGACTGTAGGTAGTAAACTTGCCAGGTGTAACTTTCTGAATTGGACTTTCTATTGTGAAGTTTGCCTTACATGTGTTTCATTTTGTTGTTTAATAGATACAGTTCTTGATGAATTTACAATTGAACACACTGGTATACTATATAATTAATGAAGTTGAATGGTTCTGTTTTTACAGGGTTTCAGAAAGATCGATCCTGAAAGATGGGAATTCGCTAATGAAGAATTTATGAAAGACAAAAGATACCTTCTGAAGAATATTCATCGTAGAAAACCCGTTCACAGCCACAGTAACAATCCTCAGTCTTTAACAGTAGACCCTGAAAGAGCAGCTTTTGAGGAAGAAATTGATAAGCTCACACGTGAGAAAAGTTCTCTTGAAAAAAATGTTTTAAGGTTTAAACAACATCAACCCACTACAAAACTTCAACTAGAAGACCTTACTCAACGTGTCAACAATATAGAACAAAAACAGGACAACCTGCTGACTTTTTTAAAAAAATCAGCTCAAAATCCTGCATTTGTCGAACACCTTGCTAAAAAACTTGAATCCATAGACTTTTCAGCTGATAACAAGAAAAGAAGATTGCCCCGATCGCAGGTTTCCCCAGAAGATGGTCTTGTAGACAACCACAGCCCATCTAGACCAGATTTTGGGAATGTTTTTCATCATGATTTCTCAAACAGGCTTAGGCTCGAGTTATCACCAGCTGTTTCAGATGTCAATTTTGTTTCTAACAGCACTCAAGGCTCAAATGAAGATATGGGCAGTCCACAAATCATGCTAACCGAAGACTGCACAAGGACTAATGACATGACACCTGACGGGCCTCAAGAGCTGATAGATACTTGTACATCATTTGGTTTTAACATGGAATCTTCTTTCATGCAGAAGACAGGACCATGTTTAAATGCTAATGAAGAACCCGAGGGCTATTTATCCTGTCAACTGAATCTCACTTTAGCATCTTGTGTTTCTCAGAACGGCCCGTCTCAAGATACAGATGCAATCCCTGAATCATTTGAGGGTATTCGAAAAACTCCGGATCAAGATGTGACTTTATCTTCCTTACGTGATGGTCAGACTAATACCGCAGCGCCTGCAAATGTTCAGGCTCGGGTTAATGATGTGTTTTGGGAGCAGTTTTTAACCGAAAGACCAGGTTCTTTGGATAATGAGGATACAGGCTCGAACCTAAGGTCAATGCCATCACATCAACCGGAAGATAGAAGATCTGGCCATGGATCACATGGGAATTCAAGGAACCTGCAGAATCTGACCCTTTGAACAAGAAAATATGACATTGGACACGGTTGTTGAATCTCCAGGTTCGCCTCACTTTGTATAAACTTCGATATGTTAATATATATATGTACAATAGTTTCAACTGAATTTCAACTTTAGCTTGAATAAAATGTAAACAAATGTGTTCTCCATTCATAACTTCACTTGCAATGGTATATGAAATATGTTTCTTCTTTCCTCTCTAATGCTGAAAATATGATGCAATATAGTGATGATTAACAACACCTGTTGTAGAACCATCACATGTGGAAGTCTTCAAGCCAACTGCTCAATGTAAGCTGGATTTTATAATACTAGAAGTTGACTAGTAACAGGTTCTCATGGTAAAAGCTATTATACAGTGGCAGATGTTTGAAACCAAACTAATCATTTCCAGCTCCATATTGAATGTTTTGAAGATTATCTTAAATAGCACGAGAGGATTGATAAATTTTAAAATGAGAAAAATTATTTCATTGTGATGAAATATATAAGATAATCTAAAAAGAACAAAATACAAATAAAAGAAGTTAAGTGAAATATAAATGAGAGAAGTTTAGATACTTCTTAGAGCATTCACATCAAAGTTCCCACTCTCCAAAGTATGTTAAAATTACTATTTTTTAATCTCTTTTTCAATTAAATAATATTTTTCTATACCTTTATCATTACCTTATATCTCTCCTTCACTCACATCACTTTTAATAATATTAAAAAATTATACGGGTGAAGAGTGTTTTCCCCATATACACACAACCTGTTTAAACAATGTCGCAAAGACTTGCACATCTAACAATCTTCATGTCTATCATTCACTATCAAGAAAACGGTCAAGTAGAAAGGCTAAATTGGAGCATCGTGGGGCCGTGGAATGTGGATGGTATAAAGGCCTGGCGGAGAAAGGAAGGACACCATTAGGTGGTAGAAGTACCACACGTTGTATGGGCTCATTGAACAGTAGCTAAAACTAGCCATGACTAGACTCCATTCAACCTATGCTACGATTTAGAGAGATTCATACCAAGAGAGATTGGCATGCTGATGATTCATATCAAACAATGAAGCTAGTTGTGTCGATGATCAAGGATGGCATGGCTAGAAATGGGAAGGATCTTATCAAGTCATAACAGTAGGGAACGTCTCATACATGCTAGCTACATTAAATGATACTCTGATACTACAAACACGTAATATGAAGTCTTTGAAAACCTTATATTATAATGATGGTAAATCTTATTAGGACTATTAGTAAAATGATAGCTTTCACTACAAATGATTTTAATTTTAAAATTTGTTTTAGGCTATATGAAAAAGACTTGCACCTAAATTTCCATGTTGATAGAAAAAAACAAAAAAAAAAAAACAATGTATTCTTTGGTAAAGTGTCAAAACAAAATTTATATGATTCTAGAAGATAGCAACATCCTAGGCTAAAATCATCGCGTTAAATTTTGGCTTGTAACCGAGTTGAGCCAACCCGAGTTCACCTAAGCTCGAGTTGTCTTGTTTTTCATTATTTATTTATTTTATGTATATTTTTATAACTAATTTTACGTAAATTAATAATTAGAATATATAATACACTAATAATAAGTTATATAAATTAAAGCCATTTTTAGGCTTGCAAGCCAGCTTACACTCAAGCCTGTTTATTAAATAAAAAAATATAAGCTCAAGTAGTGTTGTTTAGAAAACTCACGTCTCGCTCGAAATCGTATCACTAATAAACGAGCCGAGTCAGCTCGGCTCGATTTTTATGCAAGCCAAGCCTGAGCCAAGGCTAGCTAGGTCGTCTCGTGGCTCGCTCGTTAGTTCGTTTAAATTAGAACCCAAGTTATAATTTATATAAAATATAAATGAAATTTAGGGCATATACTATTCAAATATAACATACAATTATGATTATTTTAACATTTTCTAATAACTAAGTGTAAAAGTATACAAATGATGATTATCGTCTTTAAATTACCGTTCTTATATATTTGTTTTAACGAATGAAAATAAACAAATATAAAATACTGTTTTTTATGTATATATAAATATGAATAAAAAGAATAAAATTATTATTTTTAAATAAATAAATTGGCTCACGAGCCCTTTATTAACGGGCCGAGCCCAAGCTAACAATTTGAGCTCGTCAACAATTCCAAGTTAGCTCAGCTCGTGTTTTAAACGAGTCGAGACCGAACCCATCCTGATCGTTCAAATTCAATACGTCACAAGCTTTTAACTGACTCACGAACGACTTGACTCGTTTTTACATCCGTTGATGCATTGAACTTACCGAGTAGAAAACGTCACTTGTCCACGAAACCTACACGGTGTTAACATTTTTACATTCTTTTAGTCTTCATCCAATCACCTTCACACAACGTGTCTTTCCCTTCTAAACCTCTTGGTCTTCACAATTATATAAAAAATTAGAACTTATATTTATTTAATTCTTACTTTAAGTATTTTATATTATATCAATCAGCCTCAGACCAATTGGTTTAAAATAAAGTAATTTTATGATATTTTTAATATGAAGGTTATGAGTTTGTGTATTACTTGTTGCAATGTGCTTCAGGTGTGCTAGCATTTTATCACAATGGATTTTCAGGTGGTGGTTTTTCCTGAAACGATAGATGTGTACACAGAGTTTGATGGTTGGACTTATAGTATACGTTATTCGTTCAAAGTATATATATATGTACTAGGTTACAATCCCGTGTAATAAACGAGCTAAATGAATTTACTGTTACATGATTTATAATATAAAAAATATGTCTTAAATATTGTGTATTATACAAATTGAATAAACCCATGTATTGCATATTTGAAATTTTGAAGTTAACATATTTGAAATTGTAATTATGGATAGTTATTAATTAATAAATAGCTATTATAACATTCATAATTAGATGAGAGAGAAGCGAGAAAACCAATTATTAGATGACATAAAATGGTGACAAGTGTCCAGAATTATTCTTATTTATTAGTATAGATGTATAAAATAATAGAACTTATAAAATATATAATTTCTTTGAATTCTTGGTAACGAAGCAAATATACAGTCATACCTACACACATACAATAATAATAATATAATATATACACACGTATCACACACACTTAAAGATGTGTATATATACATACACATACATACATATATACATACATACAAACAAGTAAAGTCAACGACGAATAACCTAATGGAGGTGTGGCAAAACAAACAATTCCCACCGGAAAACTCCCACCTCCGGCCACCGCGAACCGCCGCATGCACCGTCTGCATGGACACCTTATCCGACGGCAGCAGGGTCACACGGCTACCGTGCCACCACTGCTTCCACCGTGGCTGCATAAAACAATGGCTTTTACGCAACAAAACATGCCCAATATGCCGCCATGCGGTTCCTACACCGGTGAAGAAACCGCGGTTACGGATCACCGGTGGTCAAGTAGGGGTCGGGCATATACGCGTATCGCGTGTGGATTACCGGCCACCACGGGTGCTGTGGGTGTATCAGCTGATGGAACTTGTTGAAGCTTTGTTCTTTAACAGGCGATCGACCGCGTATACGAATGGTTGGGGGTTGTAATTGATGATTGATGATGGATTGATGATCAAAGAACAAAGGGTGATTTGAATTCGATTTTGAATTCGATTTTGAATTCGAGTTGATGTTGATTTTGAAGGTGTGATTGATCGAATGTGGTGTTGGGATGTTTGGAAAGATGATGAAAAGAGTACGTTGTTTGATGAGAAATATATGTGAGTGATGATTAAATTTGTTATCCTTTTCATAACATCACTTGCAATGGATATGATAATGAAATATTATGTTTTCTTCTCTCTTTTATGCTACAAATATGATTCAATAATTTATGATTAGCAAGTTAGGAACACCTGTTGTAAAAACATCACATGTTAAAGACGTCAAATTATTTTATGTAAGCTGTGTTTTATCTAATCTCATGAGTTGATTACTTGTTATTAAGTTTTAAAAACTATCTTACGATGGAAGATGTTTGGAACCAAATTTATCAGTTGCGGCTCGATATTGATTGTTTTAAAAATTTATCTGATTATTTCATTCTAATTATGAAATTGTATCATTTAAATAGTACTAAAGGACTAGTAAATTTAAAAGGGAGTATAATAATTTAATTTGTTTGAAACTATTAAGTAACCTATAAACATTTGTAAAAAAAAGAAGTTGAAAGAAATATAGATGAAAAAATTTAGAACTTCTTAACTTTTCTCTAAAATAAAATAATAGATATTGCTTAAAGCGGGTCAACCATAATTCGAACCATATACTTAAAGTGGGCATTTAATACTCTCATGATTAACAAAAGATGGAACTATCTTGGTGACACTATAATCATCGGAATACAATGAATTTTTATAAGTATATAGAGATGTATGTATTGGTTTTTTTAGTGAGAACAATATTTTGTTACTCCATATGATTTTGATTTTGATAAAAAAAATTAAGTTTGAAGTAAAAAAATAAAAGTGAAAGAAAATGTTTCCTAAATTTTTATTTTTTAAGAAGACTATAAAACTTGTAATAAAGATTGGAGTAGGAATAATAGAAAGTTATTTGAAGAAAATAAGTGTATATTTAGTATTTACCTCTCGGTAGTTTAGTTTTGGACCTACTACTTTTGGTGTTTTTTATTTACGTTCTACCATTAGGTTAATAAATGCATATAGAACTTTACTTTAGTCTACTCAAACTTATTATTTTATAATATGTAAAATACTTAAAAATAATTACCTTTTTAGGTGAGTTTTTTAACATATCTTTGCTTTGTTTGTTTATTTAATTTAGCTTAAAGATTTGTTGTTTTTATTTTTTTATTTTATTTAGGTAACTTATTACCACTATATGTTTTATTTAGCTGAAATTTCTTTTTTATTAAATTAGCTAAAAAATTTCTTCTTTATATAATTAAGACTTAAATTTAGTTAATTTATTACCTCTAAGAGCTTTGCAGTACTCTACTAAACCTAAACCGATTTGAAATTTTTTTATATTTGTTTTGTGAAATTAAAGCATTATGAAAATAATTTTTTGGATCATGGTTGTTACCTTGTCTTTTACTATACACTCTCCTTTATGAAATTGAAGTATCTAAAAATGATAACGATTGTACGAAAGACACATCTAAATAATGTCGTGTTGGACATCTAATAAATATTCACGTATATCGTTCACTATCAACGCAATGGAGTAGAAAGGCCCATTCGGAGCATCATGGATGGTATAAAGGCCTAGTTGAGAAAGGAAGGAGACAATTGGGTGGTAAAAATACCATTTGTTCTATGGGCTCGTTGAAGGCTAACGCTAGCCACAACGAAACTCCTTTCAACCTAGGCTACGGTTAAGAAAGATTCATACCAGGAGAAATTGGCATGTTGATAAATCATATCAAACGATTTGATAAACAAACAATTAGGTTGCACTGCGTCACAACTTGGATTTACAGGATGAACTAGAAGAGATCATTGCGGCTAAAAGACAAGGTAAAAGAAACAACGAAGCTTGCAGAGTTGAAGATGAATAATAGCATGGCTAGAAATGAGAAGGATCTTATTAAGTCACAACAATACAATAGGACAAAGTGACAAACGCCTCATACATGCTAGCTAAACTAGATGAGTCTGATATTACGAACACTTAAGAGAAAAGTCTTTAAAAAGCTTATAATATAATGATGGTAAATCATTATTAGTACAATAAGTAACATAATTTATCATTACTTTGTGTCTCTCCTTCACTAACAAACATTTTTTAAAATATTAAACAAGTTATAGATGTGAACAGTGTTTTTTTTAATACAGATAAACAGTAATATTTTATCTTTTATCCACTTACAACCACTCACAAACATTTCATATAATATAAAAAATTACACATTTACAATAATACAAAAAACCTACTGTGAATGCTCTAACCGAGAGTAGCCAACCCGAGCTCGCCTAAGCTCATTTTTATTAAAATTTATTTAATTATTTGTGGTTTATATTTTTACAATTATTTTTATGTATAACTAGATTTATAATATATATATAACATTAAATAATAAATCTACAAATAGAAGTCAAATTATGCTCGCAGAACTAATACGTGAAACAAAGACTAATATTGTTTATTAAATAAACAAATATAAGCTCAATTAATTCAGTAGGAAACAAGTTTTTAACTAGCTCATGAAAGATTTTTCTATATGCCAACGAATACAATAGATCTGGTCACCGATAACCTACTAACACAGATAGTGATCCGACTCATTCATCATCATGTGCGAAGTTAGGGCTCGGGGGGCCTGGCCCCCCTGTTTTTTCGCCCTGAAGTGGAGATTTATGTTGGAAATTTATTGATAATATTAATATGGTTATTAATATTTAATCAATAAATTAATGTGTTGAATGAAAATTAATGTGGTTAATGACATTAGGAATTAATAGTGTGGGAAGTTATCCCACATTGGAGGAAAGAAAGAATATAAAATGGTTTATATTCTATAACCTTTTATCTATATTATTTCCTAAGGTGTCACGCTAAGTGGATTCACGAAAAGTACGCGCGCGCGCGGCGTGGGCATGTGGGCGCAATGTGGCGCTTTGATGGCGCACTTTGCACACTCGCATCACCGCGAGCCGCTTGAGAGCCGCCTTAGTATTTTTAAAGGTTGGTTCGAGGGTCTGGTCAGGTGCGACTGACCTTGGTGCGCGGTCAGAGTTGTGACTCGTAACAGCTTCGTTACACGTTGACTGAAACCGACGATTGTTAATTACGAATTAAATGAGCAGTTACGATTTCGGATTAATGGCAGAGTAATGGCTGGGTGGCAGTTATGGTTCGAATTCCACTATAAATACTTAGTGTAGCTCAGTAGAAAGACACACCAACACAACTCGAAACCTACAGCAAAACATGTTCTCTATCTCTCTGAATTCTCTTCTACAAACAAGTTCGGGTTCTAGATCAATCCCGACAGTACAAACTGCTTCGGCTGTTGTATCCTGGGAAACAAAACGAGTTCTCTTGGGAGGCTCGGAATTTGTTTTAAGGGCCCCGTGTTGAACACGATCCTCAGCTTTTACATTTCTATTTCTTCTATTTCTGTAAATGTACCATTGTAAAAGTGATTGATAGTCAATTATTTATATTCATTTGTATTGAGTATATCAATAAAATTGTTTGAATTTCTTATTTTATATGAACGGTTCCTACAATTTATACGTATTTTGTCCAAAAAATTAATACGTAATGAGTTCGGCTCTCCTGATTTGGGAACGTCCCACTATTGTCACACCCTTGTCCATTTAAAGCATATTGCAAAAGTGAGACTCGAACGTATCACCTTCACATTTGATAGTCATGAGATGTCTCATACAAACCAACTGATCTAAAGCTCATTGACAGCTTACGGAAGGCATAGAATGAATTAAACCGAGTGGAAAACGTCCATCACACGATTCATTGATCATATTAGAAAACGTCATTTGTCCTCGGAACCTACGCGTTCTTCACGATTTCATAAAATATAATATTACAACAATAATATTATTATACAAAACTTCTATGAAATTCTTGGTGACGAGGCAAATATACAGTCATACACACACATCATACATAATATAATATATATTATATATACATTCACACCCACATGTGCGTATATATATACACACCCATACATACAAACAACTAAAGTCAACGCCGGAGATCCTAAATATTCCTAATGAAGGTGTGTGAAAACAACCGTTTTTCACCGGAAAACTCCCACCTCCGGCCACCGCGAACCACCGCATGCACCGTCTGCATGGACACCTTATCCGACGGCAGCAGGGTCACACGGCTACCGTGCCACCACTGCTTCCACCGTGGCTGCATAAAACAATATGCCGCCATGCGGTTCAGACACCGGTGAAGAAACCGCGGTTACGGGTCACCGGTGGTCATGTAGGGGTCGGGCATATACGCGTATCGCGTGTGGATTACCGGCCACCACGGGTGCTGTGGGTGTATCAGCTGATGGAACTTGTTGAAGCTTTGTTCTTTAACAGGCGATCGATCGCGTATACGAATGGGTGGGGGTTGTAATGGATGAATGATGATGGATGGATGATCAAAGGGCGATTTGAATTCGATGTTGAATTCGAGTTGATGATGTTGATTTTGAAGGTGTAAGACATTGAATGAATGAAAGTGTTGTAATTGGGATGTTTGGAGACATGAGTTTGGATGAAAAGAGTTGTTTTGAGGATAGTGTTTGGGTGATTTTTGTTTAGATTATACTAGGTTACAATCCCGTGTAATACACGAGCTAATAAATTTACTGTTACATGGTTTATAATATTAAAGGTTATGTCTTAAATATTGTGTATTATACGGATTGAATAAACCCATGTATTACACATTTGAAATTTTGAAGTTAACATATTAGAAATTGTAATTATGGATAGTTATTAATTAATAAATAGTTATTATAACATTCATAATTAAGAGGAGAGATAAACGAGAAAACCAATTATTAAATGACATAAAATGGTGACAAGTGTCCGGATTTATTTTTATTTATTAGTATAGAGATTGAGTTTGATGAGAAATGCTAGCGATGACTAAATAAAACAAGTGTTTGTCGTTGTTGCTATTGAATTTTGAGTTTTAAATTTGTGTTTGTTCACAGATCCTTTTTCTATGTTTGATTTATTGTCTGGTTTTCTTATTAGCAAATAGAAGAATTATTAAAACCTGAATTATTGATATAATCTATTGTGAACTATTTTAATAAATAAATTAAGAAGCAACAAGTTTGATCCATTTTACTTATAGTAAGTTTTACACTTGTACTTATTTAACTGTGATAATCTCTTTGTAACGACTTTAAATTTTCATGGAGAGACATAAGTCTAAAATTTGATGTGATAGTTTTCAACATGATACAAACCTATCATGAAAATAAACGAGCTACGATTGGATCTAAACGTAAGTCTAAAATGTAAATCTTATGTATGTATATCTTTTATAATTTAATATTAGGACATCAATCAATCATTCATTTAAAATTATGACATAAAACATGGTTTTTAGGAAGATTATAAAAAATAATCAGGTGAAGCAGATCAACCTGCATACGTGTCAGGTAGACCAAAACACGACATGCTTCACCATCGGTCATAACAGGATTAAAATCTTGAAGACGGAACCACATAGTTTTGACAATGGAGTGGCGTTACTAGTTTGTGGACTTGAGTTCTTGTGCAAGCTAGACCAAAACGATACATGATGCGGCTTTTGTGATCACAAATATGTCTTCTTCGACTCGTGACTCTACACACCTTATTGATACTAGGATCGCAGTTTGTATTCACGTTTCTTTACAATGATGCGGACGTACGACAATGATTGATCTAGAAACAAATGGATGGAGACGAAGACTCCTAACCGTTGCGCACGATGATTCTCGCCAAAGTAAGTTAAAGTAGACATAGAAGAAGCAAATGTAGAGGAATGCAATGAGATTAGGCCTCTAATTTCACAAAAGCAAATTACAGTTTAAGCAATTAGCAAAAGTGAAGCTAATCAGCCCAAGTCCTCAATTGGGCCCGATGCTTCATAGCAGCCCAGCTAACGTAGCAAGCTGATTTACAGGCCCATTTTACAAGATTATTTTCATATTTGCAAATGATTATTAATTATTATACATTATACATAATCTATACTATATAAGAATGTTTTTTAGAGGCACATGTTAACTTTTGGTGAAATTTAAATATTTGCCTTTTGTTTCTCTCTTATTAAGTGTGTACAAATCAATAAAGTAAATTATTAAATATTCAAAATATAAATAGTCTTGATGGCTAATGATATGTAGCATACAAATATTAGTATAGAATAATAATTTTAATATGTTAAATTTTTGTACCTATGTAATACACCAGTTTCCAACCTAGCATTTTCTATAAATTAATACCTAGATTTTTATGATAAACTTATCGCACCTGCGAGATGCAAGATCACAATCTTTTGATTATGGGGTGTTACCATTTACCACCTCTTAATACATGCCATAACCATACCATAGCTATACCATAATCAATCCTAGTAAATCTTATTGATAATAAGTTACTGGTGAGGCCTGGGAGTTTGGGCAGTGACGTACCTAGAAATTTTTTTCATGGGGGCAAAAGTGAAGCAATTGCGTCATTTTAGAGACGTTCTAGATTTTCACATACGTATAACCCTGAAAGAAATTTACCATTTACCACGTCATTGTTTAGTTAAAATTTTATTTAAATGTTATGTAGATGAAAATCATTTTATTAAAACCTCTTTTAAATCAAGTGTAGTGGTTAACTAATGTTTTGAGCTCCTATTGATGCAATAATTTAGCAAAATTTGTGCTTGGCGTTCGTTAAGGTCTTGGAGCCTTTTTAATTAGTTTGTAATGATGTTTATAGCCCCAATTGTGTCCATGTCATCATGTTTGAAGCCCCCAAAATACCCATTACGTATAGTCTTACGATAACCTATTAACTTCTCAAGATCAATCAAAATTATTATGATTTTGTTCGAATAACATAATTACAAACATACAAAAATATGTTCTTTTATGTATATGTGTAAATTTGTAAATATAACAAAATTTACAGTAGTGTAAGTTACACTTACATTAATGTAAACTTGCGCTTACGAATTTACACATATCCATAAAATAACATGTTTTTGTATTTCTAACGATGTTATCTAAAAAAGAATAATGATTTTGATTGATCTTGAAAAGTTAACACAATTATCGTAATAATAAAGAGTTAATATCTGATAAATATCATATAACCATAAAGGTTTGAACTTAATAAATTTTTTATTTGTTCGTAAAATTTAATGTTTTATATGTCAAATTTAACGACCGCCTAGGAAAAAAAAGTTATCTGTTTTTGAGAGCCTTACGAAAACAAATAAGTGTCTAAATTCCATTAAAATAAATGAAGTATACTAAAAGTGATGTGTTTAAAAAATATTAAAATTAATGGAATGTTAGTCTAGGGGATGGACTAATTTAAAAATAATAATAACATATTCATGTCTGGGTATTTAATGTTTGGTTTGATGAAATTCTGATCATGTCACGTGCTATGGTTTTAGAAAACGACAAACCAGACCAATTAGTTTGCGTGGATCAGGCGCACCAGTCAACCTCAGCGGCTAACAATTTGAACCAATTTGGTTTTAAAGATTTAAAATAATAAGAATAATTTGCGAATTTAATATAACTACGCATTTTAAAAATGATTAAATGATCATTTCATATTACTCCGTTGCTTTCAAGTTCCAAATTGAAGACTATACCGTTCCGTCTAACTGTATAAACCAAATCATAACCTAAACACAACACACAGACTTGTTTTAACTTAAACAAAATTTTATTAGTTTTAACGGTTTATAAACACACTATGTCATCACAGTTCACACACATAATAAATTATTAAGGGGTTGTTTGATAATTTTTAAATAATCAAGTGTTAAACCAATAAGATGTCTAAACCATTAAGTGTTGAATCATTAAGAGATTTGAACCATTAAAAGAGCTAATATATATCTTAACTATTAAAAAATAAATATTTAAAAATTCAGATAAGATATGTTAAACAATAATAAATGATTAAGTTGGATAATTTTTAGGGTTTACAAAATACATAATACGAAGACGAAGACCTTTTTATAGTCTAGCTGTTGGGTATAACAATTGGGTGAAGTCCCACCAACGGCTGTTTGTGAGCGTCAAAAACCACCTTCATCACATGTGGGTTTCGACCCTCTTCTGAATCCCCAACGAAAATGCTACTTTCAGAGGCTAAATTCATCACATCAACCGCAGAAATCACCACCTTTGATTACATATCGACATAAAAGATTCAAGATTTCACATAAAGAAAGTGTTTCTATACCCCGATCATCTCTACTTCTTTCGATACCCATCAATGTCCACTTTGTAGCGGACAATCGAAAGATTCAATTCTTGTTGGATTCACCAACAGTTCGTATCGTCTCTCTTGATAATCACGGGTTTTTGTTGGATTCGAGCTGTAAAGCGCCTTTAGAAAGGGATAGTTATCGAGGATTTGTTCTTACTTTATTCGATTGGGAATTTGGAACTTTGCTATCGGAGCTTTATTTGGATTCTTAGTGAATTTAGAGTTGGAGCACTGTGTGATTCGGAGGGTTTTGTTTTTGGCTTTTAGGTCCGATCGGTTATTGGAGTGATTGCATTGAGTTTTTGGCGAATTAGGGTTTCGATCGAGATTTGTGATTGGGGTTTTTAATTAGGCATGTGAGCATTTCGACTTCGGTAGCCATGATTATAAGAGATATCTGATCTATCAGAGGTTGAATTTTATGGCTTTTAAGTTTTAAAGGTATTAGCAGGTTGATTTACCATGGTGGAGTCACAGTGATGCTTGATCATCTTCAGAAAACCTTCGAATTAGCGTAGATTGAGTGAATTCTGCGTGTTCTGTAGTTTGTGCCTTTCATGATTGCTTTATAACTTTAAGTATGTAAGTAGCTTTTGATTTGGATTGCAACTACTGTTGAAGGTAACTTAAGTTAGTTATAGGTGGTTTTGCAGTTTGAAACTGTGGGTTTCATGGAAGAAGAACATTGAATTCGGAAATGTTAGCAAGGACATGGTTAATGGAGAGGAAAGTAGTTGTTGGTTCCCTTTCATGTTGGGACAACTGTTTTTGAAAGTAATTTTAAGGATTCTGTTTACCAATATTTCTGGTAGTCATTGTTTGTTCTGTTGGAAGCGATGTCTCGGTGCTTTCCATTTCCACCACCGGGATATGAAAAGAAACCCATTACAGATGATCCTGACTTGTTGAAGAAGGTAACTCTTGCAAGTGATAGTTGTAATCTTTGTGAAAATGCTTACATGTTTGTTATTCAGCCTGCCTATGGTTAAAGACTTGTTATCTCTTTTAATCGTTCTTGTCAATTTACTTTCCAGTGAGATATCGACGAAAATGTTGGGTGATATCAAAATATTATTCACAAAAGTCGCTAGAATCCAAGTTATGTGTTTGTGTTGATAATGCCCTTTTGCCGTTTGTGATTTGATTTTGCGGTGATTGTGGAAGATATGACCTAATCATCTTGGGAACTGGATTCGGCCTTTAGGGAATGTTGTTTTTATGTAATTAATATATGCACATTTGCACTTATTGCACCTACTGAAACTATAACAACGTTTCATATATGTTACTATGATGTTCTCATGTGGGAAGTGTGACTTTACTTTACTAGCTATTGACAGGCTGGGCCTTGTCTTGCCTTCTTACTCGTGTACACAGTAGACAACACTTTGAAATCATGGTTGATCTATAGATGAATATCGACTTGTGTGATAATTGACTGGAAAAGTTTTTTGCTTTTCACCACATTTGTAGTTATTAATGGTGTTGTCATTATATGGCACTGTATGATTCTTGATGGTATCATCCTCATTGGAAAGTGAAGTTTGACTTTTCAGCTTGACTTGGAAATAACGATAAAAAACTTAATTTCATGTCTCTAGTATAAAAGTGTTCGCTTAAGAATTATATATATACACCACTGAAACTGTTAGGCCTGATGAAGAAAAGACCTATCAGACACACATAGATACAAAAAGATCAGCGATGGTGGAACTTATTTTATGCCTACATTTACGTATATAATGCCTCTGTGTTTTACCTGTGCATATTGATATGGAACACCCTTAAATATTATAGATATTAACAAATGCAGATGGAGTTAGGATTATAGGGAGGATGATGATAATCTTTCTTATGAAGCTATGAAATTAGAAAGATCATGGTGAATATGAGACCTCATTTCTTGTCTTTGATCTGAACTGAAGTGCTATCAAGTTCCAATAGTCAACTGTGAAGACTTGCTAGTGTGCAAGTAATTTGATGTTTACAAAATCCAAAATAGGTTATGTTGCATCTAATTGAGTATTTGGCACATCTTAAGTTGGAAATAATTGAACTTCTGTTTAATAAGAATCACTATTTTTTACAATTTATAGTTTTAATTGAACATTGTCTGTGTTTATTTGATGCATCCATGTATGTGATTCCCTTAGTTATATTCCATCTACTTGAAGATGCCTTTTGCAGATACTATGGTTCTGTCAACTAATGATAGAAGAGTACTAATCTAATACTAACCGTTGACTTGGCTTTGGGATTTTGACCCGAATTTAATGCTGTTTAAGAAAACAATATCAGTGTTAATTTAAGCTACAATCTTTGATTGATCTTGGTCTAGATTTCAACCACACTTTATAAAATTGTTACTTTATCATTTCAGGAAAAGCGCAAAGAGAAGAAGCATAAGAAGGATAAAAAAGATAAAGAGAAAAAAGATGGTAAAGAAAAAAGGGAAAAAGATAGAAGTGAAGGGAAACATAAAGAGAAAAAAGATAAACATCGGGACAAGAAGAAAGATAAGGAGAAGAGTGAAACCAGTACCCCGAATGAGATAAATATATACGGGCAATACAAGGGGTATAATGGGGAAAGACTTCACAATAACAATGGACAAAATAAAGAGAAAATTAATTCCACAGATGGCAAAAAATCATCCGTACAGTTTCCCCATCAAAATGGAGATTTGCTTGGAAACAAGATTAAAGTCGGGGATACTGAAAGTTATAAATTTGTGCAAGAATTGGATAGAAGGATTAGAGATGAGGAAAAGGGAATAGGTAGCCACCAGTTTGCTGTTGAAGGTAGAAAAAATACTGTCAACAAACTTGAAATGCAAAAGACAGATGGGCGGCAACTGGGCATGGATGTGGCGGGCTTCAGCAGCAATGTGGCGGTCCCAAATAGGATTAATGGTGCAACGCTGCCACATTTGGATAACAGAAGGATTTTGAAAATGCAAGAAAAAGGAAGTGATGATAAACAGGGAGATAAACGGAAATATGAAGGTCGGGATAAACAAAAACAAGAGAAGGATAAAGAAATGGAAAAGGAGAAAAACATGGAGAAATTAAAGGAAAAAAGTGAGCTAAAGAAAGCCGAGAGAGCTAATAACAAGCGTATTATGAAAAGTGATTTGGTTGCTGAGGCTAATAATTTGTCGACACATCCTTTGGGAAATAGTTTTCTAGGTGTTGGTAATGAAGGAAATTTAAAGAGAAGGAAAGATATGGAGCCAAATGGTGTTTCTTATGGTGAGTTTTTTTGCTTTCTTTCAACCTTGTGATTTTCTAAAGAATGAAAATTGGACGGGTTGGGTAACATACTATAAGTTGATCCTTGTTGACATGCTTCAACCCACAAACACCTTTTTTGTCTTCTTTTTAATTCTTTTTGTAAATAACTAATGTCACAATATTATACAAAACTATTTTTCTTACAGTTGATACTATAAGTTTTGAATAACGCTGAATTTGGGGGTTGTATGTTAAAGAGTAAAGATACACTTTGAGCAACCTTGACCCGTTTCATTTCTAGCTATTCACCATTTGACGTGTTTGGGATAAACTCATAAACCGATAAAACATAATCCAAAATTGTCCATTTAGTAAATGGGTTGAAATTGCCATGGGTCTCCTTTTTGGTCAAGATAATTTTGTTCAATGCAAACTTTTAATATTCACATTGGATCACTCTTATGAAGCTGCATCTTTCTTTAAGCTTTGAACCTTTTAAATTATTTGGATCTAGGTCATAATTTTAGCTGACAAGTTCTGTTATATATGTTTAATGAGATGTTCAAAGCCAGTAATTTTCTTTAGAGTAGCCGATATAAAGCCTTTGTGCACTGGGATTTCAGTTATTTTACTATTATAGGAAGCTAATTAATATAAATTTATAAAGGTCTTAAGGTATAAGAAGAACCTTTGTTCTGGTAGTCTGTTCCTGATTATTGAATTACGTTACAGAGAATGAACTCAGGCCAAACAAGATGGCCCGGCCCATCTCTAACATCCCCCCGGAAAACGGAAGGAAGCTAGACTTTTCCCATAGCCCGGGCCCAGGTTTGTTAGATAAGCAAGGGGCATCTCATGGGGCGCCACAGAACAGTTTGAAGGTCGGTAGTAAAGGCGGTCAAAGAGTAAACGGCACGATAACTTCTCAACCACCTTCAATTCCTACTAAAAAGCCACCATTTCCCGCTTTTAATAACATTCCCTCCAAACACTCCCCGATAAAATCACCACCTGTAATTACAAACCATGTTGCCGCTCTATCACCGTCTGTCCCTGCAACTAAGCGACAGCCTAATCACATTGCAGCCCTACCGTCTGCACCCAAACCACCACCTTCAATCCCAAGTCCTGTTGCATCCCACCACCAACCACCGTCCCTTTCACCACCACCACCACAGCTGCAGCCACCTACAACTAGTGAACAACCTATGTCCCGACCTAAACCACCACCTGCTGTTGTTAACAAGGCGGTACCACCACCATTGCCTATCGCCAAAAAGAAACCACCTCACCCTGATACCAAATACTTGACCCAAATACTCTCGGTTCCTAAACCAGACCAGTGGTGCAGTCTTGATGACCAAGAATGGCTATTTAGCAGCAAAGCCAGGTCCACTTCAAAGAAACCACCAGTCGATGAGCTCGATGTCCAGGTATGGTCTGAAGCTAAGCACATAGAATCTGTTGATGTTTGTGCTTTACCATATGTTATTCCCTACTAATTGGTTTTTGATGAGCAAAACACAATTATGACACGGGGTCGAGCTCTTGAGACCGTGTGATCTGTCGGCTCGTCACAAATTCTTTCTAACATTCATGAGACTGCTCGACTGTATCATGAACCGCGGTTGATCAGATTTGGAGAAATATTCAGACCCGAGTCGGATATGGCAACTGATTCGCCTGAAAATGGAGTATTTCCATGACGGGTTCGAGTTAAAACGGGGTCAAGGAAGATGCATTGGTGGCTTCTGCAGTGTTTAGGTGAATCCTGTGATGCTCTTTGCTAACTTGAGAGTGTAAAAGAAACCTTGGTTTGAGGTGTTATAACTTCACCACAAGTTTTGATTTTGTAATATACAACTGTTTACATCAAATGCCAGATGGATGGGGGTAATATGGGGATTTCCAACAAAGAGATTGACATTGTTTGCTTTCATCTTGAGCCCTTACCGGGCTATGTAGGTGACGAAAGAGTCGCGTCTGTTGGGTTGTGTTGGGTCGGGTCAGGTCGAGTCAAGTCAAGTCATAATGGTGAATCTCATAACAATTTGTATATAATTCGTGTAATGCTCGTTAGTTTTCTGATATCTAGTTGGTATTGTTTGGCTCGAAAATAGCCATTGAAGCCTTTGAATGATGACAAGTTTCGGATCTCAAAACGGGCAGTGATAAGTGAGATCGAACATAGAATCAGTAGAAAGTAGAAATTTATCAGATCCGACTATAAAAGTTTGATATATTTATTGTAATTTCTTAAACCCGTGTCACGAAGTTTTAACTTCATGACTTATAATGTAAAGATAAAGGTTATATTGATGTAACACTAGTATAATATCTTGTGATTTTTGGAGACAATAACCACCATTTATCTTTAAATAACGTATAAATAATTAATAATTTAGACAAGTTAACATACATACATTATTGATTATTCTAAAATAAGACATTAGTTAGGGCAAATGCATCCAATAAATAGTCGTGCTTATGCGATATGCCAATCTTGTTTAAGCACCGATTTAAGCTTGGACACTTGATTTTCTGGTAACGTCACGCTTACCATCCTTCCATCAGAACAACCGTTTGGTGTTGGAAGAACCAAAACAACGCCTTCATCGCCTATGTTATCAATAAAACAGTTAACATAAGTTGGTTTGTGTCCCCTCACCTCCATTTCATAAAATGAGGCGTCACTCAAATCCACAAAAGTCAAATTTGCTCCATAAATGAGAAAATCTGGAAGCATGTCGTCGCTTCCCATCGCTTGTTCAATCTTCAGTCGTTCATTATCCACATTGTTCATAAGTATGGACCCGAGTTCCATTGGTGTATATTTATCTACAGATATGTCGGTTTTGACCAAACTGATGGTTTGGCTTTCATTCGTGATGCTTCCTTTGCGTCTATTTCTCAAGTCACTTCGGCATATGGTCACAACCCTTGGTCCTGACCCGTTTCTTACTTTGGCCAAACATTGCCAAATTACAACACAAATACACTCGAAAACCGCAATCTGTTCATCAGCTTTCTCTCCACATATTCGTGCTTGCAACCGAGTCAACTCGGATGGTGAAACATGAAACGAAAATGGTTCCATCTTGGAGTGGTTTGAAGTAGACCAAAGGTCTCCAACCGGGCCAACCCGTTTTACCGACACTGGATCTGGGCTTGGGCCTGGTTTTTGGGAACAAAAGGTGTGGTTTTGTTGTTGGGCCTTGGTAAGTGGTTGGGCCGGGTAATGGCCTGCTATGACTTGGGCCCATAAGTTGATGAAGCCCACAGCTGACAATGCATCTCCAAGCACATGGGACCAACTCATACCAACCGATTTGCCACCACATTTAAAGTCGGTAAACTGCACAAAACAACATTTAAACTTTTAAAAGCAAGTTTAATGCCTTAATAGGAAAATATTAAATGTTCATTATAGTATAATCACTGAAAGTATACCTATATATGATCATATTGATGTCGAGGTTATAGAAAATGATAGCATAACGTATGTATAACGTGATTATTCTATACATACACGTGCATGTATCTGGTTTTATTTATACATATTCTTGTTAATATCGTGTTAGGATCATAAAAGGTGCTCTTAGAAACTTTGGAAATAGAAAATACACTCGATTAGGTGTAAAATCTTATAGGTTAGAGTAATAAATTCAAGCACATATTTAAGTGATTAAACCAGTGGGACCTAAAAAACAATATAAAAAAGAGAAAAACATTCTTATTTGATAAATAAATATCAATAAGATAAGTAAATAAATATGAAGTAGAACAACTCATCTTCTAAGAACATTCACAGTGGATTCTTTATGTTAATTCATATAAGTACACTAAAAGTCATTATATTTTTTCTCTTCTTTTTAATTAAATAATACTTTTTATACACTTATCATTACTTTTTTCTCTCTCATCCACTCACAACCATTTTAAAAAATATTAAAAAATTTATAGTGATTGAACAGTGATTCTTCAAATATACCAAATCAACAATAAAATTTTCTTCTCTCCTTCACTCACAACCACTCAAAACCATTCCATATAATATACCAAACACACTCACATAATTTTTGGGATTCCACTGTAAATGCTCTAAATAAACAAATTCAAAACTTGAAAAATATATTTCTGGTTCTTGAATGATAGAGGACAGGGGTGGAGAAAGATCTCTTGTCCTTATAATAAGATCGTGATTAAATTCACATGTGTGTTTCATTAATTGAATGTTCAATATAGTAGTTTATATGAAAGAGATAGAAGCAAATAATTTTCACAATACAAACATTAAAAAACACTTTCAAATAAATATGGATAGAGATCGATTTACTAAGAAAGATTAGCAAGCACACCTGTATTGAAACTAGTGGTGAGAAGGCCAAATCAGGGCCAAGAAGTTGGTTAGGAACAAGAACCTTGTGTCTCGAGTCATCTTTAGATTCTAACCATTCATCGAGGCTCAGATGACACTTAGCCTCAATCACTCGCACCCCACCATCATTGCATTTGATGAAGGGTCGACCTGACTCTGCCCTCCTAAGCCGACCACAAAGGATATACGCGTGGTTTAACAAACTAAACATAGTTTCTTTGATCTTCAAAATGGTAAAGCCTTCAAATGTTGGGGACTTGAAGTAGTACACAAACCGGAGATAGTGAAGCTTCATGGCTAGGTCCATCGCGGTTAGCTCTTGAATCGCGTTGTGCCCGGACACGCATCCGGATGAGACCGTCGAGATTTTGATGTCGTAAATGGAGCTTTGAGACGACACCATTTTTGTTCTTGAATGAGGACTTAAGGGATATGGAGTGTTTTACAAGAGATACAATGATTTGATCATCATGCTTTATAATGAAGAATACATTAAATGATGTAGATTGTAGGTTGGGGGAAGAGAAGTGAAACCTATAACTCAATAAATGTAAGAGATTGGATGGTAAATGGTGTATTCATTAATTAAAAATTATGAGTTTAAATCTTACGATGTAGGATTTCATGATTTTAAAAGTATAATAGATATAAAGTAGAGAGTTCGTGTTGGTTGATAAAAAAATATATTTATACGTTGCAGATTCTTTCCATCACCTCATTATTAAAAAGTAAAAGCGTAAAAGTTTTAATATTATGTCTATTGTAAGATGATGCAACAATTTATTTTTTTATAACTTATATATATACACACACATACACACTTAGAGGTTGTTTGATAGCTTTTTAATAATCATTAGGTTTTAATGGTTAAGAGGTAACCACTAAAATGTTACATTTTAACCATTCAGACTTAAGGATATCTTTTAATCATTATGAGGTAAGCTACCAAACAACCCCTTAATATCTTACTATTGACGAAATGTTCATATTAAGCGTAGGACGGTATTGGGCCGTTGATTAAACTTTGTCTTTCAATGGTTAAGACAATCAATGGTAAATTGTAAATAATAAGGAACTATAAATGGCTTTTTGGTTTAAATTAAAATCTATAATATTTTTTTTAACTCAAGTAAATCATATATGCCGTATTAGTTTAGAAAAAAACACCATAAAGACTTTGAGTATAGCGTTGACACACAAATTTGACAAAACACATTTCCTTAAAAAACGTTAATGAATTACGACTATAACCGCGCAACTAAACTAGTTACAACGGTGAATTTAAATTGTCTATTTACAACAATGAGTGTTAACTAGTACTTACAATTAATAGGACAGCTAAAATTACATTTTTGTGTGTAAATTATTTAAATATGACGTGTGAATGAGGTGATGGTTATTAGTAGAGCGTCCATATCACTACAATTAATGATGCATTTAATTCCACTCGTAAATATTAAATAGATATATAACCCTTATCTTACAATAAACCTAGTGTTAGAACATTGTACACTTAGCACCCATTTTCTACACACACTAGAAAAAGGTGATGAATTTATGATAGCAACTTAAAAACAAGAACAGGGCCGGTCCCGAGGATTTTAATGTCCTGGACGAGCCGAAAAAAAGACTCATATGCCCTAACGACTTAAATTATATAAACTAATTTTTTTTAAATGAAAAAAAATGTTTTAGCAATAAACATAGCAATATCATATTATTACAATGACATACCGTAATAGTTAACCAATAATTCGTAAATCTCTCTTAGCATTCTTGATAGCAAATTGGATTATAACATATTCGTAGTTTATAGTCTCTAATATTTTGCTTTCGATAGCTGTTATTGCCAAACCGTTAAGTCTTTCTTGGACACCGTGGATCGTAAGTAAGATTTCAAGTTTGAATAGAACAAATTTGTGGTATAAATTAGTTTGTGGACTTTAATTACAATCAAAATTTAAATATTTTAGTGGGCTATTAGTTGAGTAATTGGGTTAAAAAAATGGGCTCAAAAAATTTGATTTAAAACATAATTGGGTTAAGTTTTTAGTTGTATTATACCTTATAAATTCTTTTTATAATTATATATATAAAAATTTTGAAGACTTTTGTGCCCCCTGAGCGAGTGGGCCCTGGACAGGGGTCCATTCCGCCCCTCCTCAGGGCCGGCAGTGAACAAGAACATCAGGTTTTATTACAAGAATAGTAAGCTTTCAAACAACAAAGTTGAGGAGGTCTTTTACATAACAAATTCATCAACAAATTCCATAACAATATAAACCGCAATTTGTCACTTTTAGGTTTTACATAAAAGTTAGTAATAGTGTAAGTACATGTTTAAGATATATAGATGCACTTTGTTGTCTTTTGCTTTTCAATATATAACCATGACTTGTTACTTCTTTCAATCGACAAGAACATGTGAGTATAATCAATGACGTACCCTTCAAAATTGATGACAATAGAGATAGTTCATAAACGTACGATTTTTTGACATCACTTTAGTTACGTGTAGGAGGAGAATAATCCAATTGCCAACCTTAACGTTAACTAGCTCAATTAATTAAGGGATACTTTTGAAATTTTATACAATATATAATCTTGAACGGTTCGACTTATAATGTAAAACACTGATATTTTTATAAGGATGTAGATGTGAAAACTAAACGTAGGATTCATATCTTTTAATGTAAAGGGGTTCGATATGCTTTGAATTTATATGTAAAACTCAAGTTTCATTTGTGAGAAATTTTACAATCTTTGCTCATTTATTATATAATTAGTTTTTCTTAATGTTAATATTATTTATGTTTTATATATATAAGTATGTATGTGATTAGTTTTTATATCAATATATCTGCATGTAATAACATATCCTATAAATAATATTATCTATTGTATCTAATAAAATAAAGTTTTTTTTGCCATTTGTCATTTTTTAAACATATCCTTTTGCCACTTGTCATTCTTATAAACATCCTTAAATTATTTTCCCTCCAAAAGGCTATTATAATAATAATTTAAATGCTCAAACTAATTTATCTCTCTTATTAAAATTTAATTTTATTAATTGTTACATTTATCTCTCTTATTTAGATTTTTAAAAATCAAACTATCATTTTAAAAATAGATTTTATTAAGAAAATTAAAAATCACATCTTTTTATTAAAATATAAATAATATAAAAATTATATAATATAAAATTTTCTAAAACACTAAACCAATTTTTAAAAAAATTGTATTTTAAATCGTTCCTTTATTAAAAAATTATAAAAAGGTAAAATTTTCTAATAGCAGTCTTATTAAAACAACCAGAATAATTACAAACCAGAGTTTTTAATAAATAATATTTTTATATAAATAAATTTTTTATAAAATATCTTAAAATAAATGTTTAAAATTAAACTATTTAGATAAAAGAGTTAAAAAAATGGTATAACTGTTTTAGTTCTTGAACTATTACGTATATATAATTTTAATCATGTCTTATATTAAAATATCATACTGTAACTTTTCGTGCTAACTATAATTCATTTATTAAATGAGTTTCTAGACTTTCTATCTATTTGGTTGTCTATCTATCTATCTATCTATAGTTACGAAAAACTAAGATAAGATGTGACATAATTGTAAGTCTCATCATACTAATTTTCTTATTTCTTTCTATTATTAATAGGGTTATTGGATTTTAATAATCCCAACTTTTATTTATTGGTCGGGATTAATCCTAACTCAGAAAATATTTACAAGCACTCCTAATTTTGAACTTATTTTCCTCCAATGATCCCTTACTAAGTGAGAGTTAACCCTGGTTAGTTTTTTTGATGAAATGAGGTCAACTTTGAGCCATTTTGTTTTAAATCCAGCACCGCCTAGTCTCTATTAGGTCCATTTTTTATTATCTCACCTCCATCATCAACTGAAATTTACCTCCAACGAGTTCGGTGATTCAAATCCAGAGGTGGAGATTGACTGGTTTTTGGGTGCGGAAGTTTCAAAATGACGGACCTGATGATAGATTTTAACTTTTTGTTTAGTGTTTTGGCCACAAATGCAGTCCATGTCATAAAAAAAATAACGGGGTTAATTCTCAGTTAGTAAGGGATTGTTGGAGGAAAATAAACTCAAAGTTGGGAGTATCTATAAACATTTACTGAGTTCGAATTAATCCCAACCAATAAATAAAAGTTGGGATTATTAAAATCTAATAACCCTTATTAATAATATTGAATACTAATAATATTACTCATACCATTTTCAACTAAAAATATGTAATCTAATAAACAAAAACCTATTTTTATTATAAAACACAGTTTTAAAAAATAAAAAATTTATAAAATACAAAATATAATGAGCTTTTTTACAGAAAATTCATTTTTCATAAAAATATTTAAAGACCATAATTGTTTTCTACAACAAAATTTAAAAAAAATATTTTTCTTCATTTACTTAAAATAACTATTTATACGTAATTACATAATATTTAAAAAGCAAGGGAAATTAACAGTGTTTTGGTGAATATGAGTGGTCGATTTCGGATCTAACGGTTAGCATTCATTACAAGATTCAAGGCTCATATTACAACCAGATTACACGTGTGACTTTGTGGCTTCTCCTGTTGTCACATATCGCCAGCTCCCATCCACGTGGCTTCTCCTGTTGTCAAATATCGCCACTCCCTTTCTCTTATCTTTCTATAGGAGGCGACGATGGTGATGTCGACGGCGTTAGGAGTTGTGGGGTTATAATGGTAGAGGGAGGCGTAAGGTTGTTTGAGAGAGAGAAATTGCAGGTCTGATCAAAACGATGCAAGGTTCACAACGAGGAAGATGAACATGATGAAGATAACGATAGTGAATTCAAATCGAGAAGAAAGGACGTGACTTTCTTAGAAGAAAACAATGGTGCAGATCGGTAATCGACGAAGGCGATGACGTTGGGTGGTTTGTGGCTTAAGAGGCTAAGAGGCTCTAGGGTTTCCCTTTTTTTGTGTTCAGACAAAAGTTAGCAAACAACGACTGCTACAACCTTGGCAGCTACGCTCATTTTTCGGCACTGTAAATTTTGCAATGTCTAGGCTATTTTCAATTGTTTGCAGATTCTAATCACTGATTTCTAATTGTTTTGTTTTGCAAAACCTATAACACTCTTTCCTGCTTATGATTTTTTGCCCGCAGATTAAAACATGGGTTTATTGGAATCTTATTTGGTGCTTTCATTTTCTGATTAGGTTATGTTTGACCATCTACAAGCTTTGAATCCCTATATGTACATTTTGGATTGCCTTATTTTGTATGAGTTTTCCAAGGTACTTTGAGAACACTAAAGATTTGTGAAGAGTAATTAAATAAGAATCATGATAAAGTGGTAAGTTGAGTATAGAATGGTTGTGCGCCAACTTTCATCTAACGTGTTATTGTTTAGTTGTAGGGTTTTTACATTGGTCGCTTTCCGCCGCGAAGCGGCGGCTGGATAATCACTAGTTATAATAATATTGTAGCTTCATGGTTTCATAATTTATAAAATTTTGTTAATAATTATTTAATATTTTATTTGTTCAACCTGTGTAATACATGGGGTACTAACCTAGTTATTTGTATAATAACATGCTCATTTAACCTCGAAAGCTTAATGAAGCATGATGTATGAAAATTGGTCCGAGCTTATTAAATACGCACGCTCATTAAAATAAACGAGCTCCAATTAAGCTTAGTTTGACTCCATTCAAGTTTTTAACAAAGCGATGATAAATAGTTGTATCCATTGCTAAATTTATACATTATATCTAGAAAAGTTGCTAGCTTTTTCCAATTTTATTCTATTTATTAATATAAATATATTCAGAATCACAAAAACATATAAGAAGTCAAATTATAAACATTTAAAAGTTCAAATATTTATACAAATTATATTACGTTATACCTATAATTAAAGAACAACCTAAATGAATAGTAATTTTGAATGGATGGGACGTCGATTTTCTTATCTATAGTTGGGAAGAGATTTTGTTGATTTGTTTGCAAGCGTCATTCTGCGTCAAGAGAGAGAAAGATACAAAAACAAATCAACCGGGACGACGATTACATTGAAGTTGTACACAGATCTTAAAAGCACTCAATGATCTTCAGATTTAGAAAGAACCTACGTTGAAGTTTTTTTTCTCTCCTCGACAATGGCAGTGATGCGGTGGTTGTTTATAGGCTTTCGGTTTTTTCGTTTTCTCCTCAAAGATGGTGGCGGTGTGGTGTTAGGCGATGGCCATTTATAGGGTTTCGATGCTAACCCTTAATGGCAATTCAAGTTAGTTTTATTTTCGTTTCTTACTGTTGTTTCATGCGGATTGTTTATTTGCAATTGTTTATTAGAAAAACACGGATGCATACAACAATCTTTGCACTAAGTACAATCTTTAAAGCATCTCATTCTATTGGTGTTCTGATTTATAAGATTATATTATATGATCGTAGAATGTTTTTAATTTTTGGCTACAATTATGTTTTTTACAAGGAAGTTGTGTTGAATGAATATATAAATTATGATTACTCATATTAAAAGTGATAGTTGTGAATCATATTGGGACTCGATTCCTTTTGTTTGTTTCATGACTAGATAAGAATCTTACGTCCCAGGTACAAAATTCATCGTACGATGCTTCATGATGTTTGATATCTATGGAAACTTGCAAAAAATGGTTGTGATTGTTTGAATGATGCTTGATGACTTGTTTTCTATCAAATCGAATCAGCTTATGTGGAAAAAAGAACCAAAATTTTCTGACTTTCTATCCGAAAACTTGTAAAACACACACTAAAAACCCAACATGTGCTAGCATTCTTAGGATGTTCAGAGGTATTGTTGTCTAACATTTACTTGCATTCTTCATTAAGTTATGAGTACCTACATAGACTTGATGTGTCACTCGTTCACTTGTGTTGTACATTTTAATATAAATGGGTCATAAACTTGTAAATTCTAAAAATTATATACTTTATATGGTTTTTTACTGTCTTACGGATGATAGTGTATAACATGTGACAATTAAATGACCAGATATGCTTCATTGGTTAAGGCGGCCCTAAGGGCGTGTCGAATGGGGACGCTTAGGGCAACTTTGAGGACAGATCAAATTTTAATTTATTTATTTTTATATATAAGATATCGAATCACATATTAAAAAATGATATACCTATTTGTAATTATATGTTCAAGACGATCCCAATAAATTAGTAAACATTCTAAAATTCATAAGCATATTCTAGGCGAGGTTTGATTAACCCAGTTAAACGTTAGAAACTAAAAATTCCATTGTAATTAATTTGTACACAACAATTTTTAAATAGTCGATTGTCTATATATTACACCGAATAAGCTTCAATCCACCGAACTTTACCTAGTGGTGTTTAAATTTGGAAATCTGAAAACTCAAATACCTGAAATTTTTAAATAATTGTTTTCACTATGCTAAATAATTAGAAAAGGATGTATAGATATAAAAAATTTTAATTATAAAAACTTTAAGACAATTAAATACATATATATAAATATAAATAGGGTAATGTTATAGTAAACATGATATTTAGTTATAAAAAAGCTAAAAAGAATTATGAGCTTGACATATATCATTTTATTGTCTTTAAATTGGATCATATTTTGATTATTCTGTCAAATACATCATGTTATTAGGGAAACTTGAACAAAAGTCAACAAAATCAGTTACAACTAAAATACCCTTTCAACAACTTTTTTTTTAGAATTTGATCTCCACCACTGATGGAAAAATAAGTGATTAAGACTCTTTATTACACTTTTTACCCAAAACACTCTTTTTATTTGAACTCTTACCTATAGTTATATTTTTATTTGGATTAGGATTTAATTATTTTAGAGTTATAAAACAATTACAAATATATACAAATATAAAATTTTGGATAGTGCGGATATCCTAACAATCCAAATTTCCTAAATTACTATCCGAATCTGAATCTGAAACTTCGGATATCCGAATCTAAAATTACTACATGAAGTTTCGGATCCCGAATTCTCAAATACCTCAAGTTTTGAATTTTAGATATTTTACACACCCCAAATTGTACCCAATGATTTAATACCCTGGCTCTTGTTGTTGTCCTGTAATTGCCCGTCACATTGGCCTTACCAAATAGGTCTTATTGTTGAGCATGTTTAATTGTTCATCTAGCTTGATTGATTAAATTTTTTTTATTAGGTTATTGTTATATGATTTTCAGAAAGTAAGTATTATAAACAACTAACTATCCGGTAGTCATAAAACGTAAAAGAAAAAAACAATTGAAGATTTAAGGAAGTCTTAAGCCACGCTCTATTAGGTTAATTATATACTAACATTTATCAAAATAGTCTACACCAATTTACTTTGTTATTATAATACTTATTGTAGTACTAAAAAATTTGTTTAAATATATAACGTTTTATTTTAAAAGACATTTGTTTACTTGTCGCACAAAGTATACATTCAAAATCTATGAACTGATCCGTAGATCCATTTTCAAGTTTAACAACTTTTCCCTCAAGGTAAATTTATAAAATTTTCAGGAAATAGGACATGTTATTGTGCATAGATCTATGTACATAGGTAGTATGTATAGATACTTATGTGAGTGCATATGTTATGCGTGGGTATATTTATGTATTATTTTTGTGTGGTACGATCCCTCTTGATCGATTCGGCATAAAAAAACATGTAAGTTGAATAATAAATCGAATCATTAACCTTCTACCTTCCATTTATATAGCTCCATTGGTACAAAAAGGTATTTGTACATAATAAATTTATATTTATTGTTTATTAATTTTTTCCTACACCAAACCAATATGCTTAACTTACTATAATTTTTGAACAATAAACTTTTATTAAAAAATAGAGTTAAGAAGAAGCTTAAACCCTGAACAAAAGACTACAAACTTAACTTTTTATTAAACAAATTTTTTTACTTCTTTTTTTATTTTAGAATCCAAAACGGGCAAGTTTTATTTTTATTATTTTCTTTTTAATTTTAGATATGTTTGGCTAGAGGGTTTAGAAGAATAGAAGTCGATATTAAATTCTCCCTTTGTTTAATTGATTTGGCATGGTAAAACAGTTATAAAGCAAAGATTTTAAAAATATCTATTATATATAATCTATACTTATTAATAAAACAATAACTTTAGTGTCATATTACATTCTCTTAAACGTCTACTTTTTTTCAATTTCCGTCTAAATATGTATCTGTTCTTAGTGTTAGTCTAGGTTCATTTGACTAAAAGTCAACTTCTGATACAAAAGATATTTAGAAAAAATTTGGAAATTTAACCCTAAATTAGAGAACATCTTTTTTGGAAATTAAATCATACCCGATATTTCTTTTTTCTTCAAATAATTTATCAACAAAAAGTGTAGAAATCATCTATGATTTTATTCATCCATAAAATTGATTTCTTGATTGTGTGTTTCCATTAAATATTCGGTTTATATTCGAATCTTGACAAAAGTTACGGGATTTTTTCATCGACTCCTCTCCAATTTGAAGGAATTCATGGGTATCTTTTTTTGGAAATGAAATCATACCCGATTTTAAAATATTTCTCAACCATCCCAGCTTTACGATCCTCTCGATTTGTCTTTATAAAGTCTGATGATATCGCCTTCGATAGACTCCATCAACGTTCTCATTTTGGCTTCGGTTTCATCAAGTTTTCTTCAACAAAAAGTATTTGTTTTTTTTTATATTTGAGCTTTCATCCTTTGTGATTATGATTTAACCTATTGTTGTCTACAATTATGTTTTTGGATTAATATTATTTTACTTTCATTTTTTTGATTTAAAGGTAATCTACTTCAACAATCCATCAGTGAAAAGGTATTACATACTTCTACTTTTTAAACTTCTATATTTCTTTTTATGTGTACTACCATATTATTATTATGTTTGATTGGAATTCGTTTGATATGTGCAAATTGTTTTGATGTATCTGGCAATAATATTGAAAATCACACTTTTATTCCACGGTTAACTTTGACACCTTCAGACAAAAGTATTTCTTTTAAATTTTAAAGAAGACAGTTTCCATTAGCAGTGTGTTTTGCAATGCAATAACAAGAGCCAATAACAATCGCTATCCAAAGTTGGTTTGTTTTTAAACATGGATCATGGTCAGCTCTATGTCACATTATCTCGAGTTAAAATTAGATAGAGATTAAAATTATTAATAATAGATAATGATGGAAAAATCACTAACAAAACATCAAATGTTGTATACAAATAAATTTTGGATGTTTATGAATTTAAAATATTGTTTTTCATGTTCAATTTAATTTGTTTATTACTTAAAATTTTTATTTATAAGTTTATTTCATTCCATATTATACACTATTTAGACGTATAAATATTAATAGAGAAAGCCTACTAATATTAGATGTAGCTAATGTTAAAAATTATACATAAAAGTCGATATACAAAGTATTATCAACAACATTATAACTTACGAAACTTTTTAAACAATAACAATATTTTTGGATTGAACCGGTGTGTTACATGGGTCTTTAGCCTAGTAAATGAATAATTAGAGAGGACGTGTGATGACTTCTGGATAACTTTAAACTTGTGTTTTTTTGTTTCTCTCTCCTATTAAACGATAATAATTTTAAATAAGTATACTAAATAATTAATTATTTTAAATAATAATCTTTTTATTTTAATAATTTATATAATATCTTATATTAAAATATAATTTTATAGTTACTAATTTTTATATATAACTTCTTAGATATTTATTATTTTTTATTTCATAATGGCTAATAACATGCAAAATATTCATAAAAGTTAATGGTTTTTAATATGTTGAATTCATTCCACCCATATAATACATGACTTTTTACATGATATATAATATTATAATTGCGGATCTTTGTCTCTCATCAAAATTATTTATACTTATTTTAAGTTTATTAGTTTATTAAAATTTCGGATCTCATCTCTCATCAAAATTATATAAATCTAGTCCTCATTATAATTATTTGCGGAGTTCCCACCCTATATTTTACGCGTCCTCCCGTTTAGGGAATTATCTTTCTTCTTCACGTCAGATGATGTCAATCGGTTCTTAAATATGGTTTTATTGATCTGACCCGTCCAACTAGTATACGTGTGAGTCGAGATCCGTTTCACTCTCCGATGTAATATAACATCTTTAATATATGTTAGATGACATTATTAAACATAGTCCCATATTGATTTAACATTCATAACGACAGTTACAAATTTGATTGGGGAGGCAATATCCATAGCCATCACGACGAGTCACACTACAGTCGTGGCTGCAAACCTCCGGAACACATGGACCAGGATGAATCCTCCAATAGTCATGGCAGTTTTGCCAAGCATCCACTGTCGTCATGCCTAAACACATATAAAATAAGTAACATCAACTTTTTTAAACATATTAATATATATACTTTATATATCTAAAGCGGTCGTTATCTATAATAATTGTTTTATTGTAGTTTGACATTTCCTGGATCGTCACCAAACAAGAGTTTTGAACCTAGATGTTCCAAACCTTAGACGCCTTACTAGCTAAATTACCATAATAAATGAAAGTGATCTAAATTTTGTTAATTATCGATCCAGACAGTAGGCGTCTACTAAAAACCAATTAAGACACATAAGCATGAAGTAATCGTCGAACTTTCTGAGAGACTAAAAGCGACGGCTAATTAAAAGTGAACTTTACGAACTTATATTGATTAAACAAGAAGTTATGGTTAAAAGATTACCAGCAATTGTTATTATGAGCACAAGAGCAATAAGGAGCTTGATGGATGCCATTTGTTTGTATAGTAGGTCTATATGTGTTTCAAATGGCTCAAGAAGCACACGTTTATATAGGAAAAATAGGTTGTGGAACGAAGTCATGCAGCAGCTTATCATGATTTTAACCAAGAAAATTTTAAGTATTACTATTAAAAGTATATACGAAAAAATTAGGTGAGAACGTGACGTAGGAATGCTTACCATTAAATGAATTTCATTGAATTAACAATAAATACATATTGTTGGTCGTTTGTAAACCTCATAATTGTTGAATCTATTTCGTTGGTAATTTCACAGTTTGAATGGCTTAAATTCTTAAAAGAGTAAAATGTCATTTTCGTTCTTTACGTTTTGTTGAATTTGTCATTTCAATCCAAATTTTTTTTTTTGCCATTTCAGTCACTGTAGTTTACTAAATGTTGTCATTTGCATCCACTCCACTAACTCCGTTAAGATCTCCGTTAAATACAGGTTATTTAGTCTTTTACAATACCCTAATTATCCAATTAAAACAAAATAATCAATTAATATTTAATTAAAACTAAAAAACATATGAAGCGACTAGTGAGACCGGGTGCTTCGATTTAAAAGTTTCGATTAACTCTAAATCATGTTGTTCCATTGATGTCTGCTGTGAGATTTCAATTATTATTCATGTTTTGTTCGAAAGTGCACCGTTGTTCGATTGAGATTTATTGTTGTCACATTTTGTTTGATTGAGGTCTATTGTTGTCACGTAACGTGACAATATCATATACCAATCAAACAAAACGTAACAACATACCTCAATCCCACAATATAACTCAATCGAATAAATGTACATTTTGGAATACAATATCAAGATTAACTGAATCTAAAAAATATACCCCTTGAAATTGACTTCGATTTGCTCCCTTCGAATCATTTAAATTTTAAACGAAGGCTTTGTATCGAGCCGGAAAGAATAAAATATTCTCTGAACTCTTAATTGATACGACATGATATGTTTTCCATTCATTCCAATTCAAGATCAGTCGTGGTCTTCTAAACTTTACCGCTGATATGGATGAATCCCTCGCTTCATCTAAATGTGTAAAAGATCATAGCCGCACTTAAAAGCCAAGTACTCTAACGTTGAGTTAGCAACCAAAATAGAAAAAGGGTATATAGATACACAATCAGAATAAATAAAAATGATTAAATCTAAAACATTAATCTACGAAATAAAAAATATAAAAAAATATTTCTCACTAGTCGCTTCATATGTTTTTTTAATATTAGTTGATTAATTTGTTTTAATTGCATAATTAGAGTTTTGAAAAATACTAAAATACACTCATATTTAACGGAGATATTAACGGAGTTAGTGGAGTGAATGAAAATGACAACATTTGATAAACTACAATGACTGAAATGGCAAAAAAAGTTTTTGGATTGAAATGGCAAATTCAACAAAACGTCAGGGATGAAAATAGCATTTTACTCTTCTTAAAATTTTTGTTAACTGTTTGTGATGAACTTTGGTTGCATGTTATTTTAACCCCATACATGGTTTAATTTGGTGTAACTTAAGAGTATGATAGATTTTTCGTTATAAAAAAAGATAATTTTTATATTCAAATATGTTATTTTTTTCTAGGGTTATTGGATTTAATAATCCCAAATTTTATAAATTGGTCGGGATTAATCCCAACTCAGCAAATGTTTACGGACACTCCCAATTTAAACTTATTTTCCCGCAACGGTCCCTTACTAACTGAGAGTTAACACCATTAGTTTTTTGATGGCGTGCACCACTTATATGGCCAAAACACCAAGTAGAAAGTTGAAATCAACTGCCGGGTCCGTCAATCTGAAACTTTTGCAACCTAAAACTCGTCAATCCTCACCATCTGATTTAAACCACTTGACTCGTTAAAAGTAGATTTCAAGTGACGATTGATGCTAGACACTGAAAAAAGAATCTAATAGAGGTTGGGTGGCGGCGGAGTTGAAAAATGACTCAAGTTAGCCCCATTTAATCAAAAAAACTAACGGACGTTAACTCTCAGTTAGTAAGGGATCATTGCAGGAAAATAAGCTTAAAGTTGGGAGTGTCCGCAAACATTTGCTGAGTTGGGATTAATCCCGGCCAATATATAAAAGTTGAGATTATTAAAATCCAATAACTCTTTTTTCTATATGCAAATTGTTTTTCTTTTCAGTGGTGGTATCTAGTAACTTTTGTATATATATTTTTTTATTTTTATTATAATAACTTACAAACAAATTAATACACTTTATTGTAAGAAGTAGACTTTGTAACATTTAAAACTAATAAAATTTGTGTAAAAATATCCGTTGTTTTCGTTATTAAAAAATTATATATATAAGAATTATGGGACCAACTTATCTCTCTAGAAACCCTAAAAAGGTTAAAAAAAACCCATCCCCCTAAATATTGGGTGGTTGTGTTGTTAATATGATTATGGGTTGTGCTATGTAATTTTGTGAAGTTGGGTTATATTGTTTAGCATCTGAATTTGGGTTAAGATACTGAACCAAATTAGTACCTAGAAACACAGGTATTTCCAGAGGAAGATCAGGAGGTAAATTTTTGTTTGAAAGGAGGCGTCAACGATATAGCTAATCACTGTAATAATTGCTATGGATATGGTGGTTCGATCTTGTAACCATAGAAGATGATCGGAGTGGAGAGGGTGGTGGGTTGGCCGTTGAGGTACATGTATAGTCGGTTTCAGATTGGAGTATATTTGACCTAATTCTTATTTTATGCTTCAAAAATATTACTATGCAATCTCTCTCTTCAAACTCACTTTCTCTATGTCTCTCTGTGACCGAGAAACACCAAATGAGAGAGAGAGAGAGAGAGAAAGTGAGATGGGTTGATTATCATCTTTGTTTTAAAAACTCGGTCGGATAGTGACTCGGATGTTTTACTGGTCTATTGGTCGAAATTATCAGATTATATTACAAACCATATAACGTCATAAATAATCACACATATATCATATAAAATTCAAAAATGAATACCTCAAATGAATCAAGTGTTAGAGCATTCACATCCCATTCCTTATTTTTATCCATATAATTATACTAAAAATCATCACTTCTTCTCTCTTCTTTCAATTAAATAATATATTTTTATACTTTTTTCATTACATTTTCTCTCTCATTCACTCACAACCACTTTCAAAAATATTAAAAAAATTATAAGGGTTGAACAGTGAATCCTTAAAATTACAGATGAACAGTAACATTTTTTCTCTCCTCCACTCACAACCATTCAAAACCATCCCATATAATTTAAGGACTCACACTCACATAATTATAAGGCATGGGCTGTGAATGCTCTTAGAGAAAAAGATAACTTTTGAAACAAAAAGTAACTAAAAGTCTAACAACATGAAAGTTGGGATAATAATAAAGATTTTATTTACATATAAATTCTCGCCTCATCACGCTAGAGTTTTATTTAGTACAAACCATATAACGTCATAAATAATACACACATATATCATATAAAATTCAAAAATGAATAACTCAAATGAATCAAGTGTTAGAGAAAAAGATAACTTTTGAAACAAAAAGTAACTAAAAATCTAAACACATGAAAGTTGGGAAAATAATAAAGATTTTATTTACATATAAATTCCCGCCTCATCACGCTAGAGTTATATTTAGTATAAACTTGCTTTAGTAAACCCGTGTATTACACAGGTTGAATAAATAAAAATATTAAATAGAATAAAAATTATTAATTATGAAACGATATACTAAGACATGATATGATTGAAATTATGTATAAGTAATAACTATAAGTAATAAAATAATAATATGAACTTTTTAATTATTTTTGTTTTATAAAAAAATTACTTTAAAAAAACCAATTTTAAAATATTATCATAAAAATAGTTTGATTTTTTTTTAAAAATTCTTTTATAAAAAACTATCTCTATAAAATTAACATTAATAAAAAGTTCGCTTTCTTAATTTAGTAAAAAACTAATTATAATGTAAAAATAAATAAAAAATATTATTAGTAATTAGTGTGGTTATTTAATATGAGAAAGAAGCGGAAAAAGTTTGATGAGAATAATATGGTGCTGACATGTGTCACACTTATTTACGCTTTTATTAGAGTAGAAAGATAAAACGAAAGAAATATATTTAGAACTTATTTATAATAATTGCCTTTTTATGATATTTGATTTTTTTTATCACAAATGGTCAATTTGTATGAATTTAACGTGATGATAATAATATGCATGTGTTTAATGTATATTTATATGAAAGACTTTTTATCTATTGGTATCTAAATGTTTAAAATAGGATCTATCTCCAGCAGATCGAGGATGTATAAGTATCAAGATAGACAATAGTATTAAATGTAGGTTATTGATGTTTAATTTGTTTTATTTATAGTGTATATATGAAATAAAACATCCATTGTAATATTTAACACGTATAAGTACATTTACAAATATAACCATTGGGCATGCAAAATCCAAACGCTTCTCGATGCCTAGAACGACATTTAGTGTCGCAGACGGGCGGATCACATGGATATTCTCTCATCCAGTATTCTTTGCAGGTAAATCGACCATTCACGGTATTGTTGCCTAAACAAGATAACAAATAAGTAACGCCAAATTGTTTTAACACAAACAATAGATACTACATATATTGAAACATTTGTAGAACTAGTGTAGCCAGCAAAAGGTTTTGGGTCCATCATTGTAGCAAACAAAAAAAAACGCTAGAAGTACCACATCACATACCAAAAACCTTTTGGTGATCACCTAGAACAAAAAAAAAGATCTTAGATTATATATATTTTTTCTTAGATTAGGTGGTTTAGAATTATAATATGATTTTAGGTGGTGTTTTAAATAACTTTTGTTTCTAGGTGATCCACTCCTTCAACCAGCAAATGTGAACACTACAGACCAATGTGAGATTTGCTAGCCAAAATAGCGGATGTGAACAATAATTTTTTATTATTACTGTCTGCATTCAATGTATTAGATCTTTTTATAAATGAAATTTGCATTGTTCGCATCCATTTTTTTGACCAACCAATCCCAATCCCATAAACGTCTGCGTTGTTCACATTTCACTAGTTAAAGAAGACGATAACATGGAAACAAAGTGGTTTCAAACCGCTAGAAACCTTGAAAATAAAAAGAAGCAACTCAAATTAAAGTGCTTGAATTTGTTAATTATCCCAATCGACCAAAGGCGTCTACTAATAAATCAATTATTGAAAAAAAATTACAAAACAAACTAACAATCATGGTTATAAGTGAACCTTTAGTTTGTGGCGACTTGATACCGCTTGAACTACTACTAACTATGGTTAAAAGATTACTAATTGTGATTATGAGCATAAGAGCAATAAGGACCTTGAGGGATGCCATATATATTGCAGAACAAAATAAAAAATATTGTTTGGAGGTGTATATGCATGTGTTTCAAATGGTTCAAGCTAGCATAAATTTATATAGGAAAAATTATGTGACCACGTGACGTAAGCATGGTTACCATTAAATGATTTTCATCTAGTAACAATAAATGTATATTGTTGGTCGTTCGAAAACCTCAGTAAATTGTTCTAAGCCTCGTACGTGGTGTTTTCGCCTGCTGTTATCGATGATTATTTTTACGAATATGATGTGAATTTAAATCATTACAAGTGGATATTAGATGGTATTTAAGAGTAAAAGCTAATGAACCCTAGTTTAATTGAGTTGGGATGAGTCATTTCATGACTTTCCAATATGCAAGTTATTGGAAAGTCATGAGTTCGAGTATCATTTGGTGAAATATACTAAAGATAGACAAGAGATTTTACTCAGTATGGTAGGTTTCCCCTGCAATGGTGAGCAGGTCGGGTAATCAGCATTATCTGTGTTTGCAGGGCATGTGTGACATTTTCTCATTGGGTTATCTGGATGACCAGGCTCAAGTATTCGTTGACTCTTCAAAAAACTTAAGGGGCATTTAGTATGCGGGAATTCAATAAATTTGAAAATGAATTTCATTGGTCATTGTGTTTTGTTAGTAGGAATTCGCTGGGAATTGGAATTTGAATTTCATTCCTAACGTGTTTGGTTATTAAAGGAATTGAAATTAAAATTAAAATTAATTCCCTAAAATCCCTTCAAATTAAGGATTTCAAATTCCACCGAACCCCGCCTCCACCACCAATCGCCACCTACCACACCCCCCACCGCCAACCGACACTACCGCCGACCGCCGACCACCGCCGCCCCCCACCGACCCCGACCGCCAACCACCGCCGCCGACCCTTACCGTCGCCTACCACCCCGCCCACCGACCACAGATGCCGAGGACCCCAACAATCGCCGCCCTCGACCGTCGTTTTCGTCAGCCGACCCCCGCCCCCGGCCGCTGACCACTATCGTCCACCCCCGACCGTTCCCGCCCCCACCTTTTTCGATTGTCGGAGCCCCCGATCGCCGACTGTTGCCCGTCATCGACAGACCGGCGCCGCTGACTGTCACCCATCGCCGACCGACCGCCATCGACGCCGCACATCCTCGATGCCGACCACCGTTGTCCATTGTTTGCCCCGACCGCCGTTGTCGAACCGTGTTTCAACGATGGGTGCTATTGGCAGTGGGGTACGGTCGGTTTTTGGCGACGGACGCGGTTGGTGGTCGCGGTCGATTGACGACGATGACGGCAGTCGCGGTTGGTGGTCACGGCGGCGGCGGTCGGCGGTATGTAGCGGCGATGACCGATGGTCATTGAGATGGTGGCGGTTTGCAACGGGTGATAAATTCCAATTCCTTTATAAGTGTTTTGTCATTAGAAATGCATTTAGAATTTAAATTCCCTTTATAGATTCCAAATCCATTGAACTCTAAATTCTTTGGAAAATATTGAATTCCAAATACAATTCATTTGAATTCCAATTCAAATTTCATTACAATAAATTCCAAACACTCTTAAGAGTAAAACATTGCTCTTAAATAATAAGGTGTTGCAATATATGCATATTATTGTGTCGGAATAGAATGAAGTTATAATTTTCATTTATTGAATTGTTAAATTTAATGCTAAAAATTTAGGTTTTCTTCAACAACAAACTCACACATATACTAGCATTCTTCTAAATTTATACCATTTGTTCACCATTTGACTTAACCCTCAAGCACTTAGATCGATTATACGGTTGCAATGGGAAAAAGGACTGAATAACAACACGAAGAAGCGAGAATTCTAACAGTGGACCAAAATTGTAGAAGATCTAGTCCTTTCAGCAACAAGAGATAAACGACAGTGGTTTGGAGGTGAGGGCGACAACTTCGTGTTACGCTCTCTCCATTTCTTGATTGAATCAGAAATCTACACGCAACGAGGATGCAATTATCTGTTTTGGACTTCTAATATCACTGAAACCAACATAGCAAGAAGTGTTTTGTTGGACTTATGTTCATTATGTTGTGTTCAACTATTATGTCAGTAGTTCTATTGTATTTAAATGTGATTATAATTTATTAGAAAATTAATTTTTCATTTGACAATCTTGCAGAATTCAAGTGTAATCAATATATCAATATATCATCTATAATCAATATATTTGCTACCAACATATCATATTATATAAGAAAAAACAAAAAGTAATACGACGCAAACTGTTATAACACGGGCCACAAATGAAAGTGTAAACAAGATATTAAAAGTGCTATCAACAATCAACATGTTATAATCAGAATTCCAAAGTTAAAACAATCTGTTTTGGAGTTGATCTATCAACGAAACCAACATAGCAAGAAACAATTATCTAATTTGACAGTCGTTGATATATATCACCTTTTACTACTTAGATACATTTTAACATGATACAAAAACCATAAAATGACCGAATATTAGTTTATGGTCTATGCTGATGGTGAGGAAGGTGGAGACTACGACACCAAGTGAAGAATAAACATGAATTTTCCGAGGGTGAAAAACTTATCCTAACGTAAATTCGTTTAAGACTCGTCTCACCCTCATCATGTATATAAGTTCATTCATCACCAAACGGACCGCCAGCTTTTGTCCAAAGGTCTTCAGTCACCATCAAATGCTATGAACAATCAACATGTTACAATCCGATCGGAGCCTCATCGACTGGAGAAAGAGAGAGATCAACGTATGTTGTTAGCAAATGGATTGATTACACGTAATTCATAAATAAAAAAACTGTCGAAACACAAAATCCACAAATCATTAGCTTAACTTGTAAAAAACAACGTACAACAAATGTGTAGATTTAAAAGTAGATTAGACGGTTGTGTGATCTTAAAGAAACGATTATTAATATAATCCAACACATGATGCAAACGATAGATTAATCAAAGAACAAAAAAGAAAACTGCTTACATAAACATCGAATCAGATATATGATCATCTTGAAGGAGAGATAGAGCACTAAGAAGTAAAATCTCTAATCATGTGGCAGCGGCCGTGAAATGATTTTCGAAATGAAGTTTAATATGGTGTATATATAGTTGAGAACGTAGGGCTAAACCCTAATCCATAATTGCATTATAATCCCTGATAAGTGAATGTCTTTTCATATAGAACTCATCTATAGATATTAATAAAAGAAGATTTTTTTTGCCACATGTCATATTTTTAAACCACCTTTTTGACACTTGTCATTTTTTTAAACATTCTCACTTTATTTTCCCTCCAAAAGGGTATTAAAGTAATTTAAACACTCAAACAATTTCTCTCTCTTCATAAAAAATAATTTGGTCAATTAATATATTTTTCTCTCTCATCTATATTTTTTTAAAATCAAACTATGTTTTTAAAAGTAATTTTAATTAAGAAAATTAAAATTCATATATTTTCTAAAACATTGAATAAGTCCTTTTATAAAGTAATTATAAAAAATATGGAATTTTCTAAAAATAGTTTTATTAAAACAACCAGAATAATTAGAAATTTGAGTTTTTAATAAACAAGATCTTTATAAACAATAAATTTGTATAATAAAATCTTAAAATAAATATTTAAAAATAAAACTATTTAGATAACAGATTTATAAATAGTATAACTATTTTATCTCTTGAACAAGTACGTATATATAATTTTACATATCATATATTAAAATATCGTACTTTAACTTTTCGTGTTTATTATTAACTATAATCCGTTTAACTAGACTATCTATTTATCTATATATCTATCTGTCTATAATCTATATATTGTTTATTTACTTGAAATAGCTATTCATTGCAATCAAAATTATATTTTATCTTCAAACATGGTTTTATAATTCATAAATTTTTATAACTAATTATTTTATTTATTCAACCCGTGTAATACACGGGATACTAACCTAGTTTATTATAAGACTAAGGCATAATAACAAGTCTAAAATAATAATCAATTTTTTGAAAAGTGTTAATTAAGTAACTTAAGTTTAAAAATTGTTTTAATTAAATCGTTTAACTTACATATTTTATTTAAATTATAAGTTTTAACATGTTTTCTAGCATGTTTTTTTTTTCAGATTAGATGTAGTGGTAAAAATTGTATTTACCAAAATGATGTACTTGTAAAATTATTTATCAATATAATATGTTTTTTTAGTTTTCTTGCTTTCTCACTCCTATTGTTATAGGAATCTTTACAAAATATTACACGGATCGTCTCTGAGTTTTGCTCAAATTTTACATTTCATTCGTGAGATTAAAAAGTTATAGGTTTAGTTCTAAGATTTGAAAAAACATATTCCCCCGATACATATTATAAATGTCAAACAAAAATGTTCATCTATATTGAAAGATCAATGTCCAATCTTCAAATAGCGGATGTTAGAGTTGTTCAATAGCATGAAGCTCGCTCGGTGTTAACTTGCTCAAATAAGGCTCGGATATGGCTCGCTTGAAAAAACTCGGTTGTAAACAAGTTAGCTTGGCCCAACTCAGTTCGGTTGAGTTCGAGCTCAACCTAGTGTAACATTTGACTCATTTTCAAATTGTAAACCCAAACCCGTTGGGATCATTCATGTAGTAAACTTTGTTAGTTAACCATTTTGTAAATTTTTATGTTAAATTACATCAAAATTTTACCATTCATTCAATTTTGAAATTTATAAATTATAAAATGATCATTATAATTTTATAGAAATAAATTATTAATTACGAAGTTTTAATTATTTAATTAAAATAAATGATTAAGTTACAAAGTATCAAGATTTTATTTTAGTTGATAAAGTCATTATTTAAATCAAGTTGTTCATTTTAGTGTGTCAAATACAATAATATATTTATTATTCAATTATTCAATTTATAACAACTTAATATAATCTATAACTTATAAAATAATTTTTTAATATAAATTTATAGAATGCTATTTTTGATTAAGGTGGGCAAGTGTTAGAGCTTCTTGAAGGTGGTCAAAAGCATGTTGAGCTTCCTCTTGCCATTGAAAGAGATATAATGAACCTTCTATAGTATCCTACTAGGCCCAAAAACCCCTCATCATCTTCTTAATAGCATGAAAAATAAGCCATTCTTTAATAGTAGTAATCTTGGATGGATCAGTTGCCACCCCTTTTCCTTATAAATTATATGACCCGAAGTATTCCATAGCAAATGTACATTTTTATCTTTTAGCTAGTAATGAGTTTTGTTTAAGTAACAACAACACGTTCTCCAAATCAATAAGATGTTGTTCGAAGTTGGGACTGTGGACTAAAATGTCATCAAAGAATACCAATGCACATTTCATTAATAGAGGTTTAGATAAAGCTCATCAAAGCTTGGTAAGTGAGAGGGGCATTGGCCATCCAAAATGGTAAAACCAAGAACTCATAATGGCCTTGATGAGTTCTAAAAGCTGTTTTATGAACATCTGAATCAAACATCCGAATATGATGATATCCTAACCTCAAATCCAATTTAGAGAAAATAGATGTCCCCCTAACTCATCTAACAAGTAATCAATGAGTGGAATAGGGAGATGTTTTTAACAGTGGCTTCATTAAGCTTCGTGTAATCAACACACATGTGCCAAGAGCCATCTTTCTTTTTAACCAAGACCAGTGGTGCAGCAAATGAACTTGTACTTTCTCTAATAACCTCCATATCCAAAAATTCTTTTGTCATATATTCAATCACATCCTTTTGTGTTGCTTGATACCTATAAGTTTGCTATGCTACCACTTAAGTGCACTTTTTCAAAATGATTTTATGATCACACCTTCTAGTGGGGGTAAGGATTTGGGCAGCTTAAAATCAACAGTATGTGTACTCAATAAATCCTGTAACAATACATGATCAGTCTCCCCCTGAATCTTAGGTGCATGTGATATGGGTTCTCCTTTTGCACAAGAAACACTGAACAATTGTACTTGAGCCAATTAATAAGGATTGTTTAACATCCCTTGCATTTTTTTCAGTAGAATACAAACTAAATGCTATATCTGTTGCCCCTTTGAACTCAAGGCCCATCCACTATAAACTTCATAGTCAAATCTTTGAAGTTACATGTAATGTCATTCAACCCTTGTAACCACCGTACTCCCAAAACTGGTCAGGGGAACAAGTAAAACATCAGCCTTAAACTAGTGACCTTGCATAAACGATTGCAGGTTTTTACAAATCCTATAACAAGCCATTTTGTTCCCACAGCCACAGTAATGTTAACAGCAGGCATTTCCTTGATTCGGCGTCCCATCTTCTTTTCAATTTTCTCATCTAAAAATTTGTGTGTGGATCTTGAACCTATAGGAATTTGTAAGACCTTAGTACCAATGGATGAATATGACAACACTCCCATGATGGCATTCAAAGATATCTATGACTGTTGTTCTTCCAACTTAAATTGCTAATTAACTCCTTTACTCAAATTCATCTTCCTCCAAAACTTCAATTGAAAACAACTGCTTATTCTTGCATGGATGAGAAAGAGTAAATTTCTAAGAACAACAGCTAAACACTCCACTTTAGCCCTCTTGTCTGCAATTTCCTTAGGGGATAACCTCCTAGTAGTAAGAGGTTTAGCCCTTATAGGTGGAGTGGGTGATAATGGAAGGTTGCTATTACTGAGTGCCTTATTATCATAATCCACTGTTTTAGCTACTGAGGCTATTGAAGAATATGGGTTGGTAGACCTATGCCAAGCAGTCGGTTGCACACTTAAGGCCTCATCTTAAATGTGGAACCGATAGAAACAGACTGATGTATAAGTTTCTTTTCGGGGACGTGCCAACCTAGTGTCTCAACATGTCGTACTCAAGTAATGGAGATGATAGGGTGGGTCAATGACATTGATACAATTAACCGTTCAAAAATGGTGTAGAAAATAAAAAAAATGAGAAAATTGCATGAATGGTCCATGTGGTTGACCAGATTGAACGTTTGCAAGTTTGGTCTCCAAATTTTAAAAATTGCTTAGTTAGTCCAAACTTTTATGTGAACGTTGCACTTTTGGTCCGCAAAGTTATATTTAAATGTTAGTCTAAACTTTATAAAATATATAAAAACTAAATGAATTTAATGGCAGGGACCAAACGTGCCATGAATACACAAAAGTTTGGACTAATTTTGTAATTTTAAAGTTCGGGGACCAAACATGCAATCTGGTTAAACTACAATGACTATTTATGCAGTTTTCTCTAAAAAAAAGTTGCACCCTTTTGAATTTATCCCGTCTTAAATGTTCGTGAAAAGTTTGAAAAAAGTATTAACCTACATCTCGCTAAAAAAATGAACCCACGAAGAACCTCCATGTATGTATTCTTTTAACATTATCACACTTTTTTTTAATTTTCAATGCAAATGCTTAAATCTATTGAGTAAAAGGTAAACACTATATTTCTTAAATTTTTATTCATATAAAGTTGTCAATATCATATAATGCGCACCTTATTAATAGTATCAAAACCAATATTAGCTTCAACAAACTCGTTCTTGAGATCTCCGTTAAATGTAACAGGCAATCCCCTACCACCTGCAAAATTGAAAATATAATCAATAGAAAAATACCACTATGAAGTTACATCTTGTGTGATAAAAGCCTCAATCTTTTTGGAAGAAGTCTCAAGAAGGAAGGTTAACATTTGTGCATGATGTTTTACCCCTTTGACTTCAAAAGCAAAAAAGCAACATTAATACATAAGAAAGCAAGAGGTCGAATATTAACTGCCTATTCAGAGTTGGCAAGTTCAACTTATTTACTTATATGAAAGAAAAAGGTCAAATGGATCAAAAGTCACCCCAAAGTGTATTTTTATTACATAAAACCTTCTAAATCATTCAATATAGAACATCGATATATATTGAAATAATACAATATAATGTCACACACTTATTATAAGTAGAAAAAACAAAAAGGGGATAAAAGAAGTTTTCATGGATTGGCTCAATCGAATTTGACAAGTGAAAAAAAACCCATTGGACCCGTTACCCACCCAATTCGACCCATAATAATTCAAACACAGGTACCAAGAATCAAAATACGATTGTGTATTGAAAAGTGAATGAGGAATTATCCCGATTACAATCACATTTATACTAGTACTCACTAACTAACCAATTAACAAACTTTTTACACTATACACCCCTTATGAAATCTAGAATTACAATAACAACCCTCTAACAATACTCCCCTTTAATTCTAAATTTCATTCTTTCAAATCTTCAACTCCAAGCATGGTTCTCATTTCCACAAATCTTAGTTTTGGTAGCGCTTTGGTTAACACATCAGCTCGCTGCAAACTACTTCCAATAAAATCAACACGAATTTGATTATTCTCTATACATTCTCTAATAAAATGATACCTCGTGTTAATGTGCTTACTCCTACCATGAAATACTGGATTTCTCATCAAAGCAATAGCAGACTTACTATCAACGAACAAAGGAACCACTGCATACTTATTTCCAGTAATCTCTTCAATCAAACCATTCAACCATATAGCCTGGCAAGCTGCAGAAGTTGCAGCCATAAATTCTGCCTCACATGTAGATAATGCAACAGTCGGTTGCTTCTGAGAGTGCCAAGTAATCACAGAACCATTAAAGAAGAACACATTCCCTGAAGTGCTTCTTCCATCATCACTATCAGTTGAATGATTACTATCACTATATCCTTCAAGACCCCCTCCTTCTAGTCTTTTATACTTGATACCGAAACACATTGTTCCCTTTACATACCTGACCAGATGTTTAACTGCCTTCCAATGAGTCTCTTTAGGCTCTTGCATGAACCTACTTACATAACCAACTGCATAACACAAATCTGGTCGGGTTTGACACAAATACCTCAAAGATCCCACCAATCTTCTGTACAAAGTTGGGTCAACTAGCTCACCTCCTTCTGTTCTACATAACTTCAACCCTGGTTCCATTGGTATCTTAGTCTCATTACACCCTTCTAATCCAGCTAACTTCACCAATTTAGCAGCATAAGCAGATTGTTTTATTGAAATTCCTTCTTCATTTTGAACAACCTCTATTCCAAGATAATAACAAAGCACTCCCAAGTCTGTCATTTCAAACTTAGCTTTCATTTGTTTCTTGAAAAGCTCAACTCCACTCTCATCACTCCCTGCCACCAACAAATCATCTACATATACTCCTACTATGAGCAATGAGAATTTATTTCTTAATATGTACACAGCTTGTTCATGTTGACACCTTGTAAAACCCAACTCCTTCAATACAGCATCTAACCTAAGGTTCCAAGCTCGTGGAGCTTGTCTCAATCCATAGAGAGCCTTTACTAGCTTATACACCTTTGATTCTGCTCCCCTTTTTTCATATCCTTCAGGTTGCTTTACATATACTTCTTCCTTGAGTTCTCCATGTAAAAATGCCGCTTTTACATCCATATGAAAAACCTTCCATCTCATCTTGGCTGCATACGCTAGAATCAACCTGATTGTTTCAATTCTTGCCACAGGTGCAAAAGCCTCTTCAAAATCTATACCCAGCTGTTGAACATACCCTTTAGCAACCAGCCTAGCTTTATGCTTGGTGACTTTGCCAGCGGCATCTTTTTTCAGCTTGAACACCCACTTCAGACCTATTGGATTACACTCAGTTGGCCTATCTACAAGAACCCATGTGTTATTCTTCTCAATTGCTTTAATCTCTTCATCCATTGCTTGCTTCCAGACCCTATCCTTAAATGCTTCTTGAAATGACACTGGTTCCCCATCTTGTGCCAGAAGTAGCTCTACACCATCACTTTCTTCTTGTCTCAACCCCATATTTTCAATTCTACCATCAAGTACATAATCATTGAACCTCGATGGTAAATTGTGTGTTCTTGTTGATCTTCTCAACTCCTGACCAGGCCCTTGACTTCGAGTCGTACCTTGATCTTCTGCATGACAATACCCTTCACTACGACCTTCACTTGTCTGATGTTGAGCGGTGCTACTCTGACAATTGCTAACCACTTCATCCGAAACAACTTCACTCCCGTACTCGTTGTTGACGATGAATTCTTTTGTAGCTTCCTTGTCTAGGCCACTCCAATCCCATTGCCTATGCTCTTCGAATTGTACATCTCTACTCACCACAATCTTTCTTCTTTTTACATCCAACATCCTGTGCGCTTTTGATCCTTCTTCAGCACCAAGATAGACCATAAGTTCACTTCTGTCATCCAATTTCTTTTGACTAGTTGTCACCACCTTCACATGCCCAACACAACCAAACACCTTTAGATAGTGCAAGGCTGGCTTCTTTTCTTTCAAGGCCTCATAAGGAGTCTTGTCCTTCAAGGACTTTGTGTGTACTCTATTAAGAATGTAGACTGAGTGCCTTACTGCCTCCGCCCATAGTTCTTGTGGCACTCCCATTGCTTTCATGATACTTCTTGTCATGTTTAGAACTGTTCTGTTCCTCCTTTCAACTATGCCATTCTGCTGTGGAGAATATGGTGCTGTGAGAAGCCGAGTTATACCCTCTTCTTCACAAAACTTATTGAACTCGAAGGACGTGAACTCTCCTCCTCGATCTGACTTTAATGACTTAACTTTGTGTCCGTACTGTTTTTCAACTTGTTTCTTAAAAGTTTGAAAAACATTGAAAGCTTGATCTTTAGTTCTCAACATATAGCACCACATAAACCTCGTACAGTCATCCACTAGTAACATGAAATACCTGTTGCCGCCTTGTGTCGTTGGTGAGATTGGTCCACATAAGTCCATTGAGATCAACTCAAGTGGTTTTGGTGAAATTGGTCCACATAAGTCCATTGAGATCAACTCAAGTGGTTTGGACGCCTTATATGGAGAATGCTTGGGAAACGGTTGTCTAGTCTGCTTTCCTGCTAGACAGGCTTCACATACCTTAGTTTGATGATCAAGCGATGGTAAACCCCTCACCATGCCTTGTGCTGTCATCATCCTAAGTGTATCAAAACTTATGTGCCCCAGTCGACCATGCCACACCCATGCATCATTTTCCAAGCTTGCTTGGAAGCAGACCGGTGACCCAATCTTAAACGTCGTTTTATACAGTCTATTTGGCGATCTTGGAACTTTCATTAGCAAGTTACCTTCCCTTCCATATAACCAAAGAAAGTTGTCCTTCATCTTCACTTCACATCCCCCTTCAGTGACTTGACCCAGGCTTAGTATATTGCTCTTCAAATGTGGTATGTAATACACATCTGCAAGTATTCTATGTTCTTGATTTCTTCCTTCTAGTATGATAGAGCCTCTTCCTGCAATTTCCACACACGAACCATCTCCAAACTTCACTCTTCCACCCACCTTCTTATCAAGACTTGAAAAGAAGGATTCATTCCCAGTCATGTGGTTAGATGCCCCGTTATCTAAGTACCACATGAACTCAGGATCTCTTCCTTGTGAAAGTTGAGTAGGAAAGATACTTTGTTCGTTTAGGAACAAGTATTCTCTCTCGTTACTCATTTGTAGCATGAGGAGAGCTGGGCCATCGTCTTCGGTCTGGGTCAGATTTGCTTCTGGTTCCTTGTCCTTCTTTGTGGCGCATTCAGATGCATAATGCCCATACTGATCGCATTTGAAACACTTGATCTTGGATTTGTCTTTCTTTACTCTCTCCCCTTGCTTGTTGGTTTTTGCACCATCACGGCTTCCCTCCCTTCCTTTCTGGGATTGGTTCTTGAAATCTCTATTGCCTTTTCTCTTGGTTCTTGAGTTAATCTCCTTTTGCTTCGACTGCCATTCATCATATGTGAGAAGCAACTGATCTTCTTTGGTCTTTAGTTGTTTCGCTCTCATATTAGTGCGTTCTTCGTAAGCTTTTAATCTCCCTATTGCTTCGGGAAGCAACATGGTTTCTAGATCAAGAAGTTGTTCCATTGAAGCAACGATTTGAATGAACCTATCGGGAACCGAGTTCAAGAACTTCCGAACAAGGGCTGCTTCTTGAAAGGGCTCTCCAAGATCACTCGCCTTTGATGAGATTGCACTTAATTTCCCTGCAAACTCATCTATTGTTTCTTCTTCCTTCATCTTCAACGCCTCAAATTCAGTCTTGAGGGTTGCTAGTCTCGCCTTCTTTACCCTGTCGACGCCAACGAATCTGGCCTTCAACGCCTTCCATATATCTTTCGCCGACGTATGTTTTGCCACTTGAAGCACTATTTCTTCGGGCATTGCCTGAAACAGGTAGGCTATTGCTGCGTTGTTCTTCTTAGGATCGATCTGGGCACCTTCCGCCGGTTCTACGACCTCCCAAAGACCATGAACGTTGAATATGGCTTTCAATTTCACGGCCCAGATTGTGTAGTTGGAGTTCGTGAGAACGGGACACTGCAGAGGAATGGTGGTGTAGTTGTCTCTTACAACTAGTTGATTGTTCACATTCGTATTCCGATTGTTCTCGCCCATTCTTGTTCGTCGCCGATACTGATTAGCGAATCTAGTATCAATATCCAGATCCTCTCCTTCGGATCACACGAGCGATTTTCCCTTTCGCTCTGATACCAATTCAAACACAGGTGCCAAGAATCAAATACGATTGTGTATATTGAAAAGTGAATGAGGAATTATCCCGATTACAATCACATTTATACTAGTACTCACTAACTAACCAATTAACAAACTTTTTACACTATACACCCCTTATGAAATCTAGAATTACAATAACAACCCTCTAACAATAATGCCACCCATAAACATATCATTCAACTAGAGTTCATGGTTACCTCCAATAGTGACAGGGCCATCCAACATCAAAGTCTTAGATGCCGCATTGCAACATTGATTTGTTCCCGTGTTCTTATTTGATCTTCTGTTCATCCCGACACATCATAAGTCATAATCACCTTTAGAGGATTATACAACAAAAACATTTATTTGATCTTCTGTTCTTACATGATCTTTCAGCCCATAAACATTCAGACCAGCCGCCAGAATAAGGTAACAAAGCATGTTCTTCACAGAACCTAATTGATTATTGCCACACAGTTACATGAATAATATTTTATTTTCACCGTAAAAGTATGCAATTTAAACTTTCTTCTTCTACAAGTACACCAAGAAGCTTTTTCTGTTTCAGACTGAAAGTTAAATTTCAAGAATCAATATTTGAGACATATAACATAAAGCCTCTAAGATGAACAAAGTACCTTACACAACTTAGCTAGTCATCAGATACAGGATAAAGGAGAAGTTGTAGTATCAAATATCGCCTATTAGAAGGTTATATTCATAGAGGTATACATAGAGGCGACAAAATGCTCAAGTTACGTAATGGGTAAAATCGTGTACCTGCATCACTTCAGGAAATGAAGAATGTTAGCACTTTATTCACATTGGGTATGGGCTACTAAAAACAACCATCATGGTTTTAAGTTGTTTCGAAGGTTGTAGGGGTCTAGTTTATTACCTTAGGCGTAGGGAGTTCCAGCAACACTGCATTGACTTCAGGAATGCTTTATATAAGTCCTGGAGGCTGTAAGTCCATGATACTTCTCCGTTCAAATTAGCAAATGTTCGAGCATACCTCCAACAGTCCAACAATGACAAGGCTACCCATAGCAGCATTGACTTGTTCTTGTGTTCTTCTTTGATCTTTTGTTCGTCCAAACATATCATAACTACCATTAGAGGATTAAACAGCCATAAACTACTACACATTAAAGAAAAAAACATTTACAAAATTGTATTTGCTTGTAAGTTACCTTGGTTGTCGTAAGGCAAGATCATCATCTGTTACTGCAAGTATTTATTGAGCAAATAAGCCTTCTGAACCACCTAGTTACATTCATGAAAGAATTGCCTTGATAATAACCCAAGTTACCCTCATTTATGATTAAAAAATGTGTTTATTTTGCGGTTTGAAAAATAGATTATTGGATATTCAGATTTGAGATTTCAACACAGGCTGTTATATTAGGTAAAAACCTGATCTGGTTATTGAAAGTTTCAAATGATCAGTAGTATTAGCGCCTATTGAATCCAACTTGAGAGACTTCTAGTTGTATCCGAGGCAGTGTCTCCTTATTTCACAATAAAATGTCTTTTACGGTCATTTTATCTATTAACTTCTCAAATAATAAGATTGCAATAATCAGGCTGTTATATTTGGTTAAAAAATACGACAATTTTCTGGTAATTATAACTTCAAACAACAAAAGCATACTAAAAGTTATCTGCAAGCACCTGTAATGTTACAACTGGTGTTTCTATTCAGATTATATAGAATCAAGTAATTAAATATCTTTAGCACATCTAATTCTAATTTGTTATACTCACACATCACGAAGGCCCCTTTTGTTTACATTAAGTATTAGTTAGAAAAGAAACAATTAGATGATTTAGATATAGCTGTGTGACTTAAGAGACGCACCCATACAACCCATTAAGTGAAAAAAACAGCCCGAAAGGCCTTACATACTATAGGAATTGATGTGCATTAAAGAAAAATTATTGATGACTTTCAACCCATTTGACTTATTTCACTCATCCACCTTTTAGCTGATTTCTTTTATCTAATAGGTTTGAGATAATCACAAACCAAATCGACACATTTATAAATAAATCCACCACTAGTTAGTTTGACCTACAACAGTTAAAAGAAACGTGAGTGACAAGAAAATACATAGTGGATCCTTAGTTATATTATGTGCATCGGGTACATTCAATGTAGCTCTAAGAAAATGAGCTAAAGGTTGACCATAAATGTGAGGAAATAGTTGACTGATGCACTAGCACTGTTTCCACAGCATAGTTAAAAGTAAAGTGGGTTAGAACAAAACACATACCTGCAGGATGCTTAGGAATAATCTGTGCATCGGGTACCACTGGATGTAGCTCTATATCCACAGCAGTAGTTTGAAGACTCCCCTGTTTTGCCTGTATAGTAATACAGTAGAAATAAGAGCAAGATGTTCATGGATCACTAACTGAAGCATAGCATGAAAAAAAATTCTGTTACTATTTGGTCAAAAATCTCCCCTCTATCAACTGGTTTTCCTATTCAGATTACCTAGAATCGAATAATCACATAAGTTTACCACATCCAAAAACAATAAGATATAGCTTGTAAATAATGATGATACCAAAATATGATGAACCAAATAGCATTTATAAATAAAATACTCGTAGTATCGTTTGTGAACATTGAAATCCATGGGGTTTGCAGCTTATTCAACTTTAGACATGATCTCATTATCAGGGAGCTTTGAAACGAAATTGTTTCTCTCTTTACAAACCCTGTTTTAAGCAAACTATTTTAAAGGAATTTTGTTCAAAGGCATTCATGGATTTTGGGTTCTATTTATCTCTAACAAGACGTTCCAAGAAATACAAGAAATTAAATAAATGAATATATGAATCTGTCCAACCCTCATTAAAACAATCATTTAACCATTTTAAAAAGTATGAGACAGTAATCAATTCATATACCTAATATTCATTAAAAAAAAGCATCAACATCATCAAGATTCACACGCTCTACCTGCTCAAAATGTGGGGGTTCATACCTCTTTCTTGACCAATCAGTTTCTTAAGGAATAGTTATTCTCTGAAATCAGATATAAAATTTTATAATCTATAAATGCTGAAAGATAAATTAAGCCACTCACAGTGCAGGGGTTTGGATCAAGAATTTGTGCCAAAAATTTCTTCGCACCAGATGAAAACCTTGGTGGGCATTTATAATCAACCTTCTCAAACTGAAAAAAAGGTGAATGTTTCTACAGTAACAAAAGTTAAAAGTTAAATCATGAAAATAAACGCATCAAAGAATTGGCAACTTAAGAAAAAGTAAAAGGGCAACCTCAAGCAAGAGGAAGCTGTGGTTTGTAATTAGAAGAAGAAATTTGAATACCATTTCAACAGGTAAGTTAATCTTCATCATAATTTATGCAACTTAATGAGGTTCAGCTGCAGATGGTTCATATTGTACAAGTCCTTTCTCATTTCTGCTTCTTCAACTACAGCAAGAAACTTTTCTGTTTCAGTCTGAAAATTAAATTGATAGAATCAATACCTGAGAAATATAATATAAAACTTTTTTTCTAAGATGTTAAGCCAAGTACCTGACACAACTGAGCTAGTTATCTGATACAGGATAAAGGAGAAGCTGTAGTATCAATATCACATATTAGAAAGTTAAATTCGTAGAAGTTTACATAGAGGTGGCAAAATGCTTAAGTCACATAGTGGGTGCAATGTACTTAAAGAGTTACCTGCAACACTGCATTGACTTCAGATAATGAGAAAATCTAGCACCATATTCACCTTAAATTATGGGCTAGTAAATACATCCACCATGGTTTTAAGTTGATTTGAAGACTTACATGCACCCCATTGCAGCACTGACTTGTTCTTGTGTTCTTCTTTGATCTTTTGTTCATCCCAACATATCATAACCAACTTTAGAGGATTAAATAGCCACACACTAAAGAAAAAAAACATTTACAAAATTGTATTTGCTTGTAAGGTACCTTGGTTTTTGTAGGCTGCAAGAACATCATCTATTATTGCAAGTTTTTTTAGCAAACATACCTTAAGAAACACCTAATTACATTCATGAAAGAATTGCCTTGATAAATAACCCATGTTACCCTCAATTATAAAAAAAATGTGTTTATTTTGCAGTTTGGAAACTAGATTATATGATTATTCAAACTACAATTGAAAAAATCAAGTTGTTATATTTGGGTAAATAAACTGATCTTGTGGTTATTGGAAGTTTTGGATAATCAATTTAATATTAGCGCCTATTTATCCATTTAATCTAACTTGAGAAACTTCTCGTATTTCATGAAGTTCCCTCCTTTTTACATAATAAAATATCTCTTTTGGTCATTCTATCTATTAACTTCTCAGGAAAAAAAAAGATTATTTTAAACACTAAAAATATGACCATTTTTAGTAATTAGGTGCCAAATGGTATAGACTATTAACCATGGAAAATTTTCAGGTCCAATACAATACAAACAATGATCTAACAATCATGATAATGTTCAACGTAAAGGTGCCAAGATGGGTCGGTTGGGTAAATGGTCAAAAAGAGTTCAAGACAGGTCCATTTTTATGAAATCTAACCAATTCGACCTATTTGACACGTTCCCATTTTAGCTAATTTCTTTTTTCTGACAAAATTGAGATAAAACAAAAGCCAAATCTACACATTTATAAGTAAATGGGACAAATTGCCACCTCTACTTAGTTTGAACGACAGAAGTTGAAAGTAAAGTGAGTGAGAAGAAAATGCATGATGCTTGTACTACTATGTGCACCGGGTACATTCAATGTAGCTTTAAGAAAGCGAGTCAAAAGGTTGACCATAAATATGAGGAAATAACTGACTGATGCACTAGCAGTATATCCACAACAATAGTTTGAACTACAAGTAGTTAAAAGTAAAGTGAGTGAGATGAAATTTTATACCTACCTGCTGGATGCTTGGTAATAATTTGCTCATCTGGTACATTGGATATATCCACAACTGTAGCTTCAAGTCTCCCATGTTCGTCCTGTATTGTAATACAATAGAATGAGAACAAGTTGTCTACAGATCACTAACTGAAGCATCGAGCGAAAAGAAATGTTACTTTTTGGTCCAGAAGTTCCCTTCCATCAACTGATTTTCCTATTCAGATTACTCAAAATCAAATAACCACTTACGTTTACCGCATCCAAAAACAATAAGATAAGGCTTTTGAATAATAATGATACCAATATATGATGAATTAAAGAACATTTATAAATGATACCTTTTCATTTCATGTGTAAACATTGAAACCCATAGGTAGTATCATAATTTTATACATGATCTCATTAGCAGGACACACTTTGAAGCAAAACTCGTTTCTCTCTATACAAAAACCTGTTTTGTGGAACCCAAACAAATAACATATTTTACATTTATTAATAAAAGAAGTAATATTGTTCATTTGTTATATAAGCAAAATTTTTAAAGGAATTTTTACATACCCTCTGCTTCTCAAACATATCTTCTAAACTGAAACCTTGTTCGCAGGCATGCCCACGGATTCAATTTCTCTTTCTTTTCTCTATAACAACCTGTTCCTGGAAATAAAAGAAATCAAATGAATAAATATGTGAATTTGTCCGTACCTTCATTGAAACACCTTGTTTAAATTATCAGACCTTAATCATTAACATAAAACTTGGATTCGTTAAAAAAAAGCATCAAATCATCAAGATTTGTATCCTCTTCCTGCTCAAAATGTGGGGGTTTATACTCCTTTCTTCAACCAATCATTTTCCAATATTTCAGGAATAGTTATACTCTGAAATGTAACTTTATGTCAGAATAGAATTTCATAATCTATAGTTAAAGAGATAAATAGAGCCACTCACAAAAAAAGGGTTTGGATCAAGAATCCGTGCCAACAGGTTCTTTCCATTAGAGAAAAACATATTGACTATAAACAAACATGGCCAATCAAGAGTTAGGAAATAACTTAACTTGGTAAAAAAGGCTTCATGGATCAAAAACATAACATCCTTAAATGCACCAAGCCCAAAGATCACCGGAGTAAACATGTTATAGCTGTGCGGATGATGGTCATAATCAAATAAATAACTTAAAAAAATAATATAACCACAAGGAGAAGATAAGATGAACCTTGAGATCTCCTTGATACATGCCTCTACTAGGACAGTAACCTCCAGCATTAATGAGTTGCAGAAATTCTCTCTGAGAATCATCTTTTTGTAGTCTTCCCTGTTTGGCCTGTATAATCATACAGTGAACAAGTTGTCCACAGATCACTGACTGAAGCATTGAACAAATATAAAAAAAATGTTACTCGCTATTTTGTCAAAAAGCTCCTCACCGTCAAATACTCAAGTACGATATGGAAATAAATTAATCAAGAATTGGGATCCAATCATGAGTGATGATCACATGACATTTCAACTGCAAAATTTGAAAGGTGCCAATATACATACATCTAACTAATCATACACATCAACAATGATACCAAACTTGATTGCAAAAAGTCAGAAAGCAATATTTGCTGTACCTCATACAGATTTAAAACATTGGAATGGTTGATTTAAAACATATCTTGATCAAATATAACTACATGATGAATATAATCAGAAGTTAAATCTTGAAAATAGATGCATCAAATAATTATCTGATAGAAGTATATGATCGACCACTAGTCAGACTATTACTTTGACCTAAAAGGACCGTCATTATGTGATAGAAGTCAAACAAATCAGACTGGAACGACTAGAATCTTCAAATCCGAGAAGATAAGTCCTAAACTAGTGTTAACGTAATGAAAACACAAAATAAGATTATTTCAAACACTGATACAAGTATCCGGTAATTAAAACTTCAGACAACAAAACCATACTAAAAATAATTTGCTACCACTTGTATTATTACAACTGATTATCCTATACAGATTATTCAGAATCAAATAATTCTTACATTTAGCTTATCCGACAACAACTATATAAATCATCTTAGGGAAGAAATAGAATTCTGCTTGTTATATTCACACATGATGGAGTTTAATTAAAGAAATTAGAAAAGAAACAATAAGATATAGATGTGTGAATTAAGGGATGCGCCCATACAGCCCATTAAGTGAAAATTAAGCAGCCTTGAAGGCCATGCATACAATAACATATATGTATTTATGTGTGTGTGTGTAAAAACTAATAGAATGCATACCCAAAAATCCAAGCAAAGTACTTTCAGAGTTATAATTTTTGTGTCCTGCAGGAGATTGTCGACTAGAGCACGTGTTAAATATGGCAGAATGATTAGTTTTTCAGGTCCAAAATACAAACACAACATTGATCTAACACTCATGATAATGGTCGATGAGAGGTGCCGAGATGAATTGGTTGGGTAAATGGTCAAAATGAGTTCAAGACGGGTCCATTTTCTATGAAATATAAAAATTACGCATTAATTCTTATCACAAAGGCAAAATGATGCCCCTAATACTTTAAATATTCCAATAGAACACTACAGGAGGTCATATGCATTAAAACAAATTACTAGGGACTTTCAACCCGTTTGACCTGTTTGACTCATTCCCCTTTTAACTAATTTCTTTTATCTAACAAGTTTGAGATAAAACAAAAACAAATCTACACATTCATAAGTAAATGAGACAAAATGCCACCTCTAGTTACTTTGAACTACAGCAGTTAAAAGGAAAGTGAGTGAGAAAAACATGCCTACCTGCAGGATGCTAGTAAAAATATGTGTACCGGGTACATTAGCTTTAAGAAAATGAGCTAAAAGGTTGACCATTTATATGAGGCAAAAGTTAACAGATGCACTAGAAGTATATCCATATCAATAGTTTGAAGTTTTGAACTACTGGTAGTTAAAAGTAAATTGAGTGAGAAGAAAATTCATACCTACCTGCAGGATGCTTAGTAATAATATGTTCCTCACATTGGAAGTAGCTCTATATCCACACAAGTAGTTTCAAGTTTCTCCTGTTTGGCCTGTATTCTAATATAGTAGAAACAAGAACAAGTTGTCTACAGTTGGATATAGCTCTAACTTTTTGGTCAAAAAGTTCCCCTTCATTAACTGATTTTCCTATTAAGATTATTCAGAATCAAATTACCTAACACAACTAAGCTAGTCATCTGATACAGGATATAGGAGAATCTGTTGTATCAAATACTGTTTATTAGAAAGTTATATTCATAGAAGTTTACATAGAGGTGGAGAAATGCTCAAGTCAAGTAATGGGTAAGAATGGGTACTTAGGGAGTTACCTGCAATGCGGCATTTGACTTCAAGAAACGAGAAATTTTAATTAGCAGTTTATTCACCTTAAGTTATGAGCTACTAAAAATTTCAATTATGGTATTATGTTGATTCGAAGATTGTAGGGCTAGTCTACTATTTTAGGCTTAGGGATTTACCTGCAACACTGCATTGAATTCAGGAATGCTTTCTATAAGTCCTGGAAGTGGGGTAAGCCCATGGTACTTCTTTTTTCAAATTAACAAATGCTCGAGTATACCTCAACAATGAGAAGGTCATCCAACTTCAAAGCCTTATATACACCCATTGCAGCACTGACTTGTTCTTGTGTTCTTCTTTGATCTTTTGTTCGTCCCAACAGATCAAAACTACCTTAGAGGATTAAACATCCATAAATTAGTATGCATTAAAGAAGAAAAAACACTCACAAAGTTGTATTTTCTTGTATGTTACCTTGGTCTTGTAGGCTGCGAGAACATCATCTGCTACAGCAAGTATTTTTTTAGCAAATAAGCCTACAAAACCACCAAGTTACATGCATGAAAGAATTGCCTTGATAATAATCTATGTTACCCTCAATTATGAGATAAAAGTGTGTTTATTTTGCGGTTTGAAAAATAGATTAATGATATTCAAATTTAAGATTGCAATACAAGTTGTTATATTTGGGTAAACAAACTGATCTTCTGGTTATTGGAAGTTTCAAATAATCAGTAAGATTAGCGCCCCAACTTGAGAGACTTCTACTTGTATTCCACGAAGTGTCTCTCCTTTTTTAACAATAAAATGTTTCTTTTGGTCATTTTATCTATTTACTTCTCAAAAAAAATAAGATTGCAATAATCAGGCTGTTATATGATGATTTTCTGATAATTATGAATTCAAACAACAAAAGCATACTAAAAGTTATCTTCAACCACCTGTATTGTTACAACTGATTTTTCTATTCAGATTAATCAGGATCAAGTAATTACATATCTTTAGCACATCCAAAAACAACTATACAAATCTTCTCAGGGAAGAAATATAATTCTAATTTGTTATACTCACACATCACAAAGGCTCCTTTGGTTTACATTATATATACATTAGAAAAGAAACAATTAGATATAGCTATTTGAGTTGACGCACCCATAAAACCGATTAAGTGAAAAGCAAACAGCCTGAAAGGCCTTGCATACAATAACATATATGTATTTGTGTGTGTGTAAAGAACTAATAGAATGCATACCCAAAAATCCAAGCAAAGTGCTTTTATAGTTATAATTTTTGAGAGCCCACACAATATTGTCCTCCATGAGATTATCTACCACAGAAAACTAATCCAACCATGATAAATGGTAATCAGCATGAACTCATGTTAACTATGGTATAGACTATTAACAATGGAAAGATTTTCATGTATAGTACAAAACAAGCATGATCTTACACTCATGAGAATAGTTGATGTAGAGGACAAAAGTTCAAAATGGATTCAAGACGGGTCTATTTTCTATGAAATACAAATGATTATGGATTGGTTATGATCATAAAAGCAACAGGATAACCATAAAACTTAGAATCTTTCAATAAAACACTATAGGAGTTAATATGCATTAAAGAAAAGTTATTGACAAGAAAGTGCATATCGGATGCTTAGTAATATTATGTGCATCAGGTACATTCAATGTAGTTAAAATGAGCTAAAGGTTGGCCATAAATGTGAGGAAATAATTGACAGATGCACTAGCACTGTATCCACAGCAATAGCTTAAACTACATAGTTAAAAGTAAAGTGAGTGAGAAGAAAACACATACCTGCAGGATGCTTAGTAATAATTTGTGAATCCAGTACACTATATGTAGCTCTATATCCACAGAAGTATTTTGAAGTTTCATTTGGTTTGCCTGTATAGTTATACAGTAGATATACTAACAAGTTGTTTACGAATCACTAACTAATGCATCGAACGAAAATATAATTTGTTACTATTTGGTCAAAAAGCTCCCCTCCATCAACTAATTTTCCTATTCAAATTACTCAGAATCAAATAATCACTTACGTTTACATCCAAAAACAATAAAATAAAGTGAGTGAGAAAAAACACATACCTGCAGGATGCTTAGTAATAATCAGTGCATCTGGTACACTATATGTAGCTTTATATCCACAGCAGTATTTTGAAGTCTCCTATGATTTGCCTGTATAGTAATACAATAGATGTAATAACAAGTTGTTTACGGATCACTAACTAATGCATTGAACGAAAAAATAATTTGTTACTATTTGGTCAAAAAGCTCCCTCCATCAACTGATTTTCCTGTTCAGATTACTCAGAATCATATAATCACTTACGTTTGCATCCAAAAACAATAAAATAAAGCTTGTAAATAATAATGATACCAAAATATTATGAACCGTAGAACATTTATAAATGAATATTACCTTGTAATTTCGTTTGTGAACACTGGAACCCATGGGTTTTGAAGTTTCCATAAGTTTGGACATGTTCTTATTACGAGGACCCTTTGAACAAAATTGTTTCTCTCTTTACAAACCCTGTTTTAAGTAAGCAATTTTTAAGGAACTTTTACATTCCTTCTGTGTCTCAAATATATTTTCTAAACTGAAACCTTGTTCAAAGGCAATCATGGATTCAGGTTTCTCTTTCTTTTCTCTAAAACAAGCTGTTCCTGGAAATAAAGAAAATCGAATGAATAAATATGTGTATTTGTCCGTACCTTCATTATAACAATTATTTGACCATGTTTAAATTATCTGACCTTAATCATTAACATAAAGCATCAAAATCATCAAGATTCGTATCCACTTCCTGCTCAAAATGTGGGGGTTTATACTCCTTTCTTCAACCAAGCATTTTCCAATATTTCAGGACTAGTTATACCCTGAAATGTAACTTTATGTCAGAATAGAATTTCATAATCTATAAATGTTAAAAAGATAAAGAGAGCCACTCACAAACGCAGGGGTTTGGATCAAGAATCCGTGCCAACAGATTCTTTCCATTAGAGAAAAACATATTGACTATAAACAAATATGGCCAATCAAGAGTTAGGAAATAACTTAACTTGGTAAAAAAGGCTTCATGGATCAAAAACATAACATCCTTAAATGCACCAAGCCAAAAGATCACCGGAGTAAACATGTTATAGCTGTGCGGATGATGGTCATAATCAAATAAATAACTTTAAAATATAATATAACCACAAGGAGAAGATAAGATGAACCTTGAGATCTCCTTGATACATTCATGGATTCAGGTTTCTAATTTTCTCTAACAAGATGTTCTTGGAAATAAAGGATATTAAATGAATAAATATGTGAATCTGTCCAAACCCTCATTGAAACAATCATTTAACCATGTTTAAAGTATGAAACAGTAATCAAAACATAAACCTTAGACTCATTAAAAACAGCATCAACAGTATCCAGATTCACATGCTCTACCTGGCTCATACTGTGGGTTCATACCCCCTTTCTTTACCAATCATTTTCTTCAGGAATAGTTATTCTCTGAGAAGGAACTTAATGTCAGAAATAAAATATTAAAATTACGATGCAGCGGTTTGGATCAAGAATCCGTGCCAACAAGTTTGAGATAAAAAGCACAAACCAAATCAACACACTAACAAGTAAATAGGACAAAACTGTCACCCCTAAATAGTTTAAACTACAGTAGATAAATGAAAGTGAGAAGAAAATGCATACATGCAGGGTGCATAGTAATAATGTGTGCATTGGGTACATCTAACGTAGCTCTAAGAAAATGAGCCAAAAGTTAGATTATTAATGTTAGGAAATACTTGACTTATGCACTAGCACTATATTCACAACAATAGTGTGAACTATGTAGTTAAAAGTAAAGTGATTGAGAAGAAAACATATACCTGCAGAATGCTTAGTAATAATCTGTGCATCTGGTACATTGGATGTAGCTCTATATCCACAGCAGTAGTTTAAAGTCTCCCCTGTTTTGCCTGTATAGTAATACAGTAGAAATAAGAGTTGTTCGCAGATCACTAACTAAAGCATCAAACGATAATATAACAGGAGGAAAAGATAAGATGAACCTTAAGGTCTCCTTGATACATACCTCTACTATGAAAGTACTCTACAGCATTAAGGAGAAAAAGGCTAAATATTTGTACCTTTTGGCCTGTATAGTAATGCAGTAGAAATAAGAACAAGTTGTCCACATATCAGTGACTGAAGCATTGAACCAGAAATGTTACTCTCACTATTTGGTTAAAAAGGTTACCTCCATAAACATACACATCAACAATGAACCAAAATTTGGGATTCAACAATTGATGATCACATGATATTTCAACAATGAAACAAAACTTGATTGCAAAAAATCAGAAGGCAATATTCACTATACTATACCTCAACATTGGAATGCTTGATCAACTTCATTGTTGAGATTTTCTTTTCATCTACCAAAAAAAGAATACAAAAAACAGAGCAAGAACATGAACAAGAACATGAATAAATTAAAGTTGTTCATGCAAGAATAATCCATAAAGAACTGGAACAGTATACAGCCAAACCATTGAATATTAATACCATTCAAGATCCTCAAAATCTCCCCACCAGTTTCCCGAAACGACTTAAATACCACTACATGATGAATATAATCAGAAACTAATTTAAACATGAAAATAAACACATCAAAGCATCATCTGATACAAGTATATGATCGACAATAATCAGACAGTTATTTTGACCTAAACGGTTTGTAATCATCACGAGAGAAGTCAAACAAATCAAATTGGAACAATATGAATCTTCAAATTCGAGAAGATAAGTCCTAAACTAGTGTTAACGTAATGCAAACACAAAATAGAAGATCATTCATGATACCCTAGGAAGGAGATCGCAGATAATGAGTTAAAGAAATACATACATGAGGATGACAGAAAGCATTCGTAAGATGGAGAGTGTATCAGGGGGAACTCCTTCAATTCGTCGTCTTCATGAAGCTTTAAGAGCAACGAGTGTTACTTCTCCGCCGATATTCTCAAAAGCCTCCATTAACGTCTTCTTTCTCTCACTAGAAGATCTTCAGAATCACAACTGTATGAGGAAGACGACCAGAGCCTGATCATAATCAAATAATGGTAATAATAATAATAACAATAATATAACAACGAGGATACTGTCAGATTAACCTTAAGATCTCCTTGATGAACCTTAAGAATTAAGATCTCCTTGATACATGCCTCTACTATGACGCTAATTAATCTCCAGGAAAAGAAGGATGAATATTAGTACCTTTTGGTCTGTATAGTAATACAGTAGAAATAAGAATAAGTTGGAATATTCACGATACCTCAACGTTGGAATGCTTGATCAACTTCATTGTTGAGATTTCTCTTTTCATCTACCAAAAAAAGAACACAAAAACAGAGCAAGAACATGAATAAATCAAAGTCAGATCATGCAAGCGAATTTCACGAAGAACATGAATATAATCAGACACTAAATCATGAAAATAAACACATCAAAGAATTATCTGATAGAAGTATACCATCGATCCCTAATTAGATTGCTATTTTAACCTAAACGAAGCGTAATCATCTGATAGAAGTCAAACAAATCAAATTAGTACTATTAGGATCTGAAAAACCGAGAATGTAAGTCCTAAACTCATGTCAAAGTAATGAAAACACAAATCAGAAGATGATTCATGAAACCCTAGGAAGAATATCGCAGATTATGAGTTGAAGATATACACGTACGTGAGGATGAAAGCTGCTTCGTCGTCTTCATGAAGCCTTAAGAGCAACGAATGCTGCTTCTTCGATGATCTTCTCAAAAGCCTCCATTAACGTCTTCTTTCTCTCTCTAGAAGATCTTCAGAAATCAGAATCGATATTGAATGAGTAGATGATGAAATGGGGTGTGATTATATATGGAGATATATAGTCGTTTGGGAGAACGTATTATCTAACGGTAATAATTATTTTTGGAACCAAAAAATTTGTTTATGATTCAAGATAACATAAGATTTGGAAATTTGTTATTCATGATACTTGCCTTAAATAACTTTTTCCAATATTTTCTTCCAGATTTTATCATCATTATTATATCATAAAATCTTTTTACTCTAATAAAAAATTACTTAAAATGATACATATTAACACCTTATTCATTTTCATTAATTTTTTATCGCTTCTCTCTCCTATTTAATAATCATATTAATTACTAATAATATTATTTAATTTTTTTATTAAAATAGTTTTTTAATAAACTAAGAAAGATCTTTTTGCTAATGTTATTTCTAAGAAAATAATTTTTCATAAAATTAGAAAAAAATTTAGAACATCAAATTTTTTTAAAAATACAAAATATTGTATAATTGTTGTTTTTAAAAAGTAAAATTTTTATAAACAAAAAATAATTAAAATTAAGAGTTATTATATAAAAAAGTTTTTAAATATGACATTTTTAAAAGTTTGTTTTGAAATATAAATTTTATTTTATTTATTATAAGAAAGATTTTAATCATATCTTATATTAAAATATTGATTTATAATTAATAAATTTTTACTTTATTTAATATTTTTTATTCAATTCGTGTAGTGCACGTGTTTACTAAAGCTAGTTGTATGTAAAGTAAAACGAAAGCTAACTCGAGCACTGAGTACATCTTTTTTTCATTATTATTACAATACATATATTAAATGTGTATTGTAGGGAGATGAATCGTTTTTAGATCAAAATACATAGAAAGATGTTCATTTTGATTTTGGATTTTTTAAAGGTCGTTTCTATTAGTATTGATTTTGTTTTGTAGTTTGAAACGCTAGCTAGACTAGGTTTTCCCCTATCAAACACCATCCTAGAATTGTTTTTGATTCAAAGTAAATGTTTAGAATAGAAAATTACAAAATCAACAAATTAACTGGGTGTGTTTGTTTTGTTTTTCATTGTCTAGCATGTTAACATAAAATCTAACCTAATCAACTCATGTTTATATTTGTTCATTCGATGTTTTCCATAGCTGTTGTATGTTCCATATTTGCATTCACGATACAATGATTGTTGCATACTTGCATATTAGTTCTAGCTCTACATGCCAAAATGATCAAAATATTCATATTGATTTGTAAATTGTAATAGCAAACGTGCCTTGGGGGCGAATACGTGGCTTGGATTGTGGTGGTGCATGAATACGTGGCGGAGCTTGAACATTCCCGTAGGGGAGCGGGGGCGAAATTAAATTTTTTTAGAGGGGGCGAACTCGATATTTATATAAAAATTTACACTAACAGACTAAAATTTAACACTACCGACGAAAAAAAGAGGGGGAGCGCCCCCTCCCCTCCCCGGCCCCCACTATCCTCCGCCATTGATGAATACACCACTTGATTGCTGATAGAGACCAATTCAAAATGATCAATCTCTCAACAAAAGAAATAAAACTAAGATATGAATTTCTGATTTCATATATTCCTCCAAATGAAAAGTATAATGCTTTAAATAGATGAAAGGTTCCTAATGTTAATGCAAATAAAAGAACGTGGGTGCTAGATGTTGTTACTATAAATGCTAATATTAAAACGTGGGTTCTAAAACATGGTTAATACTACCAACATGCATGCAAAGAAATGTATTTAGTGGGTAGAACATGGGTGAACATGAAGTATGCATGTATCAATTGCCTTATTTCCTTTATTTTCCTCTAACTTAATAACAAAAAATAATAATAAATAATAAGAAACAACGTCTTTACCACTCTCATTCATTCCCTTTCAGTTGTATGTTAGATGATAATGACCAATAGTCGAAACAATAAATATATATCTCAAATACTAGTGTCGGTGCTATTTTTATTTTCACGTATTTTTTTTGCGTGTAAAGACTTTTAAAATTGGCTTATTACACAAGATTTGTACTTGCGGTAAAGCGCTTAGTCCCTCGGTCTCAACTAGGGTTCTATCCCTGCCCTCAACAACTCAAACCATTTTTTTTTCTTTTCGTGGTTTGTTTTTGTTGTTTCCTTTACTTTTTTCCTTTTGTTTTTATATAATTTTTTAATTTTTTAAATAAAAGATTACTTTCTTTGCTACAAACCTTTAACGGGTTCGTTGTTATAATGTCAGGTTCCATTTATGTCGGAATGTGTGAGGAATAATCACATTTGTGTTACCGGGGCAACGCGCGTTACGAATTTTAGTGTTGGTTACAAACATACCCTTTATCACATTAGTGTCATCCTACGATCCCGCCGCATCGCTCAGGTGGAAAAAATTCATTCCAATTAGTCAATTAGACCGTCTCTGATAGGGAAGTTTTTTATGTTATTAAGAAAGAAGTTGATATGTATGAGATATGAGGTGATGTGAATGAGAGATAGTGGGTTGAAGTTTTTGGCTTACTTTTTGGGTATGTGAGAGGAATTAAGGAGAGAGATTCTGATTTTATATGCTTGGGTTATATGAACATTTATTTTTATTATTAAAACACCTTAATATCTCTGTCTCTCTTTATGTTTCTATATGTATGTATAGAGAAGAAATAAAGAGAGCGAAATTTATTTGGGTGTACCAATACATGTCATTTTTTCTTAAATTATAAAAAGTAGTGTTGTGAATGAGAGAATAACTCAAGTGGAGCCAGTGACATACTTTTATTTTATTTGTTTCACTTTATGCTTATGTTAAAAGTGAAATACTTAAATAATAATTAAAAAAAGAGTTGGACCAAACGGCAGTGTTGATTTCCTCCCGAGTTTGTTATTGGTGCGCCCTAATTATTATGTTTTTAATATCTTTTTAAAACTTGAAGCTCGTTTAATTTTATTATTATCTCACTCAAATAAACTCACTCAATTATAAACTGAGTTATGCTTGTGTGTCGGTCGATAAAACCAAACATTAACTTGATATAGGCTCATGGATGCAAACCGCAGTTAATATAAACGAGAAGACAACTCTCAACTTGGTGCTTTAATTATGTCGATTTCAAGAATTATGTCGGTTTGGCATCATCCATTATGTAATCGTCCTTTAAATTTCTTATGTAATTGGTCAATATACGTATATATAATGGATGTTCTAATTGACATGATAATATAGTATAGAATGGTCAAAAATTATGTCGGTTTGGCAATGTAAAATAATTACAAATCAGATTCTTTATAACAAAATAAGTTTTTTTAAATCTCAAAACGAATGTTTAAATGAAACTATTTAGATATGAGAGTTAAAAAAAAGTATAATTGTTTTATTTCTTGAACTATTACGTATATATAATTTTAATTATATTTTATATTACAATGTTATACTATAATTTTTTGTGTTTATTACTAGCTATAATCCGTTTAATGAATGAGCTTTTAGCATATCTATCTATCTATAAGAAAAACTAAAATAAAAATTAAACACTTGTAAGACTTATCATACTAATTTTCTCATTTCTTTATATTATTATTTATAATATTGAATACTAATAATATTACTCATACCATTTTCAAATTAAAAAATATATAATTTAAAAATTAAAAGCATATCTTTTATTAAAAACACACTTTTTAAATAAGTTTTTTTTTAAATTTAAAAATCATAATTTTTTTCTAAAACAAAAGTTTAAGAAAAATACATTATTGTTTATTTATTTAAAGTAGTTATTTATACGTAACTATAATCATACTTATGATTTTATGATGCATAAATTTTTATTACTAATTATTTAATATTTTATTTATTCAATGTGTGTAATACACGATGACTAACCTAGTTTACCATATATATTATCATGTCTTGATCTCTTTATTTTATGAGATTTTTACGTGCTAATAATAACATCCATAATGTGATTTGCTTATCGACATACAACGGTAATCATAATATTATACTTTTATTTTTTTCTATTTTCAGCTCAAATTTGTGTTCCTTAACTCTCATTTTCACAACAACGTGATGTTATCATAAACTTTGAATATAACATCACACAAGCACAAGCCTATTTTGTTTTTAACTTATAACTGTTAAAATAAAGTGTATTTTTAAATTTTGAATCTAATGTGTTTATTTTTATATATGTTTTATTTTTCTTTAAAACCGAGTCGGATTAAATACAATATCTTTTTACCAACTTTATTTTTAACTCGTTTTCGTGTTTTGTAACACTCATTTTCAAAACAACATGGTATTTTTCTAAATCTATTTATTCTAATAAAAGATTAATAAAAGGGACACGTGATGATCTCACATCATTTCTGTTTTTATCTCCTATTAATAATATTAAATTAATTTTTTATTACAAATAGTTTTTCAATAAATTAATAAAATGATCTAGTTATTAAATGTTACTTTTAAAGAAACAACCTATTTATAAAATATGAAATTTTATAAAATATAAAACTTTTAAATAACAAAAAATATTTTAAAAATATTGTTTTTAAAAGGTAAAATTTTTATAAACCCAAAAAATTAAAATCGGGAGTTATAATAAGAAAATTAAAAAAATAATATTTTTTAAAATGGTTTGTTTTGAAACAAAATGTTATTTAAAAAAAATTAAAAAAAAGTTTTAAAAATTGATATCATTGATTTATTACTTATAGTCGTTACTCGTACGTAATTTCAATCATGTCTTATATTAGAATATCATTTTATAATTTATAAACTTATATATACCATCACAACTTGCTTACTTTTAACCTATGTTTAGAAATATATTCTATTCAAAACCAAGGAGTCTTCCGGGATATATAACCCTTACTTTATTTTATGTTATGAGTTTTGAAACATAATTTTTTCTTTAATTATGAATATGTAAATTCTATCATTTTTCAATGTAAATTTCATTTAAAATCAAGTCAGATCAAATACACTAACCTTTAACTTCTCCGGTTTATAAACTCCTTTATATGTTTCTCTAACGTTTTTTCACCAACAACATGATGTTTTCTCAAATCGCATAAACATCATCACTGATTACACCATAATCATTTTAAAAAATATTTCAATATAAATTTTATTTAAAACCGAATTACGTAATCATCACACAAAACCCACTTTTAGCTTAAAGTCGCAAATGATTTGCCTTCCAAAAATAAACATCCAAAAATAAAGTTGCAAATAATTCAAGAGTACAACATCATATTGCATACCGTCATCAATGACACAATCGAACCTTCTCAACCCCCTGCACTTTAAATATCACAATCAACCACATCATTTGATTGATCAATTTTCGTCAACAATAATCGCTAATATTCATCTATCGTGGCAAATTCACACTCATCCCCTTCGATTTCGAACCAAATTTGACTTCAATTTCTTATTTCTTGAACAACAAGTTAAATCTCCACTCAAGATCAAGCTCCACACGTTGTTTCATCTGTACAAAGGTACACTCTAACCTACATAATCACTTTCATAATAAATTTCATCATAGATTTCATTTTTCAAACGAAGTGCTGAATCGTTGGAATCTAGTTCAAATCGAGAGCGAAAATTACGTGGTAATTTATAGGCTATTGTTATACGTGGTATTTTTCGGATCTGATTTTGGAATTTTTTTGATAATTTTGCGATTTGGTTGATTGTTGTGTGAGGAATGGATATTTTGCGTTTGATTGATCGATTGTTGATACCGTGTGTGCTTTTATGTGGATGTAGTATTCTGATCATGTCGAGGAAGATGCTGATTGATGGGGATGTTGGTAAGGAGGCTGAAGAGAATCAGTATGATTTTGATTTGTTTGTGATTGGGGCTGGTAGTGGCGGTGTTAGGGCTTCCAGATTTTCAGCTCAGTATGGAGCTAAGGTAGCACTTATTATTGCTAGAATATGAATGTTTTGTTTTTTTATATGTATGTTTGTTCTTATATCTTTAAGGGGATACAAGTATACAAGTACATGGTTATTAATCTCTGTTCTGCAAATCTTTATTTGCAAGGTTGGGATTTGCGAGCTACCGTTTCATCCGATCAGTTCAGAAGTTGTTGGAGGTGTTGGTGGAACGTAAGTTGTCAAATGTTTGTTTAGAATGGTGTCGGTTATGATATTTTGGTTATTTACATGTATTTTGTTGGAGTTGTTTTGGGATGAATGGGAATCACACACTTTCTTTAGTGGTGCGTATTGTGATGCTTAGATGTGTTGTAGGTGCGTGATTCGTGGGTGTGTGCCTAAGAAGATTCTGGTCTATGGAGCAACCTTTGGGCCTGAAATTCAGGTGAGATTGAGCTTCTTCTGTAAACTACTGAAATGGGTGGTTTTGAATAGATGGTTTTTTTCACTTAAGGTTTTCTTGTGTTGTTATTAAGTCGGCAAAACTAGTTGACATTAAGAAGTTGAGATGATGTTCATGGTGGAATTAAAATTGATTACTTCTTTGGAAGAGATATAAATAGTTTGTTACTCATCTCTGTTTCAACTTGTGTAGGATGCAAGGGAGTATGGCTGGCAAGTGAATGAAAATGTTGAATTTGACTGGAAAAAGTTACTGCGCAAGAAGGTTGGTTGTAGAAAGCTTTTTTTGCACCATTTTAATTCCTACTTGTTTCCCCAGTCCTCAAATTCCATGGATTAATTAAATCCTCTACAAATTTGGCTCTTTTATCATAATCATATGCCAGCAACGAACAGCATGTGTTATTAAGCCTCTTGTTAAATGTGTGTTTTCTAACAAGAACCGGAAATGTAACCTGCTGAATGAAACATTTATCCACAAACTCCTTGATATGTGGAAAAGCGATTCATTTACGTAATACGTTGAATTCTTACAAAGATTATTGGAAGATATAAACTGGGGAATCAATTAATGTATTGAGTTTGAATAATTTTAAACTATTTTTCTTCCATCTTAAATAAATCATTTGAGAAGCAAGTAATTAAGATGAAGGATCCTTAATATGTATCTACTGAGAATCTTTTCCCTTACACATTAGACCTTGTTTGCTTAGGTATATGTATATCTATTGATGAGCTAAAAGTACTGGCTCTGTATATGAATCCCTAGATACTTTATTTCTTATTTAAGATGTATTTTTTTATCCTTGTATCATTGTACACGTCACATATCTAGTTGCTTTAATTTGAAGTTAAATTCTCATGTGTATTAGTTTTATATGAATTTATAACATTAGCATTAATAATATATCTTCCAAGCTTTCAATCTTTACTTGCATGCATATTATTAGGCATTCCTTCCATCCCAAATTATACAAGCCTTAAGACTTCATTAAACCCCATTAAGCACGCCTTTTGATTTTTGAATGCTACAATCGCATACTATATTTGTAGTGTTCTTAGAAAGTTATGTATTGGATTCACTACATACACTTTTGTACTTGAGAACTTTCTACTCATGACCACCAATCAAATGACTACCTTTTTTTAGATATTAGGGGGCAAAAGTGTTTCAGTTCTTTTAAATAGCATGGGACAGTGAACTATCGTGATATGAAAATGTCAATTTAAGCAAAAACACTAATTCATTTGGTCATGAAAGGGGTATAGGGAACTGTTCTTTTAAATAGCATGGGATAGTGAACTATTTGTGCAACTTTTTACCTGTTAGAGATATACCATAACTTGAATTGACATTCAAAAGTAAATATGTTAAAGTTATCCTTTCTAGTTTTTACTTTTTATCATCATATATTTTTTATTGTAGACTGAGGAAATAGTGAGGCTAAACGGGGTATACAAACGCACACTTTCAAATGCGGGGGTCAAACTTTTTGAAGGGGAAGGAAGAATTGTGGGACCTAATGAAGTGGAAGTGATACAGTTGGATGGAACCAAACTATCCTACTCAGCCAAACATATACTGATAGCAACTGGTAGCAGGGCACAACGTCCAGATATTCCTGGGCAGGTAAAAACTCTGGATTATTTTTGCTTTCTGATTGGAATCGGGCAACTGCTGTTTAATTTAATTACTTAAGCATCCAATGATTTCAATAAATAATATTATATCTTGCAATTTTTTGTGTGGTCACTTTAGGAGTTAGGTATAACATCTGATGAGGCTTTGAGCTTGGATGAGTTACCAAAACGTGTTGTTGTACTTGGCGGAGGGTGTGTTGACTTTTGACTTTTTCATTTTGTAGTTTTTGTACATTTTTAGTTTAAGATCCACACCAGTTGACAAATCTTGTATCCAATCAGGTATATTGCTGTTGAGTTTGCTTCGATTTGGCGTGGGATGGGTTCCACCGTGAATCTATGTTTCAGAAAGGAACTTCCATTGAGGTTATAATTCTTTTTTAATTAAATCATTGACTTCATTATCAATTTTCCCAGTAAACTTTTCCAACACTGCCATTTTTGTGAAATTATCATTACAGAGGTTTTGATGATGAAATGAGAGCTCTAGTTGCAAGAAATCTTGAGGGAAGAGGCATTATATTGCACCCACAGACAACTTTAACACAGGTATTGTAGCTTAATTAATTATCTATTGCATCGATTGATGTTCTTGAATCTTCAGTTGACTCTGATTAAAAATATCTGTTTCAGTTGGTGAAAACAGAGGAGGGCATTAAAGTTACTACTGATCATGGTGAAGAACTAATGGCAGATGTTGTACTTTTTGCCACAGGTAATTTTATGCTTTCAAAAAGGATTCTGTTAATTAAGACGCAACTTTTTGTATTTAGCTCTTTTTAAAATATTATATGATGCTGCTAAATTGTAGCAGTTTTTTGCCTGGTTGATTGGCGTTAAACCCAAAAACCCTAAACCTTATGCCTAAAAATTTCTCGACATTACTAATTAATGAATTAATGCTGTCTCTCTTTATGATCTTGCTTATTTATTTATTCCCAATGCTTACATTATTTTGGTTGGTCACAGGTCGGATCCCCAATACAAAGAGATTAAATTTGCAAGCTGTAGGTGTTGAAGTTGACAGAATAGGAGCAGTGAAGGTTCCCTTTTTACTTTATTTCCTTAAGTTCTTTTCAATGATGCCTGGAATGCAAGTAATGAGGAAATGGTTGGTTTAGGATTAAAATATTGCCAAAAAGGTAATTTTGAATTAAATGTTCGCAGGTTGATGAGTATTCTCGTACCACTGTGCCTAGCATTTGGGCCATAGGTGATGTTACAAACCGGATGAATCTTACTCCTGTTGCCTTGATGGAAGGATCTTTACTTGCTGTATGTGATTTCAGCCTTCTATGAGTTCTGGTCTTAAGTCTTACTTTGAATTTACTGACTATTATTCCATTTGATTTCTCTGTTTTCCCCTAATTAAAGAAAATGCGATTATCTGAAATATATAAAGATTTATCAAATAGAAGAATTTTCTGGACTACAATTGATGGGATCTGTAGTGCATTTATTCTGGGACATCCCAAAAACAGAAAGTTCTATTGGATTATTTTGGTACAAATGGAGTACTTCATCTTTTTCCTGACATACTTTACTATTTTATCACATACAGAAAACCCTCTTCGGTAATGAACCTAGCAAGCCTGATCATAGCAATGTACCTTGTGCTGTTTTCTGGTAACAAATTATTTTTCTGAAATTTTCTTTCTTTTTTACTGATAATATAAGTTTATTTTTTATGTTCTTGTAATCAAGTTTCAATTTTCCTTTTTCAGCATACCACCTCTCTCTGTTGTTGGACTAAGTGAAGAACAAGCCATAGAGCAGGTCAATGGAGACGTTTTGGTGTTTACATCAACATTTAATCCTATGAAGAACACCATCTCCGGGTATGTACACGTGTGCCCCTTCTTTGTAGTTAAGTGAATGGGAGTATGGGACCTACAATATGAAAATTAGGTTGATATGTAGAAGGTAGAAGTTTCAATCCATTAATCATAACTGCGTTGGTTTGGGTTGTGCTATCTCGAATGGTTCAAATGACAAAACTTAGCTAAAAGGGAGACAATATTGAAAATTGACAGTTAATTTTCAGGGCATACAACTTTTAGAAACTTATGTTATATAACTTTTAAAAAGGCCTGGATAAAACAGTATCTTGAGGGTCAATATCCACCCGATCCATTTTGACCCGTACTACAAGTGACCCATTTGAACACAAGTCTGTTTTGATCCATTTCCAGCCCGCCAATCTTGCCACCTCTAATGATATGTTTTAACTTTGAATATTAATCTGCATTTTGTATATCCATAGACGGCAAGAGAAGACGCTGATGAAACTTATCGTCCATGCCGAGACTGATAAAGTTATTGGTGCCTCGATGTGTGGGCCCGATGCAGCAGAAATTATGCAGGTAGAATAAATCACTCTTAATCCGTCTAAAAGAATTATAAATGCATTAAAACCTCCTAAATGATTTTTTTTTTAATTTAGACCACTATTGAAATAATCTTATATTTGCAATCATATTTGATTCATTAATCATGAATATATATATTTTGTTTAAATATATACGTCCAGCAAGACCACTTCTAATAATGTTCATATTTTCCACAGGGCATTGCTATTGCAATCAAGTGTGGAGCAACCAAGAAACAGTTTGATAGCACGGTTAGTTTGGCCCGATTCTACAATTTATCGTGATCTTTTATTTCCCTTTTAACTGAACAAAGTCGATACTTTTTTTCACAGGTCGGGATACACCCGACATCTGCAGAGGAGTTTGTGACAATGCGAACAGTTACAAGGCGGATTACTGCAGCCGGTAAACCAAAGACCAACCTCTAGACGTGTTTTTTAGTTTTTTTTTATAAATCATATTTCAGATTTTCTGGATAGTGTTAGATAGGAAATGAAATGGAATAGAGTGGTGTATTATTATGTTTGTTGTTGTTTGTTTGTACCATGTAATAATAGCCTTTTGAAATGGAAGGAAATAATGAACGATGATTGAAGATTGAGAATTGGGTATAAAAAATTATTTATATGGTTATTAGTTTTTGTATACTTCTAGTAAATTCAATGGGCTTGTTCCAGTGAATTCGGTTCAATGTTTTTAGAACTGAAGTGACTGCTAATCGACTGTGTCTATTGATTAAATGTTCAACTAAGGGACTGTTTGAATGTTTTGTATGGACCGAACCGGGTCAGAAGTATAAAAAATCTAGTGGGTCAGAAGCAAAGGAAATGATAGGTCAGAAGCAAAAGACTCGGTCACAAGGTGAGGAAGAAAAATCAAACAGCCTGACCACTTAACCAGTCAGCAGTCAGCTCTGACAGTCAGTTCATACTGGACCGGATCAGCTCATATCAAACAACCCCTAAGACCATCTCCAACGTCACATCCATGAGCCCGTGCGTATACGATATGGCCAAATGGAGGCGTTGGAGGGACAATTTGTGGTGAATCATCCATTAATTCGTTTGAACTTTCAGATGGATGTTTGCGTGTGTTCTTGCATGGAAGGAAAAACTTTGGAATCTAGATCTGTAATTTTATTTTATTTTATTTTTTAATTTACAATTTTCTTTTCTAAGTATATTTAATCATTTTGAATTATAAAAAATAATAGTTAATTAAAAAAATAATTTTGTTATGAAAAGTAAATATAAAAGGAGTTGGTGATGTGAAAATATAGAAATGTTTGGAAACAATGTAACATTAGAGAGAAAAGGAATGTTTTTAATAATAAATGAAAATCTAGTATCACAATTAATATTGTGCGTTTGCAGATTCATCCTCGAAGATCAACTTCAACCAAAAGCGATAAAATCCCTCATGATCCTCTAATACACTCAACATGCATGTATTACTATTAAAAAAGATTCGTATTATATGAAGAATCACTTTGACAACCTTGTTTGCATTGACCCGTATGTCCTTGTTCAGATTATTCTTGCTATAGATAGGGTAAACGTACCTATATGCGAAACGTATCCCCTTCTTCCTGTGAAGTAAAAGTAAAGAGATAAAATGATTGATTTAGTAAAGTAATGAAATTAAGAGAGGATGTGCTACATGTAACACAACTATGTGTTTTATAAAAGAACCAATCAAAAGTTTCAAAGTTGTAGAACATCACCTATCTTTGATTGTTTGTATCATATTGTGTTGGTACAAGACAACAAAACTTTGTGTTTTGTTCATTTCAGTTAGTGCCCGAGTTGGTACAACATTTGGTGAGTCATGCCATCTTAACATCAGCCAGGTTTAATGTAATATACTTTTACATTTCTTTTTATACATTTTCCTTTTTATTAATTAATTAACATACTTATAATTTATTACCTTATATACAAATTATATATCTGGAAAAACAATTACATGTACATTCGTTTATATTTTTACCTTTTAATTAAAAATTTTATTCTTAAGATTGATGCGAGATATAATGGTGATCTTGAATTTCAATCATAGGAAAAACACATTATATTTTGTTATAGGTAATGATTTTCTAGATTATAGCAAGCCAATAGCATTAAATGGTGAAGGAATAAAATATTGTTACCTCAAACAGTATACAAGTCAACAAAGTTGGTTATGGGGATGAATGATTTGAGGAGTAACCTAGGGTAAATTCCCAACAATTCCCAAAAGAACATAATTTATCAAGAATTTTTTTTAACTTTTTTTGAATCATTAATACATGCCACTTGATGAGATTGATTAATCTCTTACGTGATAAACTTAATATGAAGTGATATAGAACATTTAAATAAATGGTGTTTTTTAATGTTAGTTATTTTTGCTATAAGCAGTTCACTTCTACTGTAGCTTCTTGTTAGTTTTGTGTTTTATCTTAATTGTAAATTTTTCTGTTAAAATACGAAATAAAAAAGTAAAAAAATTGGTAGCATATTGAAACGCTCTCTAATCCATTTAAGTTTTTTTTTAGATCCAATCTCGGGTCGATCATGGGCCATGGGTGTTGTTTTCTAGCTTTTATATATTTATATTATTTTCTGAATTTTTGCTTGTGTTCATTCCCTACCAAATAAATAAAAAGGTATTTGTTTAAAGAGTTTGGTGGTTATCTACCAAATACCGTTTGGATGGTTAAGAAGCAGGTCATCTAAATACCTAATCACATTTGTTTTGGTCCCTCCTTATACCCAAAATATTATTTTTTTTCAAAAGTTAAAATAGTCAATTAATATATTTATGTATTTATATGATATATATGATATATCAAGTAAAGGTTCCAATGAAAATTGTGTAAACAAAACATTTTATGTTTTAAATTTAAATAATCGATTAAGATATGTCTCTCTTATTTCTTTCCAATTCAATGTATCATGATCTTTCTCTTTCTTTGTTTGTTCCATGATCTACGGCCTATGGGTATGGATGACAAAAGAATTTGCAGATTGAGTTAAACCAAGAATTTAATATAAATTCAAACACGTCTTGAAAATAAAAATCATGTTAAACACATATATCTGAAAATGACACGCGTATTCATGGGTTGACATGAATGTCACATGTTTACCCGTACACTTTTCATTTTATTTTACTTTTGAATATTAATACTCTGAAAAAATGTGAATCTAGACACTAATAATTAAACTATTAAACTTGATGTCCTATCATTAAAATTTTAGCACATATTACCATATCAGTTTAAGTTATTACATAAAAACATACTAAAAAATTACAAAATAGAATAGATTAAAACGGTCAACCCATGAACCCATCAGGTTTACTTGAACACAAACTTTTAGCCAACGATGTTTGCAGATTCAATCCAAAACAGACTAAAATCCGTTTAGAGTAAACTTAAACCCATACCAACAAATTTCGTATTAGTTTATCATGCTAAATATTCACTCGTAATAAAAACCAAAAGGATCACCAATTATTCAATAATTGAATAGATCTCATTTCAAACAAAACAATTCTATTTGTTTCTCCTAAAGTAGGAAAAGTAGGTTACCTATGAACAACAACTCCTCAAAACTGAGTTAACTCAGTCATACAAATTCCCCTATATATAGCACCACAAAACCTCCATACTCTCAAACAAACCAAACCACAACCTCAAATATTCTTTATCTACTCAATTACTCTAAGAAACCACCAAATCCCCATAAAACCCCAAATGGCACAACATCAAAAAACCAACACAATCTTAATGATCCTAGTGATCACAATGGCTGCCCTATATGGAAGCTCAATGGCTCAATCTTCAGGGTGCACAAGTGTTCTAATTAGTATGTCACCATGCCTAAGCTACATTTCGGGCAACACATCGACGCCAGCATCAGCATGTTGCACCCAACTGGCTAGTGTGGTTCGGTCACAACCACAATGCTTGTGTCAAGTTCTTAATGGTGGTGGCTCGTCTTTGGGACTTAACATAAACGAAACTCAGGCTCTTCAGTTGCCTCAGGCTTGCAATGTCCAGACACCTTCAATTAGTCAATGTGATGGTAATGATCTAAACATTTAATCAGCAGGTCTTTGTTTAAATTACTATTAGGTTGTAAAAAAATTGAAGTCAAAAATTTGATTTCAAAATATTATGATATAATTTAATGAGAAATTATCTAAATAATCACCTCTAAGGGGAGAAAAGTCAACTGGTTATTTTGATATCTCTAAAAGTGAACATATTAGTTGATTCAAATATAGTTCTGTAGATTCAGTGTGAATATGGGCCGGGTAGTTAACACGGTCAAACGGGTAATTTTGTAGGTAGCAAAACGGGTCGGGTCAAGAAAAATTTTATCGTGAAATAATATTAATTTTTAAATTATTTGTGTGTAAAATATGCTTAAATGTCACATTATTTCAGTAATAATCTAATTTCTTCGAAACGAGAGTTTGAGAAGTTTTAAACTTTTAGGTTTGACCTGGTTCCTTTTTAACTAATTGTTTACTTTACCCGTCTGAACCACTAGATGTAACATAACCCGTATCGATTCATTCATAAATAAATGAGTCAATATACAACCTTATTCATTATTCTGTGTTTTTAATTGGGCAGCTGCTTCTCCAACCGACTCTCCTTCAGGAACAACACCAACTTCTTCAGGATCACCTTCGGGTACTAGAACCGAAACAAACACCGTGCCATCAACAGATAACGGTTCTTCGGATGCAACTTCAACAAGACTCGCAACCATTCCTATAATATTCTCAATAGTTGTTGCCACGTATTCCATGGTGTTCTAAGTTATTTACAACTATATCGCACATCATTATGTTATTTCCATAATATTTGGTTATTTTCCTTTGATTCTTGTTTTCTATTTACTTTTTCACATACTTGTGATTTTGTCGAGGGGCATCCTATGTATGAAATTCTTTATGGCTAGTATTTGTATTGGTTTGGATATATATGATATTTTTTATACAGTCTTGTGAATCTAGGTCTGAAATGTCAGTTTTAATATCAATAATAAATCATAAATAACATTAAAGTATTATACCACAAGAAACAAATAGAATGCACGTGACAATCAATTGATCGATGGTTTGTCTACATCCACGATGTTGTAGGAACTCAATATGATTCTATCATGAATTTCAATACTTCATACATACAACGAAGACCCAAAAACCCAAGATAAAATGGTTACACCACGAAAACCATCATCTTAGTCGTACTTGTTTGTTTGCTAGTCCAATGTAAAGTCAAAATTAAAATTCATATCCTACAGATCAATGATGAACCAAGTAGACATCAAGTCAACCTTGACCAAAAGTAAGTTAAGAAGGTCAAACATAGATGATAATTGATCTCCAAATCTTGATATGGATGCTTGTTTTTAAATAAAAAAAGGCATGTAACTATATAAAAGTATGCAATAAGCACGTCTATGAACTTTTATGCTCATTGCTATAGGAAGCACATGATAAATTTTAGGCTAAAAAGTATTGTGTTTGACTCTAAAAAGTCAACCCTGGGAGCATCTTGGCCTTAATACCAACAGAATTAATTCAGATACCAATGATTTGAAGTTGAAATTATAAAACTGAGAAAATGTGAGCTAACTATGTATTTATACTAGTTTGGAAGCTAAGTATCCACTAATTAATTAACTATCAAACTTAACTAAATCATTTATATTCTTAATATTCCAACTTTCCACTCAGGCTAAACATACAACTTGAAACAAATAATTGTAGTTAGAAGACTAAATCCAAAGTGCAACCATGAGGATCCACATATCCAAGATTGTTGACTTGATATGTCAAAGTACCAATATGTGAATACGTCCTATTTAACACCCCTAGCACTCGATAGTATGGATCTGTAGCTATATGTATCTTTAGATGAGAAGTCTGATAAAAGTAAATGACTTCATAGAATATGATAAAGGAGAAGATTATAAACATGTTGACTGGTTTTATATATGTTATGTCAAGTTGCACCACATTTTATAAAAATTAAATTATATTCAAACAATTATATTATCCTATATATTAAAAAAGAAAGTGGATTGTGTTAGTGGTTTGGCCACGGAAGTTTTTAGGGTTTGCTTTTTACCCCCTCTCTCAAATGAGTTTATAGAGACAAAAAGAAGGTGTTCACCCATTTCATATTCCAGTTTACTTTTAAAGAGAGATGGGGATCGACTAACACACACATAACTAATGTGACAACACACATCATTTATAAGTAAAGACGTTACAAGGTCGTATGAACTGTTTGCCCCTTATACACACATGTACAAATTAGAGGGTGGTGTGTAGCAACACTGAATCCTAATATAAAGACATCACACTTTATAAATCGACACCCCCTATATACCTCGTATTGCATCATACGCGGCATATAAGATTGAAGAGACTAAAAACAAGAAAAGTTCAGATGGGTCTTTTAGAGAGTTATACGCCCCATATAGACCTATACAACCCCCTATACGACACATATAGAACTATACGACGCGTATAACAAATTTTTACACTGACTATAAGGAAAAATTCAGGGAGCTGTTGACTATACGACCTACCTATACAACGAGTATGATTCTATACGATCCGTATAAAAACTTGGGTTGTCGATTTAAAATTCTATGGTGTTTAAATATCAAACTTTTTTTATCTTTGTAGAAAATATTGAATCATGAGGAGATGGCTTGGGGAAGAAACAACACCAAAACATTCGGGTCGGGTCGATGAACCTACCATATAAATACAAAAAGCCTATACTTTACCTCTCAACGGGTAAACGAATCGCAACCCAAAATCCCCAAATTCGCAACCACCGGATATCCTAGATCACCGTGAAATCTCACCGGCGATCGCCACCGTCGACGGCGTAACGATGGCCGGACTATCACTGAAGTGCGGAGACTGCGGAGCTCTACTGAAATCCGTTGAAGAAGCTCAAGAACACGCAGAACTCACCAAACACACCGATTTCTCTGAATCCACCGAAGCAGTTCTTAACCTAGTTTGCTCCACATGCGGCAAACCTTGCCGATCGAAAACGGTATATGTTGATGTAATTCTGATTGTTTATTCATCAATCGGTTAAATGTTTTGTTTTTGATGTGTTTGTGTTGTTAGGAGAGTGATCTGCACACGAAGAGGACTGGTCATACTGAATTTTCAGATAAGACGTCGGAGACGGCGAAGCCGATTGCGCTGGAGGTTGCTAAGAGTGAGAGTAGTAATGATGTTGATATGCCGGATGCTGGTACTAGTGGTGAACCTGAGGGTATTGTTCATTTGCCCCTTTTGTTCTTGGTTGTATTGTGTATTTGTGTGCTATAGTGCTATTACTTAATTAAATGAAATTCTTTTGATTTTGGTGTTTAGGCAATTTGGCTTGAGATTGTTAGAATTAAGGGGCAGTTGATTGCTTAATTGCTTAGATATTGTTATCTAGTGAGTTTGTAACCTTGATTTAGATATAAACTGTTGTGCAACTAGTTTAATAAGCAAGCATCTTTATCCGAGCGGCAGTGTTCTTCATATTGGAGCCTCAGAGGAAGATATATATGGTGTTGTTTTTGTCTTTATGGGTCTCAGCATCCATGAGTGTTTAATCTAACGTCTGGTTTCTCACTGTGTCTGCTGTAGAAATGGTTGTTCCTGATGTTGACGCAAAACTGCTAGAGGAGCTTGAATCGATGGGTTTTTCAAAAGAAAGAGCTACTCGGGCTCTCCATTATTCTGGTGAGTGGGCTGAACCCTTGAAGCCCTTCGTTAGAGATGCCTTTTTAGACTATTTCTGTTAATGCTTATGTATTCTGAAACTTGAATAAAGTTGAAATGTGTAATAGAATGGGAGTTTATATTATGTAATTATTTCATCCTTTTGGTGTAGTTTCTTGTCCTAATTGAAAAATGGTGCATGATCTTTTTGGGTTTTACATAGTATTGGTATTACTTTCATCTAACCATTTTTTTCAGGTAACTCAAGTCTTGAGGCTGCTGCAAATTGGATCGTGGAACATGAGGAAGATGCTGACATAGATCAGATGCCTTTGGTATTTTTGCCCTATTACTCTTATACCTCACTCACATTTGTGTCTGTGAAGTTTGACCAGTAATGTATTTAATCCTAGAGTTAATTAATTATTATTTATTACATGCATCACTTGCTAATGACTGTGCCTCAAAAGGTTTTTGGTGATCTTCTGGAAGCAATATTGATGAATTATGTAACCCAACACAAAATCAATGCAGGATGCATTAATACTTTTTACCATGTTGTGCAAAACCCAAATATATTTTTCTTACCAAGTTTTATGTTACTGTCTGCTAGGTGTCTGCTAAGAGTAAATCAGAGCCTCCCAAGCCTTCCCTTACTCCTGAAGAAAGAAAAGCAAAAGCACAAGAGCTAAGGTATGATTTTATTAATTTCTTTTTTTACATTCTGCTTGCTTAATCGGTTGATAAAATAAGCTAGTAGTAAGCAAGAGTAGGAGGGCAGGCATTGAGTAATTTTTATCATTTTTTTCGCCTGTAGACAGGAGTTATACTCAGTTATTGCGTAATAAGAACCTTTAATAGTTTAAAATTTTGTTGGACTACCTTCCATGAGAGTGGTCTGCCTTTATTTTACTTAATTACTCATAGTTTGGTACTTGTAATTTTAAGGGAACGAGCTCGCAAAAAGAAAGAAGAGGAAGAAAAGAGAATGGAAAGAGAAAGGGAGAAGGTAATTGTTTTTTTTTAAAAGATAAATACTCACAAAAGTCATCTTAAATTTATACAATGCATACACAACTATTTGCTTAATTGTTGTTTACGGAGTGATCATCTGTTAGAGGTTTTTTTTATTACATCATTCAATTAGAACGTAGTAATTTCTTTCAACTAAGTGGAACATATTTATCTCTCAAGTATCTTGAATCATGTAGTTGTATTCTTTCAACTAAGTGGAACATATTTATCTCTCAAGTATCTTGAATCATTTAGTTGTATCGGAACATAAATGCTGTTTATAACATTTTACAAAGCATAGCAGTCAGAGGCGAGCAAGGTGTGCGCGCCTAAGCTCCCAGGCGCAGGCCGTGCCCCGTCGCAGCAAAGCGTCTTGTGTACACCAAGGCTCGCAAGCGCACATTTTGGCTAGTTTTCAGCCAGATTCTGGCCAAAACTGGTCTGAAACATCTAGACTGGTCGGAAGCATCTGAAAATTGTCTGAAACATCTAAAAATGGCCTGGAACATGTCTAAACTAGCATAAACCATGTCTAAAACCCCTAAAAATGGCATGTTTATACTGTGCACCTAGCTTAAAAAAGCCCTTACTTTTAAGCGCCTTGCGCCTAGGCAAGGCACACCCTTTGTGCCTTGTGTTGCCTAGCGCCCTTGAATACGTAGCTACAAAGTATCTTCATTATATGCTTTTACTGGATTGAAGGAAGGAAACTTTAATATTATGCACATTATATATCACTCGATGGTATACTTAGTGGTAGCATGGCTAAGTATTGACATTCTAATCCATATCCAAACATGTATGAAATCTTGTTTTTTCGTTTTTATGTTTCTTTTATATGACATTGTATATTCTCCTTTAGGACTATACCTACTTTATTTCTGTAAGTAATTAATTGACAACAGATTTTGTGAGTATTCCATGATTGTTCAGTGGCTGTACCTACATCCAAATATATATCATCATCATCATAATGCACGTAACATAAATTTAACTTATTTTAGGAGCGAATTCGAATTGGTAGGGAACTACTTGAAGCAAAGCGTATGGAGGAAGAAAATGAAAGAAAACGGTACATGATCATTTTATCTCTCTTTAAAGCTAATTTTCTTTACATTGTAACTGGAAACCTTATTTTTTCTTTTTTGGTATCTTGCAGTATTATAGCCTTGCGCAAAGCAGAAAAAGAGGAGGAGAGAAGAGCTAGAGAAAAAATCCGACAAAAGTTGGAAGAAGATAAGGTCGTGAAAATGCTTGTTTGGTCTCTAAAGGACATTTTCTAATTGATCTTTCTGGTAGCTAACACTTGGTTAGCTTTTAAAATGCATATTATGAATTTAATCTTTACTATATTCTTATTTGATGCAGGCGGAAAGAAGGAGGAAGCTTGGATTACCTGCAGAAGATCCTACTGCTCCAAAACCTCCTGCACCTGTAGTGGAAGAAAAGAAGGTATCACCTTTATTAATCCCCAGTATAAATATGTTTTGTGCTTCTGTTATGAATTTTAAAATTTTAAGAAGATCGCTTCTCAATCCCAAGCTAAAATTTGTTATCAAATTGCACTTTTTTTATTGGTTAATTCTAGAGGTGGCAAAATGGACTGTGTAAGGTTGGGTAACAAGTCAAAATGGGTTGGTCTGAACAAACACTTTTTTTTGGTACAAGTCAGGGTTGGGTTGATCTGAACATATTTTGTCCCTTTTTTTAAAGAAATAGTGTGTCAAAGTTGATTCCAAAAATATACTATTTCAATAAGAATCTAACTTTTTTTAGTAAAATGATTTAGGAGGTGTTATGCAATAACAATACACTTTGAGCGATGCATAGCCTTTTGACAGTTTTTTTAGCTAACTTTTCAGCTCAAGTGCTCAACTATTAGATACATTAGAGATAAGAACCAACCCGAATTGACTCTTTCATAAGTAAGGGGGCGAAATTGTCTTCTCTAGTTTAGTTCTACAGTTATTCACAGTTTGAGTAACTTGTTCTGTAGGAATACTTGCAAACCAAAACATGTGTTAAATGATTAAATCAAGAATTTTTCTTGGTCTTTGTCACAGAGCTCCTTGCCCATCAGGCCTGCTACAAAAGCAGAGCAAATGAGAGAGTGTTTAAGATCTCTAAAGCAAAGCAATAAGGTAACCAAACTATCAGCTCTTAAAATTATCTGCATATTTTCTTTCTTTTTATTGTTTAAAAGGGTGCTAATTCTCATGACATTTATTTTGTAATCTTGTTACACACCTGTTAGACAGATGATTGAGTTTTCTATGTGAAATTTATAGGGCAAAACAGTCTTTCATTAGTTAGGGTTGGGTTGGGTGGCCTGAATATTTTATGTATTTATAAAAAGCATTAGTTTGTTAAATATGATGATGATTCTACTTTATTGAAAATTGTTTCTAGTTTTCATTTTTTTTTTGCATAAAATGATATATAGGATGATGACGCAAAAGTGAAAACAGCATTCAACACTCTTCTGACTTATGTCAAGAATGCTGCAACTAAGCCAGACGAGGAGAAATTTCGCAAGATCAGACTTAGTAATGCTGCCTTTCAGGTCAGAACACAGTCCAATTAAATTTTATATTATTTTTAGTAATAATTCTATGACTAGTGTTTTTTATTGTGGTTTCACTTGCCCTATGCAAGACCACATAATGAACGATATTGGAATATTAAGATGGGCGGGTCATATGGGCCGGGTAGCATGCCATATTAGTTTGGGTTGAAACATGCCAATTTTAGTGTGTGTGTCAGCAAGGGCCGAGGTGGGTCAACCCACAAAACTTTCCAATAAGATTTGGGAGTTTTGTGCTTACGGGTTCATTTGTGGTTTTGGTGGATCTAAACAGGATAGAGTTGGGAAATTGGAAGGTGGCATTAAGTTTCTTGAGCTATGTGGATTTGAAAAGGTTGATGGGGATGAATTCTTGTTTTTGCCTAGAGACAAAATCGACAGAGCTGTGCTAAATTCAGCTGGGACAGAGTTGAACAGTGCCATAAACAATCCGTTCTTCGGGGTTCTTTGATCCCAGTTACGACACCCACTTTTAGTCCTTAATGTTTTCATTTGTGTTCACTGTACAACAGTCGGGTCATATGTCAAATGTTGAGGAGCCCACAAGTATGTATTACAGATTCATTTTCCATTTTTGTTATTGGCATCTTGGTGAACTATTTGGATTAAATGTTTAAGGATAACTATTGATCTTGAGTTCATGTTAATCTTTGATGAACAACTGCTTTGTGTGCTTGTGCTAGTCATAATAAGCTTGCTTTTACGAAGATTTTGAGCTTCACCGCTTCAATGGTTTCGATAAAATGATAAACCAAACCAGTCTAGATGGTGTAGTTTGGAGGTCTAAGCCTGTTTTCTTAATTTCTTTGTAATATGGTTTATATGTATTGAACAGTTTGTGTAGTGGCGAAGCTTGAACATTTATACAAGGGGGTGAATGTAATATATTTAAAAACTTTTTAAACAATCTGGTCAAAAATTAACACTTCAATGAAAAAAGAAGGGGACACCATCCAGCCCCTATTAAGTTTTGCTTCTGGGTTTATGAATATTACACCAGTAGCTACCTATTTTAAAAAAATAAAGATAAACCATCGGTCCTAAGTTCTATTCCATGAGCCAAAGCAATAAATCTGGTTTTTCAAATCGTAAAATATGATATAAACATA